>OX438835.1:16230163-17430163 GCA_949315975.1 Eudonia truncicolella | reverse complement strand
CCGAGATTACAAACATCTAGTCCCCGCTGGAAATTTAACCCGCGACCTCTGGGTCTGAGACCCGTGTGGTGTCAACTAGTGGTCTTCTACACCACAGGGGCGGTTATGAGGTAGACGTACTGTCACGAGCACAGATATGTACAGGTTGCCTCTTATTGTGTTAAGAGTTACAATTGTTTACATATTTTTGATTGTGGCTGTACCACCGAAACGCTTCAGTCCGCCTCTGTCGAAGTTCGGTAACTTTTACGCACGAAAAGTTTGTGTGAGCGAGCGTTTTCTATTAGTTTCTCGTGAACATTATTTTATCAGTAAGTGGGTGTCTTGAACCGGAATAGAACTGTTTTATTGTGTATAACGAAGATATGGATTTAAAATTGTTTCAAAGAAATTGTTCGAATTGAAAATAAAATTGAGAAGATTTCGTTTTGTAGCGTAGCTTAGAATCATTACCGATGTTATTGGTGAGCGAATGAAATATTAAATATAAGTATTTATATTAATTTTATATTTAATATATTTTTTTAAATTATTATATTAATATTGCTACCACTACATTTAACCCATCCTGGGAAATGAACCCACAACTTCAGGACATCGGGCTCCGCTTAGCCAGTACGTCACACCGAGGCGTCCTTGTTGCTACTAAAAACAGGTGACCTGTTAAACATTGCGCAGTTTTCAACTAATTAAAAAGCGCGCAATTTAAAAATGTGCATCGTAAAAACTAACCAGCGATGTACTAAGCGTGATTAACTTGACTTACGGAGCCGGCCTAAGGGTTGTTATTAAAAGCATTAATCAAAAAAAATTGCACCGACCGCGGCCGGTATATCAGTCGCAGCGTGTTTTAGGGCGCACTTTAAATTAGTTTCTGACTTCGCATATTATTATAATGAACCCTGCGAGGCTTGCAAATTCTGCCGCAAATACTATGTTTTAAGCAGTCAGTTGAATATTGCTTTTCTAGGAAAATGCTATTCTATGATAAAGAGGATATAATTATAAAAGGTTACTGTGAAAGAAAAGGAGTCATGAGAATGACTCTTTTATAAACTGGGAAATATGCATTAGACATACCACTGTGCTCTGGAAGATAAAGTTTAGTTATAAAGGAGTTTCCCCCTTGACCCTTATTCCCATAAAGGGGGAAAAAAGAATATCCAGTTGAGTTTCATGTCGGCGCATCACAGTACACGATAAAACATACGATTTTACCAAGGCAAAGTGTAATTCACAAGTCGCTATATTTGTTAAGAGAATTGAACAAAAATACTTCGTTTCGAATCTAGTTTCAATAAAGAAACACATATACGAGTAACTACACTCAAGTACTTCGGGGATATAAAGTATTACTTCATCAGATAATAAAGTCGCTGGCACAGAATAAAACCATGTACGAATACCTTTTCCCAAATCTTTTTACGACTCATAAGAAACTGCCGCACAAAATATGGCAAAGGAACTTTTCATCTTCACTCCACGAATCGTAACAACGCGCAAGACCTTTCCATTAGGGCCGCCGTCCAATATCGAATGAATGAAACGGGTTAACAAAACGTCGGCCCCTATTAGATGTTAACAAACACATTTTTTTTGGTAAAGCAAGTGCTTCGGTCAGCCCACAAGTTACGGGTTTGCCAACAAAGATTGTGTATTTAGCGACTCAAAAAAAGTATTAAGTTCTTAGCTTGTCTGTAAAGAGATTTCTTTTATTGCTCCGCTTCATCTCAGCCAAAAAGACGTCCACTGCTGGACAAAGGCCTCTCTCAAGGATAAAATCATTTTGAGGGGAATTTGCCATAATCGCCACGCTTGGCAGGCGGGTTGGCGATCGCAGTAAGGCAAGAATAATCACAAAGAGACGCCGCTGCCCATCCTCTGGAATGGTCCCATAGTCGCCTTCTACGACACCCACGGGAAGAGATGGGGTGGTGCAATTCTTTATCCCCGGCACCACACGGGGGCTCCGCTTACCTACTTACTATATATACGTATTGTTTGAGAACCGCCTAGCTAGCTACCGCCCGTCTTATCTAGAATGTCGCCATATAACCAAGGATATCAAGGATAACCTGTTTTAAATAGCTTTTACACGCAACAACTAACAACTAACAACTGTTAGCGACAAATCTATACCAGTTTATTCTTTACAAATTGTCGCCCGCGACTTCGTTCGCGAAGACTACACTATCCCACAGAAACCTGTTACCGGGATAAAAAGTATCCTCTGTCCTAGTCCGCGTCATTGTCGGTCTAAGTGAAAAGTTTGCATAAAAATCCGTTCAGCCATTTTCACGTGATGCGCGGTCAAATAAACAGACAAACAGATAAACAGACAAACAGACAAAAACTCTAAAAACTGTTGGAACGTGTTCTGTTATTGATTCTAAGTATCACCAGCAAACTTTTTTTCGGATATCATCCATGTACAGACTTTCGACCCTCTTTAGCTTTATTATATGTATAGATTTACACAATTACTGAATTATCTGAACTATAACTGATGTTCTTCAGCTAAGTTTCGAAACGAACGGTTAGCATTCAGGCGTGGCCTAAGCGCTGGCTGACATAATCCCACCGTACCGCCACCAATTTTGAAGCCTTATTCGGCGCAATCGAGAAATCTTGAATAATCTCCTTTGTGCGGATCAAAAGCACCGTTATTAACCACAATTAAGGTCGGTGAGAGCACTGCCCGCCGGGCACCGGGGACGGCAAATCACTGGCTTTCAATCAAATGAGGCTAAGGTACGTTGCGGGATCTCACCAGATTTATACCACCTTATTGAGTACTTCAAATTTATTTCTCCAGTTTTCTTTTTATTACGCAATGGTAAGGCCGAAAGGTGAAAACGCACACCCGCAATTATAAAAGTGAATTGTGAAAGCGTTTTGTTTATATAAGTAGTAGGTATGTGTTTGAGGCTGGAACAGATCTTTGAACGTTATCTGTGATTTTTAAGATTTGATCTTAGGACTTTATGTAATGAAGTTCTCTACATTTAAACACTCGCTCAAGTAAAGTGAACTAACTCAAAAGTTTGGTGTTTTCAGTGAGTGCAAATTTACTTATACGCTAATTATTATAGTTACACATTGCAGAGGATTATTCTTTGATACGTTTTTGTGACAAAGGTGAATAGCTGGACTAGTTGTCAATATAACTACTACCTGCCCCCTGACTATGAGTTCTTTTAGCAGTATTGTTGCAGTTGTGGAAAAGAGACGCGAATATATACACACGTCTCGTTTTCACAACTGCAATAATACTGCTATAAGAGCTCGTGGTTACCCCCCTGGCAAACGTCAATATTATTGAATGAATTTCTGACAAGCAAAATAAAAGCAATGCCCCACATTCCTTAATATTTGTGTTTCAATGTATATGATATTTCTTACAATATGTTCATGTAAATATGTAAATTAAACGTTTTTTAAACATTTATATTAAATATGTATGTAACTATGTTTTATATTATATCATCCCTATATGTACACGCACACACACAATACCACAATCGCTCACTATAGGCCCTGTCAGAATAACAGCGTCGTTGTGGTGGTGTTCGTTTCTCAGCACCGCAACGGCACAAAGCTGAGGCAGGGTCCTAGTTTACCTTCACACATTCTCATCCATCCTTATTGTTATATAATTATTATTTTTATTAGTTTTATAATTATTATTTTTTTGGTTTTTGAAATGTTTTCTTATTCATTGTTTTTTTTCTGTTATGTCTGTCTCGTCAATAAACAATTTCTTTCTTTCTTTTTTCTTTCTTTTATTTAATTATTTGTTTGAATGGTAATAAGTATTTTCGCTCGCTTTAACTCGTTACGTTTTTTGTTTTGGCGAATAACGCTTCGTGTTTAAGCCGTAAAGATAAATAAAGGGTAGAAGAGGGATTCGGCGAATCCAACAAATTACTTAGATTTTTAATTCCTTTTAAGAATGATGAGGTTGTTCTTTTTTGAAGAGAACGCGATGATTAATGTAAGTGATTTTCACGATGTATTTATGGAATATTAGTTAGATATTTTTATGGAAAACCGGACTAAATGGCTCTATTCTTCGAAGTTAATTAACTGATAGCGTTTTACGATATTATTACATGGCATTCAACTTTAAGAAATCATCATTACGTACGGGTACGTGTGAATAGTGTCGCTGCAGCTTCTTGCAGTTGCGTTGTGGTTGTGTGGTCGCTGGTGATCGATGGCAGGGTGGCAGTGTCATCGCGTCAACGTCAGAGGTTAGGCCATGCCTTGCCTGCTAGCTTGCATCATCTTCAGCCTATTGCCGTCCACTGCTGAACGTAAGCCTCCCTTAAAAAGCGCACACCATTCCGGTCCTGCGCAGTCGGCATCCATCCACCACCCGCCATCTTTTTCAAGTCGTCGGTCCACCGCGCAGCAGGGCGTCCTACACTGCGTTCGCCTAAACGCCTAAGTACCTGCTGCTAAATTTGAGCAAGGGCGACCAATAATTTTTTTTTATCTTTATCGTTCCTAATAATATTTTAATCGTAATTTCATTTATTTACAGGTAAAACGCCGTACTTTATCTAAGGTGAGTAAGCATAGGGAGCAATATGGTACAGTGTAAATACTAATTACTAGTACAAAGATTGGTCCTTTGTGTTTGCCAACTGCGCCACACGTTATCACACTAACACAAAATAAATAATGGTACAACTACATTAATCCATTTTTTTTTATACATAGCTCAGAAAATGACTCCACTCCACCTGATGTTAAGTGGAAACGGAGTCCAAATGCAAGGACAACTGGTGCAGCGTGAACACCACGCAGCATCAGTCACCCTCACCCTGCCGGCCCACAAGGTGCCTCTTCACGCCTCGTTTGAAGGACCCCATGTCAAAGGAAGGAGGGAAAACCTGTGCTGGTAAACTATTCCATCTTTTGTCTTTTGGAAGTGTGACAAAGAAACAAGTCACCAAATTTCTTTGTGGAATGTTCGAGACAGTACAGAGGTGACTCCGGAGAGCAGCACGCGTACTCCTATGAAGGAAGGGAGAAGGTGGGATAAGATCAAAGAGTTCTTCAGAGCACACGCCGTGGTACAAGCGGTAGAAGACGCTGAGTGACGCTATATCTCTCCGCAATTGCAGGGGCTCGAGAGCATTAGTGACCTCTGCATTGCCGATAATGCGTATAGCGCGCCGCTGCAATCTGTCCAAGGCATCGAGAAGGTACTTTGCGGAACCGTCCCAAAGGTGCGAGCAATACTCCACGCAAAATCGCACCTGTGGTCTTTTACAAAAGGTACAACTGATCCGGCGTGACCGTTATACCCACCGTGCACTGTACTATCATCTGCATAGCAATGAATATTTCCAAGTGAAAGTATATCATTTATATGCAGAAGGAACAGCGTGGGGGATAGAATGAACCCCTGAGGGACACCGGCATTTACTGACATGAACCGCGAAGCGCATCCGTCTGAGAGTACTCGGATTCTACGCTCATGTAAGAAGACAGCGACCCAGTTGAAGAACTGAGCAGGCAAACCATATGCCAGGAGAATGGAGAGAAAGACTTTGTAATTAAGGGGTGTTCCTCTAGGGGGTAAGCTGTTTACAAAAACACAAATGTTGAAAAAATTTCCACGAGCAGGGTTTGAACCTGCACCCTTCTGACATACCGGGTCAGGTGCTCTTCCAATTGAGCTATCGTGGTTCTAACCAGCCCGCCGAAATTATTCAACACTATTTACTTTTTTTACTTTGAAAGCCAAAGGCGCCAATTCATTGTCAACAACTACCGTCATTAACATCTGATCATAATATTTTTACAAATACTAAAGATCAGTTAAGAAGTAGGCAAGCTATTTATAAAATGTTTTTGTTTTGTTTATATAATTTTAACGCAAATTTTGTTGCGAAACAAATTACAAAAACACAAATGTTAAAAAAATTTCCACGAGCAGGGTTTGAACCTGCACCCTTCTGACATACCGGGTCAGGTGCTCTTCCAATTGAGCTATCGTGGTTCTAACCAGCCCGCCGAAATTATTCAACACTATTTACTTTTTTTTTTACTTTGAAAGCCAAAGGCGCCAATTCAATGTCAACAACTACGTTTTTTTTGTAATTTGTTTCGCAACAAAATTTGCGTTAAAATTATATAAACAAAACAAAAACATTTGGTAAGCTGTTTGTTTAGAATCCGCTCCATGACTTTACACAACACTGAAGTAACGGCTATTAGTTGGTAGATAGTCGGATCTGACCGATCTCTTTTTTTCGGAACCGGTTTCACATTAGCATCTCTCCAAGATTCCGGCACGCAACCTGAAGAAAGCGAGAGACGGTAAAGATGAAAGACTAAGATGTTCCATAAGTCGAGTTGTCTCCATGTCACCATTATGGGATCGGCAGAAGTAGACAAGGCTATGAGAGCCCAAATCGACGTGTACCACAAGAAGGGAAAAGGGAGGGTCCTCCAGACAGCGCAGACGGCGACAGCAAACATCCGTCCGAACAAATAAACAAACTCCGGCTTTGGCTTTGAAGGATTCTTCAAGCACAAAGCCCGGATAGTGTGTGACGTAGGGGGTTTAAAAAAAAAACACCCAGTCCACATAAACAATAATATATTAAGCAAACTATCTATAGTTTACGATACAGGTCTATAGGGTCGAATGGCCCGTCTAATAATGCCTCCGCAGTCCGGTACTTCCCTGCAACGGCTGTACTGCAACCGGCGATGAGCGACGTGGTGGAAGGGGAGCTGCCAAGCCTCAAGCTTCAAAGCTGATCCTTGGACCCCAATCGGGGTTAACACTTTTTTTATTAACGAAAACACGCCAACAATGCGTCTTGTGGGAAATGTAAATTTTTAAACTTTTGTAAAAGCAAATATAACGTCTACGTCGTAACGTCTTTACGAGACTATCTGCCAGCCTTTACACCGAGCGACGTGCGCCTGCTTTGGGATTGCGTGGCTTAATGAATCTGCTAGCGGTCACCTTGCGCACAGAGACGTTAGTAAAAAAAAACGAACCGGTCCTAGCTGGAAACAAAAGATCGCTGCGGGCGGTACAGTCACCACTTTACAATACTGTACAATATTTAAGAATACTTTATTATTATTTACTTATTAATTATTAACTTTAATATTAGTTTTATTATTATTATTAGGTATCATGTAACTGCAACGTTACAAGTGCAGGTAGCTGGTGTCAGCCGGGCAAATTATTTGTGTCTCTGTCAAAAACAACATTGCTGGCCGTGCCGTCTCAAGGTGGTGGTGGACGGTATCGAGGTTTGCATGGAGTCCGCGGATGTTAGCGAACTCGACCTCAAACGGTAAGGTTGTGGTGGGGGTGTGCATCGCTGTAAGACCAGTTTTAATAAAATGTTTTTGTTTTGTTTATATGATTTTAACGCAAATTTTGTTGCAAAACAAATTACATAAACACAAATGTTGAAAAAATTCCACGAGCAGGATTTGAACCTGCACCCTTCTGATATACCGGGTCAGGTGCTCTTGCAATTGAGCTATCGTAGTTCTAACCAGCCCGCCGAAATTATTCAACACTATTTACTTTTTACTTTCAAAGCCAAAGGCTGGGTGCCTTTGGCTTTGAAAGTAAAAAGTAAATTAGTAAATAAATTCAATGTCAACAACTACCGTCATTAACACCCGATCATAATATTTTTACAAATACTAAAGATCAGTTAAGAAGTAGGAAAGGTATTAATAAAATGTTTTTGTTTTGTTTATATAATTTTAACGCAAATTTTGTTGTGAAACAAATTACTAATTACTAATTACAATTATTATGGATAATCTGACACTACTTTTGTAACCACTAGGTTGGTAAGGGGTGTCAGTATAAACTTTAAAGTCGTGTGTAGTGGGGTGGTCTCCCTGGTCGGCGGGTTAACGAAGTCTTCCTGGCACTGGCACTGGTTTGACGGAAGCCTCCACAGGCCAAATGCATCGCAGCAACATCTACTCGTGCTCTGGTTATACGCTGGCTGATCCCGAAACGCGTCCAACAAGCGGACACTTGACGGGTTTTACAGCATGGGTACGGTGGGTACTAACCAGACGGGTTTAGCCCTACCACGCAGTGGAGCATATGGAAGCTCGAAAATCCGTAAGTCGCCTATTACGACACCCACCGGAGAAGAGGGGCGGTGAATAGTAATATTTTTTCGTCACCACACGGATACAAATATATCAGTACGCTACCAGTATTGGCTAATAGGTAATAATGCTGTCCGCGGCAGGTCTGGTAACTTTTATAATTAGATATTATGAAGTTAGAGTGAACATGTTCTATATTATTATTATGTATTTATTGTGATGTGTACCGTATTGATGTAACACACAATTCGTGTATGATTTATTTACTCTCTCCGCATTCAACGTTTACCAAAACAGAATTAATCCCGAAAACATTGAAATGTGTTTTCATTTTAAAGATAAACACCGAGATCGGGATGGAACAAATGGATCATATGAGTCTCGCACTGAGCGCCATTTTGTTATTGCTCGCCGCAAAGTGCCGAGCAAACAAAATGGCCGACTAAATCGAATATTGTCTCGAAGCTGCGATTTATATTTAATGTTGAAATGAACGTGAACGTTTTACCTTCTATTTAGGATTTAGGTTCTTTTCACAGAATAATATGCTGACTTTATTTAGGTTTTCGTTGTCTAAACATGTATTTACTGTTATAACAATGAATTCATTAGTATGGAAGGGTAATCACATAGGGCTAATCCCAAAATAGGTACCTAGGTACTCTTAGTTTGAAAATCACAAATAAAACGACCCAGAACCTAACCAATTACTTAATTAACTATATTGTTGTTTAAATTAACTTGTGGAAACGTTCGACCTTGCGCGCTATCAAGACGACTAGGAGATACCCTAGTTTTTTATATCTAACTTATTTAACTGCTAACACAAGTTACCGCTTATTTACTCAACAACAATGTTGAAACTTAGACAAGAATAGAATAAAATAGGAACACTTCATTTGAACCTAATACATCACGCACATAACAAAAATAAAATAAAATAAAAAATCTATTAAAAAAAAACAATAATACTCGTGATAACAAATAGTAAATTGATGTAACCTAACCTAACCTAAACTTTTTTTAGTTTTTTTCTCATGGGAACCTTGCTGACCAAGTTCCCGTAGACCTACGGGATCGCTGCAGAAGCACAAAAGCTTAGAAGGGCGATAGCTCAGTGGCTGATTTTGCATATACCTACACAAAACGCTAAAGTGTATAAGCTTATAACTTATCACAAATGAATTGGTATTTTAACACATTATAAAACAATTAATTATATCACAATGTTCAAGGGATGAAAAAAAATTACCTTTTAATGTTGTTACTTCTTCGTAAAGTTATGTAGTTTTTGGCGTCCATTCTTCTTCACGCCTAAAATAAGTCCTGAATGGGCAGTTGGTAAAAACTTATAATGAGCGATTTAAAAGTGCTTATCAATTAAGTTAATTTGAATGAAGAAAAGTTTATTTTAACTTTGACTTTGATTTATCTTTGGCAAAATTATTCGAACACCCGAATAAATATTGGCATAGATTTATATTTATATTTTACATTGATAAATTAATAAAGCTACTTTGATTCTTTTATTTTTAAACGTCCGTAGTCCTAGTGATTCTGACATTTTCCCATGAGTAAGTCACAATCAGGCCACTGTGACACTATTTCATCATCAGCTCATTTTTATATTCCTACTGCTTTCCTATGGATAGATAGGGAGAACAGACCATAAACCAAAATATGGGACCAGTGCGGTTTTACATGCCTTCCGAAGCACGGATGAGCCTGAAATCATAAATTTTGGTCACCCATCCGATGACCTGTCTTTGCGAAAGTAGCTTTACCTTAGCAATCGCAGACCGGGCGCGTTAACCTCTGCACCAATCAAAATCATTTCATTCAGGCAACAAACAATGTACAGATAAAAATTTACACAGAGGCCCATGTTATAGATACCTTACAGACTAACATCATACAATTTACAAAAACACAGATGTTGAAAAAATTTCCACGAGCAGGATTTGAACCTGCACCCTTCTGACATACCAGGTCAGGTGCTCTCCCAATTGAGCTATCGTGGTTCTAACCAGCCCGCCGAAATAATTCAACACTATTTACTTTTTACTTTGAAAGCCAAAGGCGCCCATTCAATGTCAACAACTACCGTCATTAACATCCAATCATAATATTTTTACAGATACTAAAGATCAGTGAAGAAGTAGACAAGCTATTTATAAAATTGTTTTTGTAATTTGTTTCGCAACAAAATTTGCGTTAAAATTATATAAACAAAACAAAAACATTTTATCATACAATTTATATATAAAACTAAAATGTTATGTATAAGTATGATCAGCTCAACTAAAAAAATCATAGACCATCCAGTGGAATATCAACCAGGATGCCGATAACGACATAATCAAAGCCTTCCAAAGTAAGGGCAAGCAAATAAGTACGGTTCAAAAATCACCAATGCGAATTTATCGGTAACGCGCCTGCGAGCTGATGGCCATCGGGCAAACGAGCTTTCCAATGGGGAATGCGTTTACGATGAGATCGTTCACAAACAACCCTATTCACGTACGTTAAAACCTTGTCACTGTAACTTGTTTGACGTGCGTCTCACAGTTTTGGAAATAAATCGGAGTAGTCGTAATTTGACATGCCACCGAACACATGTTTTTTTTCGCTGACGTGCAATTGGCTATCAAACACAGACAAATAGAACAATAATAGGCACTGACAAATATATTGCCTGCAATATTTATGACCGCTACAAAAATTGGAATAGGCAATAAATAAATACAGTTTCAACTAAATATGTTAACAGCGTCAGTAGTGAAACAAAGATAAAATATATATGTATTATTTACAATAGACGCAATTAATATCGATACGCGTGTTCAATTTCGGAGACGGTTATGGTAGGTATTTACATAATATTTTGACTACAAAATAGACGTTTGTAATAAAGTTTCACCAGTTCAATTAATAACAAGTATAAATGATGATATTTTATGAGTTTTTAAATTTCTACCTGAAATTTCTTTCATTTCAATGGTCCTGCTGCCTACCTGCCTGCTTATATTCAAACCACTATCTAGTAGTTAAATGGCTTCACCAATCTACTCAGTTGTATCATGTACTACACAGCCATTATAAAAAAGGCTGTTTACTTCTCAGTACTACAAAGTGCCGATCCTTTCTTTCTAAAAGCCCTTTACTTGGTAATCCTTTCAACATCCTTTTAAAAAGTTTATTAATCGTACCGTTCCGTCATTGTTCCATTTCTCGCCCCCACTGCGAAGGCTTCGCACAAAAGATTCCTTAGTCTTTATCAAATATTCAAGAGCACGGTAATTGGCCGGCTCAGATGTGTCTAGGGAGCTGTCAGGAAGTCCAAATGGTTGTCGTTAATTAGAAAAGATGTCCAAATGACAGTGCTTTTAGGGTATTTCGGGAGGATGTTGCGAGCTAATTGTACGGATTCCTTGAAGTTGGAAGTAACCTCGTTAACCTCATTTGTTTAAATAACAATCGTAACAAGTACTCAAAAGAGTGTGCAAATAATTTAAGATACCTGAGTTTTGATGTTCTCCTTGTTAGAATTTTGATTTTAAATTTATAAGAACAACAAGAACTGTTTACATCAGTAGTAATACTTAAAAGTAATAGCCTGGTGGTAGGATTCTACCCATAATCTTACTAGACCATCACAGGAAACAAGAAAGTCAATGTAGACTAAAAGTACCATGTATCAGGCAGGTACTGGAAAGAAGGTAACTGGAATTTATAGGTAAGTTGCTGCAGAGATTTTTTGTACCTGTTGCTGACAAAAATAAATGCGAGTGACTTGCAGTCTCCCTTAGTCTTACTTCCTGCACTATGGACGATTTGGCTGAAGTGGCAGCTTTCTGGTCGGGAAGAATTCAGTCTTGCCACTGACACGAAAATAAGAAGTTGACCAAGCACTGAGACAGGTACTAAAGTTTTTGAAGCTCCTTTTAGTTACAATTACTGAAAACAATCAATTCAATTTTAAGTTTCAAATTCAGTTTTAAAAAAATCTTATGCTTCTTTAATAATAAAGTTTTATTTTACTTTACCTGATTCAGTTGGATACTTAAAAATAACATTTGTAAGTGGTTCGCTATTGTTAGAAAAATCCTAATTTTCCATTTCAAATTCTCAATCATAATGAAAACTGTTTAGCGTTATCACTAGAACAATCAACATTTTGTAAAGACCAGCAATGCTATTAAACAAAAATATACCCTCTGTCATTGGTAACAAGATTCCAAAGATGAACGTGACTTTATAATCTCCGACGCTCAAACAAAATTATATACCGTGAATCGTACCTTTTGTTTCGAATACCTCAGATATAATTTCAGTCGGAGGCGATTACAATCTGCTATTTCGGGAAGCTTTGTTACAAACGCGCTTATGAACTGTAATCCTCGGCGCTGCTGCGTGATGCAGCAGAATTATTAATACCGACATTTTGCGATGAAAATCGTTACATTATAAGTCAAATCCTATAATGGAACGATGAGCGTGTAATTTGTTTTGGTGAAAACTCTTCGTCATCATTTGAGTATATTTTGAAATATCATGTTTGAGCTAAGTCACAATGAATTCATAAGTAACTTCATGAATTCATCATCAGCTCATTTTATGTCCCCACTGCTGGGGCACGAGCCTTCCCTATGGATGGAAATGGAGAACGGGCCAAAAACCACCACGCGGGCCCGGTGCAGATTGGTGGTTGTTAACTACTGCTAATGCAGCCGGGACCAACGGCTTTACGTGCCTTCCAAAGCACGGAGGAGCTCGAGATGATAAATGTTTGGTCACCCATCCGTTGAACGGCTTTTGCGAAAATTGTTTAACCTCAGCACTCGCAGACCAGGCGCATTAACCACTGCGCCATCGAGCTCCTAATTAGCATAAGGTAATCTGTATTTTTCAGAAGTATGTCGGCTCAAGATTGAGTCTTTCGTTTTTATGTCACCGTTCCGATCCGATCCGATTAGCCAACATTGCGTAAGTCGCTTAATTTGCAACAAACCTAAACATGCAAGCCACTGCACCATTAAAGTCGAGAATAAAGAGTTATAATAACTATAAACTACATCCAACCTCTGTAGCCACAATTTTGAACAAAATTTTGCACGTCAGTAATATACTGCCACAAAGAAATGAATACCTACACTCGTAAAATAGTTGTCGATAAACGTTAAAGTTGAAATATCACGAGCTAACATGGCATTGAACGTGTAAAAACCGTCGGCGTCGCCTTTACATCATACACAGGCGAATATAACGCGGAGTTTATGTGAACTTGTTTCATCCCTTGGAGCTGTAAAGTCAGTGTTATGGGTCTTATCGCCTCGTAGTATTTAGTATTGAGTGTTTCTGTCATCGTTTGTTTTGGTAGATAATGTTCTGTAGAACTCAAATGGCAATAAATACAGATATGTTATATTTTTGTTATACCTACCTGGATCGAGATAGTGACTGTGCATTTATTTTTGTAACCGAGCTGGAAAATATGATAGGACAGGTGACATCAAGGGTATCAAGCGTGCGTTGCTGAAACTGAAGCTAATTTATTTTTACTTTTAATCGCCGATTTAACCAAAAGCCGGAATCGCTAATAAAATACGCATCTTTATTTTAATATTTAGCCTTATATATGCGGTCCTACCTACATAACTACATTTAAATGGCACGGGGCAGGAAAATATTTCAGAAACGAACCCAAAATCAATCTCCGATCCTCAAAAAATTTACTTTGAAGGCGAATTTTATACTTCTAAGACTTAAATAAAATTCGAAATTTCTACTAAGAGTGTCCGTAGAACTGTTAAATTGAAAGAACTCTGTATAAATAAGCAAGAACTTTGCATAATTAAACTATATACTTAAAACAAGCCCGCTTTAGCAGCTAACCCACTCTAATAGTTTTCTAAGGAAACTATTTAAAAGGCTGCTTGCTTGCTATTCAACGAAGCGTCAACGCAAATTTTAGCTTAGTAACAGTTTTTACAATATTTCTTTAGTAGACCAATCATAGTAAAATGCGTTTCATTCGCATGGATAATTGGTTTGCCTTCACACGTAACATGGCGCCTGAGGTGGCAACGGGAGTCAAGTATCTGAAGACCACTATCACCACCTAAACTGGACGTGATAACATCAACACCGAAACATTCCTTTGTTGGCCATCAGATTCTTTTACAAATGACCTGATGCTAACTGCCACTATAAAAATACCACCACTTCACAACGCCAAAGAATGGAGTGCTCTCCCAGCACACTTACTCCCTCCTTCCTACCTGTTTAGGTTCTTTAGTTAACGAGGTGTTTGCAACTTGCAGGTCACAAAGGTGAGGACGCCTGGTGAGGCACATACATACTCCACTAGTTGTCTTCCTATCTGGACTCCGCTTCAGCTTCAGAAGAACATAAAAAGAAAAAATACATTAAAAGAGCAATCCCCCCCTTAGCCATATTTTATCTGATGTTGCGTTTCAATGTAAGTTTTTTAACAAGTGTTTTAGGTTGACGACTAGCAATTTTTGAATAGGTTGCATCCTCATGATTTTAAGACTTTTACTCGGATCCGTCATTTGTTTCTTTACGTAGTTTTTAACTTTACCAGTACTGATCATACTTTGAAGAAATATGATTGGTACCTACCCGACTTTTTAATATTATTATTCATTTTTATTTTGTTGTAATTTTTCTTTTATATGTTTTATGCTGAAGCTGGATTTTCTTGCCGTTTCTTCTCAGTACAATATCTTCCGCCCTGTGTAGACTTACGAACCGATAGCATAGTGACATTTTAAGAGCTTCTGTAGCCTAAACTGAATAATTTATTTTAATTATATTATATTCAAACCCCTTGCAACGCACCATAGCGAAACCAATTTTTTCTGGAATCATAACAGCGCCAACTAGCTGTTCCACGAGAGACCAGTGCTACTTAAAAAACAAAAGCAAGCATTTTACAAATTTAACAGAAAAACAATCCCATATTATCTCTGAAGCACAGAGAATGAAGCTCGCGATAATTTTTTATCTCCTCTTCAGCACAAATCAAATCGCAACCCACCTTTTTATAGTCCGTCGAAAAGTTAACTGAAAGATAAATCTTGATAATGGTGGCGTTACTTTTTTAGAGCCCTTCAGAGTGCGATCGGCGGGCGATCTTTTCAGTTCAATTATGACGGAGTATCGATTAGAGGGTCCCCTTTTGTAGAAACACCGGTTTGTTGCGAAAACTGTTACAAGCATTCGATTATGTATTGACTTTATTTTATAATATAAAATGCTTCAAAGTCAAAGTCTAAATTTTTTATTCAAATATACTTGAAGTATAAAAGTGCTTTTGAATCGTTCAAATATTATATTACCTACTACCCATTCAGGACGTCTTTTTTTAGCTGTGGATAAGAATGGGCACAACACAGCTTTAATAGAAGCAACGATATTTACAAAATTGTATGCCGTTACCAAGTTATACAAGTTTACAATGACTTAAAAATATTTTAAACTAGAAATACCTGTTGGAGTGATTGGAGCATTTAAAACCCATGCTGTTTTGTCTTCTGTATTATCAGACACTTTATTATGAGCTTTTTTTAAAAGCTTTTCTTTAATGGTGGTTTTAAATTTATTAATATTTTTTTAATATGACTTGGAACTTTACTGTAAAAACGTACACACAGGCCTCTAGATGAATTATTTACTTAGTATAAAGTACTGCTAGTTTGTTTTTATTTCTAGTGTTTAGATTATAAATATCACTGTTTTTAGAAAAAAAAGAAAGCGTGCCTTTCCTGACTATTTATTCACTCTATTTTAAACATAATCACATATTAAAAAATTATACCATAATCATGTATCTACCTACTGAAATAAATTGACTCGACTTTTGTTTCTCGATGAATGATCAATGATTTTGTGAGTTTCAGTAAAATTGCAATACCATAAATAGACCTCACGCAGACTTTGTAAACCAACTCGACGTTTCACTGTTTTGTTTCATTTGGAAAAAATACAAATCGCCTCTGTGTTTTCATGTCAAAAAGTTTAAAAATACCTAGTCTAAATTGAGACAAGCGTCCGTTGTCCTGGTAAAACTGTACAACGAGACCCCCCTAAACCCCCATTACTACCCCCGCCCGAGAAAAAGCATAGTTTCAAAGATATGCAATAAAGGAATTTTGAGGTTATGAATCTATAAGTTACATTATTATACGTTTAAGGGAAGAATACGCTTCCCTCTCTGTCCGTGACAACCTAACCAACAGTAAGGATTCCTGTAATAGGTTCGATCTCAACAGCAAGGCGAGGCGAAGGCGAATAAACAAAGACTGATGACGGATGACACTTGGCAGCAAAATGGCGTCGTGTTTGCGTTTTGTTATACCGCAGTATAACCGACAAACACAATTTTACTATTGCAAAATTTCTCAAATATCGTAAATTTAATACTTTAACATAAGTACGCATATTTTTTATGTATACATTTAATTTATGAGATATTGTTTGTGAGTTTTAAGTAATTACAGAAACACAAATGTTAAAAAACAAGTTTCTACAAGCAATTTTTTTTTTTCAACATTTGTTTTTTTGTAATTTGTTTCGCAACAAAATTTGCGTTAAAATTATATAAACAAAACAAAAACAGTTTTAGGTAATGTTATTAAAAAATTTAAAATAAAAACTTAATATTCGTGGCTCTATAAACTCATTACCTTTGCTTGAACACAACTAACAAGTACATTAAAAATCAAACCTGTCAAAATGGAGATGGATGGGCGAAAAAAATATCGGTTTTCATAAAAAAATTTCAAAGAAACTACGAATTTTCTCAATGTGAAACTTTGCACAAATTAGTTCTTTAATACAGATCTTTTCAATAAAAAAATTACAAACATTCAACTTTGGTTGCACGACTTTTTACAGTTTAGCCATAGTTCTACGTAATTGACTTCCAATCGTCCAGAGCCTCGACCAACATATTAAGAGGCTCTCGCTTGATGGTTGGATCAAGGGTCAGATTCAGAAAGCAGAACTCCTTGACACGGCACGCATTGTCAGGAGGTTCCTCACTCTGCGGCCTTGACCACCGCACCGGTAGCTTGGGCCCTGCCCCGCTGCTGGTGGTACTCTAGAATTAGGTTTTTATAATGTTTTATTGTTTTTATATTAAAATATTAATATTAAAAATTTTATATTAAAAAATAAATAAAGAAAGAAAAAGAAAATAAATAAAGAGTATAATAATTATAAGAAATAACTTTATTTGCCTTAAACAAAAACACAGTATATAGAAGGGGTAACATGAGACTTCTTGGCGGGAAAGTGAAGAGTCATGTCTGCGGTATTGTTTTATTTTCTAAAATTTGTGTTATTTCGAGTATTAATGTGAAATAATGGTGGATTATTAACCGTTAAGTGTTCGTGAGTGTGCATGAGTGTTGGCAAACGAAACTAAACAGTGCAACGTCAATTTTCAAATTCTCTCAAGAAGTCTGCGTGAGGACTTAGTAAAGCCCCACATCTTTACTGAGATACTCGAGGGGTTGGGGGGTATATATAATTTTTCACTTCCCATTTCTATTATCATTCATCATCATCATATAGGAAGGAAATATTGTTTATTCATGTATAACTTGTAAGATAAATTACCTTTTTATTGGCTAAGTGCTTGTACAAAGCCATAAAAAATAAAAATGGGGTAACATCCAAGCAGAGTTCAGATTAGAGTCAAAACCTCCGTAGCCGAGTGGCTTGCACGCCGGACTTTGGGCGGCGCTAACTCTGAGGTCCCGGGTTCGATTCCCAGTCGGGTCAATGTCGAAAACGAACTTTTCGATATTGTGTCGGGTCTGGGTGGTTGTGGTACCGTCGTTGTTTCTGATTCCCATGAAACGAGTGCTTTAGCTACTTACCTTGGGACCAGAACAATGTATGTGAGTCAAAAGGGTCTATGGCTCAGTGATTGCAGTGCAGGAGACCCACAAATCCTGTGTGAGTAAGGATTGTGACGGTGGATGAAGACTCTGGAGTCGTGTCATCGCGACAAGAAGTCGGAAAGTCGGGTTTATATATGTAGGTATACCTATGATATCAATCCTAAGTAAGTGTTAAAGTCCGTTAAAATTATATTTTAAACATTTTTTATTGTATTTTTTTTATTGAAACGCAGTCTTCGCCTCTCGATCTTTTTTGTTTTACTAAAGGCACATCTATTATATATGCCTAAAAAAGCTGATGTACGACTATAAATTCCGTTATTTAAAAAATGTATAAACTACTTATAGATCAATAGAATTAATTGCCTCGTTCTTAGTGTCTTGGTAAACTAAACATCGCGTATGTAAATTACAAACAAATTACATTTTTTTTCACACCACCAGGGTAAAAGGGGAAGATATATTTTTATATATGAAACACGGCTATATATTGTAAGTTTTAGGTAAGGGCACGGAGATACTGAAACCATTTTGGCCCAAGGATGTGTACATGGAAAACGAATTTAGATTACAAGTCCCCTTCTTTGTTTCGAGATTTTCGGCAAGAAAAATATCGTCAGGTTATTGGTTTTAGCTGGGGTCCAATTTTTGTCATTTTCACGTCACTAACTTAGTCTCTTAATTTATCTCATAAATAATACTGATGACATTTTACTTGAATATAGTAGTATAATAATCCGAAGTTTATATCAAATTAATTGAAAAATACATAATTAACGCTCTATGGTTCTATACCTACATCTTAAACCCATCCAGTGACCCAGCATTGCGAAAGTTACTTAACATTTAAGATCGCAACCCAACGTTTTAGCTACGCCATCAATTATAACTCAAAATTTTCTTTCAAACATTATGTCTGCGTACTATATATTAAGCGATATATGTAAATCCTTTTAACATGTGAGCCTGAAAGCTTTAAAATACGTGAATTATGTCGAATATATATTTGTAATTTCAGCATCGTAATTTTCTCCACGTATTGTTTGTCGTTTCTGAATAATACATCAGCCGAGTTGTCAATAATTAATGGTTCCTCATTGTTCCTCATGTTACTCTCACTAATATTTCCCCTCCACCTGCCTCCTTTCCACCACATCACCGACTACTTAACCCGAAAACGTCTATCAACAGAGCAAGAAAGCAATCTTATCAAAGACCTTATTTAAGGGCAAAAAGGTTCACTTTGAAAATGGAACGTTTACCCCGCCACCGAAGTGTAGTTCGACTTGTTTGTGTTGATCCCGTTACTCGGCTCACCTTGACAGCGTAGACATTGCTATTCCGTGAGCTTCCACCTGATTGCAATTTGAAGTGTTTGTAGAACTCTTGCCGACTTCACAATTTTAATGTATACGTAGAGCGACTAATCGGTTTTGATACTTTGAAGGATTGTTTTACATCTCTTCATCTCTTTTATACATCTTTTATACATACATCTTTTATATTTTTTATCTTTTATATCTATTTACTTAAAATCTATGGCATATGTCTGAACATTTAGCGTCTGATGTGCAGCTGTTCGTACTAACATAGTAACCAAAACATTATTATTATAACCAGCTTAATATTGTGTCGCCACTGCTAGGGCGTGATCCCTCCCTAGGGATGGAAACACTGCAGGGAGAACGGGCCTTAAACCACCACGCGGATCAATGCGGTTTGGTGGTTGTAAACGTCTGCTTCCGAAACCAACAGCATAACGTGTCTGCCGAAGCACGGAAAAGCTCAAGATAACACATTTTTAGTCACCCATCCGATGACAAGCCTTTGCGAAAGCTGCTTTACATCCGCAATCGCAGACTTGCCGAATCTGTGTGTCTATAAAATTTGTATGACAGACGACGCCGACGTACGCTCGTCTGCACATCAGACTACTACAAAATGTCTTCAATAGACATATGATCTTTAAGTCTCTGGCATATGGTTGAACTCACAGACCAATAGGTCATTCGTTGAACTTGACAAAAAAAATTGTCAACTTTCGGTTAATTTGAGCAGCTGTTCGTAGTTTCATAGTAACCTACCGGCTTCGAATTCGCGACATTCGCCTAGGTACATGAATGAAGCCAGCTATTTAAGGTCGTCAAATAAGGATTGACGTCACTCACAATAAGTCCTTGAGTACCTTGCAAGGCGCGCCCTCCCGCATTCGTCGCGTTTGCCCCGGACACGCCCTCGCCACAAAATAAGGAAACCCCCAGAAGGCATGATGGCTACAGAAGCTCGCCCGAGTGGTAAAATCTGAATAATTGGAAAAAGACAAAGTGTTGAAAAAAATCCACGAGCGGGATTCGAACCCGCACCCCATGACATGCCAGGTCAGGTGCACTGCCAACTATGCTATCGTGGCTCTCCGTTGTTGTTTGCTGTTCCGAGCTGTTTCTAAATTTGTCCGTGCAAACGGTCTATGTATTTTTTAAATTATTTTTTATATTTTACGGGTAAGCACAGTGCCTTGATCTCACCTGACGTTAAGTGATGATAAGGCCAATGATGGAAGCGCACTTCACCCGGGATCCTCAATTAGTGAGGTACTGGCTATCTTATCTGTAGCTGCCGGAACACAACAATGCTACAAACTTTGATGTTATGGCGACATATTTAGATTAGATTGTGGTAACTAGCCAGGCGGACAAACAAGCCCTACCACCAACAAAACCGAGTACACAAACATGTACCCCCCGCTGGGAATCGAACCCGGGACCTCTGCGTCTAAACCGGTGGACATAACCACTAGACCACAAAGGCGGTTAGAATGTGTGCGTTGCTCGAGCACGGAATGTATTAAGTGTACCTTCTGGGTCTTTCTATTCTGTGTCCTCGTCGTGCTCTAGCGGGGTGCTGTGCGACCGTATATCTTCCATAATGTGCGTCATGAGATTTAAAGCTAGTCCACATGGGACGATTAAGAGGCGCTCTTGATGGATAGGTACTTTCGAAATGATTTACATTTCCTTTTATTTGAACAACATGAGATGAATAAGCGTCCTGACTGACAAAAACGGCTTTCAGCTTCGTCTCGTCAGTCTATAGCCAATGCTAGACTCAGACTTTTTTATATGAACAATAATAGCTTATGAAGGGATCTTCTTCTTGACTCACCATCAGAACCAATGCGATTTGCTGGGTGTTAACGACTATAATTTTTGGACAATAACTGGAACTAACCAAAAGCTTGACAAGCCTTCTAAATCACGAAGGAGCTCTTTATACTTTAATTTGAACACCCATCTGATGACACGGTATTGTGCTTTTTGACTTCTTGTAAAAGCTTCTTGAGAAAGTTTTCTCTTCGCAACCTATTTTAAAATGTTACGCGTTTATTCCTATTTGTTATGCTATTTGTGCAAATGACACCCAGTACACCTGATAATGATCCAGATGATTTGTATTGTACCTCTAATTCAGATTGACATTGTGGAAATCGAAACTTTTACCTGATGTAAATTTGTTAACTTAGTTTTTTTTATTTTGTGTTTTTTTTCATATGTGGTTGTCTTCTATAATGTTGTGTTTATTCGTAATGGAAAGTGTCCTGCTATGATAGGGCATTTTCCAATATTTTTGACGCTGTAAGGGAGAAAAGAGCTGGACACTTGCTGAGTTTCTTGCCCGTTCTTCTCAGTACAAGATCTCCCGCCCAGAGTAGACTTACGAACCGATGGCATAGTGACATTCACAAGAGCCACTTGTAGCCTAAACTGAATTTTGAATTTTGCCTATTTTGAATTTTGTTTTTTTTAGATGTCTTCAAGAGGAGCCTCAGGTCCCTATTTGATTGAAAAAATTACCTAAAATAAAATAAAATTGTAATATAAACATCTTCGTAGGTAGTTGTAGAATAAACATTCACGGCCTTATATATCATTATGTTAAACCATTAAATTATTCTCATGTGATGGATGCAATATTTTATGTATATAGTCTAGTGTATAAGTTTTACATAACAATTGTGCTACTTTTTTAACTGTTGCCTTATAAATAAATAAATAAAAAGATACAAAAACAGAAGATATATCACTCGAATTTATACAAAAAACTCTTCAAAGTAAACTAGCAGTATCCCGTATCACTGTATTCCGGAACCGATCACTTGCTACTCGGCTTAATTGAAAAGCTATAAATTCATAGTATTGAGATAAAGTTCCTGCCCTTGCTTGGAGCCGAGCCGAGCAGCCTATTTATGCTTCCGGAACGTCCCACCGACACGCGTAGCTGCGCCGATATCCGCTCATCCATCTTCCTTAATATGCCGCTACAACCTTTCGTTTATAGGCGTTGCGAGTAGATGACAATATCAAGTATTTTTTTTTCCAAAGTAACAAGAAAATATTTTTATGTTAAATAGCTTCCGTATTCGGCTTTGCCCGTAATAAATTCAGTCTGTCACAATAGATTGATGGTTTGCCAAGCATGATTATATTAGACTGGTAGCCTATATTACTCTAGGATAGTGCAGCTTTCTATTAAAGAAAGAGATTTTGTAATCGGTTGAGTAGTTTTAAAGATTGTCCTACACATCCATACGAAAAAATTTTACTACTTTTTAATTAAAGGTGTTCTTGTATACTTATATATATTTGATACTAGCTGACCCGGCGGACTTCGTACCGCTTTGACAGTTTCCATGAGAACAAAACTAACAATTAATTTTGTATTGGAAAATTGAATTGTCGTTTTAAGCGTTTTCCTATACTTATTATTTATGTTTCTCACGGTTTAAACCTTCCCTAAACTTCCACAAATATTTCAAAATCAAAATTAGCCAAATCGGTCCTGCCAGTCTCGAGTTTTAGCCACTCAAACGAACAGCAATTGATTTTTATATATAGATAGATAGATAGATAGGTTCAACACGACCACTTTTCTGATATTTATAGGTAACACGAATTTTATTCGGATTAACCTTTGACAATATAAATATGCATATTTAGAACGAATTTCTCCAACATCATACAAAATTGTGTCATTTTAAAACAATTAACTACTTAGTTCCGATTTTAGTTAAAATACGTGCGACTTACTATCATGATGGATATTATTATTGCGTGATTCAGTAAAGTACAGAAATAAAGTAGCGTCGGTCGGTATAGTGATGTGCTCGTTAATTTGATTTAGTATCGTTGAATTTTTTTTTTGAACAAGCGACATATTTTGTAGTATTGTACTGTCGCACTCAGAGACGTCAACAACGTTAACCGCGTCGTGGGATTAAGTCAGTAATTATTTCGAGTGTTAAATCATTTCTATTATATTCATTAGTATAGTAACACATAATTTAAAAAGTTTTTTCTTTAAACTAGAAGTTCAAAAAACGAAATTAATATAGTTATCGTAGCAACACTGTACAATGAACTGTGTAAGAATGAACGAACATTTGTCACAAACATTACCAAAGCTATTAAGTTGTAGGGACAACATAAATAAAGCTTTTTATGCTAAATAAAGAGAACGGACTGACTAACGACTTATAATAGCGTCCTGCGTCCTATAAACCTAGTTTAGCTTTTCCCTCTTTTAATTTAAATTCTTCTTTCAAAGTCCCCTCAAGTGATTGGGGCACGATACGATGATTGACAGCTGTCCTGATCCAATATTATCTTCAACATGTCTACCAGCACATGCAAATCGCACGATCGCAGCCCACAGCATAGGGAGTTCCGTAGGCATTGCGTGTCATGTAAAAATCTGATAAAACGAGCGCGCATAAAACCTTCCGCACCTGTCACATCGTCAGACGAAAGCTGGAAAACATTGTGATGTATTTACGAATAAAAATGACAAGCACCCAAGTGCACATTGACATGTGACGTAAGTCGACCCGTGACTTTCTTAAAACAAGAGACAATAGTCAAATGAGAATGCAGCTTGCGTTTTGTGAAATCCGTACACTGTTTGGAAACTTAAAAAATATTTAAAATTTCAACAGCTGATGTTTGAGTAACCGTAACCTTGTTTTCTCTGACGAATTATTTGAGTGCTTGTTTAATGCGCTATTAGCTAGCGATGTTTAGTTTCACTTATAGCAAACCTGAACACATACTCCACACTGCACTTCAGGAATAACGCTACAGGGACATTGGCGGGCTGGTTTAAATATGCCGGCAGGATATAAGAGCTACGCGAAAGAAAGAGACGGTTCGTCGCTGTCTGCAATCTGAACTAAACATTATTTTGTGGCGTCTACTCACATATCACTATTTATTTAAATCTTTTTACGGAGTTACTTTTAACGGAGCTATTTTCAGGGTCAATGTAGGTAGTAGGTACAGCATTGTGAATGAAAAATAACAATTTATAAATTAATATTGAAGACAGCTGTGGAATTGTACTAAAGTTTGCAGGAATCCCAAATACATAAAAATAATGAAAAGTTACAAAGAATCAAATCTTCTATTTTAGCTTTTACAATCACTTCGGTTACGCCAACAAAAACGTCTCAAAAGTTTAACAGTAGAAAATATCGTCCAATTATCAAAATAACAACCATTGGACAAGTATTATTACTATTTTATACAAGAACTGTGAAAATATTTTTACAGAATATGTTTTTAAAGCATTTATGCAGAAATTAAAATTACTTTTATATAA
This sequence comes from Eudonia truncicolella, assembly GCA_949315975.1. Lineage (NCBI taxonomy): Eukaryota > Metazoa > Arthropoda > Insecta > Lepidoptera > Crambidae > Eudonia > Eudonia truncicolella. The sequence goes on along the minus strand of OX438835.1, from coordinate 17,405,459 downwards.
GGTTACGAAACAAAGAACTGATTACAATTCCAAGAAGCATGGAAACATAGCTCCTTTCAATTCAGCAGGATTTATAGTCAGCTACTTGATTGCTGCAGATGTCCGTGGGCGGCAACGTCCTCTTCCCATTGGGGGGATCGCTGCTCTGACATCAAAAGAAATTATAATCTTAATTGATAGTACATTTCAATTATTTTTTATTTCCTTGTCTATCTGCCTGCTCAGTGCATTGAACAGTCCATGACATGGACCTTTTAGTGTGCAGTCAGGTGAAAAGACGTCAGCCGCCACCGACCTGCCAACGCCTATCGGCGTTGATGTCGTCATACAATGGAAGCTGTTGGATGCTAGGAAAAAATGGTGTCAAAAAAGACAATTTTATCGGATGACGAACTTTTACTCCTGGAAAATGATTTTCTCAAAAAGAGAAAAGAGGACTCTGCATATTTACAGTTTATAAATAATGAAACAGGACAATGACACATTTTATAAAATGAAATGCTTAAAAATGTTCTCTGAAACTTTTTTACAGCATTTTGAACAAAGTGAAACATGGATTGATCAAAATATTGTGCCTACTAAATTTGCAGCAACTCATGACCATGAAGAGGTTATAGTAAAATGAAAACGAGCGGAATATATGAAGTGCTTAGAGAAACGTTTCACACCATCTACCTACAAAACTCAGGGTCTATAACCGTAAGCAACGGCGACTTTTCTGAATTTAAACATCAACATCTTCATCTTCAACATCAAAATTTTGCCACCGATGCTTTTAGTCCTGGAAATTCAAACAACGTCCAACAACTCAATAATCATGAACCACAAGTGCCAGAACATTTATCCGGTTGTATATCATTCGGCCATCAAAGGTTTTACGTATCCCTTACGTACGTAAGGTAGTACGTATCCCCGAAGATGTTTGACTGTATATTTTTGTTATTCCATTCAATAAACTCAATTGTGAGCCGAGGCCGCAGAATCAATAGCGGACGATAAATCCTCCGTATATCTTGTCTCAGTAACCGTAAAATACGGCTTGTTGCGTACAGATATTCCGCTTTCCTTATCAAGTGGTGCCGTTCGTTCGTTTATTGCTCATTGCTCTTCATTTTCCGTCGAAATGCCTCAGGGTGACTTATTTGGCAGGTCGTATTACCTGGCGGTAGTTTAGGCCTTAGTAGGATTTATTAAGCTCTAACAGTTGTTATACATGTTAAACTTTGTAGACACTCTCTGTAGGGATTTAGTTATGTAACTTTAATTTAATATAACAATGTATGATGTTATGATGCCAGTTGATTAACATTAACTTCAGCATTACCAAGAATAAATCTGTCAAACAAAAAATAATAAGCAAATTCAATTACTCACCAATGTTCACTGAGGCTTAATTATTCGCCTACACAAAATAACCACGGGCATTTTACTACACAACTTATTAAAATGGACAGGAACATAATAACAACATTTTTGTTTTGGAAAATAAGACTAAGAAAAATATCGGGGACCGACAACGGCTTGATGTCCCTGCCGTAGTCAAAAACTCGTGCCTGAAGAAGAACATTTTGAAATAACTGAACGAACACGACAGGTTTTAACAAAAACTATCTAAGGATAGCACTCAACTGTAACAAAACTACTAAACTAAATTTTTTGTTGAAGTTGTTTTGAGAGGTAATATCGTCCAATTATTAAATATAACAACCATTGGACAAGTAGTTTCAATTTATATACGCTCTATAATCAAATTATTTGAAAATATTTCACAGATTTGTTTTTGAAGACATTTTGGGGAATTTCAAATCAGTTTAATAACGTTATGAAGTGACCCTAGTAATCATATTCATATTTCAAGAAGCGTGCAAACTTAGCTCCTGTAAAATCAGCAGGACAGAGTCGGCTCCTTGAATACTGCAAATGTTCAATGTAGTGATGAGATGATACTAAAGCTTTAGGATTTTATTGACAAGTTTTACGAAAACGTAAGTGGTTTTTACAACTGCCTACCCATTGTATTTATACCTATTTTGAATACGTTTCATCCATCTTGTACAAAGCGAAATAAAGGTATATCACGTCAAATTACGATTATCAATTACTTCAGTAATTAAATCCTCAACTACTGAGGCCCTGGCTATCATCTCTAGCTCTCGGAACACAACAATGCTACTAACACTGATCGTGGTAGCTAGCCAGGCGGACAAACAAGCCCTAGCACCAACCAAACCGAGTACTTACCCCCCGCTGGGAAGCGAACCCGGGACCTCAGGGTCTAAGACTGGTTGGTCTTAACCACTAGACCACATATACGGTAAAAATGTAAAATAACGGCATTTTATGAATTCCAGCTTTTCCAACTACACACAATAACCTACAAAACAGGGTTGCTGATGACTATCTACTAATTAACCCCGCCAGGCTGCACTCACAATACGTTCACACGCGTTAAAAACACTCAACTCAGCTTTCAATGCTACAACAGAAACTACCTAACTACTCTTTTTTTTTTGGAGAGAGACTGCTGATTGCCTTAAACGGCATTTCAGCTTCACCTGGCTTGTTTGGGGATGACGAAAAACTTAAAGGGTTCCTCAAGCCGTGTGAAACGAATCACCTTCGGAGGTTTTCTAGAGGGAATCATCACGCACTAAGCCGTGTCCCCGTGCTCTACTAGGCTACTAAATAAATTAATGGGTAATAACTTAATCACCACGCTTGCCAAATGCGGGTTGCCTTTAGGTTTCTCGCCGCCCCCAAAAATGCCCGGTGAAGCTGAAAATGACGTGTGAGGCAATCAGCTAACTCTCTAAAATAAATGCACTTTGTCTTAAAACTTCTAGAGAGAAAATATTATCTGGTTTGCGATTGATTTAAAACCTTATTTTTCTTTTAAGGGAATCATTGGAAACAAAAAAATGTTAAATAATGAAATGAAATAACGACGATTTGAAGATCTCCTTGGTCGAGTGGTTTGTACACCGGTTTTCATCTCTGAGGTCCCGGGTTCGATCCCCGGTCGGGTCAATTTAGAAATTATTGGTTTTCTAAATTGTCTCGGGTCTGGGTGTTTTCTATGTATAATAAGTATGTATTTAACTATTTTAAGTATGTTTATCCGATGTCTAGTAACCATTTAACGAGTTTCATAACGAAGCTTCTCTTGGGCTAGATAATTCGTGTGAGTGTAGGAGTTTTAAAAAAAATAACAATCAAACTTAAAGCCATTTTATGATTTCACCGGCCAAAATACTAAGGCTTTTTAATTTGAAACAACCATTTCCATCATCAAGAGACATTCGTGTAACAGAATCCTGACCCACATTGTTTGAACGTACAATTTTCACTCGAGCGAATGGAGTAATGTAATCAGAAATAAACGAAAATGTCCTATGTTTATTCTAATTCAACGAAACCACAGTGTGATTAACACGTTATATCAGATCTTATTAAAGCAGAAAGGTATTAATTAAATTGTATGCCGGCGCTGACGCCAAAACGTTCATATGTAGTCGACAATTTAATTAGTCTTTGCAAAGAGAACGCTGCAAATACATTTTATAAAATTGTCACTGGTTCACTTATTTATTTTCTTTTTAATATTTATCTTCACTTGGTTGGGTTTTACTTCGGTTACACAGTTATACTCTTTAATGGTTAAGACTTTGATTTTTAATTGAAGTACGCGTTTATTTTAAATATTTGAGTCACTTTGCGTAGTCCGTGGTTACTAAGAGTTTTAATCAGCTAAGGGACAACATTGCCCTCCAAATCTTAATTTCAAGTCAAAATTGTCCGTCTCAATTCTATTATACCTCAGATCATAAATGATCTGGGTATTATACATTAAAATAGAAATAATTAACAGAAAAAGCAAAGCTAGGAATCAGTAATATTAGTTAAAAACTTTAAAAAATAAACAATAGTATCTAAGCTGCGTATGCCTCAGTAAAGTCCCATGCTATTACTAAAAACTCCAGGGGATCAGAGAAAATATCATACATCAATCATTATCAGTCATTATCAATCATCTAAACTCATATTTGACACCAGCAATTTTCAAAACTTTATGGATTATACTGTTTGTTTCCATAATTTATTTAAATATTTACAAGGACAATTTAACCGGAACTTAATCCGAAAACTTTAAGAAACAGGGATGAACTGCACTAAAAACATTTTCCGAAAAGTTCTTTGTCCAACAAGGAAATGTCACGTTCCCCGAAAAAGACATAAGCTAAGTTTTTTCAAGCAACTCATATGATTTATGTGCATAATAAGCTCAAGCGGCAAGCGTAAGAGGCGAACCTAATACGACTGGAGTTTCCATTTCTGTTCGGTCCAGTTTTGAGGGTTCTGCAAAAGTCATTACGGAAACTATCTCCGTAGTTATTTCTACATTTGCATCGTCCTTATAATGTTTCCACTCGGCAGGGCCCGGGTGCCGTTTCAAATTTATCGTATTGTTATGCTAAATTAACATGAGTCGTTAGCAAAATGTTTGAGTAACGTTATAATGGCGTCGTTAATGGTCGGCCAAATTAATTTATTACGGCGGCACTTGATTTTCAAAGCTAGTGTTTTTGTAATGTTTCAACTTTGTTGGCATCATACCCTTGGAATTTGTATGCATAGCTTTTTTTGTAAAATCTTTTTTTTTAATTATCTTATATTTATGGTGTTTAATTTTATTATTAAAGGCAACAGTAAATGCTCTTTTTCTTTTACTTGTTCTTTACGTCTTTCTCAAATTAACAATTAACAGTACAGGTGCTGCAATCATACTTGCATATAGGGTAATAACTTTCTATCAGGATTTATCTGATTTCTATGTAAAGTATTTCTTCTGTGTATTTAAGTCTGCCTAAAACACAGTGATTATTGCGGCTTTAAACAGATGTTTAAATATGCGTCAATAAATTCAAGGGCGGGGCTTGCCACTTCCAGTATTTTTAAGTACGAGGAGCAGTGTTAACAACGTAATTGGAATCAGACGAGGAAAATCAGTTCCCGATTTAACATGGCCGATTGGCGGTGGAGGCGCCGGCGCGTCGAGGGTTCATTAACGGCCTCATTGTGAATTCCCATCACACTTCACCTGAATATTGACAAGATGTTTATAAGAAATGGTTGAAAAGATGGAGAGAAAGAAATAAGCCTCCTTAGTTTCTTGCCAGCTCTTCTCGGTCGAAGGCTCACCCAAAATCTCAACTGGTTGTAGATTCAGTAGTTTTTTTTTTTATTAAGCTTCAATGCACCAAGCACTTTAAAAATAATAAAAAAATGCTATAGCGTTGTGTTAACAAATTTTTGGTATTTCATCTGCAAAGATGAATCTGCATAGCCATCGGTTGCATCGGTTGCGAGTGAATCTTGTCATTGAGCTCAATCGGGTATTGGACCTCATATCTGATTGGGGCTCCAATAATCTGGTTGAGTTCAATGTCAAGAAATCACAGGTGTGTGCGTTTACGGCCAAAAAGTCACCATTCCTTCCTCTTCCAACTCTTCAGGGCACATCTCTAAGCCTGCAGAACAATATCAACATGCTCGGTATGACGATTCGCTGCGATCTGAATCAAAAGGACTACATCCAAGCCGTGATCAAAACAGCCTCACGAAAACTCGGTGTCCTGAACAGAGTGCGGCGATTCTTTACGTCTGACCAGTTGTGTCTTTTGTACAAGACACAGGTACGGTCTTGCGTGGAGTATTGCTCGCACATCTGGGACGGTTCCGCAAAGTATCTTCTCGATGCCTTAGACGGATTGCAGCGTCGCGCTGTGCGTATTATCGGCAATGCAGAGGTAACTAATACTTTCGAACACCTGCAATTGCGTAGAGATATAGCGTCACTCAGCGTCTTCTATCGCTTATATCACGGCGAGTGCTCTGAAGAACTCTTTGACCTTATCCCACCTTCTCCCTTCCTCCATAGGAGTACACGTGCTGCTCTCCGGTGTCATCGCTTCACTGTCACACATATCCCATCGCGCACAAAGAAATTTAGTGACTTGTTTTTTTGTCGCACCTCCAAAAGATGGAATAGTCTACCAGCACACGTTATCCCTCTTTCCTTTTTATGGGGTCCTTCAAACAAGGCGTGAAGAAGCACCTTGTGGGCCGGCAGAGTGAGGTTGACTGATGCTGCGTTGTTTTCACGCTGCACCAGTTGTCTTCGCGTCTGGACTCCATTTCCACTTAGCATCAGGTGGTGTGGAGTCATTTGCCGTGCTAAGTATAAAAAAAAACGGTTGGATAGATGGCGCACTGTGCCGCTATTAGCACTTAAAAAAATAAAAAGACAATGACAAAATTCAGCGCTCATGTCAGCCTTCCCGGTAGTGCAGCCGCCCGGATTGCAGAAGACCCAGGTTCTATTCCTAGCTGGGTCGGGTGGGCGCTTAAATTTTTCACTGTGTTTTATAAATTTTATGAATATTTAATTCAGTAGTTTAGTCTAAACTATTTTTTTGTGAAGGCTTATGTTGAATAAAATTATTTGACTTTGACTTTGAATGAAAATGGTATAGTATATTTTTTTTTTTTCAATTTAATTTCTAATCCAATCAAAAACGGAATCGCCACCCATGGACACCCGCAAAACCAAAGTAACCGCAGAACGCATCTGCGATTACTTTAGTTTTGCCAGGCTTGAGGAAGGAATTGGATCTTGAGGAGGGAGTAGAAATTGGGACGGAGGAGGGATGAGAAATGGGCCTCCGGTACTTTTACTCACCGAACGAAACACAACAGCATCGAGTGCCATTGTTTCACGCCGATATTCTGTGATAGGGTGGTATTACGCCGGACGAGCTGGCCCATTTCGTGCTGCAACGCAGCGTGGCTCTACCACTCAGACATTGTCACTCATTTAGCACCACCCAGGGGTCACGTGTAGGGTCTCAAGGGTAAACCTACGGACGCGAGTAACTTTAACCCAAATGATGTTGGAAACTCCCAGATTTTAGACAGTGATTAGATCGGAAAGGGTTAATGTACAGACGCACGTTAATGTACCGCACAAGACTATTCAAAACTGTAAAATTTCTCTAATCTATATTGAATCTTATGTAGGTCGACACATGGTCGGTCGGTACTCTCACTACAAACACTTAAAATTATAATTTAAATTTGAAAAAATACTGTGTTGAAAAAATTCCACGAACGGGATTCCTCTCTCTTTTTTAAATTATAATTTTTACACAACTAAATTTGCGTAAAATTATATGTAAATAATTAAAATACACTTATATATTAAATAACTTGCATGCTTGGTGAAATCTTGGCGTTCCACAGAAAGCTTATTAGGAACGTAAAATAAGCTTAAGGTACCATGTAGATACTTGTTACTCGTGATGTTACGCAGCACGGCGCAGCTTGTTTTAATATGTAAACAGAAATCTTTAGCAAATATTTTCATTCCGTTGGAGAGAATCCAAACGTTTGCATTGAAAGGAAATGAAAATTTCCTTTCCCGGGTTGTGTATCTACATGTTATTTGTTTGACCTTTCATCGTGTACTTAATAATCACACTTTGTGTAACAAAAATTAAAAGTCGTCACAAAAGTGACACAAAAATCGTCACTAAAATCTTCTCAAAATTCGTCACTAAAATCGTCACAAAACACAAAAAACTAGTACAGTCTCAGTCTGGTTGCGAAGCGTTACCGAGGAAGGCACTTAAAGCCATTGGTGCCATACATTACTGTAATGGTCCCTTTCAATTCGCTTGATTGGGGTAGGCCTTTTGTCTTCGGCGTACATCTAAATTTAGTTTTAAGTTAAACTCCAGCTTGTGAAGACAGGGGAGCGTTTGAATCGATTTTTAATTGGCTGTGTGGTCTTACCGGCAACCGCTACCAGTCTCGAACTCAGAGGTTCCAGGTTCGATCCCATTACATAATAATTATTTTACTCAATTTGGTTCTTAGTAAGACTTGTTCCATATATTTTATATTTGACTATAGGTATAGGCTGATGATGATAGTGACTATGATGTACCAGCTTTATGCACTCCACTCCGCAAAAATATATTTATAGAGTGCATGTTAAGCATGTTATCTATTACTATTTAGGAGCATTTTTAAAACAGGTTACTTTTTTAAACTTTCAACAATGATTCGGACCGGCTTTAATTTACCCACTCACCGAACATGTCAGTCGAGTTATTGATTGTTATCTTGTCAATACAAACGACAATGTGTGAATACAATTAACGAATGGAATGTAAATTATTAAGTGGTCAATTACCAACAGTGTACAGTATTGATCAAACACACGTAAGGGAAAAGGCCTTTTGTTTATTGTTAAATCATGATTAAAATATTTATTTGTGTAGAAGATGTAGTAGTCTTTTTATGAGAACATCGAAGTATGGTATTAGACTGTTTTTTTTTTTGTTACAGATTTATCGTGTGATTATCGAGAAAAACAACGAACAGGTTAGTTAGTTTATTTTATTTGAACATGTTTGTACTAACAATTACTCAATATTTTAATTGTAAGTAAGCGCCATCGCCACCGATAGGTACGACACAGAAAGTGTCAAAGCTATTACTAACGTAGAAGTTTCTAATAGGTTAGATTTCTAATGAGTACATGATTGTACTCAGTTTGGTTGGTCGTAGGGCTTGTTAGTCCGCCTCTAGCTATAACACTATCTTATAAGCATTGTCGTGTTGCGACAGTTGGAGCCAGTGGCTCAGTGGTTAAGGAATCAAGGTCAAGTGCGCTTCTGCCTTTCTTTATCTTCACTTTACAACAAGTGAGATGAAGATCAAGTGCTTACCAGTAAAGAATAAACAATAAACTGCATACTGTCCCATCCCACTGCTGCAAAGGTATCCATCATTGAAATGGCATGGATGGCAAAGTGACATTCATAAGAGCTACTTGTAGCCTAAACTGAATAAATGATTTTGAATTTTGAAATCAGATCAACGCCATCATAGGTGGATTTGGATAGGTAGACAGATCGGCTAGGATTAATCACAAATCCGAGCTTGTGAGGAGCGTTGGGCGAGTAAAACCACCTGTTACTAATTAGGTACACACGGCGGCAGATCAACCTACCCTAAAATGTCAAATTTCTACAATAAATTTTGAAGTTTATCGTTTGGTTATAAGGATCAATATTCATTGGAGAAATTTGACAGGTTTGGGTAGGTTGATCTGCTGCCGTGTGTACATTTATTCTGCTCAACCTTGTTGCAGCCGTCAGAAAAGAGAGGGCGAGTGGCTTGTTTTTTGAGAGAGATTGCTGATTGCCTCAGACGGTATTTTCAGCTTCATCGGGCTTTTTCGGGGGCGGCGAGGAACGTAAAGGGTCAAGCCGTGTGAAACGAATCATTTTCGGAGGTTTTCTAGAGGGAACGGCATCGCGCACTGGTGCGCATCCCCGTGCCCTACTAGATTCTCCGAAAGGTTCGGATCAGGTCGGGGAGCGTAACCGAGGGCGCCTCAAAGGCTCGGACCTCGGCTCGGGTTGACCGGGTGGTGGTGTAGGAGAGAAGCGCCCAGGTACATGTCTGTACCTGGTGTAGAGCGCGTGTGAACCGGTTCTTCGTTATATACCCTTGTTCTACGAGTACGGTGTCTTGAGCCCAAACTAGTGTGCATGTTTAGTGTATTCTGTAAATGTGTAGTAGCATTTAGAGGATCGGACGGGGGAAGACGAGTGGCGGGCGCGAAGGCCCTTATATAATGGCCGAATGGCGCTGTCTGCGGGAAATATAGGAACTAATCATAAGTGTTACATTTGTGTAGATTGATTGCAACATATTTAGTTTCCCTTGTCGGTGCCAGATCCCGCTAGATATACAACAGAGCTAAAGCATTGAATAGAATAAAATAGAATAGAATAAAGTACTTTATTTATTTTAGTAAACAAAAGCATTGGAAAATACGAAAAAGATTTGCCCGCCCTGGGAATTAAACACAAGACTCCCGATAGAAGAGACGTTACACTAAAAAAAAAAACCTAAATATATTATAAATATATTTTACTTTCTTCAGACCAACTATACATTTACCTGTACTATTACTTCCCGAAGATACATGTCCACGTGTGGTTCGTTCGGTTCGCTATTATTTCACGAACGCACATTTCGGGCGCAAACGGGAACTAATGTCGGCACAAATTGCCCTGTTATGTCACGTAAACTATTAGAGGGCATGACACGATGGTTGCGAGGCACATTTTTACCGAACGCAGCCACGGCTACTGGCTTGTTGCGATACTGCGAGCGGTATCTAGTTCACTACGTTCTTTCTATCACCGTTGAATATGACTGTCATAGTATAACGCGCAATGAACTAGACCGCTCGCCGCGTCGCTCGTGACAGACTACTGTGTACCTGGCGATACATTGTAGTGGGTGCATTTGTCTTATTTCTTTGGACAGGTATAATGTTTGTTATTGTTTTTAATGTTTTAAGGTTGTTTGTGGGAGTGATTTCGTGAAATGGGTCGGAAGTATGTGTAACAGTGTAACAGGAAGTCGGGGAAGCGCGCAAGCGCACGCCATTTTGTAAGTTTAAAATCGATATTATCATCATGACAAATTATTATTATATGTGACATATTGTGTCATTTGACTATCAAAGGTCATTTTGATATGTCAAATGTCTTCTAATGAGTATTTACTGCATTTATTTTATAGTTATAAAATGATTTAATACCTGACCCATTTTTTTCAGAATATAATGTTAAAATTGCTTATTACTAAGGTGAGATGTCAAATGTTACACATCATATGCGACTACTGTAAGGCTCGCTCGTTTTTTATTTGTTTTTTTTAAATATATTTACGGGTAAGCACAGTGCCTTGATCTCACCTGATATTAAGTGATGATAAGGCCAGTGATGGAAGCGCACTTCACCCGGGATCCTCAACTAGTGAGGTACTGGCTATCTTATCTCTAGCTGCCGGAACACAACAATGCTACAAACATTGATGTTATGGCGACATATTTAGATAAGATGGTGGTAGCTAGCCAGGCGGACAAACAAGCCCTACCACCAACCAAACCGAGTACACAAACATGTACCCCCCGCTGGGAATCGAACCCGGGACCTCTGGGTCTAAACCGGTGGTCTTAGCCACTAGACCACAGAGGTGGTTTGCTGATGAAATAGTTAGCTATTTAAGTAGTAGTGAAAAGCTCGATGGCGCAGTGATTAACGCGCCCGATCTGCGATTGCTAAGGTTAAGCAACTTTAGCATAGGCCGGTCATCGTGCCCATACGACCTAAATGTATCATCTCGAGTTCCTCCCTGCTTCGGTAGGCACGTAAAGCAGTTGGTCCCAGCTGCATTAGCAGTCGCTAACAACCACCAATCCGCACTGGGCACGCGTGGTGGGTTATGGCCCGTTCTCCCTATCCGTCCATAGGGAAGGCTCGTGCCCCAGCAGTGGGAACTTAAAATATGCTGATGATGATTAAATAGTTTGGGTTAATCCTCGTTATAAAACTTTGTTTAAAAGTGTTATATTAACAATTTTTAGTCCACTATAAAATAATTGTAAATGATATTCATTTCAAAATAATCATCATTGACTATCGATATGTTTTATTCAATGATACTTCATAAACGATCTTAATACACTTTAAACGCTGGTGGGCATCAAGTTGGTACGCGAAACGGAATCCCTCGAAGTTCGTAACCTAGCTTATGTTGGATTAAATTTAAATTTAACGTTAATCCAGCTTTAAAACATACTTTGTATTTTCTGTCAATTGTTTGAAATTAATAGAGACAGAGTAATGCTGCGCAGGATTAGCAACTCTAATGCTAACTTCATAAAGCAACATTTGTCTAAATTATCGTATCTACGGGTAACGTCAAGCAAGAAGGCGATAAAGAGCAAACTATTTTTTATTAAGGTAAAAGAGTATTGTTTAATTTTTTGTACAATTTTTTTGTATATATTATTTTTTACTTCTAAAATTTTAGTTAACCGCCCGTCGTTATGTGTATTTTCGGTTAATATCATGTAATTTGAAAAAAAAAACAAAAAAAATGTTTTAAAATACCAAAATAGCCACCTCAACATTAATTGACAATATGGCTTGGAATAAAAATTGACAACAAGATGTCCGATTTCTTGTAGACGTGGTTACATAACGGGTCAACATTTAATTTCCGTGGAGGTACATGTCCATCTATTCTGACCGTAAGACTTCCTATAACCGTCATTCTTGAGGTGTATGGAATATATTTGGATCGTATCAAAATTCACAGAATGACGTGGTAACCAAATGCTGACATAGTTCAATGACTAAAAGCATTTTGATTAATTATACAGCTTATATATTTTTTTATTAGATTCAGTGAAGAAGAATTCTTACTTATATTATTAAAGTAGAAGTGGGAACCATTCTAACATTACGTATTTAGCCACTTTGCACGCTTCAAACAACAAACAAAAGCACCGCATACCACTCCAGTGTGGGCGAGTTGAAGGAATTTCATTTCCAACTAAGAAATCTACTCAAACAATGCAACAAAACTTTGGCCTTAGCGAAATGCCTCCAATGTAGCGCCTCAACAAACATATAGATTAGGATAATATTAAATCTTGCCTCAAACAATTCAATACGAGAGCCAGTTGCCACAAAATATGGAGACCGCAGAAGGTAAGCTTCGTACTAACGCGCTCGAGCAACGCTTACACAGACAACCTGAAATGAAATGAAATGAATGAAATAAAGTACATTTGTTAGCATTCACTACAAAATTACACGATATTTACACTAACAATACAAAGCAAAAACAAAGGATAAAGTGTAGCCAACTAGACTTCAGCCTCAGCACGTGCTACAGCGACATAAAGCCGCTGCAACCCTGGTATTCTGGAGGGGCCTAAATCGGTGGCGTGTCCACAAAACAATGTTAAATAAACCAAATTAAACAAATAAAAATAATAAAACGCTAAACACGCAAAAAAAAAACCACAATAATGATATAAAAGATACTAAACATTAAACACTACTCAGCACTATCTTGGCTGTTTGTTTGCCTTCCTGTGCTTAAAACAAAAAATAAAAAATAAAACAAAAGTTGACAGCACAGAATCGGCAAGATGGTTGAGTTGATTTACATTACATGGACAGTACTTACAGACAGGCCACTCAAAATAATGGACAAGTTCGCGGGAGACTATTTAAAACATATAATGAATGGAGGCAACACAACAGAGCAAAATAAATAAAACAAATGATTGCTTCAAGGGTGCTGGAACGCAAGTACCGACAATGTAATGTCTATCGTGGCAAGACCAAAAGTAAGTCTACGAGTTGTACACAAGAAGACTGTAGCGGAAAAAGCCGGTGTCCGAGCGCCTGCTGCGAGATCCCGGGTCCATGCAATGTGTGCGTTGCTCGAACGCGGTATCTATGAAGCCTACCTTCTGTGTCCTTCTTATTATGTGGAGTTGGGAACATAAGCTCTGCTCCTATAATTTTAGGGTTCCTTGGAAGGTTGTTCGCTCTGATTTTGTTAGTTATTGTAACTATAAAGTCCAATGGTAAACTTCACCCTAACATTATAAATGTGAAACTTGGAATGTTTGTCACTCAATCAGCTCTTAACTTTTAAATGGATTTGAATGGAAATTCGAACGATGTTTGAGTAGCCTCTTTGGAACAAGGGTACACTTACAAGATTAACAGAGTTTATAGAAAATATAGAATTAATGAAAATTTTAAACAACAAACAATATAAAAAAAGTTATTCTTTACATAATAAAAACTAACATCCATATGATACATACAATAGACATTCATAATTCACCCTTGCTAATGGACATGAGCCATATTGAGTATTATTATTGGATTTGAGATGCTTGATTTGAGTGATTATTTGTATTCAAAAAGAAAGTCCCAATCATAAAAGCTTATGAGTGTACTTTCAAAATACAGTGACGAATGTAATCGTAAACCAAGTTAGACAATAATTCATTTAATCATTGATTGATTACATAATTCTTCATACTGATTTCTCGGCAACTGCTTAGCTTACAGCGCGCTATAAATTACTAGCACTTTACTCGCGACTTCGTCCGCGTGGATTTGAGATATTATGTAAAAAAAACACTTTTTATAATAAATTATAGCCTATGTTACTCGCAAAGAATAAAGCATTCTATCAGTGAAATAATTTTCAGAATTGAACCAGTAGTTCCAGAGATGACCCTTCTCAAACGAAGTCAAACTTTATCTCCTTATTAATAGGTAAAGTTTATGACTTTGACTTTGACTCATGCATCATTTGTGTACTAGCACATAGACCTTTGTTGTCGTTTTAATAAATAAAATTATAATAGTATATATAAAGCAAATATATTAAAGTATTAGAATTTTAATAGAATAGATAATCTATTTATTATTATATAATTTGACGACCTCCTTGGTCGAGTGGTTTGTACACCGGTTTTCATGGGGTCGCCATCTCTGAGGTCCCGGGTTCGATCCCCGGTCGGGTCATTTAGAAATTATTGTTTTTCTAAATTGTCTCGGGTATGGGTGTTTTCTATGTATAATAATTATGTATTTAAGTATTTTAAGTATGTTTATCCGTTGTCTAGTAACCATTTAACGAGTTTCATAACGAAGCTTCTCTTGGGCTAGATAATTGGTGTGAGAGTAAGAAAATTTTATTTATTTATTTATTTATTTTATCATAAGTGCCTTACTAATAAACAAAGAATAAGGTCTGAATAGTTATTCCTTGTTTTTTTCCTGTCATGTAAACGTCATTTGAAATTAGAGTGAAAGAGACTAAACACGGAATAACTATTCGGACCTTATTCTTTGTTTATTTGTAAGGCACTAATAGTATAGATACGCGTTTAAGCTCTTAGTAACTCAGTAACTCAATTTTTAAGACGTGCCGTTGTACCGTTAGGTGGACGATATGTTTCGATACCATTTTAAATACGATCTATGTGATTATAGAGTTCAAACAGGTACAGTCAGTCTTACATTCAGGCAATCATTGTTACCATAATACAATGAACGTACAATTAACAGTCCGATTAGTTATCCAGTAAATAAACTCGTATCGGACAGCCATAATGCGTGCGCTTCAAATATTAACAGTACAGTCGTGGAGGCATTCTGTGTATTCAATTATTACATTGTAGACAGATAGATAGATGTATATATATATATTTGTATCGTAGCAAGTAGAAAGAAGTGGTCTCTGCCTACCCCTACGGGAAAGAGGCGTGATTATATGTATGTATGTATGTATATACAAATATATCTGTCTGCTCACACACACACATATTTATTTATTTATTGATTTTTAATAGTCCACCAACAAAACATACACCATTACAATTTAAAAATAAATGCTTATCTTAAGCTTAAGTTTTGTCTTAATTATAATCACGTCATGCAATATAATTATTATGAATATTAAGATGAAACGAAAGTTTTTTCTTTTGGGGAGTGATTGTTGAGAGTTTTAGGCGGCCTGTTCAGCGGCACCAGACTTTTTTGGGTGTGGCGAGAAACTCAAAGGGTTCCTCAAGCCGGATCAAAACACCGTCAGAGGGTTTCTAGAGGGACAGGGGCAAGCGTGTCCCCTTTTCCTACTAGCGTCTCTAGATTCAAATCGGAACGGGAGTGAATCAAGCCAAGGGCGCCTCTAAAGGCTAGAAGTCGGATGAGCTATTTTTTTAGTCTTAGTCGTAGCACCGTTCCACCGTAGCATCGTCGTAGCAATTGTTGTAGCAGTGGTGCGGTAAATGTATCGCTACAACTCGATTTATTTCTTAGATATCTAAAGTACACACGCCTGCACATCAACCTACCACGAACTGTCAAATTTCCTCAATAGACTTAACGATATGGTTGAAAATGTATTGAAGAAATTTGACAGTTTTGGATAGGTTGATGTGCTGGCGTCTGTACCATCACCCAAATCTCTAAAATAAATATCTTTTCGTTGTCATCATCAGTTCATTTTATGTACCCACTGTTGGGGCACGAGCCTTCCCTATGGATGGGTAAAGAAAACGGGTCATTAACCATCACGTGGCCCCTTAACCGCCTCTGTGGTCTAGTGGCTAAGACCACCGGTTTAGATCCAGAGGTCCCGGGTTCGATTCTCAGCGGGGGGTACATGTTTGTGTACTCGGTTTGGTTGGTGGTAGGCCTTGTTTGTCTGCCTGGCTAGCTACCACCATCTTATCTAAATATGTCGCCATAACATCAATGTTTGTAGCATTGTTGTGTTCCGGCAGCTAGAGATAAGATAGCCAGTACCTCACTAGTTGGGAATCCCGGCCATCATTGGCCTTATCGTCACTTAACATCAGGTGAGATCAAGGCACTGTGCTTACCAGTAAATATTAAAAAAAAAAGTGCGGATTGGTGGTTGTTAACGACTGCTAATGCGGCTTTTGAAGCATGGAGAAATTTCGAGATGATTAACTTTTGGTCACCCATCCAATTACTGGTCTATGCGAAAGTTCAAGTCCTTTAATTTTGTTTAAGTAGCCTACAGTTGGTCGTCCCTGGTCGGAAAGGACTTGGCTCCTCGTGAATGACGGGCAGGAGGTGGAAAGACAGACCCAAATAGAGGTACTTATCATCGAAGGCCAAGACACACTTTGGATCGCTGAGCCAACTCAGTAAGTAAGTCTACAGAACACAATATCTTGAACAATAAGGTAGACGCGTCCCCCTCGCACGTGCCGTAACACCGCCGGCGCTCGATCGCGGCCCGTGCTATTTCTATGCTAATACAGGTTTCCCGACACCACACTGATGGCATGACAATATCCACAATCTTTAGAGATGTATTTCTATTAACTTTTTAATTCAGTACTAATACAGCGGCGTATCAGTGAAACTGGTTGTGGTAGTTTTAGGTGGTTAGTTACGAAGAACCTTTCTTTTAATTTTTTAAATTTATAAATCTTTATACCTACTCGTATGTAACATATCAGTTATATATTTTTATTTTATTTTATTTATAAAGGATAACCAACAAAACAATCACATGTAACAATGCTTTTAGACACAATTATATAAACTAGTGGTCGCCCAGTGGTCGAAATTCTTTTTTTATTAAGGCTGCACGGATTATATCCTAAGCAATGAAAAATTAAAAAAGATTGAATGTGAGTTTGGATTGGCATTGACAGATTTCGGCTGCTCCTCTTCCATTTATGAAATTAATTTAATGTATTTTTTATGCACAATTTTTAAAAAAATAATAAATATACATACATACATATAATCACGCCTCTTTCCCGTAGCGGTAGGCAGAGACCACTTCTTTCCATTTGCTACGATCCTTACATACTTGTTTCGCTTGTTTCATAATAAATATAGAATAATAAATAATTTCATTTCATTTCATTGACTTGAAAATCTATATACACACGCCTGCACACCTACCACGAACTGTCAAATTGCCTCAATAGACTTTGAACTTTATTTGCCAACAAATTTCGCCAATGAAAACTATCTCCAAATAATATCAGGGGATCTCGAACAATACTTACGATACATAGGTAGGTACTTTGATTTTACTTTCGTATTACATTCAAGAAAACTTATTCTTCAACCGCAGATAGTTTGTCAAAAGCAAATAGTTTAGAACTTTAAAATAAAAGCTACATTTGGATATCCAAAGGTCGTAAGTTCGATTCCCACTCGAGCCTCCTGGGACAGGTTGATTTTTTCTAGTAAAATTATGTCTTGTAACTATACGAGTATATAAAGCATTGTGAATCATCATCATCATCATCATCAGCTCATTTTTACGTCCCCACTGCTGGGGCACGAGCCTTCCCTATGGATGGATAGGGAGAACGGGCCATACACCACCTCGCGGGCCCAGTGCGGATTGGTGGTTGTTAAGGACTGCTAATCCAGCCTGGACCAATGGCTTTACGTGCCTTCCGAAGCACGGAGGAGCTCGATATGATACATTTTTGATCAACCATCAGATGACCGGCCTTTGCTAAGTTGTTTAACCTCAGTATTCTCAGACTAGGCGCGTTATCCAATGTGCCATCGAACGTGAATGCAAAAGTCAAAATAATAAAAATTGTCAAAGTTGTTTAGACAACCGATCCAAGACTTAGAGGTCAATGTGCAGCGGGGGTGTTGGTGTTAGGACTCAGTTTGGTTGAAGGGCTTCATACCATCTAGCTAGCATCATGTCTCGCCCGCCACCGTAATAGTAATGTTATTAGTATTATAATCGTATAAACTAAACGCTTCCCAATATTTCAAATATATCTGAAAAGCTATTGAGTTAAAGGTTAACCTTAGCTCCTGGGCTACAATTTATATTTAAATAGTAATTGTAAGCAGTTTACCACAGTAAGTAATCCATTAGTCGTTCCCATCACTTTCTAAAATTTTAAACACACCTGCAAACTAAATCACAGAAAAAAATTAGTAATAGTCAACTTACGAAGCTCCTGGGTAACAATTTATATTTAAATAGTATTTGTAAGAGTTTCACTAAGTTGTAAGAAATCCAGCTCCGGCAGATAAAGATTTGGGTAAATTGCGCTAAATAAATCATCGCTCCTATGGAGTGCGATTAAGGTTATCGATTTCTCAAATTAAAAATACATCTACAAAGTAACTTACATACAGAATTGGGTTAAAATCAACTAAACCCAAGCTCTTGGGCTACAATTTATATTCAAATAGTATTCGCGGGCGTTTAAATTACAAGTTTCACATTTTTCGCTCACAAACTTCTTAGATTGTTTCCTTTGCCTCGTTATCGGCAACGTTGCAGTTTTAAATAAACTAAACAAATATAATAACTACATTTTCCTTTGGTCGGGTCGGGCTGTATATTTGCTGTAAAATTTTAGCATATTTTGTATTATTTCATTTATGCAGTGCATTAGTAGAAGTGTGTATCAGTCATTCACAACAGAGTTCTTTTTATGCTGAGACAATAATCTAGGTAGCCAAGCGAACGGTCCGCTTCATGGCGATTAGACAGCTTCAGTTCCTGATATCAAAAGAAACAGACGTTAGTGGTCTCGCAGACACTTCATCATTGCTACAGCGTTTCGTGTTTTAACTTTGTGATCACCTAGCAGCATTCGGCAAACGCAGTGATTAAGCCAAAACCCATATATTGTAGCTTTTTCTTGATTTCAGTGATGAAGGCCTTTACGCAGCAGTGGGACAATAAATAGGCTATTACTCACTTTTACATGTGAACAGTAATTTCAACTGCCATCGCAATAAGAAAATGGTTTCACATATTAAACAATTTAACCCTTTAGTGTTAGTGTAGAAATAATTTGGTACAAGAAAATACCGAGTAGGTACTATAACAACAATTAACTTTTGAACAATTCCATCAACACAACTGTCGGTAATGAACGACTCATGACACTACAAACGCCGTAATGTCGGACGTGGCCCAGTCACGTTCCGTCCGTAATGACCGCCGGCAAATGATGGTGTCGCGTGTGTACTCCCCGTAAACACGATTAAACATATTTTTTAATCGCAGATAGCCATTATGTAATTTGTGAGGCTTGGTGGTGCTTGCAACCGCGTTTATGAACTGAGTAAGCTGACTTGTATATTTGTTTTAATTTTATTCGCTTATGAGAAAGTATTAGGTACATGTTTTTCTCGCTTGGTTATGTCAGATTATTCCAAATATGTGTATTTTTTTTTATTCATAATTTGTGACATCTTGATTATTTTGTGTATTACTAGTTTCTTTTTTAATCTATTTTTTCTACAGCTTCTGGGTAAAAGTCCCCCAAATGTTTCCGTGGACCTTTATCTTTGACGGTCTTCTGTCAGTCTTTTGATAATTTTTTGTTTTTACCCGAATTTCAATCTTGGATTTTTTGTGTACAAAATTCAAAACTATGCAACCGATTTATTATTTATATTATTATTTCGATTCTATTATAGAATGAAAGAAAATACTCTGTGATTGTTCGCATTATATTTATTTTAATTGGTTTTATGTTTTGGAAATATCACTAAAATATTATTTTTTTAGTGTTTACTAGTATTCAAAGTGACAATGTACTTATAATTTTGCAATACAACCCACAACACAGTTGTTTAAGTATAAATACATTTTAATTGAGGTCCTTAAATCCGGCTGTAAATCACTCAATCAACAATAACTTACTCGAAAACTACTTAACTGATATTTGTCAGTACTCTACATTAGTGCGTGCGAAACCCCTAGGACGTCCTAAAAGCTATATTTTAGAGAGTATATGCAAATTGCTCATGCTTGAAGCAAATTATTCTCGTGTTGAATCTATTACTAAAATCCACTCATGCTCGAAGTTGGTAAATAGGACCCGTTATTATTCTCAATGTAAACAGAATCATCGTAAATTGCAGAGAATGAAATCAACCTTAAACACATAATTATCACAATCATTTTTCATAACTTATCAGCTGGTACATGTGTGAATCTCGGCGTGAGGGCTAAAGTAGGTATTGTTTTTTATCTTAGTAAAATTTTTGAACCTCATAGAACCTACGCCTATCGACACCTGGTCTAAGGTGTTTTTTTATTTATTTATTTATTTGTAATCAGGCAACGCAGTTCATACCTGACATACTAATATAATCAATTATTTAATACTTGTATTTTAACTCCTACCATCTTATTTATAACAACAATCAGGACTTTGAAAATGTTTTATTTGATCACCCATCCGGCGCCATTTTATTTTACTTCGATGCAATGTGTTTTTTTTTTTGGAGAGAGATTGCTGATTGCCTTAGACGGCATTTTTAGCTTCACCGGGCTTGTTTGGGGGCGGCGACGAACGTAAAGGGGCTCTCAAGCCGTGTGAAACGAATCACCTTCGGAGGTTTTCTAGAGGGAACGGCATCGCGCACTAGTGCATGTCCCCGTGCCCTACTAGATTCTCCGATAAGTTCGGATCGGATCAAGCAATATGTGCGTACCATTAGGTAAGTAGGTAGCGTTGGTATTGTTATTAGTTATAGTATATATATTAGTTGCTTATTTATAAAATTAGAGCAAACAAATGTAAAATAAAATAACATCATGTTGTCTATTCCACCTCGGAACCCTTCGATTATGCTAAATGTGGTTTGAGGTCTAATAACGGCGAGTTTACGAAAGTCAAAATTTGGTGATTTCAATGCTTTGTCTACCTACCGCTCAATTAGAAAAGGACGTGAGTGTATAGAAATCATTTTACCTGCTATTAAGGGTAAAAGTGAACAAAACGGTACAGTGTTTCCTCTCTGTATTGCTAGACTTGAACGCTGTCTGAATATTTAATGAGCCAGTCCGACAGCTATCTACATAACTGCATTGTTCAGCCCTTAGGACTTAAAGCTTGCACAGCTTTATCGCTGCTGTGATTTTAAGTGCAACTATTATCTCTTAAACGTAATGGCCGCTTTCGAGTGGCAGAACAGTGCGGTGTTATATTTCAACAAAAACCGATGTAACTTTCAATTTTTGTTTTTTTCGCTTATAAATGAAATGAAACAACTTTTACGGATCTACTCGCGTTTATTTTACACATTAGTTTTAATTAATGTTTATCCTGACGTTTCGAACCCTTTGCAGGGTCCGTGGTCACAGTCTCCCTGTGATAATATAATCAATGTGTAGTGTTCGCGTAAACTTTAGAAAACAATATCCCTTATAAATATTATCATTAAAACTATGTTAAACGTTGTAATGAATTAAAAATGAGTGTAAATCTTTTTTAATATGTGCCTACTTGTCTACGTTACACATGGACATTATATTTAATTCTCTTATCTACAGTCATCAGCCAATATAACGGTAGTCCCTTTTTGCAACGTTGTCTCATTTTTATTAAAACCCTTAGAGGTGATCACAAACCGACCGCGGTGGCCTCGGCAGTCCTGTCTGGTGGGTTGGACTACCCGGTGGCATGGATTCACCTCCGTGGTCTAGTGGTTAAAATCACCGGTCATAGACCCAGAGGGCCGATTTCGATTCCCAGTGGCGGTTACAGTGGCAGTTACAATGGCGGTTGGTTGGGCTTGTATGTCCTGGCTTTCTTTCAGCATGCTTGCAAAGAAAGAATAATAATAAATTTCTATCCGCTCAAAAAATAAAAATATATAAATTTTGTTAACTATCTACACAAAAATAAAAAGTGAGTCGAAATTCTGATATTTAGTGTACTTCTTAACACAATCACTAACTTCCAAATACACATGCGGTAGATGCTCGCGGCTAATATGCCCGACTTGCACCTTAAAGGTGAACGCACATCTAGCCGCACCGCACGCACCGCAGTCGCCGCATTCGAATTCTTATATGATATAAGATTACTTAATTCGAATGCGTCGACTGCAGTGCGTGCGGTGCGGCTAGATGTGCATGGGACTGCAATTCTGCCCAGCGTTCTTAATATTATGTAGATACCTTAACAAATAAACAGAATTTATATATTTTCTTTTCTTATGATTTTTTATGCCCTACAGACGAACCGGTTCTCACAAACAAATCGGCTCTCGCAAGCGAACCGGTAAAAAGCGTGTTATTAGTGCGTTTGTGTGGCGCTATCAATCTCCGTCGGCGCGATCCGCTAGGATAATGTCACTCGTCTCCTTTGTAAACGACCGTGGAATAGGGGATGGCACAAAAACGTATTGACGCGGAAAACTAGCATTTTGTGCTTTCACTTAGTCGTCTTATATACGAGAATATATAAGACCACGACAGACGGTATAGAAACACGTAGTTTTTGGTCGAATAACTCAGCGGATAAGGTTATAGTAATTCTTTTTGTATGCGGTCATTGCTGGCACTTGTTGCACCATAGAAAGTATAAGGATATTCACCACAGCGTCGATTACTGTTACTTACGTGACATTATTTGCGTGGCACATTATATAAAGCCTCGCCCAAACAGAGGCGGTCTGCGGTCGCGGACACGGTAGCGGTAGGATGGACGGTGGTAGTCATTATAATATGAGTATTTCAAATTTTTTTTTTTTTATACTTAGCACGGCAAATGACTCCACACCACCTGATGTTAAGTGGAAATGGAGTCCAGACGCGAAGACAACTGGTGCAGCGTGAAAACAACGCAGCATCAGTCAACCTCACTCTGCCGGCCCACAAGGTGCTTCTTCACGCCTCGTTTGAAGGACCCCATATCATAGGAAAGAGGGAAAACATGTGCTGGTAGAATATTCCATCTTTTGGAGGTGCGACAAAGAAACGAGTCACCAAATTTCTTTGTGCGCGATGGGATATGTGTGACAGTGAAGCGGTGACACCGGAGAGCAGCACGTGTACTCCTATGGAGGAAGGGAGAAGGTGGGATAAGGTCAAAGAGTTCTTCAGAGCACTCGCCGTGATATAAGCGATAGAAGACGCTGAGTGACGCTATATCTCTACGCAATTGCAGGTGTTCGAGAGTATTAGTTACCTCTGCATTGCCGATAATACGTACAGCGCGACGCTGCAATCCGTCTAAGGCATCGAGAAGATACTTTGCGGAATAAGCGCGGGCAGGCCGCCACCTAAAGGCGCACAGGCGGGCACCCATAACCGCTCGCCCCGCTCTTTCCGCCGCGGCGCGCCGCTCGTGTCTATAGGACATGCGAGACTGCGGCACAAAATAAGGAGACCCCAGTAGGTAAACTTAATACATAATGCACCCGAGCATCGTACACTGTTTCTGTGTCCGTGAGAGGTTGTCTATGTGTGCGTTGCTCGATCGCGTTTGTACGAAGCTTACCTTCTAGGTGCCTAGTGTGAGTTTTGTTTACTATCCGTATTCATTCGATTACGTTTACGTTTACGAAAATTAGTATGGCATTGAAGCAGCGCCTCATGGCGGCATACGAGAAGAGTTAACATTTTGCCATACAAATTCTTGTTTTCGTTAACTCTAGTCTAGTCTGTTTTTTTGTGACTGCGGTCACAGCAGCGTTCTCTCGGCGCGGCGGCGCGGCGGTCAGTCGCGTGCATACCGCGACCGAGACCTTACCGCCACCGCCTCTGTTTGGGCGAGGCTTAATAAAGAAGTGGTTGAACGTTAGCGCTGCGCTAGTTTCTTAATGAAAATGCTAAGATAGACGCTACGTCCTTGCACCGGATTTTATAAAAATATGGAAATCTTAAAACATGCAAATCTGCTTTGTTAATAAACAAAAACAAACGATTGCGATATGAATAACGGGAAACAAGAATCAAATCTTTGACTATTATAAATTATGTGTTTAATAATGTGTGCACCATGATGTAATGATCTAACTTGAAGGCCTTAGTAATTATGCCCAGTTTCACTGGGTTATTCACTGGGCATTATTAATTAATATTGTACTATTCAAAGTACTACATAACAATCCGCAACTCAAAGAGGCCTAGAATCCAACTATTGTACCTTGTACATATTTCTGCCACCTTGTACATATTTTAATACATTCTTGGGATATTGTTTATAACTAAAATTCGTAGTATAACTTAAATGATTGTAATATTGTTTATAACTATAAATTGAAGTCAAACTTAAATGATTATAAAACTGATTGGTAACCGCTTAAAATATTACTTATATCTAAGATTATTGTAGTGAAACTTAAAACTAATTACCTACCCTTAAGGGTTCTTCGTACCCTTGTTCTACAAGTACGGTGTCTTGGTCCTAAACTAGTGCGCATGTTTAGTGTATTCTGTAAATGTGTAGTGGCATTTAGAGGGTCGGGCGGAGAGAGCAGCGGTCTGTCCGTATTCGCTTTATATATGCGGCGGGGGAATGGTGTGGCTGGCAAACAAGTGACGTCATCACTCAGTTAATTCTATCATAATTAAAAAACTCAAGTTTGTCATAAGGCTTAGTGCTGTCTTAATTAAAGATAGTCACGACATGCAATATCCGACTGAATTATAATAATTGCTGCCCCTGGTTGAAGGGGTCCAGAAAGAAATACGTGGCATTGAAGAAAAAGAAATGTGGCTACGATGTCGGCGATGAGTGCGTGACGGCTTTAGTGTCTCAAGCGTCCATGGGCTGCGCTTTTCTTTTTAATAATTCGATAAAATAAAAAGTAACCTAATTGTATTTGGCCATTCTGAGTATAGTTAACTTTTTTTTTTGAAAGAATGAAAGAAAATACGTTTTACTAGAAAAAATCAACCAGCATCAGAAAGCTCGAGTGGGAATCGAACCCACGACCTTTGGATAACCGGTCCAATGCTCTCACCGCTGAGCTACCGAGACCCAGGTTAATTTTTTCAATGAATGCTAAAATCAAAATAATAAGAAAAACATTTCTTTTTTGGCTACACAACAATAAAAAGTACAACTTTGGCTATTAATAATTATTTGAGCAGTAATAAGACAGTAAAAATCGTCTCCGTCTAAGAAAATATCTAAAATATAAAAGCTAGGCTAGGCTTTGACGCTGTGATATTCAGACGGGGCGGCCGGCGGCGCAGCGTTCTCCATCGTTGCGCTTTTCGGTTTAATAATTGTTTTGTTTATAACTTTGTTTATTTGTTGTTTATTTACTTTACGATTTTTTATTGTAAATATTGTGTTTAAAATCGCTGACTGAATGTAACTATTGTTTTGTTGTGTGGACTTGTGTCTAAATTAGATTGAATAGAATATAGGTAGAAGGCTGCGCTGTCAGTATGCTCGTTTGACGTCTCAGTATTAAAATAAACAAAAAAAGAACTAGTAAATTATTGTGATTTTTTTCTATTGAAATAAAATTCAGCAAAGAAAATAATGTAGTCGAGCATCAAAGTCCTGGTTGGTACGCGGCACAACGACAAGTTTTTCCTTTTTTCCGCCTACTTGCTTGCGTATTAATCTGCGTCGTAATGCCATCAATCCTGCCGACGGGCGGTTACCGGTCGGATATTCCCGACGCTCCTTCCCGATTATGTCGCCATTTTGTGTTTCCTGCCCAAGAATGCCGCGCAGAAGCCGCGCAGTGATAGAAAAAAATGCTAGTTTTGTTCACAGCAACGGTTCACGCTAGCATATTTTGGTTTCGGAGTTTATCTGTAATTTTTTTATGTATTTGTTTTTTTGTAAATAGACACTTTTGTTCACGCAAACGAAGTCTTGGGCATACATATACATAAAAAATAAAAATAAAAAACAACAATACATAGGTCAATCAGCTTGCTCAGCTTGTGTTGTTGCGAACGAAGCATGTCGCAACAACGCTGGTATTCTGGCGGAGCCTGCCGCCTAGATCACGGAATAAATAAGCCTAGATTGCTTCGAGACAACAAATCATTAGGATTCTGCTTGTGGAGAAGTGTACACGATGGCTTTTTTAAAGATAGCAAAGAAACTACTTCTTTCGGAAATTTAAAATTTAAAATTTGATATACATTAGACTCGATTATGTTGGATACACGATATAAACATTTTGAGAACTACGGAAGGAGAATTTAATATATTATATAAAAAGTTGCGTAAATATTATGAAATGTATTTTCATGTTTACGTATGAAGCAAGAAACGTTTGCAACGTTTATAAATCAGAAGCAGGGTTCCATAGAGCCTCTTTTTTATAAACGGCATCAATTAAAAGCTCCTTCATGATGGAAGACACCTGGCGGCACTATCAAATTAACCAACGAGTTTCTTTCGCTCATTACACGCCAGGCGACTATCTAGGCGACTAGCGTGGCGCTTAGCGCGTGGTGGGGCCACTCAAATTCAAATGTATGTGTTTGTTCACTAAGATAGTTATCTTAGCGAATATCTCACCTCTAAGCGCTTAGCAAAGCTCTTTGCTGTGTGGCCGCGGCCTTATTATTGCTAGCTAAGTGGCGCCACGCGGCGCCATTTACGTCACGGCATATTGCAATAAGCAAGTGAAGTGCTTCAAATACAAATAATGCAAATACATAATTGATTATACTCGTGTCTGACACTAGTCGAAGCCAAAGAATAACGCAGCTACACGAATGGGAAATATTAAAAGTAAGAATATAAAAAAGTATAAGACACATTTTGTATTTGTTTGTTGTTCCAAATAAGTTAAAAATCAGCACAAATCTACCAGTAGCCATGGCCTCCCCGCATGTACACCACATGACGCCATCGAGCACGATCCGCGGCTACTCTCATCCAGCTCTTGCCAGCCACCTTGCGGAGATCGTCGCTCCGCCTAGTCTGAGGGGTGCCCTAAACTACGTTTACCTTTTGTGTTTATAAATCTTATAAAAACACAAATGTTAAAAAAAATTCCACGAGCTCCACGATTTCCACGATTTGAACCTGCACCCTTCTATCGGCGGGCTGGTTAGAACCACGATAGCTCAATTGGAAAGAGCACCTGACCCGGTATGTCAGAAGGGTGCAGGTTCAAGTCCTGCTCGTGGAAATTTTTTCAACATTTGTGTTTTTGTAATTTGTTTCGCAACCAAATTTGCGTTAAAATTATATAAAAAAAAAACAAAAAACATTTTATAAGTCTTATGTTTCATTTATGAATATTTGCAACTTCGTTACATTACTAGTGGCGCATCCCGACTTAAGCATCGTAGGTACCTTTCGAGCCGGTGGGAGTTTTAAAACACTTTCTTATCAGATGTCAATACCTCAGAAAGTTTGTGACAAATTCGCGTGTTTTAGCGAAGCTACTGAGATTTCTTGATGACCAGTCAACAGCTCCTGAGGATGCCCCGTGGAGGGGCGAAACACGTGTCGGGTATCGGTGTCGGTGTGCACGTTCGCTTGCACCCATTGTTTCTCCTGCATGTGCATATTTTCAGCGGACGGGAGGGCGGTTCATGCCTTCCTTTTTTTTTTGTATTATATATTTCCGCAAAGTAACGCCTGATTCCAATAATTATTTCTTGATGAGCCATTCAGTAAGTACGAGAGAATTCGTGTGTACTGTTATATAATATTACGTTATTACAAAATCAATGTCTTTGATGGAACCTCCTTCGTTAAATATTAAATACAAGGCTCACATGAATGTAGCTTTCACAATTGTGTGTCTTTTGATAAATTCTGATTGACTAATGATCAAATTTGTTCCTGATATTGATAAATTGTCACTAATGGTGCTTTACTATTTCGAATAATAAAAAGCTTAGCGTATATATTGTACATCAAAGTTGTTGCTCCAAAATTCATAAACAAGATATAACTCAAACTGGTATTTCCTTGGAAATTTACATAAACATTTTCCACCCTAATTTAAATTGTAACTTGGAACTTTATAATTATATTTCCCGTGTTGAGACTTTGTTAAAGGGATCTATCGGTAACAGCTCATTTTGAATAAAAATCTTTTTGTTCTAATTTTAGAATGGTGCTTGTTTATTTATAAAATATAATAAAAAAATGTTTTTTTTTTAAACTGAATACAAAGCATACTATTAGAGAAAAGTTTGACCTTTATGTGCTTGACTAGACTTGAAGGCTACCATGTTTCTTCAACATGATAACCTTCGATCCCAAGACACAGTCGTAGGGCTAACAACAACAACAGCAAGATAATTTGTACCAACTTCTAACATTAAAAAACACTCATATACGCGAACACTACACATTGAAATGAAACTACTTTTACGGATCAACTCGCGTTTATTGTATACATTAGTATTAATTAAATGTCTCTATGTTTTACTCATGTTAAAAGTTATATTAAAAAAAAAACACTTAAGGATAGCTTAAGGGGAATGAAGATGGCACAGAAAACCTTAGAAATTGTTTCAAATCAGTAATTATGTCACGCGACAAGCGGAGTTTCTTTCGCATGGTTAGCCATTCCATCCGATTCATGGCTCTGCTTATCGTTTATTAGCGGAATCTGGTGACCGTAAATATCCACTGCCAGAACCACTGTCGACGGGCCGACCGCGGAAAATTAAACGGATGCTCAAAACATTGTACATTTCATGTTCCGCGTATTATTTACTGCTGGAATATGAACTCTGCAAACATGATCGTTATGGGTCAAGGTTGAATGTTATGTTAAACGAAATAAATCAACAGAAATAGTAATCAATTATTTTTGTAATATTGATCTGAACTGAGTGGGCGTAGGTTCATATACCTACAGATCGCACCAATAAAAATCTTAAATCAACTTTTAAAAATTCGCCCCCATATTCATAAAAACTATTTGAGCATTATTTAGTTAAATATTGTTTTGTCAACGTCACACAAACGTCATTTTGAATTTGAGAAAAAGAGACAATACAATGATTAATTAAATAATGCTTAAATAGTTTTTATGAATAGGGGTCGTTCCTCAAATCAAAAATAGATTTGATCTATGTTTATCTATATCATGGTCATGGTCTGTGATATTTATATAAATCGAAGAGCTCGATGGTGCAGTGGTTAAAGCGCCAGGTCTGCGAGTGCTGAGGTTAAGCAACTTTCGCAAAGGTCGGTCATCGGATGGGTTACCAAAAATTTATCGTCTCGAGCTCCTTTGTGATTTGAAAAGCACGTATAGCTGTTGGTCCTTGCTGCATTAGCAGTCGTTAACAACCACTTATCTGCACTGGGCCTTGTGGTGGTTTAAGACCCGTTTATGTATAGGGAGAAGGCTCGTGCCCCAGCAGTGGGGACATAAAATGAGCTGATGGTGATGATGATGATTTTTATAGCTTAAACTAGCTTAAGAACTTTATTTATCGTAGTATTATTATTTACTTATCATCTCTGGTAGACTGTTACTTCTAACCTTGACGTTTAAAACATGACTGTTTGAGCGAAATGTTCAAAAAACTAAATTCAATTGTTATATTGGTAGTCGGAGTCCCCCCACTACCATCGGTGATCGATCCCCAATTCCAATAAAAATAGCTTGAGCATAAAAATCAAACCAACCTAAACAATAACTTCAATAATTCGACGAATGTCCCCAAGTCTCCGTCAACGTAGAATTCCAAGCAGCTCAGGAAATTTAATCAGGCGAGAATAAATGTAAGCTGGTAAAGCGCGGACACCGGGCGACTTCAGACCTTAAGGCTAGGGCAAGAAACACTTTGCAGCTCCCAACTGACGGGCAGGCGGTGGCATGGAGCTTGGAATTCAAAGAACCGCGCCTGGCATTGTGAATGAAGGTTTATTTTAATCTGGCGAGTGGAATCCGGTGCAATTGAAATGAATGGACCGCAATCATAATATCGATTGCAAACGAACTGCAGGGCTTGGGGACTTGAAAAAGATCGATTAGGATGGTTGGGATAAATTTATGGAGGTATTATATTTCTCGTTATTTCTTACTTATCCCCCACCGCAGTGTTTTAAAAAGTAATACCAGTATTCTTGCAAGTATAGCTACTATTGAAAATTATAAAGCTTTTGCAACAACACTTGATTGATTATGATTTAAATGGACATTTTAATCAAAATATGAGAAAAGGGTTTCAATTACTAGATACTTACACACTAATCTAATAACAAGTCTAATTTACTTTTGAACTTCATACATGATTGATTTCAAACACTACGAGATCCCCTATACACTGTTTGTAACTTCTTAGTAAGTTTTCTTATATAATTAATTACCCTAATCACTTTTGGTGTCGGAAGGTATACGTGAGCGGTAAAGCGATCCTAATTACAGGGAATTATATTTGCAATCATGATGTTTCATGGTAATTTAACACTCGTGTCGCTACACGTACGTTACGTTATTAAATCAAACCAACAATGTGTAAAATAAACGCGAGTAGATCCGTAAAAGTTGTTTCAGTACCAACTAAGTAACTAGTTGGTTAATGTCGTGACTTATCTATCACCGTGGCTGCTGTTCCAGCTACTGGGAAATCACCTAGTGACAATGTCACATCCATCATTTCAATTGCGACTCAGCCTATTGGAAGAGTAATTGTGACTGGAGGTGACAAGAACGTTGGTGATTCCGTTGCGCTGATATTATTGGGCATTCTATCCCGCTGTTGTGCCACTCGAGTCCTACTAGCATTTCTTCGATGAATAATGGTAGTAGATTCCCGATAAGCGCTTTAAAAATAATCCAAGAAATTAAATAAAACATTCAAAGTTCAAAATTCAAAATCATTTATTCAGTTTAGGTTAAAAGTAGCTCTTATGAATGTCGCCATGCCATTCGGTTCGTAAGTCTACACAGGGTGGGAGACCTTACACTGAGAAGAACCGGCCAGAAACTCAGCAAGAGCGTTTCTTTTCTGCCCTACAGCGTTAATATACCTATTGGATTAAATTGCCCTATCACAGCAGGACACTTTCCATTACAAATAAACACACAAAATCAAAATCAATAACTACATCACGTAAAAATCAAAATAAAAAAATCTAAGTAAGCAAATTTACATCAAGTACACACGCCTGCACATCAACCTATCCAAAACTGTAAAATTTCTTCAATACATTGTCAACCATATGCCTTAACCATAAAGTTCAAAGTCTATTGAGGAAATTTGACAGTTTGTGGTAGGTTGATGTGCAGGCGTGTGTACCTTCCAGTTTTAATTTGCACAACGTCATGTCAGTACCGCTATAGTACTCTAGTAAAAGTCAAAAATTCTTAAAGAAAAATATAGTCAAACTATAATCGACTATAGTTTATATACTGTTTTGTGGTCTTATATCAATTTAGGAAGGTCCATTACTGTAAAGTTAAGTAAATAGCTTACATACTATCCCCCGTTAGGCATTTTTAGAATCCGAATCTGAATTAGAATTAGATCAGCCTTTGAGGATTTTGGTATTATCTATACCTATTTTACTAAAGCATTTTTAAGTCACCGTTTCATTTCTCTTAAGAATATCCCTACCCAATGCTGAGTGTAAGCCTCTTCTTTAGCACGCCATTTTTCTCTGTTGGCAGCCATTCCAACCAATTATTTTTGCCATATCTTCATCGAGCTATTCTTCCCACGCTGCTACGTCCAATTCTTGGTCGCCATGTCAGGACGTTGTGTGGCCATAGTCCGTCGTGACATCTCTGTGTCCTGCCCAACTCTACTTGAGGATTCTTACGCACCTCTCTACACGTTTTGAAGTATAATGCAGAAAAACGTATTTTAATTATTAATGTCTTACTGATACTCATTAATACTACCTACATATTCATTGGGCCATATGTCTACCACGCTTACCTAATGCTGGCTGGTGGGTGCCAGGTTACGACAAAAACCGTCATCAACGGCTTAACGGGCCTTCCAAAGCAGAGATAAATACGAGATTTTTAATTGGTCACCCATCCTATGTCCAGCCATTGGGAAAGTTTTTTAACTTGCCGACTCACAACCCCCACATATTTCATTCTTAACCTTCTTAATAATCATTTTAAAATACCGAACACATAAAATGAACCATTTATTTTAAATTGAAATTAAGTACTTATTCAATACATGGCGCGAACCGCATTCTGAAACTTAACGCAAACGTTTACATGAGAAGATAAAATTTTACATTGTGTTTAAATCGTTTTTACTTCTCTCTAGTACCTTAACACTTCGAAGCTTGTTAGGCATTTTCTTTTGCTGATATTTTTCGCTCGTTTGCGTTTTCAAGTTTGCTATCGTAGGAAGGCCGCATCGACGTCTGTAATGGCCGGGGCGGGAGCGGTGGCGGGGCGGTGAGCGGAGTTGCCTGTTCTAGACGGAATATGCGGACTGGGATTTTAATCTTTAGATGCGCCCTTCCTATACTGAAACGCTGGTGTGTGTTAGGCACCACTAGGTTCAGAAGAGAGATAGAAAGAAAAGATGTAAACTGGTACAGTGGCGGAAGTTCACGGTAGTACACTTTGCACTCAAAACGCTTTGAACGTGCCTCAGCGAGTGACGTCACGCGCCCCGCCCCTTCACTGATAGACATCCAATAAGAGCAAACGGCACATGCTGTTTGTTTATGTTTACTTGCATTATCAGTTGCAATTTGCATTTCGTGAAGTGTCAACGTGTTCGTTCCCGATTTTCGTTTTATCTCTCATTGCGACAGTGTTTTGTTCCTGGACTCTGATTATCTCGCCATAACGTTGACCATTGCTTGTTTTACTGGACTGTTGATTGCTCCATTGTTGATCTGTGCTGTGCCTTACGGACTCTAAAGATACCCCGCAATTTATTACCGGAAGAAAGAAACCAAATTCTGCTTCTCTACAGGCAAGGACGAAACATTTCTCAAATTTCTCGAGAGTTGAATGTTACGGTAAGAATAAATTTTCTTTTATGCTTAAATTTATAAACTGCGTAAATATAGTATTGTATTTAAATATACTGAACTGAAATATCGTAAAAAAATACTATTCTGTAATGTAATAAACTTACTGATGGGAGGTTTATAATTTATTTACACACATTTTTTAATTTATTTAACTATAAACTCACAAAACTATACTTTCTTAGGAATAAAAAAAACGCAGTAAAAATGCAGTATTCTATTACACCTATAAAGTAAAACGCAAATATGTTAATTAAAGTTTATTATTTTAAATTCAGGCACGGCGGCAGGGGTGCCACGGTTTTTATAAATCCTGTCGCTGCATTATTAAATTATGCACTTTATCTCTTAAGAAATATTTTTTTATAGTCTTATTAATTGTTTTAAAATTGTATTTATTTATTTTTTTAAAATACTGTATACTTTAAAATACTTATTGTTTACTTAGGTATTGAAAGTGAACTATGGAAAACAAAATTAATAATAAAATTATAATTAGAATTATTAATAAACGGAAAATAAAACAATCGACAGTGGACTTAAAACCGTATAAATTTAGTTATACATCCTTTTTTTATTAATGTTTTCTAATCATATTAATGTATATTATTAGCTTCATTAAAACTGGCTTGCAACTTTGCAAATGGCTCTTAAATTAAATGAAAGCCTTGTGAATGTTTGCTTAAGCAAAACATTATTATTAATTTATTATGGCTTAAAATTAGAGATTAAACTCTTTTGCTACTTAAAGTAAGCGTTTACAAAAAAATCTCATTTTTCTTATTATAAGAGATGACAAAGCTTACTATGTGTGATAAGGCGCAGGAGCAGGACATTTAGGCCATATTACGAGACGTTGCCAGCCCGCTGACACACTGCGTCGCCGCGCGGTAATCGCGATGCGGTGTTGATTGCAGCGCGGACTGGCAACGTAGCGTAGAGAGCGCGGCGCGCCGTGACGAGCGAGCGGCGCGCGTTGTTCGGGCTGGCAGCGACTTGATTCACAATAATTCGTTCTTTCATTTTCATTTTTATACAACGAAACAATTTAAGACCAAAAGTGGGCAATCTTCTTTGAAATAAGGATACAGAAGCAAAACTAATAGTAATTAATAACAAACCAAATATATTTGATTTATAAGGTCCCCGTAAACGTTATTAAAATAATCAAAAGTTTGTTCTTATTTTAAAATAACTTTAATATTGTCAACTGAAATGACCATGATGCGCTCCCACTAGTGATACAGTTTAAAAAGCGAATTAAGCTGTTGATTGTTATTACTGTTAAATAATGTTTGCGTTTTTTTTTTGGTGCAGAGAGCCACCGTGAGGCGATGGGTTCAGCGCGACGGTGACGAGGGATCGATCGCCGACCGTCCACGAACTCAACCTGCAAGAATCTTAACGGAAGACAAAGTTCATTACATGAAGAGTGTATACGAACGTGAACCATTCACGAAAACTTCAAGGTTCGCAATTGAATTTGATTGCTCGATGAGGGCGATCAGAAATGCCCTACATCGCGTCGGGATACACCATAGGCGTCCGGCCAAAAAAAATATATTAACAGAGACTGAACAACTATTTACGAAGAACCCTGTATAAAATTAGTGATTTAATAATATTATTGATTTTTGGTGCAAAAATAAAAGTAACAATAGCATGAAATCCGTTTTTTTTTTATTTAGTTATAATCTAGGTAGTATGTATTTATACGATTGTAATTGACAATGTAGAACACAACCTATACAGCAAGTAGTAAATTTGTATTTTTTACTTCACTTAATTAACGCACGTTTTTTGCAACAGTGCGAAATACAAAAAATAATTTAGCTTTTATTAAATAAAATAGAATATTTGAGTAAACAGTCTGCACCAATATTATATCTATATAGCTCGCACGGTCGCGCCCATCACTGCAGCGAAAACACAAAACAAATATTTCCTACGAAAGAAAGGGGGCGCCTTTGGGGTGTGAAAATGTTATTGTTTTTATGAATGAAACGAGAGCTACCGTGTGTACGCGCGGTGGGCGGAGCCCACTCGAACTGCCGGAATCGAGCGCAAGCGACTATCGCCTAAAGGTGGTCGACCGGGAACTTCTTCGACTGTACAATAAATTTATTCCCCAGGGGTGGGTTACGTCGGACACTATACAACTCCGTACTGACGCGCGGTTTTATAAGGGGACTTAGCTTCCAGCAGAAGGGGAACGCTAGCGCACAAGCCACAAGCCACATTTTAACGACTAACTTCTTCGTAACGAAGGAGTAAAACCTGTAACTTCATTGAATTTTTGGGATATTTAGATCCCAAGATCTATGATCTTCCTCTATGAATGTGGAGACAGCTGACATTATAGTTTTGTAATACCGCTCAACCGTGTTTACCTGCGGAGTATATTACGAAAGTGTTACATTCAAGCGCACGAAAATTTGTCAACGTTGGGAAGAGTGAGCTCACTCTTCACGTCGTTGTCGGTTTTCGAAAGCAGTGGACCGAAACCCTTTGGAGAATCTAGTAGGGCACGGGGATACGCCCATGGACACCCGCAAATCCAAAGTAATCCCAGATGCGTTGCCGGCCTTGAGGAAGGAGTTGGATCTTGAGGAGGGACTAGGAATTGGGAGGGGGGAGGGGTGAGAGATTCGTTTTACACGGCTTGGGAGTTCCTGCCCTTAAGTTTCACGCCGCCCCCAAAAAAGCCCGGTGAAGCTGAAAATGTCGCCTGAGGCAATCAACAAGCTCTCTAAAAAAACGTCGAATACGTTTTTCTGATTTTGACAGTTAAGTCAGTAAATCTATAAAAATTATCCCTTCAGAAAGTGTTCTAATATTTCAAGAAACACAACCAAGGGCAGGCAAGCAAGCGCCACGTTGTGTGCATAAACATCTCACGTTACAGACACAGACGTAAATAGTGGATAGTATTTGAAAGCGCAGGGCGCATCTAACGAATTAAATCTCTGCGTGCGAGCACAACGCTCGGCGTTACCGCAGCGTCAAAAAAAGACTTGAAACATTTGATCGTCGCCCGCCGCTCGTGTATCGCTCTCTTGCCGCGTCGCTCACCGCTCGGACTGGAACCACATGAGTTGTGCTGGAACGGTACCCTGTCAATGTATGCATAGAGCGTCACCGCTCTCCGCCCCGCCACCGCTCCCTCCGCTCACCGCAGACATCGAGGACGCGGCCTTACGGGTGATTGAACGGATGACCAAATCATAGTTATCTCCAGATCCTCTCTGACATGGATAACATGTTAAGACGTTCCCGGGTGGCACGCTTGATGTTCATACAAATTGTGGCACATGGGTCCTCTATTTAGATATTTTGTCTATGGTCCCGGTGGTTGTCGTTTTTGGGGAGTCAATAATAAACTTATTCACTGTTATTAAATAATTACTTTATTTATTTAATAGGAGAGTACGTGTCTAATCGAGCACGATCTGCTCAAGACTAACTATGGGTGTTCCCCCGGGATTCAAGTTGAAAACATAAGTATAATGAACCTTAGTAACAAATTAATAAGATGGACTCTATTACTAAACAATTAAGTACATATTAGCATGGGACGAGTTTGAGTTATTTTTGGTGTTATCCAACACTAATCAAAGACAGATTCCACATTCACAACAAACGGAACGAACGAACGAATTTATTTTCCCAAGTTCATATGGCTATCTTCCAGCTCCATCATCAGACCCTGGTTACCATCTAGCACCAAAGTACTCGTCAAGACGGATCAAACGAGTCCAAATTCGATGGGGTTGTATCGTTTAACTACCGAGTTACATGGACGCCTTCTGGTTTCATCATCAGATCAGCTCCATGTCATAATAATTTTGCATTGTCATCCGATTTACAAATGCATGCAAAATTTCAGCTCAATCGGTAACCGGGAAGTAGATCAAATTCAACTTGCAAGATTTGATCACAAACAAACATCGAGACAGGTGAAACTAAATAAAAGCTTGTAAAAAGGTTTTACACCGACCACTTTCAGAGTGTGCGTGAAATATTACATGTTGTAAGTTATCGAAAGTAAGTAAATAATCTATGGTTTATTCACTACTTTATGTACTCGTTGTTTCTATTAAGATATAATCGCAAGTTAGGTTATCGACTTTAGCTACAGCCTTTACACCCAAGCAGATTTAAACATATCGGCTTCACAGTGATCGAACTTGAACAAAGGAATCACAATAAATCACTGTTTAGGCATAAAGGGTGAGACAAGGCAATTTACTAAGTGGCTTATCTGCACAATACGTTGCCGGTCGCCGCTGATAAATTGCAGTATCGATATCTTTCCACTGTTTGCGACTGCGTCACAGCGTTTTGTATGTATTATACTTTTTGCTAACTAAACTACAAAATCCGAACGAATAGACGCTCAGGTATAATGCGAGAAAACGTGTTTCTTTCCCCCCATAGCTCCGTAAGACTGACGCGAACCCATACTATTAGCGTGCTACTAGGACTGTTAATGTAAGAGTAATTACTAACGGGATTCTTACCATGTGAGTATCCGATATTGGTAAGAATCCCGTTAATAATACCCAAATGCAAGTGACCATGATTGTTTAAATTGTTATATTGTTAGTAATGTGTTATTCTTTAAAAAAAAGTATTGTTATGGAAGTGCTTGGCGTTCATAACATCACTGATGATGAGAGACGATAAAACTTAAAGGAGCACATTTAACGCCATTTTATATATTTTTCTATATATCTTGGGCAGGTAGGTAACCTGCCCTCACCTGATGGTAAGTGATGATAAAGACGACGGTCAGCTGCTGAGGAACAGACCTCCTTAATTACCTACTGATGATAGTGCTACTAGCATTGTTGCTGGTATTGTTTAGTGGCGATGGCGCAGTGGCTTGTGCATTCAGCAACTTTCGCTGTGTCAGGTCAGGCAATAGGTGACGGACTCTTCTGTGCTTCGGAAGGTAAGTTGATCTCAGTTACTTTTCTTAAATGACAGCCATTAAAACCCTTCAAACTGCATCGAGTTAGCGTGGTGAGTTTGTTGAGTTGTTGAGTTTGTTGTTTTCACGAGTATCTGGCTGGGCAGATCTGTGGGAAGATGTGTGGTATTTAGGCTGAATAATACCTTTACGTATATAAAGCAGCTCGGTGGCGCATTGGGTAATACCACCGGTTTTCGATTGCTGAAGTTGAGATGCTGGATTGATGACAACACATTTTTACATCTCGAGCTCTTCCTCTGTGCTTCGGAAGATACCTAAAGAAGCCGTTGATCTCAATCACTTTTGTTAAAGGACAGCCATTAAAACCCTCCAAACTGCATCGAGTCAGCGTGGTGGGTTATGAGTTTTCACGAGTTCTTAAGTGGGAAGATCAGAGCAATGGGACTTTTTAGGCTGAATATAAACTTCATGTATATTGAGGAGCTCGATGGCGCATTGACTAGCGCGGCCGGTCTGCGATTGCTGAAGTTATGCAAGTATCACAAAAGCGATCAGTTTAATAGGTGATAATAACTTTATCATCTCGAGCTCTTCCTTCGGAAGGCACATGAAGGAGTTGGTCCCGACTGCATTACGAAACATTAGTTAACAACCACCAATCCGCACTGTGTACGCATGGTGGTTTATGGTCCTTTCTCCCTATCTATCCATAGGGAAGGCTCGTGCTCCAGCAGTGGGGATATAAAAGCTGTTGATGATGATGATGCTAATGTTGTTGATGAATCCGCATTGAGTCAGCGTTGGGCTATATTCCCACGAGTTTATATGTGGGAAGATGTGCCCAACAGTAGGACATTCTGAGGCTGGTAATTCGAAGGTTACGTTATTTTTTTAAAAATTAAACGTGGATATGTTACAAGCCTGCCGAAACCGAAGACACCGACCAAGTTAAGTTAACTAATCTAACTCGGTTAAACTTGGGTCGACTTACAAATTAGTCGTTCTCGAACACTTCGACTCAGTTGCTTCGGAAACATAATTGTTTGTCTTTGGTTTTTTATGCCATTATGTTGGAATCTTTTATGATCAAAGGCTGCAGCACAGTGAACATTATGTTTAGAGGAGCTCGATCGCGCAGCGACTAGAGCGTTACCGTTCGTCCACGAATATTTTTGGAGAGATTGCTGATGCCCTCATTGCCATACAAATAAAGAAACCATTCTCCCTAAAATCCCCAACATTGCATGTACAACTTAAATGAGAATGGGCGTTTTCCCCTTAAGTAAGGATTGATTCGTCAGTCCCCAGGGCCCTCAATTTCCCATTGGGCGGATATACATAATAGAATAAGGCGATCTTCTTTCTTATTCATCAGTAAGACATACAGTTTCGTTTCGTACAAGCATTATACCGTCTGTCAAGCTAAGACAATATACCGTCTAGTGTTCGAGAAATGTTTACTCCATTCAGAGAGGTAATTCATTTTTAATTCCCTCATATCGTGAGACCACAGTATTTTATGAATAAACACGCTCCTTGAAATTGGACGTTATTATTCGTAATTGAATATGTAGCCGTCTCTATTGTATCTGGTCTTGGACCCAGATACCCGAGTTTCCAGCTTTCCCAGCAGGGGTTCATGTTTGTATTGCTTGGTTGGTGGTAGGCCTTGTCATAGGTCCGCCTGGTTAGCTCCCACCATCTTATAAATATGACAATAACATCAATGTTAGCAGCATTGCTGTGTTCGGACAGTCAAAGATAAACCAACTGGCTTCACCCGGGAGGTGAAGTGCGCTTCCACCTCCGGCCTTATCAACATCAGGTGAGATGAAGGCCAGGTGTTGTACAGTAAATCCTACTAATATTATAAACGCGAAAGTTTGTAAGTATGGATGGATGTTTGTTACTCTTTCACGCAAAAACTACTGAATGGATTTTAATGAAACTTTCCTCATATACAGACCATGACCCAGACCAGCATATAGGATACTTTTTTTTTTACTGAAGTCTTCGCGAACGAAGTCGCAGGCAACAACTAGTTATAAATATTTTTAGACGTGTCTAACATTTCCTCACCGCTTTTGTATTCTCTATTCTTACCTCAATAACCCCGTCAATATTACGTGGCCTGTTACGTCTCACCTTTCATTTCAAATACGTTTCGAACCATACACCTGTCGCTGTCACAATCATACATCTCTTCACCCTATTTCTTGTGCTTAATTCCCATTTATTTCCCGAATACCGTGGAAGTAGTATCAAATAATGTAGTTGGCAAATCAAGTATATTGTTATTTTAGTAACGAAGCCAATACGCTTAATCCGGCAACTCTGTTTTTATTGGTTGTTCAATATAGTCGGTGTTGCCGGGGATCGCAATAAGTTATTGTAACAGCAAATCGTAGCGTGTTATTGGAACCAACGACCTATAAATCCTTACAGTCTGTATAAGATGAGTCCAACAAATATATGAATACGTGTGTTATCAAAGTTGCATAATACCTAGCAGGCCCATATGTTGCTTTTAAACTATGATATACACAGGTACCTTTTTAAACAATTTTAGTAAGATAATTTAAATTATAAGTGGCCTTCATCTCACCTGATGTTAAGTGATGATAAGGCCAATGATGGAAGCGCACTTCACCCGGCATCCTCAACTAGCGAGGCACTGCCTATTTTATCTCTAGCTGCCGGAACACAACAATGCTACAAACATTGATGTTATGGCGACATATTTAGATGAGATGGTGGTAGCTAGCCAGGCGGACCAACAAGCCCTACCACCAACCAAACCGAGTACACAAACATGTACCTCCGCTGGGAATCGAACCCGAGACCCCTGTGTCTAAACCGGCTCTTAACCACTAGAGCACAGAGATAAGTAAAACTAATGTTGTAATTCTTAATTTAGCTTATTGCAATCGTTGCTAGATGCCCAAACAAATTAACATTAACCTAATTACCTTACATTTACGCGGTTTCAAATTAGAAATGTACAGTTAACTCTTTTTACATTAAGAAAGCTCGTTGTAAAACAGAGAATGTAAGAAGGATAAAAGATTAAAT
This sequence comes from Eudonia truncicolella, assembly GCA_949315975.1. Classification (NCBI taxonomy): domain Eukaryota; kingdom Metazoa; phylum Arthropoda; class Insecta; order Lepidoptera; family Crambidae; genus Eudonia; species Eudonia truncicolella. The sequence goes on along the minus strand of OX438835.1, from coordinate 17,364,285 downwards.
TTCCTTGTTGCTCAATTGGAAGAAGCTTGCTGGAAACGCTAAGTTAATAAAAGCAATCTCGATTTAGTAACTGTGTTCTCACAAATATCTTTTTTACTAATACAGGAAATATTAGTAAAAAGCAAAGGCAACCCATCAAATTCAGTCAGATTAGTCAGTCCAGTCCCAGTAGGGTCTATACGTCGCCAATCCACAGAGTCTTTAATCAATGCGTCCTACCTCATGACATACGGAGCTGAAACGTGGACACTCACTGTAGGACTGGTTCACAAATTAAAAGTCACTCAGCGAGCTATGGAAAGGGCTATGCTCGGAGTTTCGCTGAAGGATCGACTTTGGAATGAGGTGATCCGAAAGAAGACGTAAGTAGTCGACATAGCCCATCGGATCAGCAGTGGGCCGGTCATATTAGTCGCAGAACCGACAACCGTTGGGGTAAACGCGTTCTCGAGTGGAGAGATTTAAATATAATGGTGGTAGCTAGCCAGGCGGACAAACAAGCCCTACCACCAACCAAACCGAGTATACAAGCATGTACGGTGAGGGTCTCGAAGGCTTTACCGGTTTGAACAAATACTCGTGTGCACGGGCATCGCCGCCGCACCGGTCACGCCGATAAAAGCGAGCGACGCGGTATACAGGATTTTCGCCTTAGGACCGGTAAAGCGTTCGTGGTCGCCATAGTACCCCCCGCTGGGAATCGAAACCGGGACCTCTGGGTCTATACCGGTGGTCTTAACCACTAGACCACAGAGGCGGTTAAAACTAGCATACGCTGATGATGATGATGAACCCATCCAATTTACAAGCATCTTCAAAATCAAACGGCACATTTAGATATATGAGTCTTAAAAGCAAGAACTACTTCTTTGCTATATTTCGAGTCGGCATTTAATTTTAAGATATTAGTTCGCATATTTCTGGCCAAATAGTTGTAATAATGGTCCATATTTCCGTTCTGCGAGGCAGATGGCCTGAATGGCGTACAGGGTGATAGTGGGCTCGGTAAATCCAAGATCGTGTTTTATAAACAGCTGCTGTTGACGGAATATTCCGATTTATTGTACCATGTAAAAGAGAGGCGAGTAGATTTATGTGTATAAACAGTGAACGTTATTTTTAACCGACTTCAAAAAAAGGAGGAGGTTCTCAATTCGGTTGTATGTTTTATTTTTTATGTTTGTTACCTTAGAACTCCGTCATTTATACACCGATTTGGAAAAATCTTTTTTCATTTGAAAGGATATACTTCCAGATTGGTCCCATGATCATCAAGTCAAGATCTGATGATGGAACCCTGAAGAAATTGAGGGGAACCTTCGAAAATTGTAGTGGCGACTAGTGCGTTTGTTAATTTTTTTCATTAAGTATTATAAAGCACTACTATTTAATGAAGGTCTGGAGTCGATCTGATGATGGAGCGGAAAGACAGCCGGGGGAACTCCTCAACGATTTACATCATTTACCGGGTGTTTGGTCTTGATTAACCATTTGGTATTGGTGAGAACTTTATACTTAGATGGGTTGTGACTGTCATTAGGGGTCTGATGATAAAGACGAAGGACAGTCAAAGAAACTCCTCAACGTTTTACAGTAGCATCCTTGTGTTTGGACTTAATTCATTTCTGTTTATAAGAACTTTGCACATTTATGGGTTATAAGTGCCTTTACAGGTCTGATGATGGAGACCATAGATAGTCGAGAGAATTCCGCAACGATATACAGTAGTTACCTTTTGTTGGGCTTACTTCATACGATTCAATATGCCAAAATGTTCAATTCATACAAAAATAATACCTAATTAAGATTGAAGTTTTACATAAATGAATACCACTACCTACTAGGCCGTCATTTCCTCATCCGAGAAGCAACCTTGTTAGGTCAACCCATCACTAAAAAATAATTACCTAAATACGCATATCAGTTTTAAAGAAGGTCTATTGAAGTCGGGTGAGGCTTTTACAATAAAAAAGTGGAGATAATAGAACAACTACAAAAGTTTAAATGAAACAAAATTGTCCCCCAGCCGACCACCAAACCACCCGACTTCACACTTCACTTACTATGTAATATTATAAAACTTCAAAATCCGTTTGTCCTTTATCAACGCTGGCTTGACAAACAAACTTTCGCATTTATAATTAATTAAAATGTTCCCCATTGAATCACAACATTTCGATCCCTAACAAGCTCCATTGTTTCGTGGGAAATTTTCCTAAACTTCAATTCAAATACATTTCAAATTGAAATTTCTTGTTTTTATTCTGACTAGCTGGAAATTCAGTTTAGAAAAAACATATTATTTTAACAAGTCTATTCGTTTTGTTAAGTTGACCCTTGGCGAACAAACGATTTCAAATTAGAGTAAAACAAACCAAACACGGAATAACTATTCGGACCATATTCTTTGTTTATTTATAATATAATACTGGTGCCATTACCTATTACAGGTTAAATAATGACCTCACCGGAGGCACCTTGTAAGTATCAAAACAATTCGTCCTCCCTACCAAACTCTAAAACTTGTTCTCAAACTGTAATCGTAACACGCAACACGCGTTTTGACAATAACTGGCTGTGTGATTAAACTTATCACGGGTCACGTCTATACACCGGGTTGAGCCAACTTCGGCGCTGGGCTCATTCGCGGACTCGAGGGGTCCATTCGGGGACTCGAGACGTTCCCAAAACGGATTTATTCGGCAGCAACAAGTAACAAATGACTTTTAGCTTTCTTTTACGGCAATACGTTTTATAGCTAAAGTTGGGATAGAAACTTTCTTTCATATTTATGTTGAAAGATAAATTTATTTCAATCGCTTCTTGAATGTTAGCTTAGGTTGGAGGTGGGTAAATAAAGTGTCTGTAGTCTGTAGTAAAGTACGTAAACTATTTATGAAGGTGTATGATATTTTTTGACCTTAGGATCTAGAAAAATGTAATTGACCACTGTTTATTAAGGTACTCACGACTGTAGGTCAAAACGTTATTTTTACGAACAATTGACGACCTACGTCCGGCTTGCATGCCGGACTTTGGGCGGCGCCAACTCTTAGGTCCCGGGTTCGACCGGGTCGGGTCAATGTCGAAAACGAACTTTTCGATATTGTGTCGGGTCTGGGTTGTTGTTTCTAATTTCCATGTGTTAAAAATGTGTAATTAATAAACCGTTTTAAAATGTTAAATAATTAATTAACCTAGAGGGAGGTGGCAACACCGGTCGACCATCTTCTTGACAGTGACTTTTTACCGCCAACCGGTGATTTCTGACAAGAATTCCCTCTCTGAATTTGGAGTTACCACTTTGTTACTTAGCGATTGATTGATGATTATCTGGGTTTCTCAAAAATAAAGGAATCTATATGTAAGTAATATCTGGTGTTTTACTTCTGAACATTAAAACATGATACGAGTGCTTTAGCTACTTACCTTGGGATCAGAACAATGTGATGTTGTCTCATATTTATATCTTTGTTATAATTGGAAAAGTGCACACTTTTTCGTTTTGTCGTGATTGCGTTGTATGTAATTTGTTTAGATTATATGACATTAACATTTTCGAAGATGCTAAGTTGCAGTGCTAAGGTGAGAACCGCGTCGCTCGCATTTCGTTAAATAATAGCCTTAATTGCCCATATTCTATCGAAACGTTATCGTCTTCAATTCGAGTTAAAAAAAGAGTTATTTTTCTTGTCCGTTCTTTCATAGTGATGGTTGTAAAACATAATTTAAATAAATTGCTGTTGTATCTACAATTTACATACCCCTCAGGACTCTAAAGCTTAATTATAAAGTGTAATTTGTTTCTTTTACACGGACACATTATTTGCGTACGCACCCTGGTACGCAAAGGCTATGCAAAACATTCTAATTATTTTATAAGTAGAATAATTATAATAAATCATTTATTTCAGGCCATACTAAGCCCATGTTGATGTGTTAGTTGCAAATTAATCTTAGTCTATGTTAGTAAACAATGTAATTCATTATTAAATTAAATCATTGAAATCAATTCAATTATATTTCTTGCCAGTAGTTATTTAGGTTTTTATATATTAAATAAAATAAATAAATTAAAATGACCTATGTTATTTTATATAATAATAATATATACAATATATATAATATACATTCCGGTGTCCGTTTTTTTAAATATTGTTAATAACTAGCTTGGTCCGTGAATTGTCTCTAAACATAGAAAGTTTTATTAGAATTGGCTTTTTGCTTTAAAATATATTGAACTTTGTACGAGATACCAAAATAGAAAAGCTTATTGATAGAAGGGCTTTCCCGCCATATACATAATTGAATTTTTCTGTAGGGTAACTCTTATGTTCAAGATTCAGGAGCAAAACAATCTAATATTATCTTGGTTTCAATATCATCTCCTTCGGTGTTATAGATAAATGTAATAACCAATATTTCCATCCAATATTACAATCCAATATATCCGAAACATAAAATAATACAATATTTCCCAACCCTGAAAACCATTATCATAAAAATATAGATAAACGACTCGGCCGGGTCACACGCACAACAAACGTCTTCCGGGTCATCTGAGCCCATCCATAACTAGCCTGAAGGGCCATTATATACCCCTCTAAGAAACCCTAGAACTCCTTTATGCCTGTATTTTAATACAGCATTCAACTGAGATTGGATATAAAGTAAATAGCCTATACTATCCCAGGGTTAGGGAAAGGCCTCCATCATTGAAATCAAGTCATTGCGACATTGATATTGGCTTCATAATCATCATCATCATCAGCCCTATGAATGGATAGGGAGAACGGGCCATTAACCACCGCGGGCCCAGTGCGGGTTGGTGTTTGTTAACGACTGCTTATGCAGCCGCGACCAACGGCTTTACATGCCTTTTGAAGCAGGGAGAAGCGCGTGATGAAACGTGTTTAGTCACCTATCCGATGACCGGCCTTTGCGAAAGTTGCTTAACCTCAGCACTCGCGGACCGGGCGCGTTAACCACTGCGCCATCGAGCTCCTCGGCCGGCTTGGCTAGGCCAAGACACCACGCTTGCCAATTAGTGGGAGTTGGTGATCACAAACCCGGGCTATGCTTCGGATAATCCGAAACATATTTCGCTTAACTTGGATTGAGAACCTCTGATTATCGGGCCGACTGCTTACACACTCAGCCATCGAGGCGTTTCAGAATGGATATTTATAGTATTTTAAAAATAAGCTCACCTACGTTTACAAGACACAATGTTACTAGAAAAAATCCACAAGTCTCAGGAAACTCGAGCGGGAAACGAACCCACGACCTTTGGACACTTGCTGAGTTTCTTGCCGGTTCTTCTCAGTACAAGATCTCCCGCCCAGAGTAGACTTACGAACCGATGGCATAATGACGTTCATAAGAGCTATTTGTAGCCTAAACTGAATAAATGATTTTTCTAGTACTTATTGATTTACGCTGCCAGCTAGTATTATTACGTCACTGTTAAGTTGGCCAAACATATTGTATTGTGAATGCAAAAATTTGAAATAATAAAAACTACATACGTTAAGTTTTTGTTAAACAGACGTTATAATCAACTGTTGCTATATTCCGTTTACATGTCTTTGGGCATACAAGTTATAGCTTCTACAACAAAAGCTACTTCTTGGCTAAATCCTAGGTTAAATATAGTACCGATTCTCCTTGATGGAGCAGTAACATCACAAACGATTCGTAAAACATCGTGTTTACTCATCATCAATAAGCGTAGGAATACCATAAATCGGTATCTTTATACCTGACACATTCGACAGTCTCTTTACGGCTTCAACTTATCCGTCGGACAATGATACTCTCTTTATAGGCTTTTTACGGCTTTTATTGTATTATTGTATGCCAAAGATACGACTTCGAATAATATATTCAGTATGATTTGTTGCAGACTGAAATATTGTGTCCGTTATTGTAGTAAGAACATTCGTAAAATCGCATCATAGGCGATTTCAGCTTCAGCCAATTAAAGATTACTAAGTAAAATTTAAACACTGAAAAAAAAGACGACAACCTCAGGCGGGAATCGAACCACGTACCTTCCGCATTCCGGGCGGCTGCCTTAACCACTTGGCTACCGAGATCTGGCTCCGAAATTTTTCAGTGCTTGATGCTTATGTTTTTTAGTCAGAGGTGAAAACTTCTAAGATTGATGAAGCAATGTTGACTAAAAAACATAAGCATCAAGCACTGAAAAATTTCGACGGGTGAAAGCCAGACCTCGGTAGCCAAGTGGTTAAGGCAGCCGCCCGGAATGCGGAAGGTGCGTGGTTCGATTCCCGCCTGAGGTTGTCGTCTTTTTTCAGTGTTTAAATTTTACTTAAGTATATTTAAGCGTTAATAAAACGCTAAAATATATAAAAAACACTTAAAGATTACTAATTTCAGCCAGCGTTTCACTTTGCCAACATGAAATTAGGTTTGTAAATTAGGTCCGCTACAAACTAACTTAGGTGCAAACCATCAAGAACATTGCGTTTGACTGTGATAAAATTTAGAAAATAATCCAGATAGGATGTGGATGTAGGCAGTTCAGCCCAGAACTCGACAAGGTGGCAACCACACCATGCCTATTTTTGCTACCAAGCAGCGCCTTAAAAGGTTACTAGATCCAGTGAAATTACAGGGCTAAAAAACATCAAAACTGAACCTTATTTTACAGTTATATTAACTAATAGCCGGCTAATTTCGTAATTTCATTGAATGAATTGACTAATTAAAACCCACCATAATTTAATGATTCCCAGAAACATACTCACAGTAGAGTAATAATCGCAAAAGGTTTTCATGTTCTGTTTTGTCCGTCCATTTCATTCCTTTCCATTTTCCGTCATAACATGACTAGACGAATATAAAACTTTCTATGTTAGAGTAATTATCGACAAATCTACTAGTACCATGTTTTTGTTATATTAGAATAGTATATACGAGTTGGTGGATGTTAACTATTGCTTATAAAGAACGGTTTAACTTGTAAAGAAAGAAAGAGCTCCAAGGGAAAATATATCTGGATACTTTAAGGTCACCCACCCGTCACGAACATTGTCTTGTAGATATTATAATTATTTTAATTTTGCGCAAAAACGTAGTTCCGTTTCGCAGCCGCTACTCCAGTGCTCAGGCCGCTCAATCAATGTCTATGCAATTACCTGTTACCACTGAACACTCCACAGCTACTTGACATTGATGCCCCATTTTCTACCGGGAATCATATTCATGAAATTTTCATTCATTTAAAAATTCATTTCATGTTTCTTTTCCTGCGTAGTTTTTCTAGTAGCAACAGAATAATTTCTTTTTAAATCAATTTTTATCAATTTTAATCAAGTGTAATGTTTAGAATTACTATTTAGCCGTAAGTCATATTTCTTGTAATTGCCTTACGACAATAGTAAATGTTCAGAATTATACTTAGGAAACCTGGATGCCACTCAATGGTCGACGCAATGGCCACCTATAGCCAAAATAAAAGGACACGTAAACGCAAACGGTAGGATAGGTCCAAACTCCCAATACCCTCGTGTGACCAATTGGGCGAAGAATTATCCACTGCCTGGTATGGATCCATTCGTCAAGTAATACTGGAATCTCTTGGAGTGGCTGCTCACTGGCGGTATACAGATAACGTGAGTCAAGATATTATTATGCTGTTATGCCAACCAGTGTCGTATGACCGAACCACAGCCAGTCCAAAAGATTCTAGTATTACTTTGCACCCTAGAAGAATGGTGCCCTACCAGGCAACGTTTCTAGTTATTGTTCTGATGTTGAAGCACTCCGTGGCCTTCTTTGTCTTAGCTAAAGGAAGCTTTTGTTATATATTATTGAAAAATATTTGTAGCCATTGAGAAAAAAAGTAGTTATTGGTCTATACTTGTAGGTTATCACTGCTGGACAAAGGGCTCCGTCATTGAAATGAAGTCAAATTTACGGGTATCGACGATGACTGACCTCAACCTTGAGACTCAGCAGACCTTATTATTTTTAGCAAGCAAATAGTTGTCTGGGAATCTGATAAGAGCAGTACCATTCTCAACCTTTTCCACGTGACTTATCGGACATAACTGCGCAAAAACGCGGCCCTTTTTCAATCCGAACATCATAAATAATCGAAATTGGATCTGCACCCCAAAAAAATAACGATCAAAATTTATATCGAACGACGAATTTCGAATTTCTATAGAAGTTTAGATGTTTAGCAATCTAGACGTGCATGTGAAATGTTTGTGCCTAAAGGCTCTTTCTTTCTTTACTAGCCTGTTTACTTAGGTACGCATACTGACAAATGAAGCGAAATTAAAGATTATTCTAAAGCTAAACACAATATATTCATTGTTGTGAACAATGCACATTTGTCAAGTGATCAATAAAACTAAATAATGAGAATATGCCAATAGAATATTTTTGTTAGACATGCTACCTTTTGTTCATAAAATCTTGGTAACAAAACACAATTAACAATAAAAAATTACTCTTGCCTTGCCGTAATGTATCTCACATTATCTTAACAAGCCCAGCGCTAATCAGGCTTTGCTCAGAACTCTATCTTATGAAACAAAATAAATTATTGTTGGTAGTAGGACTTGCTCTTAATCCACTTGGCTAGCTATCACAGTCTTATCTTAATTTGGGGGAAGATTTTTTATTTTGGAGAGAGTTTGCTAATTGCCACTGGGCATTTTCAGCGTCACCGGACTATTTTAGGAGTGGCCAGGACCACAAAGGGTTCCTCAAGCATGGTTAAGGTCAAATGTTTTCTAGAGGGAACGGCTAAACGGATGGGTAAGGTAAATGCTCCTCCATTTATCGTCATTTAACATTAGAAGGCCTCGCGTTTCTCCGCTATGAGCTTTAAAAAATATTATATCATTGAATTAACCAATTTTATATTTGTGAGATATAAAGGAGAGAAACATTTTTTCTGTATCAGTAAATTTATTTCTTAAGATTAAAGCATCATATGGTTTGAAATTAGCTCCATTAACACTATGAATATAATGTCTAATCTTTTGAAACTAATCGTTAATTGCCTCCTTTCTAAATCACTAATTGCTTCCAACTTCGATAGACTTAAAGATAAAAGAAATAAAACTTCTTAGATCACGGTGGGTATTAAGCTAAGTGCGCACAAAAAGGTTATAAAGATTAAAGTTATCGGCATGGAAGACTTAGGGCCAATTTCACCGGTGAAATTAAACGCGATCAATTCGAGTTAAACTGAGTTTACGCGCTAAACTGAGTTCCGCTCTCAAGGTTGTGTTTCACCGGCATAAACTAAACGTCGTTCAAGTTGAACTTGGTTCAGTTTCTGAACGGCCGATTTTCGACGTTTAGCTTAGCTAAACGCGTTTAAAGCTGTTTGCCTGTCATTGTCACGATTGTGTGGAGTACGGGAGATTGGTTTGTTTATTTATTTTTAAAGAATGAAATAATCATTTTGTTAGCGATATAAAACAAAGATGAAAAGAGCCCTGGCAATAGCTTTTGACGAAAATTTTAATGAGGATGAGTTTATTGTACGTCGCTCCAGATGGATACGCGAGAGAGAAGAACACTTCGACACTCTTGATGCATTGCAAGATACACTTTGTTTTGTTGTGTGGTGAATTTCGCTATTGTTATGTGTTTATTAGAACTACATTTTCTTTGATAAAATCTTGGTATGATATCTAGTTTATAGTTACATCTGTAAACTGGCCTCATGTTTTGTGAAGCTGAATTAAACTTGTATTATTTACTAAAAAAAAGAGCTTACGCTTAGTTAAATTTCCTTTTTTTGGTGTCTGTCAGTACATATTAAAATCAAACTAATAAATAAATAGTAGTACCTAAGTAATATTAAACAGTACGTAAGTACTACAATACCAAAATGTTGTAAAGCACACCACTTGCACACCACATTGCCTTAGAAGAAATTATTCCGTCTTCTTAGATTAGGCATTTATATAGGTACCTATGTTAAGCAAATAATGCTAGTGGTGTGCTTTACAACATTTTGGTATTGTAGTACTTACCTACTGTTTAATATTACTTAGGTACTACTATTTATTTATTAGTTTGATTTTAATATGTACTGACAGACACCAAAAAAAGGGAATTTAACTAAGCGTAAGCTCTTTTTTTTAGTAAATAATACAAGTTAAATTCAGCTTCACAAAACATGAGGCCAGTTTACAGATGTAACTATAAACTAGATATCATACCAAGATTTTATCAAAGAAAATGTAGTTCTAATAAACACATAACAATAGCGAAATTCACCACAACAAAACAAAGTGTATCTTGCAATGCATCAAGAGTGTCGAAGTGTTCTTCTCTCTCGCGTATCCATCTGGAGCGACGTACAATAAACTCATCCTCATTAAAATTTTCGTCAAAAGCTATTGCCAGGGCTCTTTTCATCTTTGTTTTATATCGCTAACAAAATGATTATTTCATTCTTTAAAAATAAATAAACAAACCAATCTCCCGTACTCCACACAATCGTGACAATGACAGGCAAACAGCTTTAAACGCGTTTAGCTAAGCTAAACGTCGAAAATCGGCCGTTCAGAAACTGAACCAAGTTCAACTTGAACGACGTTTAGTTTATGCCGGTGAAACGCAACCTTGAGAGCGGAACTCAGTTTAGCGCGTAAACTCAGTTTAACTCGAATTGATCGCGTTTAATTTCACCGGTGAAATTGGCCCTTATTAGTCTACTTAAATTTCTTAAAGATATTTAATGCAACCGACTTACTCACCTTGCCTTTTATCTCACCTCTTGTTTCATTTACAAGATATAAGTGAAGCAGTTTGCTTTGTCCACCTCCATTCCCGAAAGATATCATAAAGAAATAGCCTTATTATCGTAAGACGTGTTTATGCCAAAACGTAATATTCTTTCATCTCAATATCTTGTTTCATTAACATTATTTAACTGAAGCAGCTTTTATTCCGTTTCACTGTACCGAACAACATCATTATTTGTTTATTTGGACTGAAAATATTTTGATTTAATTTGAAATATCCTTGTTCCCATAAAACATGTCTATGCCAAAAAGTAATAATATGAATGCAGCAGATAACCTTTAGGCACTTTTATGTACACTCCTCGAAATATCTCTTGGCTACCTGCCCCTGACAGGTGCGTCTTCATTCAGGTTCGAGAATAAATTTGAATAATGCCCTGTGATGTGGCGGCGAATATTTGACAATAGGCTAAAAGATTCTGACCTACATCAAAAATTTTCGATCAGCGGAAAAATTGGTTTGAGTTATCGGTTCGTGGGTAAATTAGGGCCATGAATATAGATTTGTGAGACGCCGGGTTATTGCAAAAATAATGGAGTCCATCCCCGGGAGTATATATATCCGTTTGGCAATTTGATTGCTTATCGTGTGGCCCGATATTGTTTTATTATGCTGAATCAGCGTTATTATGACGATGGCAATATGTTCGAAGAGTTTTATTAGATAATTTTTTTTTTCTATTATATTTCATCATCATCATCATCATCATCATCAGCTCTTTTCGTGTCCCCACTGCTGGGGCGCGAACATTCCCTATCGATGGCGAATGGGCCATAAACCACCAAGCGGGCCCAGTCCGGATTGGTGGTTGTTAACGACTGCTAATGCAGCCGGGACCAACGGTTTTACGTCCCTTTCGTAGCACGGAGGAGTTTGAGATGAAACCTTTCTGGTCACCCATTTGATGACTGACCTTTGCAAAAGTTGTTTAACTTTATCAGTCGCAGACCAGGCGCGTTAACTATCGAGCTCCTTTTATATTTGCCCCGTTAAATTTCTTCATAGTATTCCTAAGCATATGAACAACAATTTCTGTAAGCCAATAATGGAATTCCCTCCCAGCACACGTATTTAACCGTTGGGGTAAACGAGTTTTCGAGTGGAGACCGCGAATCGGCAAACGTCGTGTAGGGCGCCCTCAGACTAGGTGGAGCGACGATCTTCGCAAGCTGGCTGGCAAGAGCTGGATGAGAGTAGCCGCGGATCGTGCTCAGTGGCGTGCACTTGGAGAGGCCTATGTCCATCAGTGATGATGATGACACGTATTTCTTCCTTCCTACAACATGATGTCCTTTAAAAGAGGTATAAAGACGCAACTTGCGGCACGGCCAGGTGAGGACGGTAAGTGAAGCACAATCGTGCTCCACTAGATTTCCACGCATAAGGACTTCGCTTCTGTTTAACTTCAGGAAGAGCAGAGTCTTTGCCAAAGTTTGTAGCTTTATAGTTCCATAAGTTTCGTAATAGTCAGTCAGTCAGTGTATGTTACTTAACATAATTATCATTAATTTATCATTGCTTAGAAACTCAATGCGCAAGTATGGCTGGTTCATGTTTAGGTATAGTGTCCATATTTCTTTGTCCTGTCTGCACACTTGGCTAAACACTACCTACCACCGGATTATTTCTGGCGATCGGTCGAAGGGTCGCGTTATGCATGTTAATGTTCGGAGATGTATCGGCGTCGGCGAGTAATACAATCAGGCTTTCGTATTGTGACGATGGCTAATGGCGCAGCTACATAATATTTTATATAAAATACTGTGTTATGGAGTTGGTATATTAATATTCAATACTATGTTGTAAAGGATATAATTGAAAAGCGTAGTAGTTAGCGTATGAAGAAACTCTTAAATAAGTTCCTAATAGCACTTAGAAAATGACTAAATAGACAAAGAATAAGGTCCGAATAGTTATTTCGTGTTTTGTCTCTTTTACTCTAATTTTAAATGACGTTTACGTGACAGGAACAAAACACGAAATAACTATTCCGACCTTATCCTTTGTTTATTTGTAAGGCCCTAATTGCCAATACATTTTATAAATGATTATGATTAATTGCTAAATTACTATGATTATCTAATAATATTGTCAGAATTTATAATTAATTATTTGAATACTACTAAAATTAAAGACGTAAACAGGCATAGGAATAAAATTAAAAAATATAGTACATAAAAAAAATCTTTATTTTACTTCGTAAATGAATATTTTTTGCTGCTTTGAGTTTTAAATAATAGGTTTTTATTTTTAAAGAAACGCTTCGTAACTAATATTAAAATCTAATTTTAAGTTACAAAACACCATCAACTCTGCTTTTATTAGACCGTCACTGGCTCTGTTGCGCTCATCTTTCCACTTTGTGTTCATCACAGAAAACTATAGTAAAAATAATATAGAAGTCGCCTACTATAATATATTTTTAAAATAATAGTAGATAGACACGTATGCTGAGATGGTTTGGCCATGTCGAGAGAATGGATGAAGAACGATTGACGAAAAAAGTGTATAAGGCGAGTGTGAATGAAAGTGTTGATAGGGGTAGACCTAGGCGGACGTTTCGAGACCAAATCAGGGATGTCTTTAAAAACGGCCAGGTCAAGAGTACCCTAAACCGAAGAGCATGTATGAAGGGAATAATGTAAGTGGACGAAGCGAAACAAGTATGTAAGGATCGTAGCAAGTGGAAAGAAGTGGTCTCTGCCTACCCCTACGGGAAAGAGGCGTGATTATACGTATGTATGTATGTATAGACACTTAAAATAGTAGGATACTATATTATATAGTAGGGTTGGCAACCCTAGTTGCTATACTCCTCCGAAACGGCTCGATCGCTTTTTATGAAATTTTATATGTATATTCTGTAGGTCTGAGAATAGGTCGTAAAGTATATTTTCATATCGCTGGGTGATTAGGGTGTCCCTATCCAGAAAAATTATATGGCAGAACAACGTTTACCGGGTCAGCTAGTGTTGTAAACATGAACACCTTGTAGTACTCTATTTAATGGGAATAAATTATTATGATATAAGAATAAACGATCCCGTGACATGCAAATGATGTGCCGCTTTTGTTTATTTCTTTTCTAATCTTTAATAAGTACAGACACCTCCACACAAGACTATTCAAAACTGTCAAATTTCTTCAATAAATGTTCAACCATACGCCATAGACCTAAAGTAGACAAGTAGTCTGTAACGTAACCACAAACTCATCAACCTATCCAAAACTATCAAATTTCCTCAATAGACTTTGAACTTTATGACATAACGATATGGTTGAACATGTATTGAAGAAATTTGACAGTTTTGGATAGGTTGATGTGCTGGCGTCTGTACCTACTACAATGCTATTTTAAGTTATAGTGTTAAAATTTTAAGATCAGATGTTGAACAGAGCCGCAATAGCATAATAGGAAGTGCACTCATTACCCGGTATGTCAGAGAGTGTGGTTTCAATTCCCGCTAATGGAAGGTTTTTGAACACTTTTTTTTCATAAAGTCATATTTTTGTATCTTCTTAGTGGGCTAATTATATTGTCGATGCTGTCTTTAGTTTGAAATCATTATTATAATTATAATTTAACCCAAACTAATTTGTTTGTTTCAGGTAAAATCGCAATGGAGAGCATTAAAGTTACAAGATCTTTGTCAAGATTTACTTTCGTGTGCGGAACTTCGCTTCTTAGTCTTCGTTTTGTCACAAATACAGTCACCAGCATTATTGAACAATCAAACAAACTTACCAAGTGCAGTTCGATTATGCACCTTGTTGTCTCGTCCGAAGATGATGAGGATTACTATTTGTTAGTATCAATTCTTCGTACTCACTGACGCCACATAGTTAAAAGTTAATGAATTTTTTTGTTTTTGAATCATCGTCGCTCTTCAAAATTGCGTTTCTGAACGCGTCAATCGAACGTCATCCGTCCCGCGCTTGCTGACATTATGTTTAAAGTCAGGATGTGTAGCTGGTTCTGCACCTGTAGGGTGTAAGTAATTTTGAGTACCTGAAAGGCTGGAAGGGGCTCATCATCTACGGACGAGACAACAAGGTGCATAATTTCAATCGAACTAAACTTGGTAAGTTATAAAAAAATATAAGCATAATCTCCGACACAAAAACAACCTCAAATTAATTACACCTAGGACTAAATATGGGAAAAAGACAATTCTGTTTGAGGGGGAGCACAGCTGTTTAATATACTTGATGCACTGGGTAAGTTTTGAAATGTTTTGATACCGCCTCATTCCGGCAGGTGGGCCTGAGTATCCATAACAAAACAATTGCTAATAGTAAGAAACTTGTATGCACCTTTACTGTCGAAGTTGTTTTTTTCTCAAATTCTTCTTTTTTTTTTGCTTTTTATTTTTCCAGCTTCCTTTTTTTCATCATTATAGATTATAATTTACACTATTTTACACTTTTAATTGAGTAATCCCTGAAAATCGTGGCGCCGTTAAAGTGACACAAGGACCGAATGTCAGCAAGAGGCGCGCGACGGATGACGTTCGATTGACGCGTTCAGAAACGCAATTTTGAAGAGCGACGATGCGTTCCGAACTCAAAAATTTATTAATCTTTTAACTATGTGGCGTCAGTGAGTGTGAGTAGCGAAGAATCGATACTAACGAGTAGTAACCCTCATCATAGAGGACGAGAGAACAAGGTGCATAATCATGTATACACTGTCCTTTGTCTTCTATTCCGTTGTACTCGTATTAAAATTTACATTGGTTTACATGTTAAATCTCTTGACTGTAAAGTTAATTGAATCTGTGATCTGTGGTCTGTGGTTATTATAGCGTGTTTTTATGAAAAAAATAGTGTTCCTAGACCAGGTCAAGACCACATACATTAAAAACTCCTTTCTGTATTCAAGTTTGGCTACAAATGTAAGTTAATAAATTCAATAAGAACTTTGTGAATTAACGCCCATATAACACCGGAATCACGGCAGGGAGTACTTTCTCTTCGCGTTGTTAGCCTCCGTTTTAGTTCATAATGGTACTTAGCATTACCACAAATGCACTGAAATAATAATGCAACTGCTTCGCGCCGTACGACGTCAGTATTCACAGTGAACAGCACATTCCAGTATGATATGTCAGAAAAAATATGTGAGCAATTGGGTGCAACCTTCCAAAATAATGTTCATACTAAAGTACCTAATAGAAATAATTACAATTGGACTTCAACATCAATTCTTCTGTATTCAAATGTGTACTTATACACATCCAAGACAAATAATTTTGTTCAAGTTAAGTTAATTTTTCGTGACACACAATTCGGACGACAGCTCTTCTAAGTGACCTACCGGGACATGAGTTTCCCTGTCGAGTTATATGTCAAGCGCCTTTGAGTAAATACTAGGTAGTGTTATTGACGATCATAATCTTAATAATATTATATAGTTCATCCGTACGTGTGTATGTCACTGAACTCCTCCCATACCGTTGGTTGTACCGAAACTTTTTGTGCATGTTTCAGATTCCCTTGATGGTTTAAATTCATATCGGACCCGTTCACAATCATAGGCTTCTAGGATTAATTGCTTTAAACCATCATGGGGTAGGTACGCGTGCTCACTCAAGCGGATAAATCAAATAGAATAAACAATAACCACATTTTAAATCCTACTAATATTATAAACACGAAAGTTTGTAAGTATGGTATATATACATATACTGCCTTTGTTACTCTTTCACGTAAAAACTACTAAATGGATTTAAATGAAACTTTCCTCATATACAGACCATGACCCAGACCAGCACATAGGAAACTATTTTTTTTTTACTTTTTTTTTACTGTAGTCTTTTCGAACGAAGTCGTGGGCAACAACTAGTATCACATAAAAATAATTTAACATCTTAAGACTATTTAATTTAAACTCTTTAACTGTGGCGCGTGTGTCAGGAAGTCGCAGTGCTCAGAGGGTGTTACATGTGTGCATTTAGCATTCATTGGCGTGTCAAGCGTTTCCATTACGGCTCGGGACGGCGCCAGCGGCATCTGTTATTATAACTCGAGAGGGTTCACGCCAAACTGCACATTAATATTGCTGCGAGGCCTTCAACGCACGACGCTTTGGATAACATCGCACTTCACATAAGAACAGAGTCTCAAATTAAGGAGGCTGCAGAAGGCAAACTTCGTAAATACCGCGCTCGAGCAACACACATATAAGTAGATCCTTCACGGACACGAAATCTCACAACAGCTCTGAACAGTCTGAGAGCAGCTGTTGCGTGTATCATTTCACACGGCTTGAGGAACCCTTTAAATTCCATTTCACGCGGCTTGAGAAACCCTTTAAGTTTCTTACCGCTCTTAAAAAGTCCGGTTACGCTGAAAAAACCACCAGAGGCAATCAGTAAAAACTCTCCAATAAAAAAACTTTGTCGACCCGCAAAATGCTTCTTTAACACCTCGTTTTAAGAATGAAGTTCTTAAGTTATAGGAATACGGAATAGTTATAGGAATACGGTTGCAGACGATTTAAAATAACAGAATCGAAGCTCGAAAATTGATAGACCAAGTTCAATGGGCGACTGTATGT
This sequence comes from Eudonia truncicolella, assembly GCA_949315975.1. NCBI lineage: Eukaryota > Metazoa > Arthropoda > Insecta > Lepidoptera > Crambidae > Eudonia > Eudonia truncicolella. The sequence goes on along the minus strand of OX438835.1, from coordinate 17,346,920 downwards.
GTGTCTAATTGGAACTAATTTAATCGGCTTCACGATATAAAAATTGAAGGTTTGAAAAATTTTTGTTGCACTAACTTTTCCAGCTATTCGTTACGCGTTTTATTCACGACGATGCATTGAAAAACACTATCGTCAGTTTTGAAACGGAATTTTATTTTATTCAATTGGATTTCTATTTAGACTGTAGTTAAAGTACTTTACAGTGCGTGAAGTACATCGAGGAGCTCGTGACCGAAAATATTTTATCTCTATCTCCTCCGTGCTTCGGAAGGCTCGTAAATCCGTCGGTCCCGGCTGCACTAGCAATCGTTAAGAACCACCAATCCTCACTTGGCCCGCATGGTGGTTCATCATCCTATTTACTAAAAATTATTTTGTTTTATTAGACAACAGAAAGCAAAAATTAGCAATAAGAAACTCTTTCTGTTTCTGTTTTCTTTTCTTAAATTTCTAACGTATCACGTGACCTACAGGAGTAGGGCAGCTAGTATCCTCAATCATTTTATTGATTTATATATATTATTATTTGTCCTAATTATTATATTTACTGGTTGTATACATTTTGAACTTATACATTGTAAACTTATGCCAAAATTCAAAATTCAAATTCAAAATTCAAAATCATTTATTCAGTTTAGGCTACAAGTAGCTCTTGTGAATGTCACTATGCCATCGGTTCGTAAGTCTACTCTGGGCGGGAGATCTTGTACTGAGAAGAACCGGCAAGAAACTCAGCAAGTGTCCAGCTCTTTTCTCCCTTACAGCGTCAAAAATATTGGAAAATGCCCTATCATAGCAGGACACTTTCCATTACAAATAAACACAAAATTATAGAAGACAACCACAACATGTAAATAAAAAACAAAAATATCACAAAATAAAAATAAAAAAAAAAACTAAGTTAACAAATTTACATCAGGTAAAAGTTTCAATTTCCACAATGTCATACAGTACAACTACAGTACTCAAAAAAAAAAATTGGTTAAGAAAAACCAAGTCAAACTACAGTAAATAATATTAAAAATAAGATAAGTATGCAAGAGCAGACCAGCCTCCACAGGCAGGCCATTTAAGTTTATGTATTTGGACGATTATGGATTATGAACTATATGGATTTTGGTTATTAGTTGTTCTAATCGTTTGGTATTTAAAATGTGGGTGTCAAACAAACTTTGGTGTTATAGCTATATACATTTTAAACATTAGATATTTAGTCCAATATGTATATTGAACTTAGGTATTTAGGTATTTGATTTTAGGTATTTTGGACGGAGGTGTTTTAACGTTAGGTTTTTTTAATTTTAGACATTTAAATACGTACCTACCCGTGAGGACATAAAATGAGCTGATGGAATGAAACTCAGTCAATATTAGAAAGTCCGATACTATTAAGGGATTGGAAGTTTTGATCCAATTACTACTTCAATAAAACAACTTGCCAGTGTTATGGAGATTTAAACGTCAATTTCCGGTTTTTGAATGCAGTATTATTTTAACAACTTTAAAATCACCGACTTGACGTTGACTTGAGAATCATGAGTGTTTGAACCATTAGCAGAGTTCGTGGTCTTATCTCATCTTTCTCTGTCTCAGATAATCAAAGAATAACCTTAACAATTATGTAAAAATTATCGCGAATATATCATAAAAAGTAATTTATATCAGTCAGTACCTTTGTGTTATCAACGAAACACGATTATAATGGAACCTTCTAAAACTACGGGCGGACATCGTACACGCTATCTTATACGAAGCTCAGGACAAATTCCCGCTTTGTGGTGGAATCGCCTGCAATCTGGACATAGCTATTCCGGTCACATTTTAGATCCTACGGCTATCACAATAGGGTGCACCGGGCGATTGCGCCACGCCACGTAACATCTGTGTCGGAGTCAAAGGAATGATATCTGAAATTATCTTTGAATGTCGGGAGTTGGCCTGTGTGTTTCACTTTGAATTGTCCGACATATAATATGGTGTAGGTATATATTGGGTCCTTACCTACAAAATTGACGTTTTTTTGTCACTTATTAATAGGTGTATTACTTCTAAAAGTCAATACCGGTTGTTAATATTATTATACACCTTTAATTAGAACTATGTTAAATAGGCTTCAGTAATAAGAATGATTATTAATCTTGTGTCTTTATGTCCATAACATCAATGTTTGTAGCATTGTTGTGTTCCGGCAGCTAGAGATAAGATAGCCAGTACCTACCTCACTAGTTGAGGTTCCCGGGTGAAGTACGCTTCCATCATTGGCCTTATCATCACTTAACATCAGGTGAGATCAAACAATGTGCTTACCCGTTAATATAAAAAAGAAAAAAAAATCGCCCAATATTTTTTTTAAATTGACTTCTTTTTTGTTCGCGGAATTGATTTTTTATTTCATTGTAGCTTTGAAGGGACTTTATTTTTTTTTCTTTTTAATGCCTGCTATATTTAGCTAGTGAAACAAACATACTATTCTACAATTTTTATAGTGTTAACATAAATAGACGCTAAGAAAATTAAAAAATACGTTATTATGTAAAATTAAATTTTATAAAAAATCTTCATACAAAACGTCAATTTCATAAGGACCTAATTATTTACTTAGTTCGTGCTCTTTCACAGAATGTTCTTGGAATTACTCAATTACTTTTACCATAAGTAATTAAACATTAAATATAGTTGCTGACATTGCATTAAGCTAATTTTAGCTTACAAATTTATTTTGTAGCGCTCACTAAATTTGTACGGGTGGGACATTATTTATTTTACTTAATGAAACCCACAGACTAAACAAACTATTTAATAAAGTTCAACATCACCATTAACCTGTAAACGTCCCACTGCTGGGCTCAGATCTTCCCTCGTGGACAATAACAATTAAAAGAAAATTAAACCTTAACCTACAACCCCGGTCAGTGCGGGTTGCTCTGAGGGCTTGATTGATGTAGATGAGTGCTCGAGATATTCTATTAATATATTATATTAATCGCTCTGTGGTCTAGTGGTTCAGACCACCGGTTTAGACCCAAAGGTCCCGGGTTCGAGTCCCAGCGGGGGGGTACATGTTTATTCGGTTTGGTTGGTGGTAGGGTTTGTTTGCCCGCCTGGCTAGCTACCACTATCTTATCTTAATATGTCGCCATAACATCAATGTTTGTAGCATTGTTGTGTACCGACAGCTAGAGATAAGATAGCCAGTGCCTCAGTAGTTGAGGAATCCCGGTGAAGTGCGCTTCCACCTTCGGCCTTATCATCACTTAACATCAGGTGATATCAAGGCCAAGTGCTTACCCGTAAGATGTAAAAAAATAGATATTTTAATTTGGCAACCCATTCGGTAAGCCAGCATTACAAAAGTTGCCTAACTTACCACATCGCCATCGAGCTCCTCAAAGTCCACAAAATCAGTTTGGAGCAGCCAATTATCCAACTACGGTATACAAGTCCCAAGGTGTCAGTCGAGTGCCTTCCGAACTAGGTCTCCATTGTCGGGCGATTATGGAACCCGAAACGTGATTTACATTTAGAACGGATTAAAAGGTCGCTCCGACCGTAATTGAGTTGAGCGTGGATGGATGCGAGTGTAGGTACCCACAAGTGCCCCGTCATCCACCTTTATGTGCGACTTGCGAGCGGATCGGAGAACTTCCACCGAACCCTTGGCTAGTAATTTTTTTATCAATAGAACATCTGATACGCCTTCGTGATTTGCAAATTCCCTTTTACTGTATAATGTAAGGGTATTTGGCTTTTCATGCTCGCTTGCCAGTTCTTGCACGTCTGCCTTAGTTAAATTATATGTCACAGTTCATATTATGAATATGAAGTTTTTTTGATCCACGAAATCAGTTATTTGTTAAAAATAAGGTACGCCAAAGAAACTCCTGAAAACTCCTTATACTATAATACATAAAATGAGTAAACAGATCCAAGAGAAACTTTAAATTCCAAACATTAAGTTACAAAAAATCTGGCGGACATAATTTTTTACTTCATACATTTAATATTGAATATATGACTCGATGTGGTTTAGATCCTTTTTGAGTAACAACCAATGCATATTTTTACTTAAAATAATTTTCGCATCAAATTTAGTAATCATACTTTACCCACTCAACACTCTGGCTGAAGCCCTTGGCGTACGCATTAAGCTGTATTATCTTCTATTAATAGGTCCTAAACGCACATGGGAAGATAAGCTCATGGCTCATGACGCTTTTCCAATGCAATGTAATGTTGACGACTGCCATCTTACTTTAGCAATAGGACTAACATCTTAACAAAGAAATTTTATTTGTTTTGTAAGTCAGAAAAATGTGGTGTGACGTTTGACGAGTGGAAACATTTTGAAGAAGATGGAAAGGCCTGGTACAATGTTCACAGAGAAAATTGGGACGGACCTTTACCAGATTAAGTCATCATTATCATCAGCTCATTTTATGTCCCCACTGCTGGGGCACGAGCCTTCCCCTGTGGATGGATAGGGAGAACGGGCCGTAAACCACGCGTGCCCAGTGCGGATTGGTGGTTGTTAACGACTGCTAATGCAGCCGAGACCAACGGCTTTACGTGCCTTCCGAAGCACGGAGGAGCTCGAGATGATACATTTTGGTCAACCATCCGATGACCGGCCTTTGCGAAAGTTGCTTAACCTCAGCACTCGCAGACCGGGCGCGCCATCGAGCTCCTCGACAGCTTATGTGATAGTTACTTGCTACGTCCTTTGACTTGCATTTGCATTACACTAGGCATAAGGTCAAATATTGTTTTTAGTCTTAGAATAATACTCAAATTCAATTTTGGTAATGACTTCGATACTTCGAATATTGATACCTATAGAGTATTATGTGAACGAGAATAAAAACCCCTTCGCACTAACGTTTCTCTAAATAGGCCTTTTATTAACCTATGTATGAATGAATATCCTGACAAATGGTAAACCCTTACCCTATCATAAGTTGTCATAATATAAGCTGGGTAGACGGATAGAAACGCTGATCTATCGTAATATCCTTTTTATTTAAATTTTAAATTGAAATCGAACTTACAATCAAAAAGCTATTTGCAAGTGGTTGTTTTGAAGTCCTATTCTTTGGATACTTGTCGAAATTGTTAGTTTGTATAGTGAGACGAGTACTCGCTGTTTGTACAGGGTCTTCTGTGACGGGGTTCACAAAGTTTCACTTCTGTTGGTTCTTTTTTTGAGAGAGATTGCGGATTGCCACTTGTCATTTTCAGCTTCACCGGGCTTTTTTGGGGGCGGCGAGAAACTTAAAGGGTTCCTCAAGCCGTGTGAAACGAATCACAGTCAGAGGGAGCGCCATCACGCACTAGTGCATGTCCCCGTGCCTTACTAGATTCTTCGAGGGTTCGGATCGGATGGGAAGCGGAACAACCCGAGGGCGCCTCTAAAGGCTCGGACCTCGGCTCGGGTTGACCGGAACCCATGTCGGGTTTAGCGTAGGAGAGAGGAAGACTACTCATTATAATGTGTATTAGTAAAGTAACTGTCGTCCACATGGATGCATTGCAAATGGTCACGAAAAGACAAGATAAAATAAGATAAGTTGGATATTTGGTTTTTTTTGGAGAGAGTTTGCTGATTGCCTCAGGTGGCGTTTTCAGCGTCACTGAACTATGTGGATATTTGGTGAAAAAAAAAACATAGTATCAGATGGCGAGTGGTGGTGATACGCTACTCGGAGACACGCGTGACCACGACTACCTCTGTCAAGAATAAACGACTGAGATGGAGTCTTCCATTGACTAGATAAGCGTACAAAAAATAAACGTATCGATACCAACTCAATCTCTCTAACCGCTGCACAAAAGAGCTCCGGAAATTGATATATTTCTTAATAAACTGTTTTCTACAGAAACTTTTCAACCTTAGACTTGCCTTGGCAGACTTCCATAGATAATATCGCGTCAAACTTGCATCCAACCAGTATTTCCATTTACCTTGAACCGTGCGAGCAATATCCCGCATGTCAACAATATAGATCGTCCGAGTCGCTTATTCTTTGCAAGTATGCAATATGGACATGGATGGACATTTATTGACACACACACACACACGATTTACAGTACAGTTATAGACATTACAAAATCAAATTGAAACCAAACAAACGAACAAAAAACGCAGTCTTAAATCAAAATGGTGTGTGTACAGGGCCTGATGGGGACGACGAAACAAATACACACTGCAAACATTTGCATTCCGCAGACATAGTAAAACTCAATGTAAAAACAAAGATATTTTTAATAACAATAAGATAACTGAATGGGCATGTCATACACATTATCATAGCCACCTTACTTCAAGGAAATCCATCTCACTTTTATGGATATTATCTATCGTCTGTATATTGATGACAATGTGCCTACTCAACTCCATAAACTGTACAATTGTATGGCGGCTAGCATTTTATGATGCATAGGCAGCTGTTTAATTAAAAACAACTTGCTTATAATTAATAATAATAGTGTCTCTATCACCATCATCAGCTCATTTTATGTCCCCGCTGCTAGGGCACGAGCCTTCCCTATGGATGGATAGGAGAACGGGCCATAAACCACCACGCGGGCCCAGTGCGGATTGGTGGTTGTTAACGACTGCTAATGCAGCCGGAACCGCGGTTTTACGTGCCTTCCAAAGCACGGAGGAGCTCGAGATGATACCTACATTTTTGGTCACCCATCCGATGACCGGCCTTTGCAAAAGTTGTTTAACCTCAGCAGTCTCGGCACTCGCATTTCTGTCGCGACAACCACTGCGCCATTTTTGTGTCTATATTGACATGTAAAATAATATAAATAAACAAAGACAAACCATGTTATATTCGTGATTAATCACGGACCAAAATCTCGTTACCGTACCGTACGCGGTGTACCAAGTCCAATCTTAGCACGGGTCCCCTCAAACCTTCGACAAATTATGACTCTGCCAGAATAACAGCGCTTCTGTGTTATTCTAAACATCCACGAATGACACAGAAGCTTATGCTGAGACAGCTTATGTGTGAGCAATATCTTCACACTCTTTAATGAAAGTTTTTATAACGGGGATTAACACCAACTAGGTACTATGTGTATGAGTCGGTATCATAGACATACCTACCCGACTTTTATAAAAACATTGATGTAAATAGAACGCGAAAGTTTAAAAGTGTATATTCACACACTTTGTTTTCATTTTATTACTCTTTTTGTTTATTTTCTTTCTTCTCTTGTCCTGTCCGCTGTCTACCATTTTTTTTTATATATCATGCAATTGTGTGTCTTTAATATTTTTTTTTCTCTCTCTTCTTTTAAATAATAATGGTAGAAGCAACGCGGGAAACGATAAGAGCATAATAAGAAGTTGATTGATGGATACATTCCTTTCCTTTTAGAAAAAAAACGGTATAATATTCCCGCAGAAGACAGCTAAGCGTGTGTGCTATAAATCAGCGATTTTAAATTGATTAGCTATTTCCATTTGAATTATGGGAGCACTCCAGTTCTGAATTACAATTGCTCGTCATATCCCGTCGATGTACAATCCATCAATAATTTATTCCGCTTAGCGACAACAAACGGCGTTGCCACCACTCGATTGGCACCCCTCCCCTCTTTCATACCCCCCGTAAATTTATCAACGAATTCTCGAAGAGATTAAAGCGCCATTCCAAGTTCGGTTATTGCTCGAGTTTGATGCGACAAGAATGCCAATGTACACTCTTGTTGAGATATTTCCCGGCGATGATAATAAATGGGGCATGATTCGTTCGAAAGGTCAGTCGGCCACAAGTCAGCGGGCGAATTAAAATAACGTTTCTATCCGAAACTTACGCGTTCCATTCGTTATAAATTAAGTGCCTTACAAATAAACAAAAAATAAGCTCGGAATAGTTATTCCGTGTTTTGTAACTGTCATGTAAACGTCATTTTAAATTATAGTAAAAGAGACAAAACACGGAATAATTATTCGAAGCTTATTCTTTGTTTATTTGTAAGACGTGAAATGTTTAACGGGGCTTAACGCAAACGCTTAGAATATGTTTTAACTGGCGTTTTGAGCTGCAGCGGGCGCATGCTGGCTACGGTCCTGGTCTTTTAATAACGCCATATTATTTATCCAACTACTGCCTCACACAACCCTAACGGTGTCCTTAATGATCCATGAATCGTCTGCGTTGTTAGGTAGGAGCTGCCACAGCTGCAGCCACACGACACTTTTGGAATGGACTGTAGCTTATAAAGGTATGCATAATAATTATTGCAAATAGCTTAATTTACAATTAATACAAACAAATGCAGCGCCATCTAGAAGCGTTTTGAGTATCTAAATCAGAGACACTTTCTAACCAATTCCTCATAAATAATAACAAACCATATCTTTAACAACTAAACTACAAAGAAATATAACGTTAAAAATTGCCCCACAGGTACCCAGTTACTATAATATTAGGCTTACACCATCAACTTTCTAACGAATTTGTAATATTATATGCAGAATGTTAAACAAATTAAATATTCTTTGTATATCTATTTACTACATAAATCTTATCTTTAGCGTTGACAAATGGTGTTCCAATGAGCACCGCAGCACACGCTTCAGACGCCAACTAGCGTCAACACTTCGGCGTACATTAAATTAATCAGGTCAAAGGGTGAGCGAAGGCTCGCGATCATGGCACCCATTTATCATCCTGTAGGTACGTGTACGACGCACAATGGCGTTATGAATAAATGCCGCAGGCACTTTCTGAACTTTGCACAGTCATACATTTAAATTATGTCACTTAGCAATGTGACAAATGGAATATTTTAAGACTACTCGACTCGTAGCCGTGTCGTGTCGTGACAAGATTGCAAATGTGATTCTTACAATGTGAAAAGGAAAAAGGAGTCGCTGACAAAACAGAGTTATTTAATTATAGTTTTTATTATAGGTTACTCGCGTCCGTAGGTTTACCCTTGAGACCCTGCACGGGACCCCTGGGTGGTGCTAAATGGGTGACACTGCCTGAGTGGTAGAGCCACGCTGCGCTCGCCTGGCGTAATACCACGCTCTCACAGAATATCAGTGTGAAACAATGGCACTCGTTACTGTTGTGTTTCATCCGGTGAGTGAAAGTACCGGAGGCCCATCGCTCACCCTTCCCCCCCCCCCCCCAATTCCTACTCCCTCCTCAAGATCCAAATCCTTCCTCAAGGCCGGCATCTGCAATTACTGTGGTTTTGCGGGTGATTACTTTCCATCAGGTGACCCGCATGCTCGTTCGCCTTCTTTTAACATAAAAAAAAAATATTATTAGCATTATTAAATATTATTAGTTAGTATCCTTTTCTGGAGTCATACTTTTACAACAGTGGAGATTTTAATTTAAATTAAATTAAAATAAATTAAATTAAGTTAGTTTAAAATACTTATGATTCTATTCTCCATAGCAAAGAAGTAATATTCTATTAATTTTCGATTCTATCTAAATAGAACATCATAAAATGTACAGTGTATCTGTTTTATTATAATGTCTCTCGGCAAACTTCTGTTTCGGATGTCATCAGATCATCTGTCGTCATATATCTAGCCTCGGTGGCCGAGTGGCAAAGCGCTCGGTCCGGTTCCGGAAAGCCCCAGGTTTAATTCCCAGGTCGGGCAAAGTGTATTTCGAATTTATCGATGCATAGCCCGGGTTTGTGGTCACCAACCCGCCCTTTGGCAAGCGTGGTGAGTAAGCCCATACCCATCAATTTGACTTCAATGATGGAGGCCTTTGCCCAGCAGTGGGGTTATATAGAGGCTATTTACTTACTTACTTTCGATAGACAGGAAATATCTTTTTTCTTATTTTTTTTTTGGAAAAAGATTGCTGTTTGCCGCTACGGCATTTTCAGCTTCACCGGGCTTTTTTGGGGGGCGGCGAGGAACGTAAAGGGTCCCGTCCCGGCGTCCCGCGTCCGGGTCAAGCCGTGTGAAACGAATCACCTTCAGAGGTTATCTAGAGGGAACGGCATCGCGCACCAGTGCGCGTCCCCGTGCCCTACTAGATTCTCCGAAGGATTCGGATCAGATCGGGCAGGAAATATCATTGTGTCATACATAATAGATTTACGATTTATAGTTTTACAACGCAGCAGCAATGAGATACGCGATTAAATTACAATGAATGGACATGGAAATTAATATTCGGTTGCATTCGGTAATGCGGTGATTACCGAAAGACATTAAGAAAATAGAAGCATTGTACTTTATCAGCTGAATAGTCATCGCTGTATGTACCTAGTTCATTAGCGACATATAAATATATCTAGTCCAGTGGCGCCGACTTGTATCAGAGGTCAAAGCCCACTTGGGGCTACAGCACCCTGACAGTTGACAGTAAGTAATAAAAATATGAGACGATTTCAGATGTTTCTCAAACTATCCTATTGGTCGCGGCGACTGCAACGCTCGGGACTTCTCATTACTCATCGCGTCCTGCCACTTTCATTTTTCATCCGCAAGTTTTGAGATGTATAACGATAGCTGTTCATCTATCACTCCGCATTATATAATTATCAGGAAGAGTGTATCTTTATTTATTGTTTATTTATCCGTTGCGTTTGGATGTCCTTGTTCGTTGTTAGATGGCGCTATACTGCCAACAACTCGTGGTGTTGAGATTTTTGATATGATGTGTAGGTATATTATCGTCATTCTAAGTCTACGCATTATCGTAAGATGAAAATATACTATTATTCGTAGTTATTTCTAGACCGCACCATAAGCGTGGGGTGTCGTTGGATAGTAATTTCAAAATTTATAGCGGGTTTGTGAAAACAGTTTTTTGATTGAGGCATCCGTTTGTGACCTATTAAGCATTAAAGCGCAAAATTTTGTTAGAGTCAAAATTCGAAAATTCAAAATCATTTATTCAGTTTATGCTACAAGTAGCTCTTGTGAATGTCACTATGCCATCGGTTTGTAAGTCTACTCTGGGCGAGAGATCTTGTACTGAGAAGAACCGGCAAGAAACTCAGCAAGTGTCCAGCTCTTTTCTCCCTTACAGCGTCAAAAATATTGGAAAATGCCCTATCATAGCAGGACACTTTCCATTACAAATAAACACAAAATTATAGAAGACAACCACAACATGTAAATAAAAAACAAATAATATCACAAAATAAAAAAAAACTACGTTAACAAATTTACATCAGGTAAAAGTTTCAATTTCCACAATGTCATACAGTACCACTACAGTACTCTAAAAAAAAAAAAAAAATAATTGGTTAAGAAAAACCAAGTCAAACTACAGTCAAAGTGTCCCCCTCCCTGCCAGCCAAATGGTTGTTTTTGGATACGTGAACAAATTCACTGTAGTTGTATATATGACGAAGTTAAAAGGAAAAATATCACAGCTAAGTAGGCTTTACAAGATTTTCAACATTTATTCAACAACGTTTAATTCTGCTATGTTAAACAAATTAGTTTAATTCAAATTAAGTACTTGCAACTATTAACTGTCCTATATTATCACTAATGGTAAAGATTGCTTGTAAACATATTTGTGAGGAAGAAATATATATTTTTTAATTTTTCTCTTTATTTAATTTAACATTTCAATTTTGATAATTTGTAATGTTTACAATTATTATGCCTGATTTAGTTTTATCGTTTACTCTTAAAACTGTAATACAGTAATTGCTGCAAGATACTGCTGTTTGGCAGCAGAAGCAAAGATCGATACCCTTCAAATGGGTTTTTTTGCGAAACCCTAGCCACCCTACTGGCTTATTTATGTTACAAAAAAAGGCGAAGGTTCTCCAAGTGTCAAAGCCTAGATCACTTTCAATTTCGGACAAAAAAGAGTTCCCGCGGGATACATTATTGGCTTGTTTATTAGATATTCAATTAAGCGGGAATATAAAGGTTCAACGGAATTACAGGAAGTTCGCAGACTGAGCAGTGCTTGTTATATGATCCCGGAAATTGGTTCCTGATTAATAAGTAAGACCAATGGACTTCTAATATAAAAGTAAAAGCTCATGGTTTTATTTTATTACTTTACAAGGAGGAAGCGTTTAGTCTTCTCATCGTTATTTTGCGGAAATCCGTAGTATACAAAAATGAAATGAAATTAAATATGTAGTTACTATCTAACTCCACTAACTTATTCGTTTATTGAGCAATGGATGTAGCATGCTGGCACTGCCCTTCCGCCGGCAGACATATCCACATGTAGAAGGAGCAATGAAGGCAAGCAAGCATGCACCAATCTTCTACCTCACTTACTGCTTCGTTGGGTTCTTGTCTGATATCTCTGTGCAGTGGTTTTTTGGTATAGTGACTGAAATTTCAATGTTTCCTGCGCAGGCGATAATAACAGCAACAGCCGCACGCCGCCCGCAGCGATGACAGATGACTGCAACTGTTTGTCACTATGTCAGGCAAAAGCATCTCCGTCCTTCAGCCGAGACTTTATAAAATTTTTGTGGCGTGCGATCTTTGTTTTTGTTTTTTAATCTTATTGTATTGTTTTATGCGTTAATGTTTGTAATGTTGTGTTTCAATAGTTTTTATTTATGTTTTTGTTCCGTGTCGTCTCGACCTCTAGGTCCCGCCAGAATACCAGCGCTGCAGCGGTTATTGTCCCTGTAGCCTATGCTGAGGCTGGGGCCTAGCTGGCCACACTAAATGTATTACCTACGTATTTGTAAATTATTTATTTTTTTATTTTATTTTCTAATGTTATGTACAATCTGTTTGTGGTTAATAAAATGTTATTCTATTCTATTCTACCTGACACGTGCTTCGTCCCTTCACGGATTGGTGGTACCTAGCTCGGCAGACTAAACACTAACTTAACAAGTACCCCCAAGTGGGACTCGACCGGGGATATCTAGGACTCAGTTTGGAGGTTTACACACAGAGAACGAACCTAACCGCAGGTTCATCAAAGGAAATCCGTGTGATTCGCTCGGGATTGTATATTTGGCAGCTAGGGTCGCTGTAGAATAACCCACCCGCGCCATAAACTGTCAGGAAATTAAGGGGTGAAGGTATTCACGAACTCCTTAGGTGCCTACTTAAAAGATTTCCTTTTTCATTGGCTCGTCGGGCCACTGTTTTTACTTTTGATGAAATTTTTGAGGCCGCTACGACAGTAAGATTTCCCACGGGCGCTGGGCGGCGAGGCTTCCGGTTATATTTTTCACAAGGCTTTTTGTTTGACGTAATCATGTTCGAGGTACGCTGGCTTAACGGGCAAACGCCATTTATTAATAAGCTCCTCACTAATAGCGGGGGCTTGTAACTCTTTATTAATTGGGTAAGTTCATTAAAGTGCTTTCTGGATGTTGTTATTTCGCTGCCCAAGATTCAGACGTTTGCTGTAAATACAGTTAATTGAGTTACCGAAGTTATAATGGTTTGTTGGTGTAATAACCTCCGCCGTCTATTTTTGTGACTATTTTTGACTCCAATCCATGAACTTTCGCGAACCGGCAGACTATTCAATATCAGCCACTTAGCGTTATCTAACTTTAAAAGATTAGTTCTGTCTCATGAATATTTAAGTTATAGCATTATTAGCATTTAATTTTACATATATATATATATTATTTCATTACAACAATTACATATTATCACTTCATTTTTTTATCAAAGATTGGCCACAGACAACAGTGGATTAACCCTTTAACGGGCATAACATGTTTGAATATTTCATTGGTTTTCAATCTTATCACAATGATATAAAGTTAAAAATTTGGTGGGAATATACATCCCTCTGACTGTGAAAAGGTGAGAGACACTCCCCGATCCGATCCGAACCCGTCGGAGAATCTAGTAGGGCACGGGGACACGCACTAGTGCGTGATGTCATTCCCGCTAGAAAACCTCTGAAGCTGATTCGTTTCACACGGCTTGAGGAACCCTTTAAATTTCTCGCCGCCCCTAAAAAGCCCGATAAAGCTGAAAATGCCACAATCAGCAAACTCTCTCTTGATACAGAGTGGAAGGGGAAAAATAAGTAATTTTCCCCACAGCGGACGCCAATTGCTAATAATAATAATAATAACAATCATTTTCTGTACTGTTTAACCACAAAAAGTGACACTTAACACATAAACAATTAATTATAAGAGTAATTAATAACGGGATTCTTTCTACGTTTCTTATTGCAAGTATCCGATACTGAACCGAAGTTGTATTCGCCATAATTACGAATGTTCCTACCAAAATTGCTGCGGGCAAACTTAATTTATAAAATTTATTTAAAAAATATTTAGACAACATCACAATGTATGTACATTGATCTGATCCCAAGGTAAGTAGCTAAAGCACTCGTTTCATGGAAATCAGAAACAACGACGGCACCACAACCACCCAGACCCGACACAATATCGAAAAGTTCGTTTTCGACATTTACCCGACCGGTAATCGAACCCGGGGCCTCAGAGTTAGCGCCGCCCTAAGTCCGACGTGCAAGCCACTCGGCTACGGAGGTCGTCAATTAATACATACATAAAGCTATGTATTAACCAACAATTTAAAAAGAATCTATTATCACTATGACAACGTGTCTGTTACACGCCGTTGAATTTATCAAGCAATCTATTCATAGACATTCCAAACCCAACCATTCGTGTTAAACGAACTTTAACGAGGCAAACAAACGAACTCTCCAATACAGATGACTTAGTATTTAATTAGACCAATCAGAACGCTTATCTTAACTACTGGACCGGATCCGAATGCCGCTATTAAGCCCCACGGGTTGTAAAGCATAAATTAAGCAAACAAAGACTTGGAAATTAATAGCTAAACGAGTTTTAAGTTAACCCTTCACTAGCGCGTTTATTAAGTTGCCTCTCATTAAGCAATTAATTTAATTGATTGATCGCAATGAGCGCGAACTCGTTGGTTCTTGCGTTAATGTTTTGTAATTGGCTTTACGAGTGGCTGTTTTGGTGGGTCAGTAAACGAAGGAGTTTTGATAGGAAGCCAATTTCAATTTAGTTTCTATAGTTTTATAGTAAGTTGGTGGGCTAAACCGACCGACCGACTGTCGACCTCCGTAGCTGAGTGGCTTAAACGCCGTACTTCGGGCGGCACTAACTCTGAGGTCCCGGGTTCGATTTCCGGTCGGGTCAATGTCGAAAACAAACTTTTCGATATTGTGTCGGGTCAGGGTGGTTGTGGTACCGTCGTCGTTGTTTCTGATTTCCATGAAACGAGTGCTTTAGCGAGTCTAACTTTTTTTGTAATCGTATGCTTTTTCTATAGAACTTTGTCTTTATACAATTAATCTACATCAACAGCTCATTTTATGTACCCACTGCTGGGGCACGAGACTTCCCTATGGATGGAAACACCACAGGAAGAACGGGCCATAAACCACCACGCGGGCCCAGTGAATTGGTGTTTGTCAACGAATGCTAATGCAGCCGGGACCGACGCACACTGGTAGCACTCTAGTTGCTAATTGCTCATATTTATTTTACGCCGATTTGAATTTGTGACCCAAATTAAATTTAAAAAAATATTTACCTAAATACTAAAAGAGAATTACAGATCCATTATGTAAGATGCTGAAAATTCGCTCGAATTCCATTACGCGTCCGTGGCCCCGACACAGTTTGAAGTGGCACTAGATACACATAGTTTAATTAAAGTAGGTGATTGGAAAGTCACAAAGTAGAAGATAGGAAGGTAGATTAATTAACTACCAGTCGCTGCTCCCTTACCGTCAATCCTGCTTACACACCAGCCGAATAGTTGTTGATATATGTACTGCCAGAGTAATGCGTATATTTAAGCGTATAAGTGTGCGATGCAGCACAAACACTTGCTTTTTAGCGATAAGGCCGCCATTTGTACTTCTTCTTGTATTGTCCTTTCTAAGTGTTTTGTATGGTGTACAATAAAGAATATTTACATTTACATAAACACCTGCACATCAACCTATCCAAAGCTGTCCAATTTCTACAATAAATGTTCAACCATATGCCATTTGTATAAAGTTCAAAGTCTATTGAGGAAATTTGACAGTTAGTGGAAGTTTGATGTGCAGGAGTGTGTACAGTGCATCCGTTTCTTAATGTGTCTCAGCAAACTTCGTGTTTCGGCTGTCGTTAGATTTGTATTAGTTATAGAGTATTATAGAGTTGCAACTAGTAATTTTACATAATATTTCTTTATTTTAGAAAAAGGGGAAATACTTTTTGTCATACGTAATTGATTAAAGATTTATAGAGCTCACAAAGTTCACACAAAAACTCAAAACAAAAGAACAATAAAGTACGACGTACAGAATTCAAACTATTAGACATGGAAATTAATATTCGACTTCTTGGCGGGAAAGTGAAGAGTCACGTCTGCGTTTTTGTTTTATTATCTAAAATTTGTGTTATATCGAATATTAATGTGAAATAATGGTGGATTATTAACCGTTAAGTGTTCGTAAGTGCGCATGAGTGTTGGCAAATGAAACAAAACAGTGCAACTTCACCTTTCAAATTCTCTCAAGAAGTCCGCCCGAGGAATTAGTAAAGCCCCACATTTTTACTGAGATACACGAGGGGTTAGGGGGTATATCATTTTTCACTTCTCATTTCTATTATCATTCATCATGATCATACTGGAAGGAAATATTGTATATTTATGTATTACTTGTAAAAAAATACTTTGACACTGGCTAAATGTGCTAAGCGCACGAAGCCATCAACTAAAGGAAGAAAAAAGAAATTAATATTCGTTTGCATTCTGAAATGAAGCGCTGTAAAATGAATTACCTTTTGAGAAATTTAGTAATATCTTCTATATTAATTATTAAATTAAATTAATTTTATTAAATTTCTCAAAAGGTACTCCATAATACAAAAAAAGGAATGTAAAAGGGTGAACTAAATGTAGATCTAAGGATCTGAGTACTGAGCTACTTGAGGATCCCGGGTGAAGTTTACCACAACTTCGGCCTCATCACCAGGTGTGATGAAGGCCAAGTGCTTACGTACCGAAAGGTAACGTTGAACAATTGAAACAAATGACATAAATGGTTCAATGTCGCATGTAAACTTGAGTTTTCAACGATTCTCATACTTTGGAAGTTATCGAATGCTTTATGCATGCAGTGCCTAAAAAGCAGTTGTGGCAGCGTCACCTACCGCATACGCCGCACATTAATCGACACGAAGCAAACACCTTCTCAACCGTGTCAACAGATGGCGCCACAAACGCATACCAACGACGTCGCCATACTACGACGATAAATAGTATGGGAAGCCTGCATCGCGGTAGCGGAGTTTCACCATCTCCTTCTAATGAGCTCAGAACAGTTCAAGCGCAGATGTTGCGAGTTTCCGTGTCCGTGATCGTCTACGTGTGCCTGTGCACTCGAGCACGAAATATTAAGTTGCCTTCTGTGGGTCTCTATAATTTGAGACAGAGGTATCACTTGACGCCACGACACGTGACAATAACATGCAGAATTCGAACTTGAACAATGGAGGAAAGACGCTGTTTAACACTAAACTTGTTAAAACTCTAATACTCGTACGTACCCCCTTACAAATAAACAAAGAATAAGGTCCGAATAGTTATTCCGTGTTTTGTCTCTTTTACTTTAATTTTAAATGACGTTTACATGACAGGAACAAAACACGTAATAACTATTCGGACCTTATTCTTTGTTTATTTGTATGGCACTTAGTAGATAAGGAAAGTGAAAAGAAAAATAATTGTCTCTCGGCCCAACAGCTCACAACACACAAATTAGCGTTTCGAATTAAAAATTACCCTCACTCCAGTGAACAAAGGAATGGACCTCAAAATACCCCGCAAAGTCCACCGCTAATTGTTAATAAATTTCTCTTTAAATGTATTCAAATTGGTATTTACCAGGATTAGTTAGTAAAGGGTTTGCGCGGAGTATTATGGAAATTTATGGATAGAAAACTTTCTTGCAGCGCCCGGCTCGTGATTAATTCCCATTTATTTTTAACGAAAATTAAGAAAATAACACAATTTGTGTTATTGAAATGAATCTTTGTCTAAATTTTTTTTGCATGTAATACAAATCTAATTTACAATGTTATGGTTTATAAATATGTACATGGGGGTCTCTTCTGCTTTACCAATTTGAACAAACGTTCGTGTGCACGCGCATCGCCGCTGCGCCGGTCACGCCGCTAACCCTATCCCTGATTGGTTGCGCGATTTACTACGATTTACTATGGACCAATTAGAGACAAACAAACACAAACAAACACGTTAAAATAGCAATACTTCACTATTTGATATGAATACTGATCAGTCTTGTTCATGTTCACACAAAATACAAACTTTAGGAAATTGACTTGGCAGATTTGGTTGAAAGCAAAAATGAATGAACAGAGCTCACGCACACATGGCAAAGGAGGGCGTGCCTTATATCAAAAGCGTGCGACGCGGTGCGCAGGATTTTCGCCTTAAGACTAGTAAAGCGTTCGAGACCGCCATAGAACATACGAGTATAGAATAAGTTCCGCCAATGTGATCTAGTCATTAGACTCTACAGACCGAGAGACCGGTGCTCTAAACTTTAGAGCACCGGTCTCTCGTGTTTTGCACAAGACTGTAGAAGGTAAGAGGACTTAAGAACACGGAATCTCGCAGCAGCTGCGCCCGGACTGTTCCAGCCCCCCGACCGCCTAACTCTATCTATGAAAGCAATATCGAAAGCTATAGCATATAGCTTTCGATATTGCTTTTATATCGCTTTCGAATGACAAGATAACGCCATAAACTATAGAGCGCGATAGCGAGAGTGATGGCGATAGAGTTAGGCGGTCGGTGGGCTGGTCCCGTGTCCGTAAGAGGTTGTCTAATTGTGTGCGTAGCTCGAACGCGTTTGTATGAAGCTTGTCTTCTGCAGTATAATTTTTTTGCGCGGCCTGCTATTGCTAATATTAAGCAACTTTCGCAAAGGCCGGTCATCGGATTTTTATTTCGGAAGATACATTAAGCCGTTGGTCCTAGCTGTATTAGCAGTCGTTAAAAACCTCCAATCCGCACTGGGCTCGCGTGGTGGTTTATGGCCCGTTCTTCCAATCCAACCATAGAGAAGGCATGTGCCCTAAAGGTAGGGAGATAATTCTTAATCGCCTTGCTAGCTATCACCATGTAAATCTAAGTCTGTCGCTACTCGCTGTTGTTTCTTATGCTGATGATATGATAGCCAGTTCCTCAGTGGTTGAGGATATCGGTTAAAATGCGCTTCTTACTTTGACCAAGTCATCGCACTATAAGATTAACATGCGTATTCCCGTTTAGTGTAATTAAAATATATGGGTTTACGATACGCTTACGATTTCATAAAACTGATAGCCTGTTTATTAAAGCAAAGCAAAACTGTATGACTGACTGTCCTTGTCCACAAAGGCAATTGAACTTTATCATTAGCGTGATAGAGGCGTGTTTCAATTGACTGCAAATGTCTGGAGGTGATATTCAATGGATAGAAAAATTAAGTGACAATGTCATGGTCGCATTGTGCTCGCTCAATTTTCATGAAACGCCGGCAACAATTTTTGTATTGTGTCCCATTTTACGGATTAATGAATAGTTCGGCAACACATTTGGTGGGTACGTTTATAGTTGATTGCGTTTGTGATAAATTGATGATATTCATACACATACATTAATTACTTTGATTATCAGTTGATAGTTATAAGAAAGAATATTTTATCCATACGAAACAGCCAAGCCACATATTTGGACTAAGGTGTACAGTTTGTGAAGTTAGGGCGTATAGAGTTATGCACATGAGATCTGAAAACTTTTTGACAATGCAAGCCGTATGGTCTTGCCTTTGCAAAATTTTACATGAAAGTTTCGATTAGATTTTACTTCTTTTTGTAAGTTTTGTTACAGCCGGACAAAAGCTTCCATCACTACATCTAGTCATCGCTACTATTTATGGGTATTGGTTAATCATGACGCGTGCCATATTTTAATGTGGACTGGTGATCACGAACCAGGGAAAATCCAAACACTTTGAATTCAACCCAGGACTAGGCATTGAAAATCTGAACACAACACCTTGCCCGACCTGGAAATGGAACAGACTTCCCGGTATTATGCCGAGCACTTGGCCAACGACGCGTTTCATTATGCTGAGTTAAAATGTTACTATGACAGCAGGGTCATAGTTGAAAATTTTGCAACCACACATTTTAGTAAAGTATTGCCCGTATAAAAGCACCTTTACGCCTGACAGAACTAGGTCGTATTTTGATTATGCTCTACAAGGAGTCCGCTCGGCCTGCCCGCATACTCTTTCATGTGGCATGGCCCGGCGAGCGCGTTTTGTTTTTCTTTTTACTCGCAAGTTTGAGTTGGATTTGTCTATGAGTATGGCACACCCTATATATAATTTCATGCTTAGTATTATACAAGTAAGTTACTAATTACCCTATATTTCGGCGAGTTGGATTGTGCTACGATAGTATAGTAGGTAGTGCACCTGACCCGGCATGTGCGGGTGTGGGTTCAAATCCCTCTCGTGGATTTATTATCAGCACTTTGTATTTTTTTAATAAAACAAATTAATGTAGGTATGATACTGTACACGTTTTGTAAATTGAAGAGGTCAGGGGCCCACGTAGTAAATAACATTTGTTGACTTATGAAACGGAGACCCTTTGTGGGCGACTCAATGTACGGACAGAGGTCGTGCCCACATTAATTTAAACACATCCAGCGCGGTGGCGGAAAATTGTTACAGACGAAGGGGTTCCTTTGGAGCCCGCTGACACAAATATCATTATGTACGTACGCCATTATGTTCGTACAGACGCCTGCACGTCGGCCTATCCGAAACTGCCCAATTTCATAAATAAATGTACAACCACATGCCATAGACATAAAGTTCAAAGTTTATTGAGGAAATTTAACAGTTTTTTATGCAGGCGTGTGTACCACGAATCAAGGTCATACTACTTCTGCCTCAAAGTAGTATATAGAATGTAGGAACCAAAAAACAACATCACCACCAGCTCATTTTATGACCCCACTGCTGGGGCGCGAGCCTTCACTATGGATGAATAGGAAGAACAGGCCATAAACGGCCAGCCGGTCGGGACCAACGACTTTAAGTGCCTGATTGTTATACTTGCAAAAGCGTTGTTTCGTCTGTGAGGGTAGTAACTTCACAGTGAAGTAGGAGACTTGCAGCGTAAATCACAAACTACTAGACAAATTCAACGAGTCTTCTGGGGCCTCGGTAGCTCAGCGGTCAAAGCATTGGACCGGTTATCCAAAGGTCGTGGGTTCGAATCCCACTCGAGCTTCCTGAGGTTGAATATTTATAAAATACAGAGAAAAAATAAATGCCTACCCGACCCAGCCAGGAATCTGGGTCTTCCGCAATCCGGGCGGCTGCACTGACCATTATGCTACCGGGAAGGCTGACGTAAGCACTGAATTTTTACACTGCTTTTTTAATATTTGAGTGCTAATAGCGGCACAGTGCCATCTATCCAACGGCCATTGCAACCGATGGCTATGCAGACCCAGGTTCGATACCTGGCTGGGTTGAGTAGGCATTTAATTTTTTCACTGAATTTTATAAATATTTAATTTTATCTTGTAACGATACTGAAGTTCATTTGACCCATAACTCGTAAATAAGACTTAATGAAGAGATCCTGAAACCGCTCCAAATAGATACGTTGACAGTTATAGATAAGAAACTCGTAGTCAGCTCCTAAATAGTTAATGATTCTGGGTGAAGTTCGCTTTCACTTTCAGCTTTATCACAGGCAGGCATCACCATCAGGTAAGAATAAGAGCTTCCCCGTCATAAAAATGATAATACTTTTAGAGTCAAATCAAAAACTTTCTTTCGATATTAACAGACTTTAATATTTTTTCTAAAACTTTTGTTCCAATTTAAGTTAAAGTGTTAAAATAGATCCAATTATTTTTTCAAAGGTTTACTTACGTAATTCATACTAACTTTTCGAAGTTACACATAATTCGCAGACAACGTTTCGCATAAAATCATCAAGTAAATATTTCAAAACGCCGACAATTCAATTCACAGAATTCCGACGGCCTCCTTAGTCGAGTGGCTCCCACGCCGTGTCTTCTGGTGTTGCCATCTCTGACGTCCCGGGTCTGATTCCCGGTCGGGTCAATGTAGGACCGAAGTGAAACGAAGTTTTTCTATATTTTTCAGGGTCTGGGTGGTTGTGGTACCGTCGTTGATCCTGATTTCCATAACACAAGTTCTTAAGCTACTGTCTTTAGTGTCAGAGATATGTAATGATGATGTCTAATATAAAAAAAACAGTATAACTTGATCTTATACAATTTTAGATTTTTATAAGAATACATTTCATATAACAATAAATGGTAGTTTTTCATTTGATATACTAGAATCGTGATCATTTTTCGTAGCGATAAATTTTGCTAGACGAAGTAAATAAGTGCAAAAACTGCATTATTGGCCAGTCTACGTACACTTGATCAATGGCTCATTTTCCGTAGCATATAGTTTTACGAATAATTTCACTTCGGCCCTGGCGCTTCGCCAGCGGCTGCCGCGGCGCGCTTCGCATTGTTTCGGTCACTGTTCTAATGTAACCTAAGCGAACTTGTCCTTGGCGTTTTTTAGGGTGGCACATTTGATACAGGCAAATCATTGGCGGCAAAATTAGATTTACAATACATTATGTATACATTATTTATTTGTATTTTATTGTATCAAACCAAAAAAAAATCCAACTGCTAAAACAACTATATAAAAACAATTAGATACTTGTAAAAACCGGACTAACAAAAAAAATAACTGCAAAGAGAAAAAACTGAAAAGAAAACAAACAAGCTCTACGATCCCAGATTTTAATTTGAGCAATGTTGAATGCAACGTGAAATATGTCCTTGTCCTATACCTATGCTTAAATAACAAAATCTATAATAATTTAAATTAATAAATTTAATTAAATTAATTATTAAGTTGTTTAAGCAGTCGGGTTTTTTGTTTTAATTTAATAATTTTGTTTACATTTTTCAAACTTTTTAGTTTTGTAAAGTAAATAACCAAGCATTTCAAAACCCACATAAAATAATTATATAAAAACGCCTTACTTTTTAAATAGCAAAGTCATAGCGCATACACCAATTGTCAATAATAAAAACCGGCCAAGTGCGTGTCGGGCCACACGCAGTGTAGGGTTCCGTAGCCCATTTCAATAATGAAGACTGCCCTCTTGCTTTAATGAAAATTTATTTAACGATGGCTCATACACACCTGACAACGTTATTCCTCCGTAGCCGAGTGGCTTGTACGCCGGACTTTGGGCGGCACTAAGTCCTGAGGTCCCGGGTTCGATTCCCGGTCGGGTCAATGTCGAAAACGAACTTTTCGATATTGTGTACATACATACATACATACATACATACATACATACATACATACATACATACATACATACATACATACATACATACATACATACATACATACATACATACATACATACATACATACATACATACATACATACATACATACATACATACATACATACATACATACATACATACATACATACATACATACATACATACATACATACATACATACATACATACATACATACATACATACATACATAAACACAAACATAAATATTTAATATAAATTTAAATTAAGCTTCTACGTCATCATCATCATGCCAACCAAAAGGCGTCCACTGCTGGACAAAGGCTTCCCCCAGGATTTCCACAACGACCAGTTTTGTGCTGCTCGCATTGAGCGACTTCTCGCGACTTTCACCAGATCGTCGGCCCACCTTGTTGGAGGTCTGCCCACACTGTGCTTGTTTAGATTTTTTTTCCAAATTAACTATAAAGGTTTGAAACTCAAAATAGGCGTATACCTACATCATTTGTAAGTACAACCTTCGAACTGTTAACCGCAAAGTCGCTGCGGCTTAGTGCGCGTCCGCAATGATGGGTGCATTTTGGCTGGCTTCCAGTAGCCCGGCGAGTTATTACAGAACCGCTTAATAAAAATCTTGGAGGTCAGGGCGGGTTAACACCGACGGTACTTTCCGGTTCGATTGGCCGGCCGGCAGGGGAGATGCAGCTCGATAACGCAGCTTATTTTCAAATCTGTGAATCATTTTTGGGTTATTGACAGATGACTGACGAAACTGATAAGGATGATATGTTTTTATGAAAAAAATGTTTTCTTTTATATTATTGCTCACAAAAAATATATTTTTTTATAGAATTGCAGTGCAATTATAATAAATTCAATAATTTCTTATTCAAATAAACTCAAAAGTAAGTACTTTTGAATCTCGCCTACTACCCATTCAGAGCGTTTATATTTTAAGCTGTGGAGAAGAATGGGCGCAAGAACCTGCATATAGCTTTTATAAAAGTAAGTAGTTGTAAATTCAGCATGTTTGGAACTTATCAAACATTAAGATAAAAAATCGATGCCCTATTCACTTCTCGGTGACTTTACCTTTTACTAAAATCTATGTAACTAAGTAAGTACGAATTAAATTAGGCAAGTCAATTAATTCAAGATCAGATTTATTAAAGCTCCGGTGGGACATAGGAAATGATAGATAATGAGTTTCCTTACTGCCAAACCCAGATACGTCAATTAATATTAAAGATAGTTAGCAAGGTGCGAAGAAGCGCATGGTGTGGACGATAGAATACTTATGAATTTGAATGAATGTAATATTGCGCTACTAAAGTCAAACCATTTACAGAAACGAATCGCTACAAAACCGACTCCACGTAGTTCTGTCTGCCCTACGCTAGAGCGCAGGCGCTAGGGCGAGGCGGCCCGCGAGCTGAGGAGCAGGTGGATGTAACGCTCGCCGCGGCTGAGGCCGAAGCGGGGGTGAGCGTTACATCCATCTGCGATGATAAACTCGCGTGGGACCGTCAGTGGGCGTGCTGCATGCTGCATGTTTGCTTGCATGCTGTACACAACACAATTTATCGTCAACAGGTGAATGCATCGTTCGATGAAACGTTACTGTGATAAAAAGTTGTTAAGTGAAAAAGTATTATGGATTCCGATACATATTGTAGTATGTTTTTACGAATAGTTTCATCGATAACTTAACACTTTTATGAAATGTAAGTTCGATATAAAAAATCTTAAAAAAATATTTAAAATCGTGGAATAGTTTTCGGTAAAATGAAATTCGATATCAAAAAAATCTGTATTCATCTGTATTCACACCCATATATACCATGTAGTATCTTATACTATGAATGTTTTATTTCTGTATGAATGTTATTTTGTTTTACTGAATAAATATAATTATATATTATTACATAAATATTATTATATATATATCCTACACGCGAACGTTAATGACATCATCATCAATAATCAATCATCAACACTAGATGTGTTCTATATCGTTCTATATCGGATATACTTTGGAGCTTTTCATTTTGACCACACCTTTTTTTTACAGGTTGTAGATTGCCCTGGACTGGCATAGGTAACATTTTCTATTTACACATCAAATTAACAAAATGTCACAAGCACAACTTTAATCCAAAAAAAATATAATAATAGATTCCCACTCGAGCATCCTGAGGCTATTTCATTTCGTCTAGTAAAATTGTATTGAGTGAAAATATTATAAGTTAGTAGTATCTACATAACAAAAACAAAATCTAATCTTACTTACTGTCGTTACTACATCCCCTTGCCATTGATCTCACACGTTGTCGAAGTATACTAACGTTACAATGTAGAGCGGACGTGTGGGTGGGATCCCCCTGGGAGCGCACGGACCCAGAGATACTCCGAGCCAGGGTATCAGCTTCATTTGGTGCAACCGGCACTAGCTGAGGCTAAGTAGCATTAGCTTTAGTTAATGAAAAGTTAGGACCACTTCCACCTACGCTCAGGTCAGGATTACCGGCGGTAGGTATATTGAAACTACGATTTCTACGTTTCATTGTTCTACGAAGCATGTATGAAGGGAATAATGAAAGTGGACGAAGCGAAACAAGTATGTAAGGATCGTAGCAAGTGGAAAGAAGTGGTCTCTGCCTACCCCTACGGGAAAGAGGCGTGATTATATGTATGTATGTATGTATGTATTGTTCTACGTTAGCAACTTTTAAGAAGCTAGTGAAGGATCATTATTTGTCCCAAAAGCCATCGTCACTGTAATATGCTTCTATATTATATTATGCATCATTATATGTACTTATAATTATAACTGTTATGTTTGTATCAATAGTATATGAAGTATTTTTTTTAATTTATATTTATTTATTGCTGTACTGTTAGTTATACTACGAGTATAATTATTTATGGTGCACCGACGCGACGGCAAACCCACTTCAAGCTTCAACATTTTTTTGTCCATCCAAAGGTTGTCTGGAAGTGATCACTCTTAGTGTTAAGACCGCCCTTTGTACATGTATTTTAAAGGAGTTTTTGTCAAATATATATGAGACAACATCACATACATTGTTCTGATCCCAAGGTAAGTAGCTAAAGCACTCTTTCATGGAAATCAAAAACAACGACGGTACCACAACCACCCAGACCCGACACGTGCAAGCCACTCGACTACGGAGGTCGTCAAACTGTTTTATTTTTGGTGTACAATAAAGTGTATTTATCTTATCTTTTATCTTACGTTAGTTGAATTTTAGTTTGATTTATTCTACAATGGAGAAGCTATTTGTATTCAACTTCTCCCTTCCTCCGAACCGGTAATTCCAGAGAGCAGCACGTGTGGAGTACACCGTAATTACCGGTTTATCATCTGTAATATATTGTTTTCTAAAGTTTACGCGAACACTACACATTGAAATGAAACAACTTTTACTATTCTCTCGATCTATTCGCGTTTATTTTACACATTAGTTTTAATTAATGTTTATCCTGACGTTTCGAACCCTTTACAGGGTTCGTGGTCACAGAGAGACTCAGGATAAACATTAATTAAAACTAATGTGTAAAATAAACGCGAATAGATCGAGAGAATAGTAAAAGTTGTTTCATTTCATCTCTAGTATTTCATTTGAGAAGAATTTTGTTAATAGCTTTTTGTCGCGCCCCCAAAAGGTGGAATAGTCAACTGACTTAGTTTTTCTTAGTTTACATACTTACATCAAATAGACATCAAATATATCAGCTCAATCTATCGACACTAAATTTAATCCACTTGCGTAGTGAGTTAATGACATCACCTCTACTGTAAACCGCATCGTTAAATTTCACACATTGCTATTTGAGGTTAAACATTTGCCAAACAACGCGACAATTCCCCAAACCACATGCATCAACGCTGATACAGACGTTACATAACACCAGGACTTCGATTCTACTAATTAATTATTTCGTTACTACAAGAACAATATTGTTTAACAGAAGTGAATAAACGTTCACCTTACGCCCATGTGACGGTAGCGAAACCGCCAAGCCACTTATTTTGACAGGTCTAGAGTTTGTGAAGTTAGGGCGTGTAGAGATAGAAGCTTGGTATATGGCCATATGGCTTGGCTTGGTGCTAGCCATATGGTCTCGTCTCGGCAACATTTTACGTAAAAATGTTTTTGGTTTTCTATTAATTTATTTATTAACACCAATAAGAATAACCAATACGATTACGGTTCACTTACAAAATTAAACCCTTGTCTAAATGCAATTTAAATAAAAGGTACACTTTTAAACTTTCACGTTCCATTTTAATCAAAGATTTATCACTAGGATTAACGCAAATATACTTTTTTACCTCATTTACTTTTTGATGTCACTATCACCGGACATACCGGGTGATACCGGTCGGTCGAAACGTCGGGTGTAAAGGTATTATTATTGTTAAAAACTATTTGACCCTCAGAATAATAACTAAGAATTAGTTATTGTTCTGAGAGCATTTTGTCAACGTCACACAAACGTCATTTTGAATTTGAAAAAATGAGACAAAACAATGAATAGCTAAATAATGCTTAAATAGTTTTTATGAATTAGGGGGTAAATGTCTACTCGTGTTTAATTTACACATTGATTTAATTAAATGTTTATCCTGACGTGGTCAGGGAGACTAATTAAATTAATATGTAAACACTAGTACACCAATAAAAGTGGTTTCATTTCCGTGAACATTAGAAAACAATAGTAAATGTCTATTATATGGCCCATCTGGCAGGTGGTTGGCCTTATTTATACTAAATAGAAATCCTACTAATATTATAAACGCGAAAGTTTGTATGGATGGATGTTTGTTACTTTCACGTAAAAACTACTGAATGGATTTTAATGAAACATAATAACAAATAAAGCTTAAAGGTTTTTTTTTTACTTGTAGTCTTTGCGAACGAAGTCGCTAAATAATAGATGTAAAGCGACAAAAATATACTATTAACAACACAATGTAAAATACTTTTTTTCGAGAAAATATAGCGTGCATGAAACATAAAACTGTTAAAAACATGCCGACGTAATTAAGTCGCAAAAATTTTAATCCGATAAGCTAATTTCCATTTTGCGGTGCACGTTTCCACGTTAAACGCGAAATAATGTTATAAAAATTATGTTAACTCGGTTATACCCATATGCACACTTAACTCGTGTATTTAAACTACACTTAAGTTGTCAATTATGGAGTAGTTATTCCACTTTAATGACCATAATTATAATAGTCTGAAAATTAATTTGACACTTAGAAGACTGACACAAAATTGACACTTACAACGTAGGTTTTTTTTAATTGTTGCCTCGGTGGACGAGTGGCAAAGCGCTCGGCCCTATACCCGAAGGTCCCGGGTTCATTTCCAAGGTCCGGTAAAGTGTGTATCGGATTTTACGATTTTTCCGAGTTTGTTTGATCACCAACCCGCATTTGGTAAGCGTAGGGATTAAGCCATTGCTCATCACTTGTATTGACGACTTGATATCAATAATGGAGGCTTTTGCCTAGCAATGGGGACAGTTACAGGCTATTTTTTACTGTAGGTGGTAAGTAAAGAAGTCTGGAAAAGGGATTTATATCGTGCACAGAACACATAGCGCGTAAGTTATTTGTTTACAAGAAATAATATATTTCCAAAAAATATTACACATTTTTATCCCGCAAGGCTTTTCCGGAGTGCCCTCATCAAAACATTTTCGCCATTCCTTTGCCGGGACTAGCTTTTGTATTGTAATAATTTTGTACAAAAAATGTGTTTTTATTACGTGCATTTCGTAAAATTTAATCAATGCTTATTGTAAACCCTTGTGACCAAATATTTAGTTGACCAACATTCACCCAAATGGCGACAATTATTATAAACAGCAAAACGTCCCACTTTTTTTATGAGTTAGTACAGTCAATTAAAAACTGATTTTATTAAGAACATTTTACAAGAAAAATAATTCATATTAAACTAGGCAAAAACCACCATCATTCAAATCGCTACAATAAATGGGTAATACCTAAGTCACGCTTGAAGAAAGCGGTTTGGCTTTCCAGAATATTTCCAAAATAAATATAAAAATATGTATTTGAATTGGGTTTACCAAATTCCCGTTAAAATGTGGCTAAGGCTACCTTCTGGCTAAGGGGGCTTTGCGCAACCCCAAAACACATTTTAAAAATTAAAATGGAGCGTAACATAAATTTGTCGTAACATTAATTAAAAACAAGCCGGCCGGCGACCCTGCAAATCCCTTCTGCGGTTCTCTACGACTGTTTTAGGGTTCCACTGGTTTTATGACTGGGCTTGGGCGATGATTTGATTAGAAATGTATTTGCAGAGATCTGCTTTATAGTTCAGAGAAATCTAAAATTAAAAACATAACAGAGTTGTTTGACATCGTACAAAAACTCCAAAACTGACTGGGAAAAATTTCCTAAATACACTTTGAAACTTATGTCTATGGGATATGATTGAACATGAAATTTGGCAGTTTTGGATAGTTTGGTGTGCAGTCGTCTGTACAACAGACTTAGCTCGTAACGAAGCGACACGTAACGTAACTGCGCTACAGTTCATTTGATGTTCCCACTTTTGTATTTACGCAACCGTGGGGTTAACACTTTTTGAATTAGTTATTTTACTAGATGGAGCTGTAGCGTTGTGCTTTTTTAATACAAAATAAACTTAATATTAAACCTTTTTTAACGACAATTATCAAATAAATTAAATAAAGCGAAATATTCTTTATTTAATTCAATTTTCGTGGCTCAGATGATGACAATACAAGAACAGATGATTCTTTTTTAAATTCGCGTAAGGAACGAATACGCCGACCAGCAGTGATTGTGACGATACTTATCATAAATATCAACAAAAGAAAGAAAGTAAACGTTTTATATCTTTATAAATTTTTCGGTATATTATAACCTAATAACTATTTAAACTATCATGGTTACTTGAAATAGAGTAATTATTAACGGGATTTTTACTTCTTACTTAGTCTTATCCACCCGCATTAACTTCAGTAATAAATTCCGTAATCGCGCCGTGATAATAAACATGGTAAGAATCCCGATAATAATTGCTCTATCATAATACCTAGGATAGTAGGTACCAGTGTTCGAAATATTTTTCATCGCCTAAACCTAACATTGATCGTCACAAAAATTTTATGGGATGACAACTAGCAAGCACGTGGTCAATATTAATTTGCTGCTAAAGACTAAAATCAATTGCAGACCCCTATTTTCAATTATTAAAGGAAAACCTGTCGATGACTAGGTCTTGTCGGACACTGGTGGCACTACCCTATATTTGTATACTTAATCGGGAAAAGCTCGTTTTTTATATACTTGTGTGTTATTTTTATCCATTTCTTAAAAACAAACAGTTGTAGCAATACCTGTTGTAACTATAGCTATATTCAAATAAACACTATTTACGGAACTGTACTGGTGCTTATTTTTCATCCTCGTCATCATCATCATCAACTTTCTCGACTCTCTGTTGGGCATAGTCCTGTTCTAGTCTAGGTCACGTGCAACCCACGGTCTTGGTTATATCATCGACCCATCTCACCGGTGAACGACCCTTTTTCTGGCCCGACGGAGTGACGACAGGTGGCCCAAAACGCTGACCAATTGGTGGCCGAGAGACGGATACAGGAAAAGAGGTTTTTATTTTACATAATTATTATTTTGTGTTTCGAACCCTTTACAGGCTACGTCACAAAGCCGCCCAAAACAGATTTAAAAAAATACATTCCAGTGTAAGGTATTCGAGTTGAATTTAAAAAACAACAAAGGGCCTATACCTATTGCAATATTTATTAGGTAATATTTTTGGGAGCTGCAATTGGCATCGACGGTAATCAAAAGCTGATATTTGCGTAGTTAACCCTAGACACCTAACCTTCGTCGAATCGATGAATACCCGTCGGAAATATAGCTATCTCTTTTTATCGAGAGCGCCGATCGTCGTGCCGTCGCTATTTAAATCAGTGCTCGCCGAGCTCATTCCGGAGGAGGCCGTGTCGCCCAAGTAAGTGCGTTGTTTTTCGAATTATTGCAAGAATACTCGTCGTTTCGATGAATGGTTAATGGTTTGCGTATATTTTATCGTAAGTAACGTTTTTGTTTTTTTGCAGATTTTACAATGGGTTCTCAACATTTACTATCTGACGAACTAATTACACGTTTATTATTGGAAGAGGATGACGTCAGTGTACGGGAGGCATCATCTGAGGATGAAATCGAAGATAATGTGGAGGTTGCCGATGACGAAAGTGATGTTCAAGATGAGCCTTCTGATCACGAAAATAGTCCCCTGGACACTCAAGAACGTTCTTCATTTGCTGCACTGGAGCCCCAAACATCTGTTGTTACATCAAATGAGAGCTCAGGTAGTACTTCATGTATCATAACTCTCTCACAAAGCAACATCAGCAGTCGTAACCGCCATGTTTGGGCGACCAGTAAAGGCCGTACTTCTAACAGAACTGGCGCAATAAACATTGTTCGTGTTGCTCGAGGACCTACTCGTGAAGTTAGGCAAATATTGGATCCACTTTAATTATTTGAAAAATTTATTACTGACCAAATTGTGGACGAAATTGTGAAGTGGACTAACTCCGAGATTGCGGTAAAGAGACAAAGCTATGAGCAGATAACCACAACTCAAAGTGACACCTGCAAAGAAGAGGTTAGAGCTCTTTTAGGCATTTTGATATTGACGGCAGCTCTCAAAGATAATCATCTAACCCTTGACGAATTATTCAACACAGAGTTTTCTGGCACCCGCTATGTCTCATGTATGAGCAAAGAAAGATGCGACTTCCTTCTGCGGTGTCTGCGTTTTGATGACAAGACGTTTCGGTTGCAAAGACAACGGGATGATCCTTTTACACCCATCCGAGATATATGGGAAATGCTTATAATTCAGTGTCGGCAAAACTATTCACCAGGAACGAATGTTACGATTGACGAGCAGTTATTGGCTTTCCGAGGGAGATGTAAATTTCGAATGTGTATACCTAATAAACCTGCTAAATATGGCATTAAGTTAGAAATGATGTGTGATAGTGGCACAAGGTATATGATTGATAGTATGCCATATCTCGGAAAAGGAACAGATACAGGAGGTTTGCCGTTAGGTGAGTATTTTGTCAAGGAACTTACACGCAGTATACGTGGGACAAACAGAAACGTTACTATGGACAACTGGTTTACGTCGATACCCCTAGCAAAGCAGTTACTTCAGCAGCCATATAAATTGACGATTGTAGGGACATTGCGAGCAAATAAAAAGGAAATCCCGGAAGAAATTAAAAATAATCGTTCCAGAACGGTTGATACATTTATTTTTTGCTATGATGGACCCATTACACTTCTTTCCTACAAACCCAAACCATCAAAAATGGTGTACCTTCTATCTTCTTGCGATGAGGAGGGCTCTGTCAATCCCGAAACAAAGAAGCCACGTATAATCGAATTCTATAATAGCACAAAAGGTGGAGTAGACACATTTGATCAAATGTGCTCGGTAATGTCTTGCAGCAGGAAAACTAATCGTTGGCCAATGTGTGTATTTTACGGTTTGCTAAATATAGCATGTATCAATAGCTATATTATATATTGCCAAAATGCATCTGTGATAGGGCAAAAACTGATGATTCGACGTAATTTTATGAAGAAGTTGCATTCGCAGCTTGTAGAACCGTGGCTCAAAATCCGATTAGAAATCCGTACCATGCCGACACACGTCAAGACCAAGATAAAAGACATATTAGGTGTAACAAGCGATGACGGTCAAGGTCAAGGTCAAGGTCAAAGTCAAGGTCAGTCATCATCAACAACATCATCCAGCATTGACCTTCAGCCAGAAACACCAAATATAAAAAAAAGAAAAGTCTGTGGTCTGTGTTCCTATAAAAAAAAGGCGCATGACAAAGACTTATTGTTCTAAATGCAACACTGCAATTTGTGGTGAACATAAAGTTGATTTTTGTAAAGTATGTGCTTCCAAAAATTAGTTTTTATTTTTTCTTATAAATAAGAAGACTGTTATAATTATGTTTCGCCAAAGAAGAATAGGCTATTTTTGTTGATTTATTTTTAATTATTTTTTTTAAGTAAGTGATCTCATGTGACCTAGTTTCATAAGTGCCTTACCAAAAATTGTCCTTATATAAATATATTGATCTGAAAACACTACTTATTGTTTTATTTACTAAAATAATACCTTATTAAGCTATGTATGTATTAAACGTAACAGAATAATGTATTTAAATATATAATTTTGAACCACCAAAAATAGTCGTCGATTCGATGAATGGTTAGGTATAAAGGGGTACGTTCGAACGTTAGGTGTCTAGGGTTAAGCATACTTGTGGAGCTTGTAAAACAGAACAAAACAAACACGTAGGTACATCAAAGTTAATTCGCCCACAGTGCGCACAGTACCGCCAGATTATCTTTATGAAAGAAAATAAAAAATGGCCGCCGATGTAATCCAATTAATGCAAAATTATCAGAAATCGCCGTGAAAAACGTTTCACGGAAAATTAAAAGGGAAATCCTGGAATGAATCATCGCATCTTCAGCAGCGATTAATTAAGAAACTTTTGGTATTTATCTTTGGGGTCTTAGAGTACCGCTTTTTCATTAGGACCTTTTTTATCGGATGACCTATTAAAAGGAATGTATTCACAAATCGCTTCTTAGGAGTTATTTGATTTCAGGCATAGTAATTTAACTGATAGAAAAGAAAATAACACTTGACAATGCTTTTCTCTTGTTTTGCTCTTCCAATTAAATTAACAAAGTCTTTGTCGAATATTTCAAGTTTTTGTTTCTAAAGGTACATCCACAATGTTGTTAATTTATGTAAACTAACATTAACTTTAGTGGGCAACACCCTTTAAAAATAAGCCTTATACAGGATGAAGAACTCTTAATAGGCAGGGTTAGATTCCATGTGTTATATTAGAGTTTAAAAGATAATGCTTCAAAACAGATGACATGGCTCCTCACACCAAAACTTCGACTGTCCTATAGTTTCGGTTTCCCCACACTGCTCACCTTTAGGCTCACTTTTAGGCTGCTCACCTGTTTAGTTAATAGATATTACCCTGTTAAGTACAAAACGTTGCTCTACAAAAAGTAAATACGGTGTGGATACACCTTTACGCTATTGTCCAGCGTTGTTTCATAAATGTTTAGGTATTACATATGGCATCGTGAACATATTATAATATGGAAATAATTTATTTGTATTACAAAATAAATATTTGGTCAGCAAAATTATTATTTGGTCAACAGAATTATACAATCGGTCAGCCTATGAAATCCTTACTGTTGGTTAGGTTAAGTTAATTATTTTTTCCCGAGCGAAGCGCAGGGTACCGAGGGCCAGTCACGGAAGGGGGATCGGCATAAGACTGCTGTTCAGAATGATATAAGTTGCAGACTGATTTATAAATACTTGCTGTCCATATGTTGCTGCTCAACTAGCTTTTTTGCTGCCCAATTAGCATTTTTTTGCTAACAAAAATACGATTACTTTGCTAACCGTTTAAATAACACCCCTTATAATATATTTGATATATACGGAATGCCACTAAAAAGATAGATATGTACTTGTTTGCTGACACAGATGAAAACAAAAAACAGTCATACATAATTTCAAATCAAGTATGGGCAAAGGCGGTCTTATCGCTACAAGCCATCTCTTCCAGAGAACCTTTAGTTTTACAATCCAAGGAGGTAGAGAAAGTATACTTATGATTATGTACATATAATTTTACGCAAATAATGTTGCGAACGTAAAGTACGCTTATATTGTAACAAAAAGTATGCTTATATTGTAGAATACATTCAAAGCTATTTGCGTTGCCACACCGCAAAACTAAATTTGGACGGCACTCACCGATTCCACGTCTCTGCGATATTTATAATGGATACAATTCCATCTTGGACATTTCTGGTTCATATCTAAAAAATCGCAGATCATTGTTAATCATGCATCAAAATGATTGATTGTTTTATCCTTTAGTTAGCAATAGACAGCTTCTCAACTTAAATATTAATAATGATGTTGGCTGCAAACTTTTGCAGTTGAGGACACCACGTCTGTTATTTAGACTTAAGTTTCTGATAAATAAAGAATTTGTATTTGCATTTGTATTTGTAATTTAATCATTTTATTGTCGCGTCAACCAAAAATATTCATCAAAAATTAAAAGCAAAAAAAAACGTTTCAAAAACAAGGTTTTATTACTTGTTATTAAAAGAAAGAACTAAAAAGTTAAAAATAATTTAATTTAAAAATCTTTGCGTTTTTATCACAGAACCAACCAACCAACCAACCAACAAGCAAAATTTCTGCTCAACCCGTCAACAGGAAGGGGGTCAAATTTCAATTACTAGATTTGACCCAAACAAACAAACAAACAAACAAACAAACAAACAAACAAACAAATAAATAAATAAATTTGTTACAGGGCAAGCTAAATAAAAGCTTGTAAAAATCCAAAATAACAAAGTACAAAGGACATTACGCGTCAATTCTTCTTCAATTAATAGTACCTAGGTATACACTACTACTTGTAAGTTTTTTCCGTTTTATAAATTTTCTTTAAATTTCATTACTATTGTATGGTTTAGGTTCCACTGGCAATAAGTAGCTATGGAACGCTTCCTTAGGTTATAAAATAAAACCTAAGGGGTGGATCTCTTATTGAGCTGTAGTTTAACTAATAATTTAAGATTATGATATATGAGTGGACTGTATTTTTTAGAGGTTTGGTTCAGCTCGGATCCACAACTAAGGTATTTAAGCCTCGTTCAGTAAAAACCTAAGATTAATTAGAAAACACCAAAATATCATGGGCAAGGCACTTGTACTAAGATTTAAGGGAAGGGTAAGTATATGGATAAAACACTCACTGTTGCTGCAGATGAGATCCAGTTCACCACACTTCACAATTACCACAATCACAAGCAGGCCTGCTGTATTTAGTGTATCGAAATATCCAATTATAAGAATAAAGTGTTTTTGGAAGAAGATTAGCTTGATTTACTTAGATTTTAAAACACTGTCGCGTAGGCGAGGTCAGCCATTACAATATGTTGCACACGGCGTGTTGCTTCAGCGACGGACAGAGAGGTTCCTTTTATTTGTCGGGAGAGGGTAGGAAGAACCTCGTACAAGTGCGTAGTATAAAAATATAATTAAAATGACGGTATGCTAAGTAATATATGAACGAGACTCAACATCCCCCTCGCCTTGAAGGAACCCCTTCAAATTAAAGCAAGTTGCTATTAAAAATATGAAACTAATAACTAAAACTACGACTAAGCTTATGTATGCTGATTATACTATTTTGAAGGTAACGGACATAATTTTACGATAGGTCGTTTGAGCATACCGCTCTTAGTTCTAACGTCTGCAACGCGTACGACTCCATCTCTACCAGGGTGCAACCCTGTTACAATGCCGAGAGGCCATTGTAGAGGAGGCGCGTTATTACACATAATTATAACAACCGTACCTATAGTTATAGGGTTGGAAGGCGTATTCCATTTCTCTCGCAACTGCAGATTATGGAGATACTCCGTCCTGAATCGTGTCCAAAAGGATTGGACTAAAGAGTCTAATAAAGAATAACGAGTGAGAAGATTAGTCCGTTCACTACTAAGATTAGTCGCGGGAAGAAACGCTAACGATGCGCTAGATAAAAAGTGTGAAGGAGTTAACGCGGTAGGATCTGAAGGATCAGAACTTAATAAGTAGAGAGGGCGACTGTTTAAAATCGCCTCTATCTGAGTCAATACTGTAAGAAACTCTTCATACGTTAATAATTGATTACCTATTACTCTAGATAAGTGTGACTTTACACATTTAATATTAGCCTCCCATATGCCCCCAAAGTGAGGTGCACTGGGCGGATTGAGTTTCCACTCGATACGAAGTTTAGAAAGCTCATTAGAAAAAGTTACAAAATAATCGTCAGATTTTAAAAAGGAGTGAAGCTCACTGAGATAAGATTTAGAAGCTATAAAATTAGTACCGTTGTCGCTGTAGAGACATTGACAAGGACCACGGCGAGATATGAATCTCTTAAAAGCGTCCAGAAAAGAAGCAGAACTTAGATCTGAAGCAAGTTCTAGATGAACTGCTTTAGTAACTAAGCAAATAAATAGGCACAAGTATGCCTTCTGACTGCGAACTCCGCGTTTGCGTGTCAAAGTAATAAAAAATGGACCGGCGTAGTCTACACCCGTGTGTGAGAATGCTTTACTTTGCTCTACACGACACTCGGGAAGGTCGGCCATATTTGGAAAAGTAGGTTTTGGATTAAGCCTGAAACAAGTGTTACAGCGGTGAATACGCATACGTACAATACGCCTAGCAGATATGATCCAAAACCTCTGTCTTAATAAAGACAATAAAAGCTGAGGGCCAACATGACAATTCCGTTTATGATAATTATCAATAATTAATTCTACAATATGTCCATTGCGCGGTAGCAAAGCGGGATGCTTGTTTGTAAAGTTTAGAGACGAATGAGAGAGACGTCCCCCGACACGTAAAATGTCGTTATGTAAAAACGGAGAGAGCTTTCTTAACATAGGTGAACAAGTTTTATTATGTTTAAGTTTATCTAAATCTTCTTTAAAATATGATTGTTGGACAGCTTGTATCACTGCCAACTCAGCAATATCTAAATCTGACGCGGTAATTACGTTATTACGAGGAAGCCTTTTTATAAATCTTAAAAAATATACAACAGAGCGTAGGTATTTATCCCAGTTAGAAAAAGCTAAACTTAAAGTTATAAGTGGATGTTCCGTTTCTGGAGAGCTAGTAGCTACGTGCGTAGTTGTCTTCTCCTCAGGGAGCGTTGAGGGAGAAGGCGCGAAATCGGAAACCGGCCAGTCACTTATAGGAAGAGACATCCACGACGGTCCCGTAAACCAAAGTTCGTGGTTTATCAACTGCGAAGGCAAAAGCCCACGCGACACAACGTCCGCGGGGTTCTGGCTCCCAGGAACAAAACGGAAAGTTTCTTTAGGAAAAAGAGACTGAATTTGTGCAATTCGATTTGCGATAAATGTATTAAATCTATGTGGGGACGAGTGCACCCAACATAGCGCTACTTCCGAGTCGGAAAAAGCGTATACGTCCGATATAGGGAATCGCTTAGACATAAGGTCATAAACAACGCCTAAAAGCTTCGACATCAAAAGGATCGCGCAAAGCTCTAGCCGAGCGAGTGTTATGGTTTTGATAGGTGCGACCTTTGATTTTGAGCACAATAAACGTATAGTGTGCAGATTATCATTAATAACATAGGCGTATATTACGCAACCGTACGCTTTTTCAGAAGCGTCCGAGAAAGCTACAAGATAAAATTTAGAATTATCATAAATGCCTAGATGGCGCGGAAATCTCAAAGTAGATATTAAAGGAAGTTCCTTTATAAAAGTAAGCCATAAATTTAAGATAAACTTCGGCGGCTGATCATCCCAATCTAGTTTAAGAAGCCAAAGTTCTTTAATTAATAATTTAGAATAAAGTATAACGGGGCCAACGAGACCTAGAACGTCATACAAGCGAGCAGTAGCTGATAGGATGGCGCGCTTCGTACCTTTGGTGTCCGGTGGTATTACTGTAAATTTAAAACAGTCGGAAGAAGGCAGCCACTGTAAACCGAGAAGTTTTAAAGTGGTGTCGTCGTCGAAAGAGACAGACTCCTGCCGGCGATGTGATGCAGGAATGGCACACAACAACTCAGGAGAGTTGCTGGTCCACTTAACCAATTCAAATCCACCAGATTTGAACAGCTGGAGCAACTGTGATGCTGTCTCTACTGCTCTGCCTAGCGACAAAGCAGAGGAAGCTAAGTCGTCCATGTAGACGTCTCTTTCTAAGACTTCAGCAGCCAAAGGGAAGTTTTTCTCGCTCATCATTAGCAAGTTGCCGTAATGTTCGAATAGCGAGAAATGGAGAACTACGGAGACCAAAGGTAACGCGATTAAATTGATAAGTTTCGATGGGATCATCTGTTGAAAATCTATATAAAAACCGTTGATAATTACGGTGCGCGGGATGTACTTCTATACATAAGTACATTTGCCGAACGTCGGCGAAAAAGGCTACTTTAAAAATACGTACATTAATAAGTATATTAAATATATCGTTCTGTAAATTGCACCCGGTGTGCAAAACGTCATTAAGTGAAAGACCGGAGTCGGTTCTAGCACTGGCGTCCAGAACGATGCGAAGTTTAGTAGTATCCTTGTCATCACGTATGACAGGATGATGCGGCAGGTAGAAGCCCTGCGACGAAGTATCGTCATTAACTAAAGAAATAATATTTTTATTTAAATAATCGGCAACAACATTATTATAATTTGTACGTAGGTCGGGTGATCTTAAAAACTTATTTTCGAGTGATAAAAAACGTCTATGAGCATTAAGAAAAGAAGTACCAAGTTGGTCTAAGTTATGTTTAAATGGCAAACTAACAGAGTAGGTACCGTCAGCCCTGCGAGTAGTGGTAGCCACATAATTATCCTCACAAGCTTGTTCATCAGGCGATAAAAAAGTCTTAGAAGGCACCTCTTCTAATTTCCAAAATTTTTCTAATATTTCATTGACCGGTTCGCGGGAAAATGCACAAAAGGAATGTGTGGAAAGATAATTATAAGTTGGGCTATTACCCATTAAAACATAGCCCAAACTAGTTTCC
This sequence comes from Eudonia truncicolella, assembly GCA_949315975.1. Taxonomy (NCBI): domain Eukaryota; kingdom Metazoa; phylum Arthropoda; class Insecta; order Lepidoptera; family Crambidae; genus Eudonia; species Eudonia truncicolella. Next base: position 17,306,748 of record OX438835.1, on the reverse strand, counting down.
AAAGCGGTAGGTAAGTTATCTCCAGGTATAATTTTGTTAAACATTAAAATTTCACAATATAAATTAACACCAATTAACATTTCTATAGGTCCCGGCAAGTTAAAATCATCATCCGCGATAGGTAAGTTATCCAAATAATTTAACATAGAAGTATCGACGCGTGAGTCAGGTAGCTGTGACGTAATCTCCTCGACAACAAGCGGTTGAGATAAGTAACTATTCCCGCCATCAAAGCGCGATGTAAACTTAACTGTAGTTATACCTATAATACGCTGAGATGTACCACCTATACCTTGTACTTTAGAATATTTATTTTGAGTGGAGATGGTAAGAGATAAGCGTTTACAACAAGATGTTGTTATATAATCGCTCTGCGAACCCGGGTCAATTAAACACCTAACATAATGAGCGCGGTTATCAGTATCTATAATTTTAATTTTCGCGGTCCCTAATAGCGTAGTGAACGAGCGACGATCACCATGATCACGTGAAATATTACAAACAGATGCATTAACTGAACTATTAGAAGGTTGAGCATTAGAAACTTCAACCTTATTGCAAGAGTGCGATGGTTCATTATCGACCGTACAACGGTTATTATTTGAAGTGAAGTTGTTGCGATTTACCACTAACTGCGAAGTCGCAGTGGGCACATGACTAACGTCACGTTGTTTATTTAAATGCAAGTTATCAAAATGTAACATGGAGTGATGATATTTAGAAGAACAAAAACGACAAGTACTATTAGAAGTGCATGTATTTAACGTATGTTTATTACTTAAACAATTGTTACAAAACGAGTTGGACTTAACAACATTAAAACGTTCGCGTGGAGTCATTTTTATAAAAAGCGGGCAAAAATATAATTGAATATTGTGATTATTATTTTTACATAGAACACAAGTGTGTTTTTGTGACGATTGAGTGTTAACAAACGACTTAGTTAGGCCAGACTTCGGAGTAGGTATAGATTTATGTTGTGATGTTTTATAGACAATAGGTTTGTTATTACAAAGGGAACGAGATACTATTTTATTCTGCTCATTAACAAATTCAATTAAATTGTCGTAAGTAGGAGTAATTTCCTTACGGTAGGTCATCTCAAATAATTTAATTGTTTCTGAATCTAGTTTTTGAAGTGCTAAATGTAATATAATAAAGTCACCTAGACTGTGCAATTTAAGTTGTTTTAATGCCCTAACCGAGGAATCAAAGTTATTTATGAAAGATTCTAAACCAACAGCTGAGTTAGAAGGAATAGGTTTAAAGTCTAACAACTGGTTGACATAAGAAGCCGCTAATGACCTAGGGTCATCATATTTACGTACGAGAGCATCCCATATGATATGATAGTTCTCAGCAGTAGGGGCTAAACCGGCGCAAACAGTCGCGGCCTTATCACGAAGTTTACCTACTAAATAATAAATCTTCTCCGAGTCTGAAAGTTGTGGATTATCATGCACAACATTTTTAAATTGGTGATAGAACGTAGACCAATTACGAACGTCACCGTTAAATGTAATTAATTCAATTGGCGGTAAGGAAGGTAAGTTTTGTCTAAGTTTGGGAACAGAGGATTCCGCCTTAGTCGTTGGTTCTAAATTAGACTCACTAATGAAACGTTTAACATGACAATAAAGATCCTCAAAGCAGATCCATGATTGATAGTTAATAGTTGACTTAGGATGCAACTTCATATAAAGAACATTAAATTCATCGAGTATGCGTTGATAGCTACTACGTAAGTCTTCTAAATTAATTATATTATTAAGAAAAGTTTCTTTGGATTGCTCATCGGTAATATCTTGTATACATAAGTCATATATAGATTGCATACGAGTAAAATATGCATTGCGTTTAGACTCCAACAATGCCAACTGCGTTTTATCATCAATCTCCGACATGTTTGATAACAAAAGAACAAAATGTATATAGAATACGATGTAAATATATTAAATGTAAATAGATAACGCCGATGTGTCTTGTCTATTGTAAGTATTTACTATAAAATGCCTAAGTAGGCTCGTAAAGGTTTCTAAGTAAGTACCAGAAAAAGATATATAAAAATAACTAAATAATATACACGTATAGCACGGTATATTATATCTCCTAACACAGTGTGTAGGGGCGGTGCGGTGAGTATTAACTCTAATAAGTACAAATTAAACAACGAGTATATAAACTCTAATGTAAATAAGCGGTGAGTAAAAAACCTAATACAATCGTAGCCGATGTATATTAGGCCTCCTAATATTAAACTATATAAAGTTATAAGTATATTAGGAGCGGGAGTTCTCAATAAATAATATTAGATATAGGTAAGTACCTAAACTATATGTTTATGATAAGACGCGGTGCAGAGGTATCTGCGTTTGACTGACAATGTCAAGGTCAGGCGAGTACCTGTTAAGTAGAAGTTCTACTATTAGTTAGCTAGCGTTAACTAAAAGACAAGACACTAATTTATAAAATAATAAAGCGGGTGGCTGAACCTGCGCGCGCGACGAGTAGTTACAAGAGAAATGGAATATTACGCTATAGAAACGTTATAATAGTTATGTTTACTTGGGTAATTATAAACTGCGTTTAGTTACAATTTAGGTTATAAGTAAATTAATTACCTACCTAGGTTTAGCAAATCAGCATAAATAAGCAAGTACGTAATTTTTATATGAAATAAACGAGTAATGAATTAATCTCGGAATTTACTGTTTTGACATAAATAGAAAATATCTCGTAGGATCAAAAATGTATGATCCGGCTCGAAGGACCAAAAATGTATGGTTTAGGTTCCACTGGCAATAAGTAGCTATGGAACGCTTCCTTAGGTTATAAAATAAAACCTAAGGGGTGGATCTCTTATTGAGCTGTAGTTTAACTAATAATTTAAGATTATGATATATGAGTGGACTGTATTTTTTAGAGGTTTGGTTCAGCTCGGATCCACAACTAAGGTATTTAAGCCTCGTTCAGTAAAAACCTAAGATTAATTAGAAAACACCAAAATATCATGGGCAAGGCACTTGTACTAAGATTTAAGGGAAGGGTAAGTATATGGATAAAACACTCACTGTTGCTGCAGATGAGATCCAGTTCACCACACTTCACAATTACCACAATCACAAGCAGGCCTGCTGTATTTAGTGTATCGAAATATCCAATTATAAGAATAAAGTGTTTTTGGAAGAAGATTAGCTTGATTTACTTAGATTTTAAAACACTGTCGCGTAGGCGAGGTCAGCCATTACAATATGTTGCACACGGCGTGTTGCTTCAGCGACGGACAGAGAGGTTCCTTTTATTTGTCGGGAGAGGGTAGGAAGAACCTCGTACAAGTGCGTAGTATAAAAATATAATTAAAATGACGGTATGCTAAGTAATATATGAACGAGACTCAACATCTATCTATTGGTTTTATGGATGATGCATTATTGAATATATATGCCTGAGATAATAGATGTCCATATCAGGCCGTGAAATTATAATTGCGGTCACAATATCAGTGAAGGTTTATTTTATCATCGACATTAATCAGTTAAAAAGTAAAAAAATAAAAGTAAATATTGTTACTGTTAAAAAGTAAAAGTAAATATACACTTATATGATAAAACATGATAGTGAAATAATTTTTTTTATGGGAATGCGAAATGTGGCCATTAGTGAAACAAACAGAATCGCAAACTCCGCTCAAAAAGCATTAAGGGGTGTTCAAAAAGTTTGGTCGTCCGTCTTCGTGTACTTAAAGTCTTACTGTGTAATACACTTTGTGCGTGACACTAATTATCGTGTCAATTCCAAATAACTACGGATTTTCGATTCGCGAAGGACGCAGCGAAGCCAGGCCTAAAACAAGGTGGCCAGACGACCATGTAAAGGTTGCGGGTAGACAATGGATGAAAGCAGCACAGAACCGGTCGTTGTGGGGAAATACTGTGTCCAGCAGTAGGAGTCTATTGGCTGAGATGATGATGATGACGGATTTACAAAACTGCGATGGCCAGCTAAGCGCTCTGCTCAATTACCAGAGGTGCTGAGTTCAATTTTAGACCAGGCAAAGCGTGTCTTGGATTATAGCCTGGATCATGATCTGATGATCTGGATCCTGGTGGATTTGTGTTCACCAACCCGCAAGCAAGCGTGGTGATTTAACCAGATGGATAGGCTATTTCATTTACGGATTCTCAAAAACACACGGAATTTAAAAGAGTTTATTTTCATCATCATTCTAAAAATAAGGTTTACGCGTTGTAAAATCTAAACACAAGCAAATGGCACAACAGCTCGACCTTAGGCCTAAATTATTTATTTGTCCATGGGGAACGGAGGCAAGGCAGCTTTTTAAAGAGTTAAGTGCTGGCGTTGCAGAAGCCTCCGGTGACAATAAGGCTGGCAGGTACCTCTGCCAGAGTATTAGCGTGGTAATCCAAACAGGTAATGTTGACAGCATTCTTGGGCTTCTCTTGAGCCCACAATTGGAGGATATATTTTATATGTAGCTATTTATTTTTAATCTGTATTAATTAAAGTAACAAAAATGAGTCTTGGTATTTTAATAAAGAAATATCACTTAATTTATACAAAATGCTCGTGCATTTTGTCGTCGTCGTCGTATGCTTCGTCGTCGATGCACATATAAATGAGCTGATCATGATGATGCACGACGAAGTAAAAGCTACATAGTATTCACAGGCTACGTCGTCCATTTCCCACGAAAGGAACCATGTTTTTGTTAAAAAGTTTTTATAAGTATTTCCATACCTAGTATTTGTTGAAAGCAACCACTGAATGGGATCACAGATTAACTTTTGTAGTTTCCAAGTTCTCTATACTGTAAGTCTGTATTTTTTATATACAGATCAAAAACTAACTATATCGTCACAGTTATATGGCGTTATTATCAAATCCACCGTGAGTCAATACCTCAAAAATACAGTTATATTTTTCAAATATTTTTAAAAATATATTTTTTTTAATCTCGTCATGGAGTATATCAAAAATGTGGATAAAATGGGAAAAAAACCAAAAAAATTACGGCCAATTGTGCTAAAGAGTAGATACTTTACTTACCTGTTCTATAGATTATTTTCGAAAACTATGTCGTCCTATTTCAATGCTATTCTATGGGGTTGATACTTTTGAATATGTAGTTGTCCTCTCCTGAAATATAATTATGCAAGCACCAAAAATGGACATTTCAAAAGATAGAATTGGATGTCTATGAAAACCAGATTCCAGCCCACAGTGTGTCGTAAGAAACTGAATAAACCTTTTTTTTTACATTTTTCTATATACCTTTATACCACATCTTTGCGTTGCTTTAAATAATGGTATAATTTTTTCGTATCATTTCTATTTCATGCCGTACGTATTTTAAATTTAACGTTATAAATCCCACCAGCTATCTATAAAATTTCAACGACGTCAGCTCTGGAGACTACCGACCCAGATAAAGTTTCTGAACTGTCCGGTCAGAGCTGACAAATATTGGTTGTGAAGTGCAGAGTTGTCATCGGTAATGTGAGAATATGGTCTATATCTTGCGTCGTCACATACGAGAACGTTAGTTTAACATGTCGTTGCTCAATTTGATAGGGTTGATGTATCTATATTATTGACGATTATTCGATAATGGAGAAGTTGATGTGAAATCATAGTGACAAGGTTAGTAGTTGTTTGTTGTGTGCCGACAGTTAGAGAATAGATGCTCGGGTTGAATACAAGAAATGTTGGTTCAAACCCTACCTGTCTCAGACTCAGACGTTCCGGATTCGATTCCCAGCGGGGACATGTTTGTATACTCGGCTTGGTTGGTGATAGATCTTGTTTGTCTGCTTAGCTAGCTACTACTATCTTATCTAAATATAAATAAATAAATAATAAATAATGCCATAACAACAATGTTTTGTGCCGGCAGCTAGAGATAAAATAGCTTGAGGATTCCTGGTGAAGTGCGCTTCCACCTTTGGCATCAGGTGAGATGAAAGCCAAGTGCTTACCCTTAAGTAATAAAAAAAGATAAGAGATAGCTTCTATCTATTATATATCTACTACACTCGGCGTCAAAAAAATCGCACCTTTTAAAAATCATCTTTAAAAATTCTTAAACCTTATGTAGAGGATAGTGTTGGGTATCATTAGAAAGGTAACAAAAAGGAGTATCAAAAAACAATTAAATTTAACTTTCTGTTTAATTATAATTATACAAACAACATTAAAATTAATAAAATAATAAAAATCCTTAATTAAGTCCTAATTAACAACAGATAATTTACAAAGAAAAATGTACAAAAAGTGTCTTAAAATTAACTTAAAATCTAGTGTTACCCCCCCTTGCCCTGATCACGGCTTCCATACGGTCCCTCATGGACCTCACCAACTTCAGGAGCTCTTCTTGAGGGATAAGCCCCCATTCTTCAATCACCGCGTCTTGGAGCTCCTGTAGAGTCGAAGGAGCTGGATCCCGAGATCGAACCTTACGTTTAAGATGGTCCCAGAGGTGCTCTATAGGATTCAGATCCGGACTTCGCGCTGGCCACTGCATCACAGAGATTTGGGACCTCTGCAAGAAGTCGCTCACGATGCCTGCAGTGTGAGCGCGAGCGTTGTCGTGCATTAATGTGAACCCCTCGCCAAAAGATTCGGCAAAGGGGACCACATGCACTTCCAGGACCTCAGTGACATAGCGGCGAGCAGTCAGCGACCCTTGTCCGCGAGCACCTCCAGTCCGGGAGACGCAGACAAGATCGGTTTTGCCGGCAGCAGACATACCGCCCCAGAACATTCAGGATCCGCCACCATATTCCACCGTCTCCTGGATGCAGGCTTGGGCGAAACGTTCACCCTGCCTCCGGTATACTCTTCTCCGTCGGTCGTTGCAGAAAAGACACACTCGCGTCTCGTCTGAGAAGAGAACAGCTCTCCACTGCTCAAGGGTCCAATCGACGTGGTCACGAGCAAACTGCAAGCGGGCTCGCCGATGCGCTGCAGTCAATTTTGGACCCGTAGCAGCTCTGTGGGCCGCTATCTTCTTCTCCTTCAATCTTCTTCTAACCGTAGATACGCTTACGGTGCGTCTGCGAACTGCCTGGAGCTGCTGTTGCAACTCAACAGCGTTGGAGAAACGATTTCTCAAAGAGTTCGACACAACGAACCGGTCGTCTCTTTCCGAAGTGCAGCGACGTCTACCCGAACCGTGTCTGCGGATATAGCCACCGGTCTCTATGAAGCGCTGGTACACTCTTCGAACGGAATAACGGCTCAGGTTCAGTTGCCGGGCGACATCACACTGCCGCACCCCTGATTGCAGTAGTGCAACCACTTGAGCGGCTTTATCAGCTGTGGTATCCATCAAAATCTGTGCGTGTGTCCTCTTCAACGGTTGAATAGCGAATGACCCACATTGAACCCGTGTTGACCGTTTTATACCCACAAAGGAAGCGCAACTAGCAACTCTCACGGGTATCAAAATTTGCATCGAATTTTTGTGACACTTTATTTGTTGCATTAGGTTTTATTTGATAATGAAAAGTAATGTTTTTTATTAAGTTAATTAAGTAACCTTGTAAATAAAATCATAATTAATGCGACTGCATGTGCATATCAAGAGTAAATGACATTTGAAAGTGATTTTCTAAGAGGTGCGATTTTTTTGACGCCGAGTGTATATATAAAACCAAGTTGAAAAATATACAATCAAAACGACGATCATAATTGAAACCTACAATAAAAATGTAAACCAATAAAACATAAAGACAAAAATTACTATCAGTTTCTGAAAAAAAAAACTATTATATGTAATTGTGGATGTTATTCCATATTTCATTCCACCAGAATCTGATATAAAACATGAAGCTAATTAAAATTTAAAATTAGAATAGCTTACAAAGATTATTTTGTAACAGCTACAACGCTAAATGAAAACGATAAATAAAATATTATTGATGGTGTTTAATTATTTTTCATCATTAATTTATTACTTAATCGTTTTAAAATCTCAAACACAAAGGTTTGAAATAAAATAAAAAATGCTATCAACTAACAACATTAACTGAACAACACACAGCTAATACTCGTAGTAACATAAAATATTCGACACAATTTAATATAAAACTATGAGTTCTATTTTCTTTAAATTAAAATAAATTATGGTTATTAAATGCAGACAAAGTTGTTTATAAAAACATGTTAAAATAAAATTATCATAATTCAAGGTGCATGCGACTCGTGATTTAGACAAAATGTTACTTAATTTTCGAGACCGAGAGAGAGAGAGAGAGATTTTACTTAAAATTCTCTTGAGACCATGGAAACACGTATGTACACTTACATAAAAATATTTTTTAAATGTGATGCACACTCTGTTTGTGTGAATTAGTCATATATTTTAAAACTCTATTTGATGTGCTTTTTAGAAATATCACTCGATGGCGTAGTGTGTTGGGTATAAGTTTGGATAAATGACATCAATTGTCAAAATTGGTTGTTTATTTTTCAAGTTCGATGTGCAGAAACTTATTAATTTTGGTAAATATTAATATTGATCTTTTCAAAGTTTCAATAATTGGTTCGTGTTCCTAATTAGTCTATTGTTTTTATTCAAGTAAACGATGTACACACGTGATTCAATACATATTGGAGGCATTTCTTTTTCAATTACACATTTGTGTACCTCAGGCATTTGAAGGATGTTTTTTTATTTCAAAAATACTTTTTTGTGTTTTATTTTTATATTTTTTTGTCAGTTATCACTATAGATGACCGTACAATGGAAGAATGTCTTCAATACAGCTATGTAGACTTATTTTCAGGAGATAAATAAAATCATCAGATTTTCTGCTTTCGGCAGTACTTAGAGGAACTTTTGCCAGTGTCTCAAGTGGAATCTCAACATTTTGATAGGCTGGAGCCAGTAGATCCTGGCAGATTCATTTGATGTACCATAAACATGGTTGCTCGAGGGCCAATGACTGACGAAGATGGTCTTCAAACCCAGGGAAACTTCTGAACTGATAGTAGAAAGTCGAGAGATGCATCGCTGTTCCATGCGCACCTAGAAGTGGTTTACTAGAGTATTTTGCCATTTTCTACATTTTATCACTGTCTACTGCTGGATTGTACATCCATTGCTCCAAGTAAGAGAAGGTGCCATCAAAATACAGACTGGTATTGTTACAGTATCGCATAAATCTTGGTACTGCAATGGCCAATTACAAGGAGTCACGGACCTCGGCTCGGGTTGACCGGGCCGTGGAGGAGGAGAGAAGCGCCCAGGTACATGTCTGTACCTGGTGTAGAGCGAGTGTAAATGTGTGCTGTCATTTAGAGGATCGGGCGGGAGTGAAAGCGAGCCGCGTGTAGCGGCGTTTATATTACTCGTTTACACAACTGCAGGTACAGCAGTATCTATTATGCAGCGACATAAGACCCCTTGATTCATTCACCATACCAACACGTTAGGAAAACAGAAAATTATTTTAATATTAAAACAGCCAGCGTCTCCAGTTTACAAATTTTATTTGCCATTTATTTTTAAACATAATAATGTAAACGATAATTTTGACAGACATCATCACATGTACATATGAATATCATGACAAATACAGAACTTAATTACACAAATAGTACTCTCACTTACACAGCATCGTTGATCAAATAACAAAAATACAGCAAACATTTACAAGTACACACAATACCCTCTTCAGTACTTAACAAACACAAAACATAATATAATAACGGCTTCTATTTAGGAGATGAAGCTATGCCAAAAATAAAGTCTGATCAAAATTAAACTAAGCTAACATCTGAAATCAAACAGACCCATGCCTGTTTTTTTAATCAAATTATAAAGTTTCGTTGTTCTGCTAAATTACATAATAGATCGTTTCACGAACAATTTTTTAAAGCAAACCCAATTTGGTTGAAGATAATTCGATCAAATCGTCTATGTCGACCAACACGCGATCCTCGATAATTAAAGTAACAGACGAAGAATTGTCTGAGCTGATTGACAAACATCACGAAAACCATTAAAATTATAAATGTGACGCATTATCTATGAGTCAGCGTTTCTTATAAAATTAAAACGGTAGGTACGCCTGCACGTCAACCTACCACAAATTGTCAAATTTCCTCAATAGACTTTGAACTTTATTACTCAGGCATATGATTGAAAATGTATTGAATAAATTTGACAGTTTTGGATAGGTTGAGTGCAGGCGTCTGTACCTAAGTTTTGATAAAGTATGTAAGTTTGTAAGTTGTAAGTTTGTAAGTATGCTATCTTATCTATCATTGTGTAATATCTTGGTAGCTTGTTGTTAGCTCATTAGTTGTTATATGTAAACAAAATAAAATGAAAAAAAAAAATGAAACATGACTGCGCAATCCTCGACCACTGCAGAACAAGTACTAATACTAGTACTATTTTATCTTTAAAAGTCAAATCAAAGCAATGCTACTAAAAATGTTGCTATGGCGAAAAATTTAAATTAGATGATGGTAGCTAACTAGCTACACACCTAAAACAAGCCTTACCACTAGTCAAACTGAGTACAATAATACCCCCACTGGGATTCGGACCCGCGACCTACGGGCCTAATCAGTTAGCTTTAATAGGTTTTTTATAGAGGGACTCTAAGAGGCGCTAGGTTCAACGATATTTATTTTCTCATGTAATCAATTTCTTTGAATGCTAAATATATGTAACGAAATTGTTGACAACTATTGAATTTATTAATTACCGAACAAACATGACTAGGCCTATACTACTAGGCCTAGTCATGTTAATAAGTATTATTAACATATGAGTAAACGAATATGTCCTTGAGTGGCAACCGCGTACCGGAAAGCGCAGTGTGGGCTGGTCTCCAACAAGGTGGACCGACGATCTGGTAAAGGTCGCGGAAACCGCTTGATGCGAACAGCACATAACCGGTCGTTGTGGAGATCCTTGGGAGAGGCCTTTGTCCAGTGTGTCCAGTGGACGTCTTTTGGCTGAGATGACGATGATGATGATGAAACGAATACATAGCGCAATTCTGCTGGTTAAACAGCGCCATCTGTAATAACACTAGAAAGTAATACTGCTTACAATTAAATGCCAATAGTTTCTTATGCTGCGATACAATTTTCAAATTGTAGCAATCTAGCAAGATCGGTCGAGCGGTCATCTCCTGTCTGAGAGCACGTTTGCTTAAACCGTCTCTCAGACAGGCGACTACTACCGCGATGAGCTGTCGGACCGAGAAGTTGTGCTGACAACTTCTCGGCCCGACAGTGACCGCAGACTGGCCTGAAACGCTCAACTGACTGACCGACTGTAGACAGACTGACCGACGCCATTAACACTGTAAGTGTTCTACGCAATCGGAACTACTTATTTATGTTATCTCTAACATTTTCTAGGTCAATGCAATATTAATTGTTATTATAATCGATTGCAAATCTAAATATTTATTGCGTGCCACATGTTCAAGGACGCTGATGAAATCATTGCTTACCTATTATAGCAAATATTTAACTTATTACACTTTTTACTGTTCTAAGAGTGTAATAGCACAATTGCACTAGGTAATACTGATGATGGTAGAAGTAATGGTAGAACTATCGCAACCACACTAATGGAAAAGAAAATGGCACAGAAAGCTTTAAGGTTAGAACCCCACTCAGGAAAAGAGAAGAAGATAGGGATAGAAAAATAATGGTGAGTTATAGGAGCGTTAGCGCAACCCTTAGTGTTCTTGGCATTAAAATCAACCAAGTTATCGGTACCCTATTAGGATGCCTAAGATGTTGAAGATGTTGCCCAAAGGCCTAAGTAACAGTATATCATTGACTAGCGGCCTGCCCCAGCTTCGCACGTGTAGAGATTTTTTTTTAATATAGCTTATGTTACTCAGCGCTAATGTAACATTCTAATGGTGAAAGAATTTTTTAAATCGGTCCAGTAGTTTTTGAGTTTATTCGTTACAAACAAGAATACAAAAATACAAAACTTTCCTCTTTATTATTTTCTAATATATAAAACTCTCGTGTCACGGTGTACGTTATTGAACTCCTCTGAAACGGCTCGACCGATTTTCGTGAATCTTAGCGTGCATATCGGCTAGGGTGGAAAATCGGACAACATTTATTTTTCATCCCCCTAAATGTTAAGGGTGGCCCACCCCAAAAATTTTTTTAGATTTTTTAAATTTTTCCAATACAAAATGATTTGTTTCTATTGTTGTCATGGAAACTGTCAAAGCGGTACGAAGTCCGCCGGGTCAGCTAGTATCTATATATTAATACGTGAAGCACAAACTTTGTACCCCTTTTTACGAAAATTGCGCGGACGGAGGAGTATGAAATTTCGCACACTTAGGGGTGATTTTTCAATCATCGGATAAAACTTATCCGACTGATAACAAACTGATAAAGTATTACGCAATCAAGCTAAAATGTCACCTGTTTTAAAAGAAAAGGTTATCTAATATTTTATCTAACGACTATGTTTTATCCGTCAATTGAAAAATCGGCCCTTATAGTTTATATATATATAGAAGGTTATCCGAATATTTTTTTTTAATTATGCAAAAAACATTACATCAATGAAACAAACATTACACACACTACCATGTATTTGACACACACGCATGTATTTGACACACAGGAGCGCCCGAAATCTGTCATTGTCTGTCAATGATTTATTTTGTTTTTTTTGTTGTGTATTGTTTTACGGCTCCGGATGAAATCCATCAAGCCTATTCATTCGTTCTATCTTCATATTATTATGTAATACATAAATAAACAATATTGATGTTGATGAATGACAATAGAAATGGGAAGTGAGAAATGATATTACCCCCCAATCCCTCGAGTATCTCAGTAAAGATGTGGGGCTTTACTAAGTCCTCACGCAGACTTTTTGAGAAAATTTGCAATGTGACGTTGCACTGTTTTGTTTCATTTGCCAACACTCATGCACACTCACGAACACTTAACGGTTAATAATCCACCATTATTTCACATTAATTTTCAACATAACACAAGTTTTAGAAAATAAAACAAAACCGCAGACATGACTCTTCACTTTCCCGCCAAGAAGTCCTGTCTGTCAATGACAAACCAAAACAACTCGCAACCAACCATTCTATCTTTTTTAATTTGTCATTGCTTAGGATACAATCCATGCAGCCTAAATATCTTTTAATAAAAATTACGGTCGAATATCGACCTCTGGGCGACCATTAGTTACTATAGATATGCACAAGAAAAAATATATTTATGTAATTTATAATTAATCTCGGAAGTCTTATATCCACTAAACTCCTACTGCGTAGTTTCGAGTTAAGAATAGGACTACCACATTTTTATTAGTGTGTGTCGTCAATCGCGACTAAGGGGTATGAACTCTTAATTACCTGGTGCATCAACAAGCACTTTTCATTCTGTAAGCGACAGAGCGTAAACACTCGACTAAAGCAATCCCTTCTTGGGGATCTCCCCAAGAAGGGATTGCTTTCTTCTTTGGCATCTGCCAAAGAAGAAGCTGGCTGTACAAGATATACGCCAATTTATTTGCAACATGATAAGGATTAATGAAGACTTAGTTTGTGTATGTGCTATATTTTTATAGAAAAGAGAACTGGCCTCAGAAGGACTCAAACCTACCACTTTTTACAATTCGGACAAACGAGGCATTGGTGTCACTGTAAAATTTTTAAGTACTCTTAAATTTGTTGTTTTATAGTCTAATATATAATTCCGTTGTTCCAGATTAAAATGAACGCGGTCTGCTCGAGAACATGGGCCAGGCGCTCGTCGGCGATGGCATGAACAATCCAACACTATGCCCTGTTGGTTGGTTCCCGCGATGCTGCTCATCCTCCTCCAGCGCACTGAAATGAGACCAGAAGACCTCGACCACCACAAGCAACACCCGAACATCAGGCACCACCACAGGCACAAGCACAAACATGCTCAAATCATGCCTGATTTGACCTTCGAGGACAGCTTTTTCGACCCAATGTCCTACAAAGATATGATTATTAACCCAGACTTTATTCAGTTTAGAAATGGGAAGAGTGATTGGCTGAACATGTCCAACGATCAGGTTGGGGAGCTGAAGGATAAGAAACATCATCCTCATTGGCCCATTAAGAGAGAAGCTGTTATCGAAGGAGATCTGGTGCTAGGAGGTCTGATGATGGTCCACGAGAGGTCGGACAGCATGACTTGTGGGCCAGTGATGCCGCAGGGGGGGGTGCAGGCATTAGAGACGATGCTGTATTCTTTGGACATTGTGAACAATGACCTGAAGCTCATTCCTGGAGTGATGATTGGTGCTCATGTGCTCGATGACTGTGATAAGGATACCTACGGCTTGGAGATGGCTGTTGATTTTATTAAAGGTCAGTGATCCACGGTTTAGTACAATCATTAATGTTGACAAATTGTTGGCTTAAGTATTCAAGTTGCTGGCAAAACTACCCCATAAAAACTTTATCATTTAACATTTTAACACTATTGGACGTTATTTCACCATAAACCATGTAAAGTGCTCTCCTCATGTGGCTACATCACCACAATATAATATCATAGTTACCATTAGTGTAGATATTAAACATAAACTATGCTGTGACACAACACTTCTAGCACTAACCTTGATATTTGTAAAATTGAGAGATAATTTCTAAAATGTAGGTTGTATGACAAAGTCAGTATCAAGGCTATCGATAAGTCTATCGAAGCATTTCGACCTAGTATAAAAAAATTAAGTCACAAAATTATCATTATCGCATTAATTGTTTCAAATCTCCGACTACTAATTAATGTCATTTGCACTTCAAAATGTAAAAAAATAATATAAATGTTTTTGGAATATTTGAAAATATAATTTTGTAATTTACCCAAACTATTCACTGTGTCAAGAGGTAAAGTATAAATTAATATTTAACGGGGTCTAACGCTTTTGATGATTAATAAGTATATTTTAGTAGGTGTCTAAGAAAACCGATCAGAGCCATACGAATATAACTTGCTTTTTTTCTCAAAGTCAATAATTTTACATCGCTTAGGTTAAAGTTTCCCTCGATTAAAATGTACAATCCTTGATCCTTGATCCTAAACAGCAGAACGGACCCTAAAATTAGAATCCCATTGACTTATCTTCACAAGTAAGTTATTTGTGTTAACAACGCCATATTATTTATTATTCTTGTCTTATAGATACAATATCAAAGAGTTACTTTCGTATCGCTATAAACATGACACGCAGAACAACGATCATATTTCATTTCTCCTTTTGTTTCATGTAATATTTTCTATTTTGGTTATTATAGTAACTAGTATTTTGGAGTTTGTTTAATAATAAAATTGGGAATACTAATCATAGGCAAAGGAAAACTTGTTGCTAACATTTTTCAGGTTTAGAATCTTGCAGTAATTGTTATTTTTATTTATATAAGGTATTGGAATAACTTTTGTCATGCTTTTACAATATATTGTCCAAATTAGCCTGTAGGGTCAGCAACACACTATATCACATTAGGTGTTGCAAGCCCTGTAATCAATAATTATGGCTATTTAAATGGCTGGAAAAACCTGGATGCGATCAGCTCAAAACAGAACGGAATGGCGTAACAAGGAGGAGGCCTATGCCCAGCAGTAGGTAGATACGGGCTGATAATGAAATGATATAATTTTACGCAAATTTTATTGCGATCAAATTACAGTTTGATCTTATCTTGTCATAAGAGTAACAAATATAAATTACCATGAGTCTTCTTACGAGCATGTTATCCAAAATAGCTCTGCGGATCTATTGCCGATTCTGTAGTTAAAAACTACAAGCTAAAGAACTAAAAACCAAAACCTAAGCACTTTATTAAATAAACCCGTGTAGGTAGCCTCTTAACTGCAAAACAATAACTCGTTATTGTATCAGAAGCAAAAAACTAATAGAACTCCCGTTAAAACAAAACAGTTTCGTATAAACAACAAAACTCAATATCTTGAATTGGAAACAAAAGAACTATCGCTGTAATTAGAGCACGAGCCATCTGGGGACGTGGGGGAGAGAAATGCAGCAAATGGAACCGCTATTAAACAATTACTTGGCATTGTCTCAATTGCAACGGCGGACTTTACAGAAATCAAAGCGGCACAATGAGGTAGACCCTTCCTAGTATTATGGACGTTTAGGTGTTTTAATGGTTGGCCTACTTTAAGAGCAACGGATCGATGCGACTTTTTGGAGAGATAATTTTTGGGATAGCGTGCTTACTACTGTATCTAATCAATATAAATAATAAAGTACGAGATGATATACCAGTCATCTCGTACTTTCTTATTTAAGGATACATTAAAATTTCTTGATGAACTCAAGACAAAATAATTATGACGCGGGCAAAGCCACAGTCTATAGTGTTAGTAAACAATTTTTTTTACGTTTCTGTCCTTGCTCACGGAGAGTCTCCAATTCCGGGCTTCCCTATTTAACATTATTTTGTTTCAATGTGTAGTGACGGCGTGAACTTTCGAAAACAATTTGGAACTTAATTACCCTCGTCTCTCCGTAGGTTCGATCAGCAACATCGATGACGCGGAGTACGCGTGCAACGCGACGGCCGTGCGCAAGGTGATCTCGGGCGTGGTGGGCGCCGCCTCCAGTGTCACCTCCGTGCAGGTCGCCAACCTGCTGCGCCTCTTCAAGATCCCGCAGGTGCGTGAGGTCACGTTACAACGCGACGGCCGTGCGCAAGGTGATCTCGGGCGTGGTGGACGCCGCCTCTAGCGTCACTTCCGTGTAGCAAGCCAATTTGCTGCGCCTCTTCAAGATCGCCTCCTAGCTCTTCAAGGTTCACACAGGTCACGTGACAATGATGCAACGAGTCGACAGTGAAATAGCCACAGAGCTGTGATGTATATATATTGCTCTGTGGGAATACATACCGGGGTCAGCCATATCTGGTGTCGAACAAGCCAGGATCATAACATGATCAAATAGATAATTGACTATGATACAGTAATTATCAAAAAAGATACTTTTTTATGGAAAAAACTCATAACCGGAATATTGGAATGACCGAACGCGGTAATACGCTTACTTGTTCTTTTTTCTCAACCATCATCCGTTTCCACCAGGTATCGTTCTTCTCCACATCACCCGAGCTGTCCAACAAGGCACGTTTCGAATACTTCACGCGCACGATACCATCAGACCTCCACCAAGTGCGAGCGATGGTGGAGATCGTGAAGAAGCTCGGTTGGAGCTACGTGTCCATCATATACGAAGAATCCAGCTATGGTATAAAGGTCAGTGGTGTATCAGTTAAATTATAAAATTGAAGAATTTTAAATCATTTGGGTTTCTTTTAGCGAGGTGTGCAGAAGCGACTTGTGGGGCGGCAATGTGAACATGGCTAGGAACGCATTAGCCTACTCAATACAAAAAAGTGACCATTAAATTTCCTTGAAACAAAAAAACTAGCACCGGAGTAATATTTTTCATTACTTAAAAATGTAGAAGACTTACGTTCAATAGCGTTTTTGAATACCTAAAAAGAAAACCGGCCAAGTGCGAGTCGGACTCGCGCACGAAGGGTTCCGTACCATTATCTATAAAAATATTTCAAGTTTCTACCTGTTATCGTTATTAAGACCGAGAAAAAAATTGGAATAGAATCACGTTTGTCACGTATGGGAACTTATATAAAAATATTTATTTTATTTTAATTTAATTATTTATTTTTAAAGTGAATATATGACTAAATATTCTGTGAATATTTCAAGCGTCTACCTGTTGCCGTTATCAGTATCGAGCAAAAACAAGCAAAAAAAAAATCTTTTGTTGTATGAGAGACCCCTTAAATATTTATTTTATTATTAATTAGTATACAAATACAAAATTCTTTATTTATCACAAACTTAAGTCTAAATAACAGACGTGGTGTCCTCAACTGCAAAAGTTTTAAACTGTAGCGCAGTGAGGGCACCCTCTCGCAAAACAGTAAATAAAGGTACCTACAAACTATTACAGGCATATTATGTACAACAAAAGTATGGCAACAGAAATACATCAACTGTGAAAAATTCAACTGTCTAACTATCACGGTTCATGAGTACAGCCTGGTGACAGACGGACAGACAGACAGACAGACGGTCGGACAGCGGGCGGAGTCTTAGTAATAGGGTCCCGTTTTACCCTTTGGGTACGGAACCCTAAAAAAGTAAACGAAGACATAAGCTCACCTTTGTATATTTTCTTTGTAACGTGATATTATCCATGTTAAATTTTCTTTGCACAATAAAGGAATCTTTGTGAGACGACTGACGAAATAAATAAATAAATAAATATAAAATACATTTAAACATAAAATAGTTGAAAAAAAGCATGTATTTAAATACTTAGATGCTTTGTGGATATATGTCAGCACTGATTGGTTTTGTGATTACATACACGTAAGTACTGGTATCATTTATTACCGTACCGAAAGTGTATACAATCATTGAATAACTTCACTGTAGCTCTATGTTTAGGAGCAGTTATTATTTTTCATTAGCTCGACCAACAAAAGGTTATCGTAAATATAAGAAAAACGGTGGTGATATTTTAGACGGTCTAATATTACTGTACCTAAATATAAAAAGGAAACATGACAAAAACGATCCCGATAAGTCGAAGTACACTAAAGGGGAATCCCTTCTGGGTCCCTATAAAGATAAGATATAAAAACAAGCGCTCGAAGCTCACAGTCATGATTATGTAGAAAAAAATATGATTTGGCTTCCGTCCTATATGTTTTTGTTGTCACGTGTCATATGGACGGTGGTAATCAGGATTTCTATTCAAACTCTTACAAAAAGATAATGGACAAAACTGCGGAGGTATTAAATATTAACTAGTTGACACGGCAGACTTCGTACCGCTTTGACAGTTTCCATGACAACAAAACAAACAAATCATTTTTTATTGGAAAATTAAATTGTCGTTTTTAGTGTTTTCCGTTACTTGTTATTTTTGTTTCTCACCGCTTAAACCTTCCCTGAACTTCCACAAATATTACAAAATCAAAATTAGCCAAACTGGTCCAGCCATACTCGAGTTTTAGCGAGACAAACAAACAGCAATTGATTTTTATATATATAGATAGATACGTGGAGCGAAAACTTCGTGCTCCATTTTAAGCACATTGCGCGCACGGAGGAGTTGAGATTTGGTATAGTTAAAGCTTATATGAAGAAGGAGTCTCGAAAGATAAAATGTATGTATATTAAGTAACACATTATATTGTTTCTTATGAAACGCTCAACTTCTAAGGAACTAACCGTCACTATGCTACCAACACCTTTTTAAAATATGTCGCTATAACATCAATGTAGTAGCGTTCTTGTGTTCCGGCAGCTAGAGATAAGATATCCAGTGCTAAGATAGTCAGTAGTTAAGGGTCTCAGTAAAGTGCGCTTCTACCATCGGCCTATCATCACTTAACATCAGGTAAGATGAAGGCCAAGTGCTTACTGCTTACCCGTACAGTGT
This sequence comes from Eudonia truncicolella, assembly GCA_949315975.1. Lineage (NCBI taxonomy): Eukaryota > Metazoa > Arthropoda > Insecta > Lepidoptera > Crambidae > Eudonia > Eudonia truncicolella. The sequence goes on along the minus strand of OX438835.1, from coordinate 17,287,229 downwards.
AAAAAAAACCTAAACAATGCTCCTAGCTTTATCAGAAGCGTGGCGTTACGCGATAGAAGTAAAAATATATATTACTTAACAGATAATCGCAAAAAAAACTTCATGAAAGTTTTAGGCAAATCTGAAATACATATCGAAAGTGCCTTCAAAAACTGTTCAAATTTCTAATGTCACACGCTACCTCGCATAGCTCACTGTCAAAGCTTTCAAGCGTTCAGCATATCGAATCCAGGTTTCTAAAGCTTAAAGCATCCTCACATGTGAAACTTCGGGCTTAGCTCAACATCGAAACCCATTACTTGACCACACGTGCCCGGGCGCCGCCAAAGTTGGCTTAGCACCGTGATCTATAGACCGTTGAGCCACTGAGCCAACGACTCTCAAACGACCATTAAAATACAATAACTTGGAACCTGGAACATCTGCTTTAAAGTGCCGAAATAAAATCGTTTAGAAATAGCTTTGAAGACAATAAAATTTAAATTGTTGTTTTGTAGATAAAATGTATCGGAGCATAATATTGCTTCTAACATTGTTATTCTGACGACATCAAGGAATATACATACTTGACTAGAATGGTAGTAGCTAGCCAGGCGGGCTTAAACCAAGCTTTCCTACCACCAACCGAACCGAATACTATAATATGTGATGATCTCTATCAATGATTATGATAATACTCGTATTCTATCCCCCTATAAATCGAAGCCCTCTGGGTCTAGCCAATGACCACAGATTCGGTTATATAATTAAGGGTCCGAGTTAACTGAATAATAAACATCCTGACTTTTCATAATTTTTAAACAAAATTTTATGTATCAAATATACATAGCCGCCAACATACATTATCCTACAAACAAGTACGACGCTGGAAAATACAAAAGTTGCTTCAGCTACTGTAAATTCTAAAGAACAAACTGAACTATGTTTTGCAGCATTAATCACAATCTTATATACATGACTATGAATCTAGCAGAACAACCGAGACTTAGTTAAATACAGTGTATCTCCTGTGAGATTTGAATCCATGTATAGCAAATTAGATAATAAAACAGATTATGCAACTGATTTCATGAATATTTATAAGGCAAAAAGCTGAAGGCTTTTGTAATATAAATCCTACTCGCTTGACTCACGAGTCAAATTCTGTCGCTGTCCGAAATTTCATTTGAAAACGGATTGGATATTATGGCAGCCACATTGCCATTACATTCGCACTGACTAATGCTAATTTCGATTAGGATTAGAATTGTTTTGTGATCTCGACTACCGTTCATATTGGGTTTATATTGGGCTACGTGATTTCAAATGATTTCGTGGTCGTTTCAAGTCTTTGTTTCATAATTAGAAGATGGAGTTTTTATAATTTTAACGTCTAAAGATTGTAGCAAAGCGATCTGTTAAACAAATAGTGACCTTTGTCAAATAACCATTCCAAGATAGAAAAAATGGATGAGTTGAAAAAACCAACAGTCAGTCTAAAAGTTTCAATCTTCATTAAATAAGGAAGTTTTTTCGTGGCTCAAAATATACAATATACCTAAATCTAATATCCACAGATTAAATACATTGTTATTGTATAATCGATGTGATTTTTAAAATAAATTTTATTTCATTAGGTACGTTTAAAATTCTCGTTAATTATTACTCGTATATTTATTAAACTTATATAACAGGCTTTTGAAGAACTGGAGGCGCTCCTGGCGCGCAGTGGCATCTGCATAGCGGTCAAAGAGAAACTGGTGAAGGACTCGGGAGTGGCTGACGAGCGGGCCTACGACGACATCGTCCAGAAGCTGCTGACCAAGCCGAGGGCCAGAGGTATGTGGTGCAACCAATAAGTTAAGAGTGTACGGATTCCAAAAACGAAACCAAGCATTTAATAACTTCTTGTTTTCATGTCAGGGACACCATTATATTTTTCCCGACCAGAAAACTGTCAAGTTAGCAGCCCTTTATTCAACAACGTGTTCAACGAAAATATGTTGGTTTAATGCTCTAAGCCTCTAAGGAAAATATATACGTCATTAGGAAATAATCACAAAACCGCCAACGACAAAAACTTTTTTACACAACAATGCAGTTTACATTGGTGTGTAAAAAAAGCCGCTAGAATTTTTGGATATCATTTTGTGGAGGTAATAGGTTTAAAAAAGAGGAGATTAGAGATTTTGAATTACTTTCAAAATATAATTTCTTTCCAATCATCATATTTTCGTAAGCGATTATTATTATTATTTTTTTATTAGAATCGAATAGACATTTTATATAGTAAACGGCACTAATTAGAAAATTTTACAGAAATTACTTGTTATTAAACAAAGAACTAAAATGTTAAAAATAATTTAATTTAAAAATCTTTGCGTTTTTATCATAGACCCATTTTTTTATAAATAAAAGCGCAAAATTTTGAAAATTAAACCATTTTTAATTTTTTAGTTATTTTTTTATTAACAAGTAATAAAAGCTTGTTTTTAAAAAGTTTTTTTCTTTTAATTTTATTTTTAACTTTTAAGTATTTTTGAATGACATGTTTATACTCCCTCATACCATTCAGCCCTCGACACGTGCTCATCTTGGCATTGGGTCATCCATCTAATCACATTCACATTCATAACAACGGAACGAACGAACGAACGAACCAACTTATTTTCCCGAGTTCCCGAGTTCTTCCAGCTCCATCATATCAGACCCTGGTTACCATCTAGCACCAAATTACTCGTCAAGACGAATCATACGAGCCCAAACTCGATGGGGTTGTGTCGTTTAATTACCAAGTTTCTATGGCCACCTTCCAGCTTTATCATCAGACCCTTGTTACCATCTAGCACCAAAGTACTCGTAAAGACGAATCAAATAAGCCCAAACTCGATGGGGTTATGTCTTTTAATTACTGAGTTCCTATCCTATGGCCATCTTCCAGCTCCATCATCAGACCCTTGTTATCATCTAGCAGCAAAGTACTCGTCAAGACGGCTCAAACGAGTTAAAAATCGACGGGGTTGTGTCGTTTAACTACCGAGTTCCTATGGCCACTTTCCGGTTCCATAATCAGATCAGCTCGATGTTATAATAATTTTGCATTGTCATCCGATTTACACATGCATGCAAAATTTCAGTTCAATCGGTATCCGGGAAGTCGATCAAATTTAACTTGCAAGATTTGATTACAGACAATTTAACAGAAAAACAAACATTGGGACGGGTGAAACTAAAATAAATAAAAGCTTGTAAAATGACAAAAGCGACTGTGCCAAAGCTGTGACGCAAAGAACGTATAAAAAGATAGTTTGATGTTCATTGCCCGTTATACAATACACTAGTGAACGACTTAGGAAAGTGGACGAGATATGAAGTGGACGAGATAGGAAAGTGGACGAGTTAGAAAGTGGACGAGATAGGAAAGTGGACGAGATAGGAAAGTGGACGAGTCAGGAAGTAGACGAGATAGGAAACTGGACGAAGTCGTCCTGAAGGGTTTTGACGATGACATAACATTGTCTAGATACATTATTGATTATGTACAGAACATAATAGACAACAGAGAGATTGCGTTCGTATTTTCTTATTAGCTGCTTGTATTTTTCTGTACTGTATGAACGAGCTACCTCCATCTGCGCGGTATCTTTGAACAAATATAAGAGCAACGTGTTGGGGGAGATACATTGTGTTAAGTTCTAAAAGGACTGAAATAAAGCTTTTCACCTTTGGCAGTTCTTGCGATTTTTAGGTGTACAATTCCTTATTGTAATTATGAAAAACCAAGGTAGCTAGGTAATAATGGCAATCGCACATCATCCGCGTTGTTACTTAATAAATTCCACGGAGCCACCACCACCCACCATAAAATAGGAACACAAGTCATTCTCGCGCGCGAACTGTTTGTTCGCTCAATATTGAAGGCACTGGTATACACGCGCGCCGAGTCCCCGGAGAAATATTACTGCAATCCAATCAAGTCCCTGATCCGGACATACATTGTGCCAAGTTTATTTCTAAAACAACAACTATTATATCCGCTTCAGTGCCTTCTAGATTCGAGTTAAGAAATTATGTAGTGTCTTCGTTTGCTTAGAATTATTGTGCGAGTCTTTCAGAGTAAATGAAGTGTAATTTGTCTAAATTTTGGAGCGGAATTTCACTACTACGCTACGTGGGCACGCTTCAGCGTGTTCATCGTAGAGTTGTTAGGTTCGTTCCCGGTACTAGTAGATTTTAAAAACTTTTCCAATTTTTCCTTTTTCTAGTTTCTTTGGTATTGTCCGTGCCCTTCTCCTTAGTACCTCTTGGGTTTGAAACAACGTATTTGATGCAGTCCCTTTTAAAGTTTTGGTACTAATACCCTATTTACATCTCGATTATTTTAACCGCCTCTGTGATCTAGTGGCTAAGACCACCGGTTTAGACCCAGAGGTCCCGGGTTCGATTCCCAGCGGGGGGTACATGTTTGTGTACTCGGTTTGGTTGGTGGTAGGGCTTGTTTGTCCGCCTGGCTAGCTACCATCATCTTATCTAAATATGTCGCCATAACATCAATGTTTGTAGCATTGTTGTGTTCCGGCAGCTAGAGATAAGATAGCCAGTACCTCACTAGTTGAGGATCCCGGGTGAAGTGCGCTTCCATCATTGGCCTTATCATCACTTAACATCAGGTGAGATCAAGGCACTGTGCTTACCCGTAAATATTTAAAAAAAAAATTATGTTTGTTTAGCATAGTAACTTTAACAACGGTTTAAATCTACGGTTAAAGAACCTTCTAATAAAGGATCAAGGTTGACCTGCAGTGGTGGTTGATGTGGGTGGATGACACGATGGGTATTGACTATTTTCCTTCTTTGTATTTGTTTGCGTTATACCTGATAACTGTTTGTGATTGAAACTTTACATTACTTCTACCTTAAATGTTGATTGACGAAACTGTGGTAAAAAAAGGGTTCACTTAAGCGTAAAAACATAAAAATGTGTCACGAAAAATCAAAGTCACACAGTTTTCAAGTTTCCACAAAAATAAAAGGCAAAGAAATGTATGTATTTTATTAACTGATACGCTGTGCACTGATTATAAGTTTAAAGTTGTATAGTAATCTATGCTCTTCCTGTATTTGAAAGGCGTAATCAAGTATTCATTATGTTGTATATTTCATTATTTTCACGTTTTTGTACGCTTTACCAAAAATCTCTAGTCCGCACTTCAAATATTCAAGACAAGTTCTCTCCGTTTTTCCCACTATCATTCTGATTCAGTCTTTACCAAAAACTGTTCCTATATTCAATCAAAACCTACGGAAGTCGTGCATCAACATTTTGTGTCTCAAACTGAAAACCATCTAATCTACCATAAAAGAATATTAGGGTATAACCCGTAACCTTCAGTCTATCGGCCTGCTACCACATTGCCAATATACGTCGGATAAGTAACGAGGTGCGGGCGTGATAGCCAGCTGCGCTCCGAGACAATTTTTCGCTAAAGTGGTTACACAAATTGATTCCTAAGGGTTATCGGTTTACTGTTTAACACGGTACGGCTGCTTATCAGAGCTCTCTCGCTTCCAGGGATTTGGCTGGTAATTAATTGATGGAGTTTCTGCGTTTGGTAAGATTGCTGGGCGAGATAAATTTGGGAACTTGCAAAAGTATTCGGCGGAAGTTTCTTTATCTAACATCTGGTGGAATTAAGCAACTGGCTAATGGTGTGTGTGTGTTGTTCTTTGTTGTGTTGTCTGTTACTTTTGTATATACTCTGCTCGACATTTTACTTTCGCATACACCTTGATAGCATTCTTCGAAACAATATCACACGGCACTCTACTTTAATTTATTAGTTAGAAGTATCAGTACGTCGACCTACATTTTAAACTTTTCTGGGCAATAACCAATTTTACAAAATCCCTTAATTCTAATAAAATACGAGAAGCTTGAATAGGTGCAATCTTTCAAGTTAATTAACTATTGTAATTCTAGTGCACCAGACCAGACCAGGCACTAAGCTCGGGTGGTTTATAACCCGATCTCCCTGTGGTGTTAGGGAAAGTTCGTGGCCCAGCTCTTCAGCCTTATTATAATTTAACATCAGGGATGTTGCATGCCAAAATGCTTACCCTTGCAATAAGAATAAAAATATATGTAAAGTAATAGGTATGAGTAACTTAGGCCATACTTTCGAGACTTCTCTAGTCGAACTTAATTTGTTTGAAAACGGTTCGTCGTTGTTTTAAATAACAGTGCTTACGGTAAAATAAAAAAATGTAGAAAAAGGGCAAAACAACTTCGAACAACAAAAATAAGTACAATAAAATCGAATTTAGGATTGTGAGTAATCAAGTGGCAGGATAAGTAAAGACTTATCCTGCCTTAAAGACCTACCCCTATGGAAGACAGGAGTGACTGCTATATGTATATATGTATGTATGTTATAAATATGTAATGTTATATAACTATCCACAGGTGCAATCATCTTCGGCTCCGACCAAGAGGTGGCGGGTGTAATGCGCGCCGTGGAGCGCGGCAACGCGACTAGCCTCTTCAGCTGGGTTGGCTCTGACGGCTGGAGCGCGCGCTCGCTGGTCTCTGACGGGAACGAGCGCGCCGTCGAAGGCACCATCAGCGTGCAACCCCAGGCGCATGACGTCATCGGGTTCACGGAGTACTTTCTGCAGCTGAATGTTAAGAATAACAAGAGGAACCCCTGGTTTGTTGGTGAGTTTTAAAAGTATATATAAAAAAATATTTCTAACTACTAAATAGTGATATTAAACTTTTTTTATTTTATATTTACGGGTAAGCACAGTGCCTTGATCTCACCTGATGTTAAGTGATGATAAGGCCAGTGATGGAAGCGCACTTCACCCGGGATCCTCAACTAGTGAGGTACTGGCTATCTTATCTCTAGCTGCTGGAACACAAAAATGCTACAAACATTGGTGTTATGGCGACATATTTAGATAAGATGGTAGTAGCTAGCCAGGCCGACAAACAAGCCCTACCACCAACCAAATCGAGTACACAAACATGTACCCCCCGCTGGGAATCGAACTCGGGACCTCTGGGTCTAAACCGGTGGTCTTAGCCCCTAGACCACAGAGGCGGTTACTGTTAACTGTAGACTTCACTCAAACAGCAAAAAAACGAAAGAATACTCAACTTGTGGGAGGTTGTATAAGTGTGCGTTGTATGAGCCCGTTTGTATGAAGCTTACCTTCTGCAGTTTCCTTATTTTGTGCCAATAGGGTCCAAAATTGTGTTAATAATTATAATACTTACCAACTATGTCACCTTTTAGAATGCGGATAAAATTAAATTTAAATTGAAAGTCAACTTTAAATATTGTGTTACAAATAGTTGGTCAAAGGGGTTGTTCCGTATTCATCCTTCGAGAACTCATCCCACAAATAAATGTTTCCTTACTCATCCCATTTATATTCCTTACTCAACCAACAGCAATATTTATTTTTCATTCCTTATTCATCCCAGACATAAAACTACATTATAAATGGACGCAATTTACTATTAATCCTAACGAACATATAATAAGTTTCCCTAAAACTAGTTATTATTATTTTCTTGTGAAATGGCTTCTGTAGGGTTTTTAGTTTAAAGATTGACATCATGTGTCAAATGTGTCAGAAGGAGCCGTTTATCGACGCTATCGCTTTGTGTGATAATAATAAATGATAATTATGTGATAATGCTATGATAACGAAGTTACCACGACCGAAAAAGCGGGAAACATATTAGCTTTTTTTATCATTTGGGTACAGAACGTATTTAATAGAGAAATATAGTAAAAACGTAAGTGAAAGTTGAAGCCATGAAAGAGAATTCAATGTATCAAGTTTGCTCGTTGAATCAAAGCTGTGCGAAGTGGTGAAGTGCTTATTCAGTAAATTTATAATTATATCTTTCGAAGAGTAAGTTTGTCGTTGCTTCCCAATGCCCAAAGATCTAAGAAATTTCCAAACTTTCATTGGATCTTCATTTTCAACTGACTTAGAAGGACAGTAAGATACACCAAGAAGTATCTTAGAATGAGACAGGTTAACCTCCAGGAAGATCTCTTCCTCAGCTCGTCAGCGTTTAGCGGTGTTGGTTGCGGTGACATATCTACCATAGTAAATGGAATATGTGCACGGAGATAAATAGCTACCCCACCTCCACCGCCAACCGCAAGTATTTTACATGATGAAATAAATTAAAATATATCTTTCTGAGAAACATTCTACAAAGAATAACCAAAAATAAGAATAAACTAATTAATCACTTTTCTTCGGGCCTCAACAGCGACAACAGCCATTTTCGATATATTTCAAAAGTAAAACAAGAGACTTTCAAGAAAAAACTTACAGTGATACTTATCTTGACTTCTGTAGGAATTTAAATAAAATTAAAGGGATCTTTTAAATTAATGTAGCCACTGTGTTGGTTGTGGATAAGGATTTGTTCGTCCGTTCTTTACAATAGACCTGGTTTGAAAAATTATTGCTTTTGAGTTCTAAAGGCTTTTATGCGCAATGGGTTTGAGAGTGAGCTGCGCGAAAAACCTTTATGTGATCCCTTCACGATAAGAACATATTCGGCTAATTTATTTTTGTACCTAGTTTTTGTAGACTTTGCTAAGGAAAACTGGGTGCTTTGATTTTAGACATTTTAATCAAAGACTGGGTGATATATTTTTTTTTAGTTTGGTATCATATAATATTCCTACTGTTGGAGATAAGATTTCCCAGTGGTTGGGGATTTCCAGTGAAGCGCGGTTTTTTATCAGCTTTATCGTTATCTACTATCAGGTTATCCTGTATCAGTAAACAACGGTTAATTTAACGCATATTTTGAACACGAAAAAGTATGATTGTTTATTATTGACGGTTAAAGAAATGCATATTTTTTGTCTGTACACACGCCTGCACATCAACCTACCACAAACTGTCAAATTTCCTCAATAGACTTTGAATTTTATTACTAAGGCATACGGTTGAAAATATGTATGTAGGTATGTATTGAAGAAATTTGACAGTTTTGGATAGGTTGATGTGCAGGCGTCTGTACCTTAAAAGGTGTGCGTGTGAACTGGGTCTCCATGCGCTCCGGTAAAGAATACGGTGCTTTGGAACTATTCTAGTGTGTGTAATGCATCTGAATGCAGTGGCATTATCTAGCAAGTTTATAGTTTAACGCCTCGGTAGCCGAGTGGGCACGACTGTTATATGAGTTCATAAGTGGTGTATCTGGTAGTAGTGGCGCTATTAAGCTTAGAATGCTTATAGCCAATCAGCTCAGCAGCCGAAGTGTAAGAACGCTCGGCGCAAAATCCGAAGATCCTGATCAGGTTGGGCCGGTGAAGCTTGAGATTGTTTGGTGCGTAGCCCTTGTTCATGATCATCAAACCACATTTGGCAAGCGTGGTGATTGATAGAATTCACATTTTTTGTAGCGATGATGACTTGATTTCAATTATGACGGTATTTTCCCAGCAGTATACTAATGAAAGTAGAGGAGCCGAGTGAGGAGTTTGGTAGCACAGTGATTAAAGCGCTCGGTCGACTATTGCTATGGTGAACTTTCGCAAAGGTTAGTCATCGGTGGGATGGGAACAAACGTCACCAATCATCTCGAGCTCTTCCGCGCTATGAAAAGCACGTAAAGCCGTTGGTCCCGAGTGCATTAGAAGTCGGTGAGAACCACCGCACTACACTGGCTTTGTGGTTAACGCCACTAGTTCTGCCTGTGGTGTGTCCATTCATAGGGAAGACTTGTGGCCCAGCAGTGGCAACATAAAATGAGCTGGCGATGATAGTCTAATTAAAACTTACAAAAGCCAAGTGACGCCGTTCTGTTGCAGAGTTCTGGGAGGACCACTTCCAGTGCCGGTACCCGGGCAGCCCGCGCACCCCCTACAACGGGCACTATGAGCGCGCCTGCTCCGGCCTAGAGCGGCTGGCCCCGGACAACACCGAGTTCGAGAGGCAACTGCAGTTCGTCTCCGACGCTGTCATGGCATTCGCCTATGCTATACGGTAAATATCTTTGATATTAACGTTTTAAGTTTTACGGAACCTACCTCTTTTATCCAGGGAATCCTCGCTGTAGATACCAGCCACCAGAGGGGCAGCACGTATAAGTAGAAGCTCCCTGCCTTTCCTACTGCAAAAGATAGCTGGGTGAGAAAGAAGGACATACCCACTATACTCTGGGGGAATCGTAACCAATTTAGCAGAATTCACGTGGGGTCTTGGAACTCAAACTAACAGTAGGTTAGTACCTATTTTTTCAAAATATGAAAAAAAAATTGTAGGCACTTGAGAAAGTCTTGTTAGGTGCTTTGGCCTCAATACTGTCCCAGTGGTCAGATGTTGATATTTCAACTGTTTAAAGGAATAAAATTCAGAAGAAATTTCAGAATTAGTGTTCACATGTTTGTGTTTTTTTTAAAACAGCCGTATTGATGATATTGTTAAATCTTACATTGTTTAAAAAATATTGTAACACTTGGAACAATCTAACTACCAAAAGGAGATTTGAACTCGTTTCGCACTTGTAATCGAGCTACCATAGCCACATTCTAATCTCACTAATACTGTAGATAAACAGCGTATTACTACGAATTTCACGTTTACATGTCATCCGATAATATCTTATCAGCTGTGAATGAAATAGGTAAAGTATTTTCACCTTACGCTGGCGATAATCATATTATATCAATTTTCTTATATTTTTTTTCGTTAATGGCTAAAACGGGCCCGGTTCCTGCGCAGACCAGTCGCCATCTTACCTACGGCGAATACTTGCTTCAAGCTCACGCCGTTTACCACTTCTTGTGATTTCTGTAAGCTAGAACTAACTTCTGCCAAAGTAAAGTGATAATGTTAGTATAGCCACTAGCTTCCAGCTTCTCTTATAATAGATGACATTATCTAAAGTGTGTGTTCATCTTCAAGCAACGACAATTTTACCTCAACCAACGAATAAAATGAGTAGAATTATGATGAAGTTACTAAACTAGCTTGCTTACTCCGATCTCTAATACTAATAAATTTAGTAAATCTACATTTATTCTTCTTTGCATAATAGCACTTTTTCGAATATTTTTTTCATCAAAGTCACACCCTTCTGTTACTTGTTAACTGGCTCGTTCATGAGCTGAATTAACAGTCATCTAACAACGATCCACCATAATCACACTTTCTCTTATTCAAATGTGATGACATTGTTAGGAACTCATTAAAAGAATAAGGAATTAAGTAATTCACTGAGAGAAATCCTTTAATCTCTCAGAATAACCTCGAATCCGTCTCTTTCGTACTTCGTATCTTTGTTACTGAGTGACGGAGACAACAGGAGAAATGACGTGCATGCGGCAGACACACAAAAGGAGGGCTTATTATTCTCTCGAGCCGCGGAAGCAACGCTCGCTGAGCAGATTAATAAATTATGGTGATTAAACGCGAGGCTAAATCATATTGAAAAATAAAAAGTTGTGTTCTGAGTATGCGAACTAGGTATGTTTTTACGCACGACGGCTGCTCTTATTGATTTTAATGGGCAATAGTTTTTTTTTTTTTTGTAACCTGTCACTACCTGCAAGTAAGTATATGCGTATGCTTGTCATAATCAGCTTATGAACGTCCCACAGCTGGGCTCAGGCCTCCCGACATGAACAATTAATTTTAATATATATCTGGGTTAATAAATTAAAATAATTAAATTAATGGTATCCTCAGATCATTATTATGATCTGAGATGGGATCCATTATGATATTTTTTGTAAATCTTAAAATAACTCAAAAGAAAATATATTTAGTAAGTAAATTGGTAAATCTTTGAGTTCCAAATCATTATCTAATATTAATATTATCAAATCGATATTATTTATAGCTGATTAGTTCTCACCCGTGGTGTTGCTCACGTTGAGAATCAGTCTGTAGTGAATAACCTATCGAAGAAATTAAATGTTTTACCAGAATTTAAAAAACACCTATTGCACTTCAGGCTTTCAACTATCGTTGAAATACATAATAAAAAGGACTTTTTTAAATCAAATTCAAATTCAAATTATTTATTCGGCGTATTAGTTTGGCTTAGGTTCTAACAATAAAACTTATACATAGAATTAAAATACTATGACGAACCTTCTTACAGCATAAGCAACAGAGTTGCTGATTTTCAGTGGAGCCCGTGATGTGCGTGTGATTATTTTGTTATGTTAATGTAAAACAATGCTAAAAGAATAATAGATAATTATAAACTCTACACTATCCCTACTATCCCTACTATCCCTACTATATAATCTATACTAATATTATAAAGAGGAAATTTGTATTTTTGTATGTTTGCAACGAATTAACTCAAAAACTACTGGACCGATTTAAAAAAATTTTTCGCCATTATAATGCTACATTAGCGCTGAGTAACATAGGCTATATTAAAAAAGAAATGTCTACCCGTGCGACGCCGGGATGGGCCGCTAGTAATATTATAAATGTGAATGTGAGTCTGTTTGTTACGCTTTCACACAGACACTACTGAACCGATCGTCATGAAACTTTGTACACATATTTTCAATCGTGTTTGAAAGGGTATAAGATACTTTTTTTTATTAAAAAAGTGAGTTTATTTTTTGTTTGTTTGTTTGATGGTCAGCTAGTCCAACTAATTCAATAAACGCAAAAGTTTGTAAGTATGGATGGATGTTTGTTACTCTTTCACGTAAAAACTACTGAATGAATTTTAATGAAACTTTACAGTACCTATTATAGATTTTACTGACTTATTTTTATGAAGATGTTTTAGTATTATTAAGAGTAACAGGCAAAAAACTGCCATTGGCGAGCTATATTGGCGTGCGCTGCAAAAACCGAGTTATACGAATATCCCTAGAAATGTGTCTCCTTAATTATTTTACAAAAAAGTCCGCGAGAGTGTAATATATATATCTTAGAAGACAAAAGCTATGTTGAACTTACCTGTTGAATCCACTCTTCTGAACATTGGAGACCTCTCTCTCTATCTGACCTTGAAGTTGTGGCCGATTATGTTAACCTGAGCCCACCGCTCGAATTGCAGAATCGCTTCGAGTGCCTAAATAATTGCGTAAATGTGGGCGAATATAGCAACAGGTTTGTGGAAACTGTCCAAACGCTTGGGTTTAAGTTCTAAACCCACCGTGTAAAAGGAACCAAAAAGTTCTCAGACCATACCCTAAAACTAATGGAAGAGCGGCGCGAAGTTCTGCTTTCCTCAGGAGATGCGTATCAGTTTCGGCGGCTAAATAGGCAGATCTCGAAGTCTATAACTCGCGACACGCGCCGATTTAATACTAACCGTATTAAAGAGGCCATTGAGCGGAACAAAGGCTCAAAAGTGTTCGCAAGAGATCTGGGTATTGGGCAGTGCCAACTGACGACGCTGAAAATCGATGACGGCAGAACTGTCACGGCCAGGTCCGATATTATGGAAGAGGTCGAGAAGTTCTACGGACAGCTTTACACATCTACACGGCCACCTGTACAAAGCTTAGCTAAAAACCCTAGAGCTAAGTTAACCCGGCACTATACCGAAGATATCCCGGGCATCAGCTTGTACAAGGTTAGTAAGGCTCTCAAACAGCTCAAAAACGTCAGGGCACCAGGTGCTGACAGAATTACGGCCGACCTTCTGAAAGCAGGCGGAAGATCGGTACTCGTAGTTCTTTAGAAGCTATTTAATTCCGTTGTACTAGGGGGCAGAACGCCAGAGACGTGGCACGAAGGTATGGTGGTACTGTTCTTCAAAAAGGGCGACAAAACCCTGCTGAAGAAGTAAAGGCCCATCTCATTTCTAAGCCACGTCTATAAGCTGTTTTCAAGAGTCATAACGAATCGTCTCGCACGCAGGTTTGATGACTTCCAGCCTATCGAACAAGCCGGTTTCCGAAAAGGCTTCAGCACCATAGACCACATACATACGCTGCGGCAGGTTATACAGAAGACCGGAAGAGTATAACCAGCTTCTTTGCTTAGCGTTTGTGGACTATGAAAAAGCCTTCGATTCGATTGAAACATGGGCCGTGCTACAGTCTCTCCAGCGGTGCCAAGTTGACTACCGGTACATCGAAGTATTGAAGTGTTTGTATGAAAGCGCCACTATGTCAGTCCGTCTTCAGGACCAGTGCTCGAAACCTATCCAGTTGCAGCGAGGAGTGAGACAGGGAAATGTGATATCTCCGAAACTATTCACTGCTGCACTGGAAGATGTTTTCAAGCTTCTGGACTGGAAAGGACTCGGCATCAACGTCAACGGCGTATACATCACTCACCTTCGATTTGCTGACGATATAGAGGTCATGGCTGAGACCCTGGAAGACCTCGGTACAATGCTCGGTGACGGTCTAGCTAGGTTGGTCCAACTTCAGCAAAGAGGTAAATCGTCGAATCCAATTAGGCTGGGCAGCGTTCGGTAAGCTACGAAATGTCTTTTCGTCCGATATACCGCAGTGTTTCAAGACGAAAGTCTTTGACCAGTGTGTGTTGCCAGTGATGACATACAGGACTGAGACTATGGGCCTCATAAAAAGGCTCAGGGTCACTCAAAAAGCAATGGAGAGGGGTAATACTCGGGGCTTCTCTGCGTGATCGAATCGGAAATAAAGAGATCCGCAGAATAACAAAGGTAGCCCGAAGAGTTGCTAAGCTCAAGTGGCAGTGGGCAGGGCACATTGCTCGCAGGACTGATGGCCGCTGGGGTGGAATAGTCCTTGAGTGGCGACCGCGTACCGGAAAGCGCAGTGTGGATAGGCCTCCAACAAGGTGGACCGACGATCTGGTCAAGGTCGCGGGAAGCCGCTGGATGCGAGCAGCACAAAACCGATCGTTGTGGAGATCCTTGGGGAAGGCCTTTGTCCAGCAGTGGACGTCTTTTGGCTGAGATGATGATGATGATTATAGAATAACTATTCGAACCTTATTCTTTGTTTATTTGTAAGGCACCTAATGTTTCAAACTTATATGTATGTGACATAAACTAAGTAAGTATAATAAAATATTCAAAACAATAGCCATCTTAAAAAATACACACTATTGCATTTATAATATTAGTCAGAGTTAGTCACTGTTATTGCAAACACAATAAATCAAAGCGGGAACAAATTACAAGCAAATAAAAACTAATTCCATGGTAGGTAGTACTAACTTCGTGCCGAGCGCCAAACTTAACTCGGTCTCATTTAATTAGCAGAATCTGCAGGTGGCTCATATTTTAATCACGGCTTGCGCAGTTCCATGTGAGAATAGTTGAATTCAATGCCACTTTTCATAGCAACTTGGACGGCGTTGAAAGCTCTGCATGCTAAAAGATTCTTTAGAACGTGGGCCACTTATAGTGAATTACAATTTTCCGTCTACAGCATATGAGGGACGGGTCGCTACTCCGCCTGATGTGAGCTGCAGATTACTTTCTAAAAATTTTTCTTGTGAACATACCTTTGTATATAGTTTTGTGTTGCTTTCTTTAGGTTTAAAGAAACTTTATTCTCATAAGAATACAGTATTCACTTACATGAGATTCATAATTATAAAAAGTAATTAAATTGCCCTGTGACGAAACATGCATTTAAACTAGGCTATACGTAATTTTAATAATACAAAACAGAACAAAAACGAAAAGTCAAATTAAGTGGGTAAAATGTTTTTGTAACAAGTAATTTTTTAACCAGATCACCGAACGAGTCTATAGAATTTAAACTGAGATACCCTCATCGACTCAAAAAAAAATCATAATGTCACTGTGTCTATAGTTATGACTGTGTGTGTTACGAGAACGCTGCGCAGCAGCTTTGTTGGTAGCGGTGCAGTGTGTGCATGCAATACGTGTGTGCGTGACAAAATAGTGCAGTGCCACCGCGCCCACCCGCCAATCTTAGTTAGTTAGTTATCTTAATTTCTGTTACTATTGTATTTTTATCACACCTGCGTATTATTGTATTATCGTTATGTTCGTTTATCAATAAATAGCTGATATAAAGAATAAACCCTAACAATAAAAATCAGGTGACAATACTATTGTCACCTGATCATTATTGTTGATCATTGTTGATCGTTGTCGGTTCTTTTAAATTAAAATTACAAGTATTAAAATTTATTACTAAAAAGCTTAAAAAAGACATTTGTTATTTAAGGATCTATTATTGTTGCTGTTGTTTCATAATTAGAACTCTTACAACACATGCTTCAGTAAAAAAATTAATGAAAATATGCCTGCATTTGCACAATCGCATCTTACCGAAATGGGATTTAGAACATTTCCTACCTTTTTAACTTTATATTATACTAGCTGCCCCCGGCGGACTTCGTACCGCTTTGACAGTTTCCATGACAACACTACAAACAAATCATTTTGTATTGGAAAAATTTCAAAAATCAAAAATAATTTAGAGGTGGACCACCCTTAACATTTAGGGGGATGAAAAATAGATGTTGGCCGATTCTCATAGATACCGGATAAGCGCAAAAAATTTCATCAAAATCGGTCAAGCCGTTTCGGAGGAGTATGGCAACGAAAACTGTGACACGAGAATTTTATATATTAGATATATATACACATATACTTAACAATGGTTATATGAGTTTGAGTTCTCTTTAGTAGAGGAGTGCAGTTCGAAATTTCACCACGAATCAAAACATATAAGCTTGTTCCAACGAAGTTATAATTATTCTCTTTGAAATTCACGTTACCGGATTATAGAGGTACCAGAGTTAGACGATCCGATGCGATCAGTCCGAGATTGTAATCTCTTTAACGACTGAATATTTTCAGCAGATCCATTCTATTAATACTTAATCTCTTTTGGAGAATTGCTTTTCTCCACTTGATTCGACAGTCGAAGGACGTTTTGCCGGCCAGGCACAAATATGGCTACTGACTATATCTGGTAGTGGTATATGCAATGCAAATCAGATTAGTAAATTAACACTTTACACAAAAGCGAGTTTTTTTTCAATTGACATAGGGTTAGGAAACATTATATTAATAACAGTAAAAAATTTCAAGAAAAACTGGTTTCAAAACAACACACTGAAACAAAAACGGCTTGCTGTGGAGTTTATTATTCTTGGTCTTATTCTAGATAAACTTTAGAATTTTGGCAACAGAATTGAAATTAATTTAATTTAATTTCTTCATTTCACAGTCTTATTAAGAAACGTGGAAAGGCTTTAACAACTTGGTGTTAATTACATTGAGGCTATAACATACTCTGATGTCTTTAAGTAGGAGGTGTTAAATTTTATGCATAACTTTATAGCACCTTCGGGATCAACTGTAACTGTGAATAACGTTTCGCTTCAAGGCGAATAAAACTTTATTCTTGGTGAAGCGTTAGGTACTATTGCGTTCAGGAAAAACATTATCTATGAATATTAAATTGAAATTCAACACACAGGCGCGGGTGGTTGGATAGCCTTTTCAGGTTTCGTGTAGAGATCTAAAGAGAGACCTAGATCTAGATAATATTATTAAGAAATACATTTTATAGAAATCTCGGAATGACGGATCAGGCTGTTTATGCATATGAAATTGTGGGTAGGTAGTAAAATTTATTAACGTCAACTTAAAGAAAGAAAGAAAGAAAGAAAAACTCACATAATATGATACAGACACAAAGACATGAAATGCAAGACAAAAAATAACTAACAAATAACAAATAAAAATAATACAACATTGTGAGGAGCCAATCAGGACCTTACCTCAGCATATGTCACTACGGTGTGAGAGAGTCACATCGCAACGGCACTGGTATTCTGGCAGGCCTGTGCGAGGTGACGTTTTTATCTTAAACAATTAGACTACAGAATAAATAAATAAATTAGCAAAAAAAAATCAAAAATATAATTAAAATATAAATATATGTATCTGGATATAATTTACGATGATTCAATCTAAAATTCAATTCTTTAGGCTTATGGTAGACACGCCTGCACATCAACTTATCCAAAACTGTCAAATTACTACAATACAATGTCAACCATATACCTTAGAAATAAAGTTCAAAGTCTATTTGTGGTAGGTTGATGTGCAGGCGTCTGTACGTTAAGAAAATATTGTCTCTTTCCCGTTTGTATATTCTCTATTCTACTCTGTATTATAATTGAAGAATGTTTTGTGTACCTAACAAGGATTTCTTTAATAAATAAATAAAATATTGATTCTCGTTCTAACTATTGCAACTACCTTTTTATGCATAAATCTGTTTAGTCAAATATTAAATTAGATTTTAATACCACACATTTATTTCAATATTTATCATACTTTATTATTATTTTACTTTTTAATAAGGCAAGTAAGTAAGGCTTATTCTTACAATTTATATTAGCCAAAGTTAATTTAAAAAAGATAGACATAATGACTATTACCACATCAGGAGTTTGTTTAAAATGACACAATAAAAAAATATAAGCGCTCTCGGCTCTCTATTCTTGACAATGCAAAGTAGAAAATTATAGTTTCAAATGCTCCATTAAATCCTTATTATGCTTGAAGATTGAATCCAGGCTACGTGTGCAGTTGGTACAGACGCCTGCACGTCAACCTATCCAAAACTGTCAAATTTGTTCAATAAATGTTCAACCATTATGCCATACATACATATAAAATAATAATATTATATTGAGGAAAGCTTTGTATTTTGTATCTATGTTTGTAACGAATAAACTCAAAAACTACTGGACCGATTTAAAAAATTCATTCACCATTAGAGTGCTACATTAGCGTTGAGTGACATAGGCTATATTAAAAAAAAATATGAGTAATACATAGAGTTCAAAGTTTAATGTGGACATTTGACAGTTTGTGGTAGCCGGATGTGCAGGCGTGTGTGTGTACATTACGCGCCCAAGTATGCGACCTCGATGCTTTCAGTCGGCCGGCCTCGTTTCATACTTCAGAATGCTGCCGGGCGAGGGATCCGTTCTTTTGGCAGGCACCCTCTTTCACGTCAGGTTGCGTTCGTTGCAGGAAGGCAGTTTTCGAATGAAATTGCTCGGAATAAACCTGCAAGGAATCGTAACACTTGCATCTTTGACAGAGACAAAATAGTTTGCTGAAATCCAGGTAGCAATTTTTACAGTACCTAGGTGTTTTGGGAAGCAAAGATTTGTAAGTCGTATTGGTGTAGAACAACTTCTACGGATCTACTCGCGAGTTATTTAAATGTGTAGTGCGCGCGTAAACTTATAAACTAATAAAAAACCACATAGTATAGTATTGTAATAGTGTAGTTTAAAGGGTAGGACAAGATATTGGTCAACTTATCGGCACATTTTATAGTGCTAAAAAGTGCAACACACAAATACACACAATGAATTACAAATAGTACAGATAATATAAATACAAATAGTACAGATCGCTGTATTTATAGATAGTACATTTGGTTTTGTTTTTTTTTTAATATATTTTAAGGAGGCAAACTAGCAGGCGGGTCACCTGATGGAAAGTAATTACCGCCGCCCATGGGTACCAGCAAAACCAAAGTATTCGCAGATGCGTTGCCGACCTTGAGGAAGGAGTTGGATCTTGAGGAGGGAGTACGAATTGGGAGGGGGGAGGGGTAAGAGATGGGCCTCCGGTACTTTCACTCACCGGACGAAACACAACAGCAACGAGTACCATTGTTTCACGCCGATATTATGTGAGAGGGTGGTATTACGCCGGGCGAGCCGGTCCATTTCGTGCTGCAACGCAGCGTGGCTCTACCACTCGGACAGTGTCACTCATTTAGCACCACCCAGGGGTCACGTGTAGGGTCTCAAGGGTAAACCTACAGACGCGAGTAACTTTAACTCCTACAGTTTCTTTATATAGCACATAAAATGTTTCTTATTAACAACAATGCTTTTCTTTTCCACGTATACCCACTAAGCTGCATCGTTAAGTATCCTAGCGAACATTAGCACAACTTAGAAACTTAACTGTACAAGATTAGAGACGATCCAAGACTAAACAAATTGAAAGAAAACAACTAAAAGACATTAGCTTTAAAGCAGCTCCCGCTTTCAAATACCGGACATTTCTTTCTATTACGGAACTTAGACAAAGAAGGAAATACTGGCTTATGTGCAGTAAGAGTTTGTGATAAGATAAGTGTCGATAGGCTATAAAAAATCTGTGTCACATTATGTATTACCTAAAGATCTATTTGATTAAAAAAACAAGATCAACTCTAGATTAAATTTTACTTATTATTTTGAGGTGTGACACCTCAGTTTCCCTGTGACCACGGACCCTGCAAAGGTTCGACAGGTCAGGATTAAAATAATATAATATGTAAAATTAAACGCAAATACATCAATAAAATTAATAATATTTGCATTCAATGTGTAGTTCGTCTTAACTTTAGAGTACCGTTGGAATGTACTTATTCTTGAGACATTTATGCGTACTTTTAAAGTTTGTTTTTAAGATTGTAGATTAAATCCTTCATGTGATAAAAAAAACTAATATAAGACTAATAAAAACTAATATAGAAACATTTTATTTAAAAAAAAAAACATTTGCAAAAATTCTAATACGTTTATTTCTAATCAATAAACCCTTTACTTTGTAGTTTAGGTATCGTTTGACAAACTTTAGTTTTTAATAAGAAATCAATTACTTATTTAGTAACTAAAGCTAAATATACACTAGGACTAAATATAATAAAAATAGGGTAAACCTAAAACTTTAATTCTCATTGACGTGTGCATGCAAACATACCGGTTCAGTTTGATCAACGAAATTAACAGGTCAACAGCAGGGAGATTATTAAATTTTGTTTGTTTCTTTATTAGTCCAGTCGAAGCAATTATCCTCACAGAATGCACCTTCGCGGCTCTAATTCTCTCCCCATCACTCCCATCGGGCCACTTCTGGATCTAACGCGAAATTAGATAACTTTACGAGGGTCGTCTTGAATTCCGAATATTACGAGTTTGTCTTGCCTCGAATCCTTCGCCATTAGAACCCCAATCAAACTTTCATTGCCCCTCAAAAATTATGAAGCAATCACGTTGTTTAGTGATCGTAACTTCGACTGTAATTCTATTTTGTATCTGATATCGAGATAAGCTGACGCCAGCCATCGAACCCGCGACCCTTCGGTTTATAGATATTGCTTGTGACAAACGATAGCGCGACGACAAATTACAGTTTCCATTGTCGTAACTAACATATATTCCTCTGTACGGAACTTAATACAGCTAAACCCCCTTACAAATAAACAGAGAGTGATCGCCGAATAGTTATTCCGTGTTTTGTTTCTATCATGTAATCTTCATTTGATATTAGAATAAAAGAGACAAAACGCGGAATAACCATTCCAAGCTTATTCTTTGTTTATTTGTAATGCCCTAAGGGTACGAAATGAAGTTTACATGATAGGAACAAATTTCGGAGCTTATGCTCTTTTTATTTGTAAGGGGGCAAGAGTAACGTCATAGTAACCGTATCGTCAGTTGTTGGAAGTTGCTGACTAATCACGGAAATGTATGTACGCGCATAACTTCCGGTCGATTGAACAAAATTGGATATTTTTTTTTGTGTTTGTTATTGTCTGGACAATGTTTGTAAAGAAGAAAATTAAAAGAAAATTAAAAGAAAAAAAAGGCTACGTATGATTATGATCATGTATTATTTTTCTTAATTCTACAAAAAATTGTTTTAATACAACAGTAGAATGGTGCGAATTTGGCCATTTAGCTGAGTTTCTTTCCGGCGAGTTGACGAACAAGTCCACTCAATTGGCTAATTGTTTATTTATGGCAAATTTCAATATTATTGTTTTCTAAAGTTAATTTTTAATATTATTGTTTTTTAAAAGCGAACACTACACATTGAAATGAAACAACTTTTACGGATCTACTCGCGTTTATTTTACACATTACCAGACGTTTCGAACCCTTTGCAGGGTCTGTGGTTGGACTGAGACAACCTCAGTCTGTCGTTTGTTGTTGATTTCTTGTTGTTGTTGTTTCATTTCAAATTTCATTATTGTTACGAATTTTTAGAGTTGTGTAAAACAAATAGAATGTTTATCACCGTCAATTAAACACAAATCAAACATAAGTCGGTGGCGAGGCTAAATGCGGGCTGTCTGTCCTTTATTTGATGGCCATACAGTACAGTTTAACTAAACTGACATACCAAATATTTTAATTAACTTTCTTAGAGTTATTATGTGATAGCTAACTTTAAAAAATACTTATAAATACAATAAACAAACGCAAAAATGAAAAAAATAATTAGTTTTAAAGAAAGCCTGAAATTTTTAATTTAATATCAGTGCCATGCTTCGATAAAAAGCCTTTAAAAGATTTTAATTAGTTGCTACAGAAATAAATTAGTATGCTCTAGGTAGTGCCGGTTTCCAATTTTACATTTAAGATTAGTTACCCGAACTTAACTATTAGTAATTAGTTAATTCATCATCATCATCATCGTCATCTCCGCTAAAAGACTCCCACTGCTGGACAAAGGCTGCTGCTGCTGTTAGTTAAATAGTTTCCAATACGTATTCATAACAACTTGAAAGTGATCAAACCTCCGTTATCAACTCCTACAGTTATTAGTCTTACGTCTATAAATTGCCCATTACTGGATGTCATATTAAATTCATATTCTGTACCTCCAATGACTGTGTCTCAAGTTTAGATCGAGTTACGAGGCTCGCAGTTTAATTAAAATGGCATTCGATGTAACAATAGGTATACCTAATTACAAAATCAGGAGAGTGGAGAAGCTAAGCTTCATACAAACGCGCTCGAGCATTTGACAACCTCTGGCGGACACGGATTCTCGCCGTATATAAAAACCGGACAAGTGCGAGACGGACTCGCCCACGGTTTCTGGGTGCCCAGGACTAAAACAACTCACTAAAAACTTCATGAATTTATTAAAAATACACCAACTCGCTACTACATCGTCTTTGATCGTCTTATGACTTTCTTTATAATCATAGACAGTAATAACAAAAAGGTTTAAACATATTGTTCTGTCACGAACATATTTTATGGGTACAAACGCCTGCACATCAACCTACCCAAAACTGTCAAATTTCTTCAATACATTTTCAACCGTATACCTTAGGAATAAAATTCAAAGTCTATTGAGGAAATTTGACAGTTTGTGGTAGGTTGATGTGCAGGCGTGTGTACATATTATATAGTTCAGGAGTCGAGTCTCGAAACTTTCTCGACTGTTAGGTACACATACGTTATTAGATATCTACATATACCTACTACTATAAAAGACGGAAAAGGTATTTCTTTTTTCATTCTTCGTCATAAATCGAAAACTATACATCATAAAAATAATTTAAAATCTGTTTAAGCTTGTGCAAATGAAGCCTTTTCATACGAAACCCCACATGACACGGTTAACTTACTTCAAAATTTAAACCCCCGTTCCTTGCATAAAGACTCTGTTTTTTGTGATTTAATTAAATATGTATACTTTCAGACTTTTCCCTGTACTTGTAGTATAAGACGATATTACTTGCCAAACTTCATAGTTCTAGGTGTTGGCAAGTACCCTATGAATTTTGATTCCCTTGAAGGTGTCGAAATATACGTTTTTTGCGACATAAACGGCCGTATCTTTTTTCGTTAACTTAGAAGTTTGATTTTTTCACAGCTTCAAGAGACCGCAGACCTGAGTATATGGTTTAATTTCCACTCGATACCTCTACGCGTTCCCGAGATAAAAGGTTTTCTCCTTTTGAGGTACGGAACCCTAAAAAGTACTTTGTGATCTCGCAAACGCTGCGCTCAGGACTGATCCGTGCAGCCAACGACAACGTCATAAGTCGTCGTAAGTCAACGATACGTATAAATGATGTTTATGATTCTATTTAATTTAAATTCTATTAGCGTCTAGTAACCTTCGTTTGAAGATTCGTGTCCGTGAGAGGGTCTTTGTGTGCGTTGCTCGAGCGCGATATATATAAAGCTTACCTTCTGGGCTCTCCTTGTTTTGTGTAAACACTCTGCCAATATTGGAGTTCATAAAGGTTCGCCTTTTTACAAGACGCTTTGGTGATTTAAGCAGTTATATCTTTCTGTTTGAGCACTTCGAATTGAACATTTGTTTGTTGGACTGTCTTTCCAATTTATCGTTATGTTTGTTTTCAGTTTCAATTTTCCTATTGGAACTTGTAATTCTCATTAACGATGAATGCTTTTTTTTTACAAAAATGTGGTTATATAAATTTTCTAGCTGTTTAAGATAGGACTTCCCAAACAGAGCAATTGTAACCGAAAAAAACTGCACAGAAATAGCAACTCTAGTTGCGAGTTACGATGAACGACAACAGTTTTCAATTGTTGCAACATAAAAAGTTACTCTATGGTTGCAACTAGCAACTGTTATATTTGTACTATAGTATTACTACTACGACTATAGTCCGGCAACTTCGTGCGCAACCGTCCCGCGGGGTGACAGACGGTGGCGGGGACGAGGTACCTAAGACGTCAGCGGGTGGCGGATGGTGTAGCGGGGAAGGGCAACGCATGCAACTGCGCGTCATGATACTGTGCTACCTCGTCCCCGCCCACGTCTGTACCCCGCAGGACGGTCGCGCACGAAGTTGTCCCCCGCCCGACCCTCTAAATGACAGCACACATTTACAGAATACACTAAACATGCACACCAGTTTAGGCCCAAGACACCGTACTCGTAGAACAAGGGTACGAAGAACCGGTTCACACTCGCTCTACACCAGGTACAGACATGTACCTGGTCGGTTCTCTCCTCCTCCACGGCCCGGTCAACCCGAGCCGAGGTCCGTGCCTTTAGAGGCGCCCTCGGGTTGCTCCGCTCCCCGATCCGATCCGAACCCTTCGGAGAATCTAGTAGGGCACGGGGACGCGCACTTGTGCGCGATGCCGTTCCCTCTAGATAACCTCTGAAGGTGATTCGTTTCACACGGCTTGAGGGACCCTTTACGTTCCTCGCCGCCCCCAAAAAGCCCGGTGAAGCTGAAAATGCCGCAGCGGCAATCAGCAATCTCTCTCCAAAAAAAAAAAAACGAAGTTGTCGCACTATAGTTATACAACTCATAACAGTTGGTAGTTTCTTTAATTAAGTTGATAGTTTCATCAACTAAAGACTGCGAAACGCCTTACGACAAGACGGAGCGACCGAGGCAGTGCGACTAAATTCGAGTACATGATGGTGTGATCCCATTCATCCGCAGTACGGTGAGCGTTTCGGTCGCGCAACGAAGAGAGAAGAGAGTTCCGTTGCCGGCCGGTACGTTAGTTTCTATAAAAAACCGTCTCGTTTGTCACAGTGACATGCATGCGACGGTGTGCGGGGGCCGGCCAGGCCTCTGCGACGCCATGAAGCCGGCCAGCGGATCCGACCTGCTCCGGTTCCTGAGGAAAGTCAACTTCACTGGTGAGTCTCGCTTAGTTATTTGATATAATGTATAGGTACATATATATCCTAAACATTAGCCTATAAGCGTCCTACCGGTGGGGTAAAGTTTTCCCAAATTAACAATAGCACATTTAGAGGTTGGGGTATAGCCCACTACGGTAGCCCAATTTGTGGGCTTTAACGATTGTATTTTAGGTAATGGACCAACGGCTTAATGTCGTTTCTAGAAGTGAAGCATGAAGTAGCAAAATAGCTTTATTTACGCATGCGGTGAGCAAGCATTTCGTAAATTGTTTAACGAGAACAATCGCAATCAGAACGTGCTACCAGCTGTATCCAACGAGCTTTACATTTTATATCAGCAAGCATTATAATATTATTATGATGGAAAATCTGATAAAAAATCCATTTGGAAAACACTCTGAGTTCCGTAAGATTGTTTTAAGACTTTAGGCCACCACCTATATTTATTTATTTATTTATTTATTTATTTGTTTATTAGGACAACCAACAAGACAAACACTGATACAAGCAAAAATTGTAGAAACAAAAATAAACTTACAGCTAAGCGTCCTCTTAATTATAGGTTGCCACGGCATGCAATGTGGACTATATATTTTGCATTTATATATGGGCAATCTGATGCTTGGTTCCTAGGTCTGAGTGGGGACGAGTTCCACTTCGACAGCAACGGCGACGGGCCGGCGCGGTACAACATCCTGCACTTCAAGCAGCTGCAGCAGGGCGTCTACAGATGGGTCAACGTTGGGCAGTACCTCGACGGAGAGCTGCAGCTAGACCTGGACGGTAATCAATGAAAAGCATATTCTTAAATTATAGTGACTATCCTTGGTAGTTTCTATCTTCTGTTTAGAATCGAACTTAATTGAGACCTTCCTAATACCTATTTCCTCATGCAGATATTCAGTTCAAATGGGAGTCGCGACGGCCACCAGAGTCGGTGTGCTCCGCGGAGTGCGAGCTGGGGCAGGCCAAGCAGTACGTGGAGGGTGAGAGCTGCTGCTGGCACTGCTTCAACTGCACGCAATACGAGGTATGGATAAGTGCTCTGTGGAATGTGAGATGGGGCAGGATAAGCGTTACGTGGAAGGATAGAGCTGCTGCTGGCATTGCTTCAACTGCACGCAGTATGAGGTATAGATGTGTGCTCTGTGGAGCGCGAGCAGGGACAGGCCAAGCAGTACGTGAAGGGCCACACAACAATTCAGATTTATGTATGAGGTGAGAGACGGATGGTACGCACCTGGTGACTAGTGTACATAGATCGATGAAAGTCACTGATAGCCACGGGATGCGATACAAAATCGGTCGTTGTGGAGATCCTTGGGGAAGGCCTTTGTGCAGCAGTGGACGTCTTCTGGTTGAGATGATGATGGTCTCCTCGTTGTGTTCGAACACGCCAACGCCCGCCCGTGTGTGCTCTGATCTGGCTGGAAATTATTTTTAAATACCTGGTATTTCGTCATTTCGTTTCTTTGTCGCACCTCCAAAAGATGAAATAGTCGACCAGCACACGTTTTCTCTCCTTCCTATATTATGGGGTCCTTCAAAAGAGGCGTGAAGAAGGCCTTAAGAGTGAGGTTAACTGATGCTACGTTTGTTTTTACGCTGTACCAATTATCTTCGCGTCTGGACTCCATTTCCATTTAACATCAGGTGGGACGGAGTTATTTGCCGAGCTATCTAAAAAAAATAAAAATAAAATATAAGTAAAATGGTAAGTGCACGTAAGTTTACCATCACTATACTTATCTCTATCGTGCTCGGTGTCGTGCACTTCAAGAGGCCTATGTCCAGCAGTGGCCTAGTATAGGCTGATGATGATGATGATGATGATGATGATGATACTTATAATAAACTAGCTGTTCCCCGACCCACCGCGTCGCATTGCGTCGCGAATGCGCTAGTTAGTGCTTTGTATTAGCTTATCGCTTATTTTCTGACTTCAAAACAAAAAAAAACAAACAAACTCTTCAATACCTTTATTATTTTAATTTAAATTGACGCGGGTTTTCGGGCTTTCAACTAGTTTCAAACGTTTGGTGGGTTGTGCCAGATCCGGTCGCCGTACGTGGAGACGGCGTGCATGGTGTGCCCGCGCGGCACGCTGCCCGACCCGACGCGCACGCACTGCCGCCCCATCCCCGAGGCGTACCTGCGCCCCGACTCAGCCTGGGCCATCGGCGCCATGTCCTTCTCCTCAGTCGGGATCCTGCTTACCGCGTGAGTGTTTGTACTCTGTATTATGTATTTTAAGGGTATTTTACACATTTTGTATATTTTTGGGATACATTTTTTTGGTATGTCATAAAAATGAAAAATTCAAAGTTCTTATAGAAAATGTCAATTAAATTTTCTTCAAACCATTTAAATCTCTTGCACTCTTGTTGATATGTTGTACTTACATGATGTCTGTAGTAATAGAATTGATTGTTCTGAGTTGTTATCTCTATTTCTACAAATAAGAACACCGACAAGGCGCACTAGACACACCCCTCTTTTTCATGTACCACTTAGGCACTCTAATTACGCTCAAAATTCAATTGTTTGCCGTTCGCTGAATAGTTATAACAAAACCTTCTCATCCATCGATGTCTTTCATCTTAGTAAAGCGTCTTTCAAAAAACAAATTACATCTATACTCCTAAATTTATAGACTCACAGTAAACACTTTCCACAAATAGACTCCTAAATTATCCCCGCTGTCACACCGGTGACCAAGAACACCCACACATACACACACTCATACATCTATGCGCCCACATGCAACACATTTATTTATTTAATATCTAATTACACTACTCTCCTGGAACACACACACATACACACACACACACACACACACACACACACACACACCCACACACATACAAAAAATGCTGCCAATAGCGTACCACTACTTACTATTTTCTGTTTTTATTACTTTTGAATTAACGTCCATATTGTTGTAATTATTGTGTTTTTCAAATTGTATTTTGACACTTTTAAATTATATTCTATTTTGTTATGTAATCCGTTTAAGCGACTTTATATTGAAAAATTGTATTAAAAAGTAGGGATCTGTAATTGGTATTAGGATAAGCATACAATGTAATAACTAAATTTATAAAGTGCTGTTGATTCCATGATAATAAAAAAATAAAATAAATAAATATTTCAGACTTATATAAGCAGTGCTCTTGTACTAAATATTTTTATAAATGTGTATAAATGTGGTGTACGGGTTGTGTTTTAATGTTTCTTACTAAGTATTCAGATCTTTGTATTGTGTACAAAAATCTCACAACTAAGCAAAAAATACCTCCCACCAACCAAACCGAGTAGACAAACATGTACCCCCAGCTTAGAATCGAATCGGACTGTGACCAGTGGTGTTAACCACTAGACTACAGAGGCGATATTTGATGATTTGTAATAAATCCACATTGTATTAGGTTCGTGTGTGGAGTGTGGGCGCGGCACAGCTCGACACCAGTGGTGCGCGCGAGCGGGAGAGAGCTATCCTACGTCCTGCTCGCCGGAATACTCATGTGCTACCTGGTGACCTTCGCGCTGGTGTTCAGGCCGACTGATATACTTTGCTCACTACAAAGGCAAGTGGAACATTCTCATTTTTTTCTCTTTCTCTCTCACACACACTATACTAATCTATACATCTATTTATAGGGTATTATAAGTCGAAGACGTACTTGTTTTGCCAGACTCAGATAGAGATGGGCGGACATGATGACACCCGGTGGAAAATTTATACATAAATTTATACACAGTGTTGGCGACCGACAAAGCTAACCTATGTCAGTAATGTCCTTTTTAAATGAAACAGTATCTAGTATATGTATCTACTATATATTAAACAATAAGCAATATCGCCACGGTTTCCGTAGTTAGACCCACTACGATTTTTCGTAGCATTTTGCTACGAAAATCACTCTCTGTAGACGTCAAAAGATCGGCCTTGCGATCCATAATGTTCGGCTAGTTAATATTTAACTAGCCTGGCTGAATAGATGCACACCTTGAAAACGGCTGCTGTTTTTAGCACTGAGCCGACTGTATCAACTAAGTTTTCTTATAAGAAAATCTCTTATGAGTGAGAGCCGTAAAAAAGAAATAAATCTATCTCGGTAATCGGGGCAAGATAAAGAAGCAGTAAACCCGTGCGGAAGTAACAAAGCCTGGAAAAAAGATTGGAGCCCCTATCTGGGAGGGGAAGGGTTACGGCTGCAATAAACTCGGATCATCATTATTTTCGGAATGACTCCTCTTGTTTTTGGTAATGACATTTCAAGAGGATAATCTTTCGATTCGAGAATTGAATGCGAGGGACGAGAATCGAATCACTAAGTCGTGACGTGAAGGAGGTTTGTAAACAGTTTGTTCAAAACTATTTCAAGAGTATCGCTGGCCGGTAATTATCACAGTATCACAATAGAATGTCATTTGTTTTCATTGATAGAAGATAAATCAACGTGTGACCCATGGTGATCCATGAGGTAGGAAACGGTTAACGCTGCCCGCCCACAATCGGCTTTTTGTAGGACTGACAATCGGACCGATTGTTCGCCGAGGTTTTATCACCTATTTCGTGACCGCTTGTGTGGATAATTGCTGACCGATTTTTTAGTCGGTGTAAATGAAACATACGGAATTCTATGTTGCAACGCACACAAAAAGCCTACAAACAGTCGGTCGTTGGCGGGCACCGTTACCATAATTTGTCATATTATTGCACTGACATTAGATTCGAGTAAAAAAGACAAAACATGGAATAACTTTTCGAAGCATACAGTCTCAATTCATTGGTAAGGCCATATTTTTGTTTGATATTAACGTTATAGGTTATTAATGTATAAAAACTTGTTCTGCTAATACTAAAATATAACAAAAGACAATCGCACGCACAATGAAAGGCGGCGTGCCCTTATTTCAAGATACTGTTTTTACCTTTTTTCGTATAAACCACGATTTTACAATCCATAAGTATGTAAGGTGGTGTTAATTTAACGAGCTGCCACAAAGAGCGTCTTTATCAGAGTACATCGACCAAGTACTCACACAAGCCATTTCCTCCACGATGCTGACGAGGTCTAGCCGGTGATCTCGTCTGCGTAATAAAACCTCGAGTGTGATTACAATACGGTCTTTTGTTGAGGAACTTTCTATATTTTCTTGGAATAGGGACTATCTTGTATACCAGGTACGATTCGAGTAGCATCGACTTCACTTACATTTATTTATAACCTCTTTCTATTGTTGTATTAAACGAACCTCTGATAAACCGGGATTATTTTTAAATCCATTGTTACCCTGATAATAGCTACAGAACTTGTTATTAGACTTTCACATGTAAACCTTATGATCGGAATTTAGAGTTAGGCAGACTGGCCTGAAACGATATCCCTACCGTCTTAGGAGGACCGATCCGATCCTAACGCCTCGGAGATTCTAGTACGGAACGAGGACACGCACTAGTGCGTGATGCCATTCCCTCTAGAAATCCTCTGACGGTGCTTAGTTTCACACGGCTTGAGGAACCATTTGAGTTTCAAAATCAATCGAATTAATTTTATTCAATAGACGTTATCTTTTTGATATTGTCTGATAATTAAGTAAGCATCTACCTGGTCTCTGTATTTTTCTTAAGTATCAAAAGTTTCATTAAAATTGCCTTATTGTATAAAGAATATAGAATAAGAATAATAATAATAAGAATATTGGTCTGAGCGTAAAATCAATTAAACAAAGTTAATCTATTAAAAATTGTAAAAAAACTTATGCGGCCATAGCACATAATTTGTAAGTAATTAATATATAATAATAGCACACTAGCACACACACACACACACACGCACGCACGCACGCACGCACGCACGCACGCACGCACCCACACACACACCTTCACACTACCTTCTCAGGCATCAGTCTCACACAAACATAACTCATATAAATGTTTAATGTATGTTATTATGCTGTGTAAGTTTGTGATGAGAAATAAATGCATTTATTTATTTATTTATTTATATTGCGTGTTGTAACCAAACATCACGGACGGAGGAGTGTGAAATTTCGCACACTTATAGTTTATATAGAGAAGGAATGCAGAATGCTAATATTTCTTTTAAATTATGCATACAAAATACATTAAATTAAATAAACATTGTTTCATACATTTTTCAAAAATTTCAATAATGGAAGAGGAGCGGCTGAAATCTGTCAATGCCAATCCAAAGTCACATTCTATCTTTTTTAATTTTTCATTGCTTAGGATACAATCCGTGCAGCCTTAATAAAATGACGGTCGAATTTCGACCACTGGGCAACCACTACTGTAATCAAACAGCCATCAGGCGAGGCTTCTATAAAAAAAATCTGTGACATTTCTTTGTCCGCTCACAATGGCCGGGACGTACGTACGAAGCTTTTGTTCTGTGAACAAAACGGGTTTTCGGTAAACTCCCGTCCCAATCAGTTAGTGCCTCGTAGCGGCACCAGCCTTCGACACGGTAACCCAATGTTCGACATTAGTTTTCGTCGCTAAAAGAATAGAATAGAATAGGTATTTATTTTACTAATACTGTACACTCAACATTCATAAACAAAAAGAAAAGTTG
The DNA here is from genome assembly GCA_949315975.1 of Eudonia truncicolella. NCBI lineage: Eukaryota > Metazoa > Arthropoda > Insecta > Lepidoptera > Crambidae > Eudonia > Eudonia truncicolella. Next base: position 17,255,225 of record OX438835.1, on the reverse strand, counting down.
GTATAAAAATTATAATATTATTAACAAAAATAATATAAAATGTATAAAAAAAAAAACAGTACATTGCCGAGTTATGCATACCGGCGTTGCTGCATGCACACCGTCACCAAACGTCTGCACTCAACCTACGGATTATACGTAGCGCTGTCTTTCAGTACAACCCTTGCATGACGTAGGAATAAGTAACTGACACTGAACACTATAAAATCATATAATAATCAGAAGATAGGTACAGACGCCTGCACATCACCTATGATGTGAAATGAATGAATTGAAGAAATTTAACAGTTTTGGATAGGTTGATGTGCAGGCGTGTGTACCCTACCTATGTATGTAGGGTATGTCAACGTATGTCTGTCTATGACACCCCCGTTATGAAACCCCGTAAACCTTTGATTAAAATGAAACGCGAATATTTAAAAGTGTAAATATAGAATTTCTTTGAAATTTTAATAGATGCCAGTTAGTATGCAAGTGGTCTGTGTACAATATGTTGCTACAGTCAACAATCAGTTGCTGACTCCAATTGATGAAGACTAAAGAAAAAAATGTCGATCACTGTTTTGTTTTTTTTGAGAGAGTTTTCTGATTGCCTCAAACGGCACTTTCAGCTTCACCGGGCTTGTTTGGGGGCGGCGAGAAACTTTAAGGGTTCCTCGAGCCGTGTGAAACGAATACGGCCCGCACTAGCGCGTGTCCCCGTGCCCTACTAGATTCTCGAAGGGTTCGGATCGGATCGGGGAGCGGAACAACCCGAGAGCGCCTCTAAAGGCACGGACCTCGGCTCGGGTTGACCGGGCCGTGGAGGAGGAGAGAAGCGCCTAGGTATATGTCTGTACCTGGTGTAAAGTGCGTATGAACCGGTTCTTCGGACCCTTGTTCTACGAGTACGGTGTCTTGGGCCTAAACTGGTGTGCATGTTTAGTGTATTCTGTAAATGTGTAGTGGCATTTAGAGGATCGGACGGGGACTGTTTTGTGTGGAACACTTGTGCCACTACAATTTCTATCATTAAGTACGCGACTACACGCAACGTTGTTGTTGGCTATTCGCACAAGATAAGGAGGAGCAGAAGTTAAGCTTCATACAAACGCGCACTTAAAGACAACCTCACATAGACAGGAATCTCGTAACAGCTGCGCCCGAGCTGGTTCGAGATGGCCCAAGATTCCATGTCCTTAAAAGGGCCTACGTGTGCGTTTCTGTGCTTATTATCTGCTTTTTGTAGAGAGTTGTAACGAACTAATATTGTAAACTTCCGCACCTTGATTTTTAGAGAGATTTTAATGTTATAATGTCTAGATAAGAGTTTACTACTTCTACAGTAATTGAGATAACAATGTGATGCGTTATCTAATAGTAATACTGTTATCTAGTTGCATTCTCGAGTTTATGTTTTATCAGATCGATTATGTTTTGATTTTATTGTACTTTGCACCGCGTTATTGATTATAGGCGTGTATTGAAGTTATTTGTAGTGTGGATAATGTCTACGCCCATTAGCGAATAATTGATGAAATTAATTAATTATGGTCTATTACAAAAACACAAATGTTGAAAAAAAATCCACGAGCAGGATTTGAACCTGCACCCTTCTGACATACCGGGTCAGGTGCTCCCCCAATTGAGCTATCGTGGTTAGTGTTGTACAAGGCTCGAGGCCTCCGAGTCCTTTTATCCAGAGCTCGTTGTCGTATACAAGGCTCGCCTCGTTTGTATGAAGCTCGTCGACTCGGGAGCCTTTTTGAGTGCTCGAGCCTTTTTAAGAGCTCGATCGATCTCGAGGCTTTTTCAGAGCTCGAATCTTTTTCAGCGCTTTTGTCTTTTCCTGTGCTGTAGTTGTGATAGACTGCTGATGAATAAGGATAAGTAGAGGTAAAGCACAATAGCTTAAGCATCTACGGTGCGGTTTATGACATAAGATATTCACTTTTTTGAGTTTTAATTTTGGAGTCGTCGAACAATCCGTTAAAAAAGTCGAGCTCTGTAAACGACTCCGAGCCCTAAGTAAAAGGACTCAAGACTCAAAGCACTCGGCTAACTCTATTATAACTAACAGAGACATTAAAGTGATAAACGTAAAGTTGAGCTTTTATTGAAGGATCGCGTTCATTTTAAGACTCGAGTTCTTTTGAAAGCTCGAACTCTTTTGAATCCTCGAGGTGTGGCATAGAGAGCTCGCGTCTCGGCTAGGCTCGGGTCCACGAGCCTACCGAGCTCACTGAGCCCTGCCAATCCGCCTCGAGGCTTCAAAAGTAGAACTCGATGCCTTGAGGTTTGTACATCACTAATCGTGGTTCTAACCAGCCCGCCGAAATTATTCAACACTATTTACATATTACTTTGAAAGCCAAAGGCGCCCATTCAATGTCAACAACAACCGTCTTTAACATCCGATCATAATATTTTTACAAATACTAAAGATCAGTTAAGATATAGGCAATCTATTTATAAAATGTTTTTGTTTTTGTTTATATAATTACTGGTCTATTACTTAGGTTATAATAAATACTTCTTCGACATAAAAATACAACTTTTATTTTCACAACTTGAATAACACCTTTCTGAATCGCTGATGTGTAAAATCAGGGGCGGTTTGCACAGATAATCTATATTTACCCGTATATTGATCCGGCTTAAATTATCATGAAATCATAATTTTTCTTTCATTGCACGAGCTTTCGTTATGGAAACACCACAGGGAGAACGGGCCATAATCCACCACGCGAGCCCAGAGCGGATTGGCGCTTGTTAATGTCTGCATATGCAGCCGGGACCGACAGGCTTTACGTGCCTTTCGTAGCACGGATCTGTTCTTCGAAGTATCAAATAAATGAGCATCACCATGTTCCAGGTTCGGCACGGGTTTCTGCTTCACGGTGGTGTACGCCGCGCTGCTGACGAAGACCAACAGGATCTCGCGCATCTTCAACGCCAGCAAGCACTCCGCCAAGAGGCCCATCCTGATATCCCCAAGCTCGCAGCTTGCGATATGCGCTGCACTCATCTCTATACAGGTCCGTCTTTTTTCACCGGCGACATAACTTCGTACTGTCGGTGGTTGTTTAATGAATTTGTCATCAATATGCATTAAGCTCCCATGGTAGCATAAATGGAATTTTGTTATGGTGCTGGTCTTGCCAAGAGAATAAAAATGTTGGTCCTTCGAGCCGTATCAGGTTTGTTAATATCTTAAAAAACAGTCTGTTAGATAAGAACCTCCTGTTACTCATTTTAAATCGAGAGACTGTCAATCGAAAATTAAAAACATACTATAAATAGTTATCCTGTGAGGTGCCTTCGTCAGCATGTAGCTTTTGAGATCAGAACTGTTTTACTTAGGTTTCTTTTTTTAGTCGTAGTAGTTTATAAGTAGGCTAATGACTCCGCTCCATATGGTTTTAAGCGAAAGCGGAATTCAAATACGGAGACAGCTAGCATAGGTATTTGAAATATCTCCCCCCGCGAATGCTTGGGTTCTGGAATGAATTTTGCACTTCACGTCATGATGGTCGATGATTTCAAGTCAGAGCTAGTGCGGAGACAACTTATAAAACAGGATAGTACCGCACTAGCCGTCTTCACCTTTGTGACCCGCAAGTTGCTTGCACCGCATTTTGTAGAAAGGAGGAAACACGTTTACTATAAGAGCATTCCATTATTTGAATATGCGACCAACACCGAAGTCGTACGGAACCCACTCTTGGCGAAATGGTCGTGGTGAGTGACGGCTCTTGCAATGCATCTCTAGTCAACTCTATTGGAAGCTTTGTCAGAGCAGTCGGTCATCGTGGATAGAGTGAGGGAGGTAATGAGGTCTGCCCATCGAGTTGGCGAGCGACCACGGGATCTCTTGCCCTCCATTCTGCCCTGAACCACCTTTTTTTACCCTGGGAAATCTGCAAACAGGCGATGGTCTGCCCGACCTACTAAAACCCAGGGACGGCCGCTAGGCGGGACCCCGAGTACTCGAGAAGTCGTTCACGGCCCGCCACGGTGGTCCATGAGAACACATCTGAGGATGAACCTCAAAAGAGCACTACCCCCGGATGTGGAAGGGTAGCCTCGACACCTGGAGACTGTCGTGGGGAGTGTGAGGGGGATGGTAACCCTCACCTCTGCGATGGCTACGATGAGTGCTACTGCCCATGAAGCTGTCTCCGCACCTGAACTACTCTACCCTGCCCCCTAGACAAGTGGCATAACGCTAATAGGATAGAAATGTAATTTAATGATTATGGGATTGACATAAACGTCATTTATACTTATCGTAGACTTATGTCAATCCCATACAAAACACATTCTATTTGATAGGGGTTGATAGGCTGTTTCGTTTGGACCATAAGGTTGTCGACCAAAAATAATATATTAGCTAAACTTAGGGGTGTCACTTTGCAACTTTACTAAGTAACAACAACCTTAATATCTCTGCTATATAGTTCTTTTCTAATCGTGTTCCAGGTGCTGATAGTAGTAGTGTGGATGATAGTAGCGCCCGCCCGCGCCATGTTCCACTACCCGACCCGTGAGGACAATATGCTGGTGTGCGACTCGTACGTGGACGCCTCCTACATGATCGCCTTCTTCTACCCCATCGTGCTCATCTTGGTCTGCACCGTGTACGCCGTGCTCACCAGGAAGATACCAGAGGCTTTTAACGAGAGCAAACATATCGGTAAGTAGAACTTGGCTTGTGTTTTTCTACAGTAGGTACAAAGTTTGAACTTCTCTCATATTAGTGTGATGTAACTCCTTGTTATAAGTAACAGGGAAATGCTTTTAGGTTAACTAGTGTTATTTAATGTTGACAAAATATACTTACATGAGAAAAAGAAAATCATCATCATTAACACAACCAACTTATTATTATGTTCCCACTGTTGGGGCACGAGCCTTTCCTATGAGTGAATAAGAAGAACTGGCCATAAACCACCACGTGGGCCTAGTGCGGTCTAGTGGTTGTTATCGACTGATAATGCAGCTTAGACTAACGGCTTCCAAAGCAAAGGAGGAGCCCGAAATTACAATTTTTTGGCCACCCATCCGATAACTGGCCTTTTGAAAGTTGCTTAACTTTAGCAATCGCAGACCGAGTGCGTTTAACACTACGCCATCAGCTCCTTAACAAAAAGTAAATAAAATTGCAAAAACAACTTAGTTATAATGTACACGTTTAAACTTCCTCATTCCGTTTTAAACAAACTTTTTTACAATTCTCTTTATTAACGAAAACTTCTTAGTATAAGTTTTACAGGCATACCTTACTCGTTTTTTTTTCTTTTTTTTTGGAGAGAGATTGCTGATTGCCGCTGCGGCATTTTCAGCTTCACCGGGCTTTTTTGGGGGCAGCGAGGAACGTAAAGGGTCCCTCAAGCCGTGTGAAATGAATCACCTTCAGAGGTTATCTAGAGGGAACGGCATCGCGCACAAGTGCGCGTCCCCGTGCCCTACTAGATTCTCCGAAGGGTTCGGATCGGATCGGGCCTTACTCGTACTTACACTCATGCAAATTGACACCTTCTGCCCTTCGCGCAGGGTTCACGATGTACACGACGTGCGTGATCTGGCTGGCGTTCGTGCCGCTGTACTTCGGCACGGCCAGCCACGTGCCGCTGCGCGTCACCAGCATGGCGGTCACCATCTCGCTTAGCGCCAGCGTCACGCTCGTCTGCCTCTTCTCGCCCAAGGTAACCATTACCACCATAACCAGCTCATTTTTGTCCCTACTGCTGGTGCACGTGCCTTTCCTTTAGATGGAAACACAACAGGGAGAACGGGCCAAGACCTCGCGGGCCCAATGTAGATTGTTGGTTGCTAACGACTGCTAATGCAGATGCTCCCGATGTACGGAGGGGCCGGAGATGAAAAATTGTCGGTCACCTATCCGATGACCGGCCTTTGCGAAACTTGCTTAAAATCAGCAATCGCAGACCTAAATTATTACTTATATTTTCATACTAAAGTTCTGTTGTTGTTGCTGCGTATATTTTTGCTTAAACATTTACAAATTGTGTATTACATACATAAAAATATTAATACGGGTAATCACTTATGTCAGGCAACACACAATGTAAAGAAACAATGTTTGTATGCAATCGCGCAATTCGATCTTCTTATATAATCCGCAAAAAATAGTTTATTTATATAACTAATTGTTTTACAATAAAAAATAAGTTGGGGTATCTGGAATTTGCGCTGTTTCATTAACACGTATATCCACAACTAAGATATTGACGTTGTTAATGCGCAGCTGTACATAATCCTGGTGCGGCCGGAGCGCAACGTGCGCCAGAGCATCATGCCGGTGCGCTACAGCCGCAAGCCGCTCGCGCCCGCGCCGCCGCCGCTGCCCGCGCCCATCGTCTACAAGAGTGCGTACACATCGCTTCTTTTTTTTCTTTTACTTGGTTGCTTCGTGCGGTTAGTACATTAAGCCAGTGTCAAAGTAATTTTCGAACAAGTTGTATAAATAATATTTATTAATATTAATATTACTAAGGACTGCAATGTGTGGAAGAAATGGAGGGAGGCCTTTGCCAGCAGTAGGACAGTGAGGGCTAATAATAGAAAAAAAGTAATGAATGAAGAAATGAAGGAAAGGAATGAATGAATGATAATAGAAATTAAAAGTGAAGTGTGTGAAGTGAATTATATACCCCTTGAGTATTTCAGTAAAGATGTGGTGGGGCTTTACAAAACCTCACGCGGACATTTTCAGAGAATTTGAAAAAGGATGTTGCGCTGTTTTGTTTCATTTCCACCATTATTACACATTAATATTCGACATTAACGCAAATTTTAGAAAACAAAACAAAAACCGCATACATGACTTTTCACTTTCCCGCCGAGAAGTCCACATCGCTTCTTATGCCGTTGCTTAAACCGTCTCTGGTGAAGCGGTGACCGTTTAGAGAAATTAATTTATTGTCACCGGCAAAGTAGAAGGTAGGAGAGCTCGCGGTCGCAGCCCGATGCGTTGGTCCGATCAAATCCGCACCGCATTGGACACCTCGGCGCATGATGCTCTGCACGTTGCCGGCAACAGCTCCAGATGCCGCTCTATCATCAAGTGTCACATACTCATCACATATCATACATGGTGAAGGAGATCACGACCCTCAGTAATGAGGGTAACGATGCACGGAGGAGGAAACCGTCTCTATGGTCTAGTGGTTAAGACCACCGGTTTCAGACCTCAAAGTCTGGGGTTGGATTCCCAGACGGGAGTACATGTTTGTGTACTCGGTTTGGTTAGTGGTAAGACTTGTTTGTCCGCCTGACTAGCTACCACCATCTTATCTAAATATCATTCAATGTTTGTAGCATTGTTGTGTTCCGGCAGCTAGAGATAAGATAGCAGGTGCCTCAGTAGTTGAGGATTCCGGGTGAAGTGCGCTTCGGCCTTATCATCACTTAACACCAGGTGAGATGAAGGCCAAGTGCTTGTTCACACGTGAAACTTGAAAGTGTTTTTCGAGCGATGAAGTGATTCTCGTGATCTCTTCAGCCGCAGTGACAAATCAAACAAAGACAGTAAATTAGACAGCTACATTTTCTTTGATTTGTGACACGTACTACTAAGCCCACTACAAACTGGGCAAAGTATAGGGCTACCATCTTATCTTATCTTAGTGGGGCCTGATGAGGTTTCCCTCTCCCAGTAACACTTCGACCCATTGGGATCTTTTGTGCAACCCCATCCTTTCACTCTTCCTTCTCTGTAAAGATATATGCCATAAGTTTGGCAACGTCCTTAAGAGCGAAGAGCCTAAAGTCCCCCGGTTTCGGATTAGCCGACCCCAGGAGTCGCATTCTTTTCCTAGCCCTCTGGCTAGAAAAAGATGGCGACTCTCTAGTCGCAGTCACACAGTAGGTGCTGCATCGACTCCGTTTCCTCTCCACACGCCCTACACAAACTATTTGTTGAAAGGTGCATTCTGTGAAGCATTTGTTTTGTGGCATAGTGCCCTGTCAAGGCACCGATGGTTAACCGGGCCTGCCTTCTACTGCCTCCGCATATGAACATACTCCGTCCTAAGGTGTTTTCGCTTAGGAAGGATTTGGAGTGTTTCATACCCGGCTGCTCTTTCCATTTGATGCCGTGCCTGTTTTCGATGTAATAGGGCTGTCACACGTCTCGGTACACCGGGACATGTCCCGGTTTGAAGCATTGTGTCCCGGCCAGTAAGTCAGTGGTCCTGGTTGGGCCTAGAAAATCAAGTTATCGTTTTTTCTATACATATTTATAAATTGTTGATTTTCCACATTTTATTAAGTTTTAATATTTTTAATAAATATCTACCAAAAATTAAACGTAAAAGTTTGTAACCTTGTAAAAGAGTCTGATTTAAAAAAAAACTCTTAAAGTGTCCTTATTATTAATTGGGTTTCTTTTAACAGGTTCACTGTCCCGCAGACCACATATAGTTCGTAACAATTGATTTAACCATTTTTGGACAGTGAACCTGTTAAATTATCCATGGTTTTTCTATTTCTAAACCAAATGTCCCGGTCGGCATTTCAGCTTTTTGGCAGCCCTAGCATAGTATGTTACATAATCTTGAATTTCTGCTAATGTGTCACCTTAAACAGGTGCAATAGATAAATAATACAATGCTATTTCTTATCTAACAGAAGCTCCGTGCGCTGACAAGGAGACTCAAACCGAAGCCGCGGACTTCAACAAACTCGCGAACGGCCAGACGGTTCAAGATCACCACGAAGAAGAGAAAGGAGGAGACCTCAACAACAAAGAGGAGAAAGACCCCATCCCTCAATGCAACAACATCCAACCGAACAGTTTTAAGGTAGCTAATAACACCAATGACAGAGCTAACAGCGTCATGGTAACCAATGAGAGGGCCGGCACGTTATAGCAACGACACTCTTTCAAGTCTTATAATGAGGTGTACGGAAACGCCAAAAATAATAATACTTTGAAAAAGAAAAGTTGCTCCTGTAAATTTAGGGAAAGGAAACCGGTTATTGTGTAACTCTAGTGATATAACATGGACTATGGGCTGACAAAAGAGGTTTTAAAGCCAAACTATAGAAAATTTATTGTTAAAATCTTCTTGTCCTAAATGTAACATCGTATCGCTTTGTAATAAAAAAAGCTTTTACCATAATTTCTTACTAAAAAAGAGCACATTTTTTATAAAAAACATGTAAATATTATTTATATCTTTGCACTTACAAAGTAGTAGAAGCCAGAAAACGTTGTACAGATAAACTGTAAATATACTGCAAAAGACAGACAGTGATGTGTATTGTAAATAACGATGTATTCAATAATTGTAATAAAGTTAAGTTTAGCATATCAAATATCAGATATACGTTATAAGTGAATTAATTGTGATTGATCTCTGGAACATGTACAGGGCGTAGCTTTGAGCCAAGACAGGCGTGACATGACTCTAGCATACTCCATTTTAGTATAAATTACAATAGGTAAGTCATTACCTTTGACAAAAATGTATAATAAGGAAAGTCACTAATTACTTGTATATTTATTAAAATAATAATTGCTTTTCAGAGTTTGACTGATATCGTATCATTATAATAATTTAGCTTAAGAGCATTTGAAGTTGTTAACAGACTATCGATTATAAACATTATGAATAGGTTAGGGAGAAATTTAATTACTGTTGTTTTTAAACTATCAACGAATCTTAAAATAAAATAACTAACTATGAATAATAGCATTAATCATAAGCAAAAAAAGTAAAGATTCCTGTCTACATAGAAAAGCTTCTCAACTTATAGGATTGGTAACTTTGAAAGTTCACATGTTAAAACAAATCTTTTATTTACCATTTCCTTTAAAAGTACCTACCCAAAAATGACAGAATTATAAGCTATGCTTTTACAGTATTTTGTTAAATATTGTATTGCGCAATAATTTGTCTTAACTTATTTGACAGACGTTGCTTATTGCTTACATTGTGATGTGTTGGCGATAGTGGCAAGTTTGGATCGACAGCAATAAACTAAATGAGATAGAAAAAACTTTTCCTAGCTTACTTATAACATTGCATATGACAATGCATATAAGAAATAATAAAATATCAGCGTCGAATGTGACCATAGACCAAATGTCTGAATAGATAACCTACTTTCGTTTTGCTAATTTCCAACTAATGTTATACAAATATTTTACGCTTCCTCATATTTATTATTAGGTATCGCGACTCGACATGTCTATGCGGGTACTCTTGGGGCTTAGGCACAATACCTACAGATATGACAGATATGACTATGGCGCGAGCCTCTTACCGCCTCTTTTATCTCGACATTAACGTTAACGGCGTATAAATCGCTCACTTTCGATCTGCTGTGACCTTGGAAGACCTTGGCACAATACTCGGTGACAGATTCTTTCAAGAAGTGGTCTTAAGATGTAGTAGGTACGTCTTTTGGCTGAGATGATAATGATGAAGAATAATAATAATAATAATATTTATTTATAAAATAAGTATAGTGAATAAATTAAATGCCCACCCGACCCAGCCATGAATCGAACCTGGGTCTTCCGCAATCCGGGCGGCTGCACTGACCATTATGCTACCGGCAAGGCTGACGCAAGCACTGATTTTTTTTCACTACTTTGATTTTGACAGCTTTTTAGCGACAGTAGTGCCGTGCCATTCATCCAACGGTTATTACAACCGATTGGCTATCTATTTTTTTCCCAAAAACATAACTCATTATACTGGCATAATTTTAATATTATCTCACACTAAACTAAACCTGGCCTGAGGAGGTAAGGATATTTTTACAAAATAACACTATAATAAGTGTCGGCACATAAAGTTCACAATTTACCTACAATAATACGGCGCAATTTTAAATGGGAAAGGGGCGCTGACGACGCCGAAAAGGCGCGCCGACGACGCCGAAAAGGCGCGCCGACGACGACGCCTAAAAGGCGCGCCGTCCGTCCTCGTACGTTTGCACTCGTGTCTCGCCATTGTGTTTTAGTGCGTTTGAAATTGCGCCATAATACATTTATTATTTAGCATTAAATTAGAATGAGACAGCAAGACGATGGCGCGATGTACGTGCCATATTTTTATGTCATATCTAACTACGGCTTTGACATTCATCACTTATCATCGGGTGGTATGAAGATTGAGGTCATATTTGATATAACTCGTGATAAAGTTATCTACTATCTAGGTACGACTTTCTATTTATCGCAATTAAACTGTTATTGTAAGAAGACGTTGACAAATTTAACATAAATAATCTCAGCTTTTTGCGTAGGTAGGTACTTATTAATATGTGCAAAGAAATGAAATGGTGTTTTTAAAGTTTATAGTCTTCCTACAGTAGATATATATTGTAGAATTAAGTTAAAATGTAGGTGGTTGGACCCAAGCACACTGTAAAGCCAATAGAGGAAATCATTAGTATCTACTTAGAATATTACTAAAATACGAGAATAATAAAAATAATAGTAATACTTATAAATTGTATACAAGTAAGTAAACTATAAGTTTAAATCATTATTATAGATTGTCACTACTGTCTTTTGCTCGCCCTGTAAATGTTTATAATTGATAATAATTATAATAAATATTTATGAAAATAAACTGTTTTGATGTTTCCAGTTTTTTAATAGTTTTATTAATTAAAAAAAGACATCTGCCAACCTTGTGTACAGGCATGTACCTACTATCTATACTACTATATAAATCTGTAGGCTCTGTCTGTACATGCAATTTTTCTGACAAATTTTGGGATAAATATTCGTTTTATGACTAACTGACACCAATTCTACGATTTTTGAAATTTTCGTCTGTCTGTATGTCCTCTTATAACTCAAGAAAGGCTTGGCCGATCTTGATGAAAATTTGTAAATTTTGTTTAGTAAGAACATGCGATTGTGCAAATGATATGCTCTAAGTATATGATGTTGGTAAACCTAATAATTATTTTGATTAACATTAATTGATCCATAATTTTCGCACAGCGAAGCGGGCGGGTGACGGCTAGTAAAATATAATATTAGTAAATATGGTAGGTAATCCAAATATAGCAATCTACTAGGGTTGGTCAGTCAGTATGGGGTCGTCTAAAACTACAGAGACAGGGCCGTTTGTGAGAAAGGATCCATTTCACTATAACTACAAATCTACTTCAAGTGTAATAAATCGCACCTTCCAATTTGTATTATCGATCCGTTAGCACAATTTGGCCCTTTGTACCTACTGTTATAAATTGTGCAATAAAGATTAAATAAATAAACATAAACATTTTTAATCATTTAAAATGCAATATCAACTAAATATCTTTATTCAGCATTCCCATCACCTCCTCAGTAACCTTCTCTCCTTGACTTTGAACCAATTTTGTTAGGAGATCTCGCTTTGCGCAAGTCACACTCAAAGCGAAGCAAAACGTAGGTACTACTCACTACCTATATGTATATTAAGTTCTTTTCGCTTAGCTTATGTCGCTACGCGTTTTTAAAGTCATCATAGTTTAGCTTAACCGCCTCTGTGGTCTAGTGGTTGAGACCACCGGTTTAGACCCAGAGGTCTCGGGTTCGATTCCCAGCTTTGTGTACTCGGTTTGGTTGGTGGTAGGACTTGTTTGTCCGCCTGGCTAGCTACCACCATCTTATCTAAATATGTCGCCATAACATCACTGTTTGTAGCATTGTTGTGTTCCGGCAGCTAGAGATAAGATAGCCAGTGCCTCACTAGTTGAGGATCCCGGGTGAAGTGCGCTTCCACTAATTGGCTTTATTATCACTTAACATCAGGTGAGATCAAGGCACTGAGCCTACCCATAAATATTTTAAAAAAAATCGCAGTGTAAGCCCAATTATGAAAAGATGCAGGCAGCGACATGAGCGAAGCGAAACGAACTAATCTTAGGAATTCTTAGGTTTCCCTTCGTCCGTACCATCTTGGGGAAGTGGGAGTCTCACATACCTAGCCGCCGTATTTTCGCAAACGCGGTGGTATGCGGAATGCATGCAAAAGAAACAGTTTCTATAATGATACTATTTTTTGATTTGGGAAACGTAGTATTGATTTATTTACCAAAAAATACGAAATCCACGTAGACGAAGTCGCGGGCAAACTGCTAGTGCTTAAATACATTCACAAATAGTTATTAAAAAATCGCATGTTTAATGTCTAGCTACGTCACTTATCATTTATTTATGAATCAGCCTCGATTTATATTCGATAGGAAACACCCGTTCGCGTTTATCATTTATCGATCCGACACCAGCGGACGCGCCTGCAACGCAAACAACACGTGATTGTTTTCTTAAATTTTGTATTACTCGTATTGTATTTAAATGATTAAAAGCTAATGAAAAATGGCACCAAATATCAAAGTGGTTCACCAGGACTTTGGCATCAACCATGCCAATCCGTTTAAAGACGAGGCACATCAAGGAAATGGGCATTTGAGACCGAATACAATGCCTGAAGCGGTTCCGAGAGCCCGCGACCCAGCGAGACCGCAAGGTGAACCCAGCAACTACAGCGCTGGTGGAGGCAACGCGTCCAGACCTCTCCGGAGTGTAGCCAGGTACACCTACGAACTTGACAGGTGAGCTTAAGTTTAAAGAAACTTATTTTTTATAAGAATACTTACAGATCTCACTTACATGAGATTAATGTAAAAATTATTAAATTGTCTTTGATGACCGATCTTATCAGTTTCAATTAGTTTGTCAATATTCCACCTAATTTTTTATTTTGATGATAAGGCCGTTGGTGGAAGCGCACTTTACCCAGAAACCTCAACTACTGAGGCACTGGCTATCTTATCTCTAGCTGCCGGAACACAACAGTGCTACAAACATTGATATTATGGCAACATATTTAGCCTCCTGACCACCCACCCTCGTACTACTCATAGTACATCAATAAAAAAAAATTGCCGGTTATTAGTTTTTATTACCTTAAAGCGACATCTACCTTTTGCCTGCCAAAACAACTATAGAAAAAAAAAACAAAAAAAAAATGTTTTTTTTTTCATACACTTATTAGGGTCTTTATTTACAATATATCAAAATTGAACGGTGAAATTATAAAGAAGTACCTAGGATAGCCAGCAGGTTAGATAAGATGGTGGTAGCTAACCAGGCGGGCAAACAAGTCCTACCACCAACCAAACTGAGTACACAAACATGTACCCCCCGCTGGGAATCGAACCCGGGACCTCTGGTCTTAACCACTAGACCACAGAGGTAGTTAATCTGTTTTATAGACACTTCTGTGGTATAAAGTTATAAATGTTATCAAAATTTCTCATTATATTAAAATCAGTACATAATAGATAAAAGTTGTCGTGCATTCCGATTACTTGACAATGTGTTATCATTAAGATGGTGTCATAATAATTTGACGATGAGTCTTTCTATTTCTTAGGATTACATCATCCAAAATAATTAAGAATTTAGTATGTAGGTACACTGTTTTTAATTATTTTATTTTGAACCGTCTAAGAGGAGACGAGAAAAAGGAGGAGGTTCTCGCTTCGTCTGTTTATATGTTTTATTTGTTTTATGTATGTTTGCGCATATCTATCAATAGGTAATAGTGTGGTAATAGGTGTATATTCCCGAAACATAGCCATGCAACCTGGTATAGGGAGCACAGTGATAACATGCAAAATCATATTTACTTAGATTTACTTTTTCGGTTTAAAAATTCAAAATTTCATTACATTATTTTTGTTCAATCCTTACATTTCCACTCCACCTGATGTTAAGTGGAAATGAAGTCCAGACGCAAAGACAACTGGTGCAGAAGGTGCCTCTTCACGCCTCGTTTGAAGGACCCTTTGTCATAGGAAGGAGGGCAAACGTGTGCTGATAGACTATTCCATCTTTTGGAAGAGCGACAAAGAAACGAGTCACCAAATTTCTTTGTGCGCGATGGAATGTTCGAGACAGTACAGGGGTGACTCCGGAGAGCAGCTCGCGTACGCACTCGTATTCATGTACCATCAATTCAAATCCAGCATCTTGGATAGCAGTCATCGCAACTCGGGACTTGAGTGCGGGGGCGTTATCTTGGTGAAACATCACAACTTTAGCGAGTTTGCTGCGGCGATTTTCGCGTATTTCCTGACGAACTTTTTTTATTTGATCTGCAAACATTATCACTCCCTGGCTGTCTAAGAAAAGAGAGCCCATAATCTTACCGGCAGATGGAAATGCCTTAAACTTGTTAGGCGTTGAAGATGACAGCCTCTTCCAAGTCATGGGCTGTTGTTTCGTTTCAGGATATAATAGTAACTGCCGTGGTAGGGCGTCCCGAACGCGGGTCGTCTTTAGTTGAAGTTCTTCCTCTCTTAAACTCGGCACACCACCGCGCAACCGTAGAATACGAAGGAGCATTAACCCCTAATGTTCCTTTCAAGTCTAGATTTACTTGCTCAGTAGTATTTTTTTTTCAGGCAGAGATATTTTATTACGGCGCGTATTTCAATTTTATCCATTTTGCGTACCACGCTCCGAGACGACGAATCAAATGATTTCTATTTTAAAATTACAAAAAAATATTTTTTTATTTTATCAAATGTGTGGGCTTTACTTGCCAGTATTTACTTTTTTGTTGTTCAAGGAGCTTATAAGCCATTACCTATTACTTTTTATTGAACACCCCTCGTATCTATTGTTCAACCATTATCTGAGATTCTGGTTCAGTGTCTGTATACTCAACTGATGGTATTTCTTAACCAGTGAAAAATTTATTAGCATAAGTACAAATCAAATATTTTTTATTTAAAGTAAAGTAAATAGCCTTATAACTGTCCCACTGCTGGGCAAAGGCTCCATCATTGAAATCAAATCATCACTACAATTAATACTACTGTTATATTGAGCTGTTCGTTTCACATTAACTATAAATATTATCTATCTCTTTTATCTGTCCAATAGGTTCCGCAAGAATGCTATGCTGATTTTTTACAACAAAAACAACCTTATAAGCGTCAGCACTGCCCAGCGAGCTAAGAGAACCTTCGAGGGGTTTCGGTTTGATGTCCACATGCACAGCAGTGGAACCCCAGCAAGGGACAACGCCGTTCTTCAAGAATGTAAGCATTTTTATTCCTCATTATATGTATTTATTTTCGATATTATACAGGAAATATCCTAATACTTAATTTTATTCGAAAAAAAAGGTTGTTTTACACTTACCTAAATCATGAAATCATTAAACATTAGCCCCCTTACTTATAAAAACTTCTTTTCTTTTCTTTCTTTTAGTTGATGGCTTCGTGCGATTAGCACATTTAGCCAGTGTCAAAGTAATTTTTCTTGCAAGTAATATATAAATATACAATATTTCCTTCCAGTCAGTATGATGATGAATGATAATAAAAATGAGAAATGAGAAATGATATACCCCCCAACCCCTCGAGTATCTCAGTAAAGATGTGGGGCTTTACTAATTCCTCGGCGGACTTCTTGAGAGAATTTGAAAAGTAAAGTTTCATTGTTTTGTTTCATTTGCCAACACTCATGCACACTTACGAACACTTAACGGTTAATAATCCACCATTATTTCACATTAATATTCGACATAACACAAATTTTAGAAAATAAAACAAAACCGCAGACATGACTCTTCACTTTCCCGCCAAGAAGTCCTTATAAAAACTATTTAAGCTTTATTTAGATTTTTTTTTTAAGTTTAGTTCGTTCCTTAAGGAACCGGCTAAGATCATAGACCATGCTGCCATGTCATTAGTTTCTTAATTTCATTGTAATACATAAATAAACAATATTGATGATGATGAATGATAATAGAAATGGGAAGTGAGAAATTATATTACTCCCCAACCCCTCGAGTATCTCAGTAAAGATGTGGGGCTTTACTAAGTCCTCATGCAGACTTTTTGTAAGAATTTGAAAAGTAACATTGCACTGTTTTGTTTCATTTGCCAACACTCATGCACACTCACGAACACTTAACGGGTAATAATCCACCATTATTTCATATTAATATTCGACATAACACAAATTTTAGAAAATAAAACAAAACCGCAGACATGACTCTGCACTTTCCCGCCTTGAAACTGAAATTTTTTCAGTTTTTTTTTTATAATTTTTGTTTTTTTTTAAATCAGTAAAAATTCAGTGCTTACGTCAGCCTTCCCGGTAGCATAATGGTCAGTGCAGCCGCCCGGATTGCGGAAGACCCAGGTTCGATTCCTGGCTGGGTCGGGTAGGCATTTAATTTTTTTCACTGTATTTTATAAATATTCAGTATATATATAGATTACCTAACTACCAATAATTTGCCAACAGTTTTCCAGCGAGACTTTGCCGAGTACGGCTGCGCGGCAGTGGTAGTGGTGTCCCAGACCCCGAGGGATGAGGACGTGCTGAATTACTTTGAGACACTGGATGGAAAGCCTAAAATTTTCATTTCAGAGCTAGAGGTACGGACTAAACAAATTACTTTATGAGACGAACAAACGTACCTATTTATTTATTTACTTACTGGATCACCAACATAAGATACAGCATTACAATTTATAATTTATATTAGGGTTGTTTACTTACTGTAATATAAGCGGTAGGTACACTTAAAATGCACTATATTATATTATATTTTATTTAGACTAAGTTTTATACAGAAATAAATTTATTCTTAATTACAACAAAAATATTCTTTTCTAGCACTTTACTCGCGACTTCGTCCGCGTGGATTTGAGATTTTAATAATTATCTTTACTAAGCTTAATACCTTCTGTTGGTTTCCTTGGATCATAAGTGAGTCAAACAATTATTTCAGGAAAACAACTCGGCAATAAATGTCAGTTTGCTGGTCGCCCATAAGCTATTCCAGAATCGTTTCCAAAGAAGTGACGTTTTCCATTTGCAACTACAAAACTCTTCACACACTTTCGTTCTCAACCTAAATGAGGAAACGTAAGTAAACCAAACAAAAGATTACAAAGTAAAAAGAAAAAGTAAACAGCATATAACTGTCCCACTGCTGGGCAAAGGCATCATTGAAATCAAGTTATCGCCACAATTGATGGGTAATGGCTTAATCACCACGCTTGCCAAATGCGGGTTGGTGATCACAAACCCGGGCTATGCATCAAAAAATCCGAAACACACTTTGCCCCCGGAACCCTCGGGTATCGGGTCGAGCAATTTGCCGCTTGGCCTCCGAGGCGTTATAGCGCTCGGCCCGATACTCGAAGGTCCCAGATTCAATTTCCAGGGGGCCTACCGCCTAACTCTTTCGTCATCGCTCTCGCTATCGCGCTCTATAGTTTATGGCGTCATCTTGTCATTTCGAAAGCGATATGAAAGCATTAAGAAAGCAATATCGAAAGCTATAGCCTATAGCTTTCGATATTGCTTTTATATCGCTTTCGAAGTGACAAGATGACGCCATAAACTATAGAGCGCGATAGCGAGAGTGATGGCGATAGAGTTAGGCGGTAGGCCCCCTGGTCGGGCAAAGTGTGTTTCGGATTTTTCGATGCATAGCCTTCCATACATAACTCGCATTGGGTAATCGTGGTAATTAAGCCATTACCCATCAGTTGAAATGATGACTTGATTTCAATGATGAAGACCTTTTTCCAGCAGTAGCACAGTTATAGGCTATTTACTTCTTTTATGTGTTAATAAATGTCTGAATCATATTGGTACTAAATTGTCTCTCTCTCTCTCTCTCTTTATATCTCTTAATAATAAATGTACTTTTGTTGTTAGTGACACACACTCACTCAATTTAATCGTATGCTTGTGGAACGAAGCCGCGCCACGGCCGCGGATGGTACGTCAAGCCGTTGGTCCCGGTTGTGTTGTAAGGTAACAGTCGTTAAAACCCATCAACCAGCATTGGGCCAGCGTGGAGGGTGATGGCCCGACCTCCCATTTGCGCCCAGCAGATTCAAATTAAAAAATCAAAATCATTTATTCAGTTTAAGCTAGATATTATTTATTTATTTTTTGAGAGAGTTTTCTGATTGCCTCAGGCGGCATTTTCAGCTTCATCGGGCTTTTTTGTGGGCGGAAACTTAAAGGGTTCCTCAAGCCGTGTGAAACAAATCACCTTCAGAGGTTTACTAGAGGGAACGGCATCACGCACTAGTGCGTGTCCCTGTGCCCTACTAGATTCTCCGAGGGGTTCGGTTCGGATCGGGGAGCGGAACAACCCGAGGGCGCGTCTAAAGGCTCAGACCTCGGCTCGAGCGTGTGAACCGGCTTGTCGTACCCTTGTTCTACGAGTACGGTGTCATGGGCCTAAACTAGTGTGCATGTTTAGTGTATTCTGTAAACGTGTAGTGGCATTTAGAGGATCGGGCGGGGGCTACAAATTAGCTCTACGAATGTCACTTTGCCATCGGTTCGTAAGGCTACAAAGAGAGGCAGACCTTGTACTGATAAAAACCGACAAAAACTCAGCAAGGTTATTTCTTTTCTCCCCTACAACGTCACATAACTTTGGAAAATGCTCTTTGAGCATCGCTCATGGGCTGATGATGCTGATGACGATGATGTGAAACTAGTAATGATTTTTTTCTTATTTCTGTCCCAGGACCCATAACCCGCTGTCCTTGCTGTGCGAAAAGATCGACAACTTGGCGGATGACAAACACTTAGTAGACATCGTACAATTCGCTGGCAGATCCCTTCACCAGGCAGTCCTCGATAGTGATGTAAGAAACGCACGAGAAACCTATACCTTTGCATCGTCGTTGAAGAAAGAGTTGTGGCTTTGGAGGACGGCGTAGTTCGTAAGTTGCGAGAAATAAAAAAAAAAAAACAAATAAATAAATAATAAATTGGATTTCTTGGCGGGAAAGTGAAGAGTAATGTCTGCGGTTTTGTTTTAATTTCTAAAATTTGTGTTATGTCGAATATTAATGTGAAATAATGGTGGATTATTAACCGTTGAGTATTCGTAAGTGCGCATGAGTGTTGGCAAATGTAAAAAAACAGTGCAACTTCACTTTTCAAATTCTCTCAAGAAGTCCGCCCGAGGAATTAGTAAAGCGCCACATCTTTACTGAGATACTCGAGGGGTTGTATCATTTCTCACTTCTCATTTCTATTATCATTCATCATCATTATCATACGGAAGGAAATATTGTTTAGTAATGTGTTACTTGTAAGAAAAATTACTTTGACATTGGCTAAATGTGCTAATCGCACGAAGCAATCAACAAAAAGAAAAAAAAATTGTCATGCATACTCATTCCTACTTACGCGTAACAATACTTCAAAATTTAAAAGTACTTTAATAATGTTGTTAAAGAAATTTTATGTCTTTTGTTTTCTTGGAGAGAATTAACTGATTGAATAAGGTTCTATGTTTACGAGAAATGGTATGTGTAAAATGCGTATTGGATGGAGCCTTACACTCCTCAATGAATAGTGAAAAGATGTCCAGAAAGGTGGTGTCAACACTAGTTATGGATGTGAAAGTTGGGTATGGGAGGAGAAACTGCAACAGAATAAGACTGCGTTTCCACCAGAGCTGTGCGACAAAGCTAGACGGTGCGCGGGGGGAAAATATCCACTAATAAGATTATTAAATAATTAAAATTAAATATTGTTGTGAACAAATTACAATTTGAAAAGAGACAGTGTTGAAAAAATTACACGAACGGGATTCGAACCCGCACCCCATGACATGCCGGGTCAGGTGTACCTACCAAAGATTACTTCCTCAACCTTGCGATGTAAAATGGAGTAATCCTATTGGTGGATTTTTTTCCTCGCTACCTTCTAGCTACTTCGCACAGCTCTGGTGGAAACGCAGCCTAAACGCAGTAGATATGCGAGGGCTGATAATACAATATAGCATGATTGGTGTGAAATGGAATGATACGATAAGAAATGGACTGATTTATATATTTGCTTGCCACATGGTTATAAAGATGCAACAATTGCAATTTGATAAGGGATAGGTAGCTGTGGTTTGGAAGAACACGTAGTTAGTGGAGGGCTGCCATAAATGCTGAAATGGCGACCGGGACATTTGGAATTGAAATAGGGTAAACCATGGATAATTAAAAAACCCAATTAATAATAAAGACACTTAATCGTGCGACCGGGACATTTGGAATTGAAATAGGGTAAACCATGGATAATTAAAAAACCCAATTAATAATAAAGACACTTAATCGTTTTTTTTTAATCAGACTCTATTACAAGGTTATGAACTTTTACGTTTAATTTTTGGTAGATATTTATTAAAATTATTAAAACTAAATCAAATGTTAAAAATCAACAATAATATGTCTATACAAAAAACGATAACTTTGATTTTCTTAGGTCAAACCGGCACCACTGACTTACTGGCCGGGACACAACGCTTCAAACTGGGACATGTCTCGGAGTACCGGGACGTATGGCAGCCCTAAGTTAGTGATATCAATTGAGGAAGGGATTCTCAGATGGTTTGGTCATGTAGCAATAGCAAGGATGAGTGAAAGAGATCGACCAAAAAAGTATAAGAAACAGATGTAAATTGAATGTGAGATGAGTGATGGTGATCTAGGTGGATGTTTCTTGACCAAATTGAGAATATTTTTAATCCTATAACCACAACATAGGGTCGTGGGTGACCCCACGTCTTGATTTTTCTATTTATTTTTGCGAGAGGTAGACATAAAAACTTCTCAGTACCTTCCGTTTTTAGCTAACAGTAGCCCGTGCCACTTTGCGAAGGGCACACGTTCATTAGTTCGTGAGTAATCACTTCAAGTGCTCGCTGCTATTTATGTCCTAGGTCTAAAGACAGGAAGGGCAGAGAGTGTTGTGTGAAGTGTTCAAGAAATCTTTGTGCACAGCATAGGTTACAAATTTGTTCGCAGTGTGTTTAGTAAGGGTTTTTTTTTCATAATTTTTGTTTCTAAAAGTTCCTTAAATATCCAAAGACATGTATTTTGTTTGTTAAGGCAATTAAAGTTTATAGTGTTCTATAAAATGGTATTTTTATTTGGGGTCACCGGCAACCCATGTTGTATTTTGTGAAACAAAATATCATGTTGTGGTTCTAGGGTTAAGAAAGGTATATAACGGGTAGTATGTATAAAATGAAGACGTTAATGAGAGTACATGAAGCGAAAGAAGTAGGATGTAAGTATCGTAGCATGTGGCAAGATGTGATCTCTGAGTATTCCTTTGTGGGATAGGCGTGACTGTACTTTTTTTTTTTTTTTTGGAGAGAGATTGCTGATTGCCGCTGCGGCATTTTCAGCTTCACCGGGCTTTTTGGGGGCGGCGAGGAACGTAAAGGGTCCCTCAAGCCGTGTGAAACGAATCACCTTCAGAGGTTATCTAGAGGGAACGGCATCGCGCACAAGTGCGCGTCCCCGTGCCCTACTAGATTCTCCGAAGGGTTCGGATCGGATCGGGGTTCGGATCGGATCGGGTGACTGTACTGTAAATTGTATGCAGTAAGGCAATTTTATTTAAAATGTCGAGTATTCTAAAATAATTATACTGTAAACTAGGATAGCATATTATGAAGAAACCGTTCACGCCACAAATAAATATGTTGATTAAATTTTGTCATAAAAGTCGGGTACTTTTTAAGGTTTGCATAAAATAACTACCTATCTACTTTAGAGCTTGCAATGCGTTTTCTCTGCTTTATTAGCGTCATAACTAGGTCATCATAATGTATTGATAAACCGTTCATGTTTTAATTAATAACTATTTCGATCCAGTTTAAACTATTACAAACTACTATTACTGTTCAGTTTCAAAGTGTATCAGTCTATCAGGGTGCCTGGTGCGATATTTGCCATTCAATCACTTTTAGCATTTGCCATTATCGTTTTCGTTAACATGGCAAATAAAATAGGTACAGACGCCAGCACCTGCTCAGACTACTACTGTCAAATTTCCTCAATAGACTTTAAGCTTTACATCTATGGATTAAGGTTGAACATTAATTAAAGAAATTTAACAGTGGATAGTCTGACGTGCAGGCGCAGGTGTCTGTCTGTACCAAGACAAATAACTGAATCTCGATTACCTTGATCTCGTACCTATATAGTGTAATCGTTTCACTATTTAGATACAGGTGTAAAAACAAATAATAATAGGTACAGAAAAACAGTTAATGTAAAGTTAATAGTTAATAATTGTTTGTACAAACAGTATTGTATAAACAGTTAATAATTGTTTGTACTTACCTACCTACACACTACATAACATTATCATTTTAAGGTACCCATTTTAAATTCAAGGATACACTATTTTAGTCCCGAATAATAAATTTTCTTTAGACATTGTATTCAGTTTGACCGTATTTTTATTTTGGATAAAGTTCTCTCTAAATATTTATTGTAGAAGAGTACCTACGTAATTAAATTGTTAGCGCTTCATTAATTTTAAGACCAACTATTATTGATCATGCTACACTTTATTTGCAAATAAAGATAGAACAAGATTGAACTTGATTTTTTTGTTTTATTTCATCCCACTGCTGGCCAAATGTCTCCCCCAAACCTTTGAATACCTACGTCTCGATCTTTTGCGATCGCCAAACCAATCTCTTTAAAAATATCGATAGTTAATACCTATGTGCATAAATTGTGAATGGAAAAAATATGAATTAATTTTATAAGTGTTTAGTTTTGTTTCAATGATAATATTTTTTAATTTTTCATGGCAATTTAATCTACCTAAGCAATAATAAGATTAATGGTTTCTTAATGGTGTCTATCATATCTAATAAATAATAATAAAGGTATTCTTAGTGTCGGATAAGTTGGGCTCGGATGGGACATGGAGGCTCGAGGTTCCTTTTGTCGCCCTGTAATCATATAGTACATATCTCTTAGTTCGCTTTCGCTAGAATAGTAACAACAACAATACAATACTTGAAAATTATATTTTTCTAAAACATGCTCTCCAGTAGCGGCCAGCAATGATTGTATGAAAATCCATTTAAGTATGTTGCGTTTAGCGTTGGCACTATTTTGAGAAGAGAAGACTTTATAAGCCTTGGTCGCAAATAAGTATTGATGGACTTACGTATTGTGGCTCGGCTTCGCCTATCTCATTTTCAGGTTCAGTGCCTGTTTTGCAGAGAGACACTACACTTGGTACGTTGTATATAAACTCTCTTAAACTTAATAAGTAAATAATTATATCAGGAGAAACGTTGAGCTGGGCACTTTTTGAGACTATACCTTACAAAAACTTTTTATGAAGCTGTACCGGTGATATTTCTTCGCTTTCCAGAAAAATAGAAAAAACAAAATATGTAATTAATAGTGCTGCGAAACAATGTTACATATATCGTTAAATTAGTTTTGAACTAAAAACAGCTATAGCTAGACCGCTTAACTGAGTCCTCACCTGCGGTAGGTACGCTTACCGCAGGAGAGGACTCAGTTATGCGGTCTAGCTATATATTATTTAATTTTGATAGATAAGTCATTTTTTTTTTGTTTTAAACATTTATTTATTTATATATTGCATATGTAACTACTAATTTGAAACACGCTTGGCCTGACATAGAAATTTAACCCTTCAAGAAAACAAATTTGCAGCCTACCCTAATCCTAACTCAATAATATTGATAGGGCTTGATAATTATATAAGCGATAATATTGCTGGTGCATTTATTTTCAATATAACCATATCGATATAATTGAAAGTTTTAGGCTACCTATAACTAATTGCTTACTTTCAAAATTACTGGGTATGCGTTAATTCTGCGATCGTTGCTATCCATAGAATAATCTATCGATAGTCTTACTGTGGATCGGCAACACTATATCTGTTGTCCTGTCACTGTCACTGTCAGTGTTTGTGTGTTTGACCTTGATTGAAACGGCTCTTTGGCGAAATTATTGGTGTCGAAAAAACCCTACAGAAGCCATTTCACAAGAAAATTATTATTATTATTTCCTTTGCAAAATAAAAAAGCGATATTATAAATAAAAATAGAAATTAGAATTGATCTTGTAAACAATCACAATATTTTTATCTGTAGGTAATAGTTTATTTTGTTACAAATAAAACGACGGCACCGGCACCGGCGTTATGGAAGCCAAACCAGTGCATGTTATTCGGGAATCCATTCGAAATGGAATAAGATTTAGCAGGCAGATTCACAGAGACCACAAATCGGATGTCGGCAGGAATCTTGAAGATTTAGGGTTTGTGAGTTTCTTGTTAGACTTGCTAGAGCTTGACGCATCCAGCATCTGACTGCAGTCTATTACCATTTACCTTTTTATTTCCTATGTAATTATTATATAAATAGCTTTTGCCTTGTTCATGTTATTTATCTGTTAGTTAGTTATCTATCAGTACTGTAGCTAATGTTTTCTACTACAAATGTATGATTGCAGTGTAAAGCTGAGACAGTAGAGAAAATAGTTTATAAACTGAAGGTAAAGTCAGGAGTGACAGCGTCTGAATTACATATTCTGAAGAATGCAATTGTTGATGACCCAAATAACATCACAGTGGTTTTAGGCTGTCACGGTTCCTTGAGAGGACTAGTTCGAGAAATATCAGGTCAGTATGAAACACTTGATCAGATTTTCATTGCGTTTTTATTTAGGTAAGCTGTGATCCACTGCTCAATAGTGCAGTGTCATCATCACCATGGTGAAACATTTTAACTCCATACTGCTCATGTGCGGCGAGCACTGATCAGTGCATCAAACAATTCAAATTCTATTGTGTCTGTATTCACAGCAGACAAGGGATTACCTATCGAGAACTGTATCACATACAATTTGCATATACAGCATAGTTTTATTTATATTGTTAATGTTTCAATTAGTACCTACTTAAATTGTTTAATCATGTTTTTGTTGTAATTGTCTTTTGTGTAGTAATATAGAAATAAATAAATCTTTGCTATGTTATGTGTTTTTAATTGTGTGTGTATGATAAGGTTAGGTTTAAAGATCTTTATTCTCATACGAAATTACATTTCACTTTGATGATATATAAACAATACATAAATTACAGTATACAAATTGTCACTCTGTAGTACTCGTTGCGATATGCAGTTTAAGTTTATTTTTAAACATGTATACAGCCTCACAAGTTTTCACTTCAAATGGTAACCTATTAAACAGGTGTGCTCAAACAGAATTGTCTTTTTCCCATTAATCCTTGGTGTAATTAATTTGAGTTTGTTTTTGTGTTGGAGATTATGCGTATATTTTTTTATATCTAATTGTATAATTGATTTAAACTCGTTGTTATTTTTTTTTCATTAGAATGCATGTTGTATATTTATGTAGTTGGGATAGGTACATTAGTTTAGTTTTATCATACAATTGAATAATATAAACATAAATAAATAAATAAATTTCTCTGTAGCGACTTTAGGTTAGTTGGTGCGGCTGATCCCCAGATTTTAATTAGGTATTCTAAATGTGATTTTATTATTGAATTGTGTATAATAGGTTTTACTTTTTTTGGTATACAGTGTGCAATTTTACGAAGTGCTCCTGTACAGATATTAATTTAGATTAAGTTACTTTGTCATCAATCAGCAACCCTTTTTTTTTTTCATTGAATAGGTTCATTATTTAATTTTTTTTTTTTTAGTGTTTCAAAGTCAGGAATTTCTTTATTTGTTGTGTCTAGTATCATGTACAATGTTTATTAGACAGCAACCATTGGTCGTCGGCGTCGGCGATTGTGTAGTGAACTGAGTGGTCAAAGTAAAACAAGCATGTGTCATCAGCATACAGTGTTAGTTATCCGGTTAGTCCTATTTTACCTATATTGTTGACATAAATTAAAAATAGTAATGGCCCGATTATAGAACCTTGATGTATACCGCAAGAAATATCCTTAGGAGAACTTGTAAACTCTGCAATTTTAACAACTTGTTGTAAACTCTGCAATCTTAACAACTTGTCGTCTATTGTTTAGATAAGATTTAAACATATTTAGAGCCGTATCCAAGATGCCTACATCGTTTAGCTTTAAGAGTAGTTTTTGGTGACTTACATGATAATTGTATTGAAGTCTTCTTATTCCAGGGACTGATGTAAACAAGCAGGTAGCTGCAGTAGGCTGTTGTTGCAATTTAGCGCTTGGGGACCCTAAAGCGTGTGTGGCCATCGCCAAAGCAACTGGAGCATATCTCATTGCGGCTCTCGACAATCTTAGCACGGAAATAGCTGTGAGTGTATTGTACATTTGATATTTTTCTTTTTTTTTATTATTCAGTTTTCAAACAATACATTAAAGCAATGTCACAAACAGACATGTAACACAAACGAGTTTGATACTTTAGTTCGAATGACGTTACCTCGATGTCTCTACTTCGACGGTACACTTCACCGACGGCTCGTTACCTCGAAAGGTCAATACCTCGAAGGATCTCTTCCTCGATGGGTCTTTTCTTCGATGGTACATTTGATCGATGGGTTGTTACCTCGAAAAAATCTTCAAAAGTACAGTAAACGTAAAGTATTTGCGTGTGTAACTGAAAGGTGTAAAAATACTAGTGAATTGAAATGAATATCGATATAATCATAAAGGCAACATAATATACATATTTTTAATGAATGTTTTTTCATTCATAGATGCATGTAACTTAAATTTTGTTTTTGTTTAATTTTGTGTATTTTTAAAACGCCTTAAAAAATTCTCACAGCAAATATTTTGTTGTAACGATTGTACATTTTTTTGAACGTCAAATGGAATAATCCCTTATTTTTAATGTGTATTTTTAGTAACATTTTGATAAAAGAAGAAGACAAAAGTGTCTTATGAACCATAGAAATTGTAAATTTATATGCAGATTGATAATAAATGGTGCCTCTATGATTATATCGATATTCATTTCAATTCACTAGAATTTTTACATCTTTCAGTTACACACACACAAATACTGTACAAAATGATTTTTGCGAGGTAACAACCCATCGATCAAATGTACCATCGAAGTAAAAACCCCGTCGAGGACTCTTCCTCGAGGAAGGATCTCTATCCTTCGAGGTATTGACCTTTCGAGGTAACGTCATTCGAACTAGAGTATCAAACTCGTCACAAACAGGTTGGTCCTATAATGTGTGGACAAGACATGATTGGGCTTTAACAAGGCTACATAATTTAATTTTAAATTGACCCAATATTATTAAAATATGAATGCAAATATTTTATGTTATTTTATGTTTTATGTTTTAAATTATGCAAAACATTGTTTTATCCATAGAGATATGAAAGGGTGTAACATTGAATATATTCACATCAATATCTTTAGCCGTGTACTGTCAAAATTTAAATAATTGATTGGGGATTCATCCAATTTTTGAAGCCTAAAATTAGCGTCTCGTATTAAATTTAAAAGTTTAAAATTAATTATTTGTTTACTTACTTTATCCATACATTGTTTTTGATTAAGTTTTCTTCATCGCACATAATTAGGTGTAAAATTGTTTGCTCAACACTATTGAATGTATAACTTGTTAAGTGGAAATTTCTTTGGCAAGTGTAAGATTTTATAGTTGTATCTATTCAATTGTATTAAAAAATACTGTTTGTTTCCCAAATATAGAAAAATAAAAATCTAATAAAATATTACATAAAATCGAGAATCAAATACATTACAAATCTTTAATGAATCAATATTGAATTAAATTTGAATACTGGCTAAATGAGCTAAACGCTCAAAGCCACCATCTAAAAAAATGTCAAAAACGGTGCTTGTTGAATCAGGTAAGCAGCACTTGGGCGTTGGGTAACATGGCGGGGTCGGGCGCGCGCGCTTGCCACGTGTTGCTGGTGCAGGGAGCCGTCGGCCGGCTGGCCGCCGCCGCACCCCGGCACGAGCTCGGCGACGCGGCGGTCTACGCGTTGACGCACTTTGCGTACCAGATGAAGGATCACTTGAGGTGAGTTCCACGTTATTTTTAACTAGCTGTTGCCCGCTACTTTGTACGCGAGGACTAAGTTCCATGTTATTTTTAACAAGCTGTTGCCCGATACTTTGTACGCGAGGACTACACTATTCCACTAGAGTATGTTACTGGGACAACCGTCCTTGTAGTCTAGTGATAAAGACCACCGATCTCAGAACCAGAGGCCCCAGGTTCGATTCCCAGCATAAATGTGTGTGTACTCGGTCTGGTTGGTGGTAAGGCTTGTTTGTTCACAATTTATGCGCTTACCAATGAATAGAAATTAATTTAATTTATATAAAGGAAAATATATAGATAACACCTACCT
Source organism: Eudonia truncicolella (assembly GCA_949315975.1). Classification (NCBI taxonomy): domain Eukaryota; kingdom Metazoa; phylum Arthropoda; class Insecta; order Lepidoptera; family Crambidae; genus Eudonia; species Eudonia truncicolella. The sequence continues at coordinate 17,226,043 of OX438835.1, read as the reverse complement.
ACCTACTAACGTCTTATTACGGGTCGCTAGCTGACGGATGTCGCGATTTTACACTTTGGAGGCGAAGCAGTCTTCATTCACCGTCACATCATTAATCCTATAAAAAATGTCTAATGTCTTAAAATAATAAGCAAAAATTTGTTTCTTCTAGCAAAGAAAACTTGGCCAACCTTATCGGTGTTTTCCCAAAGATAACAATGAGTATCGCGTTGTGTCAACTGCTGTTCATCCTCTCCTGCCACCGCGACTTTGAACTGCCCCAAGACATACTACACCCACTGTTGGAATCCACAGCTGTGAGTATACGCAATCATTGCCAAGAATGTAAAGGCGTTGACTCCTGCTGTGAACTATTGTACCTTGTAAGAATCTTGGCCAACACAGACATGATCAAAACTGGTGCCATAATTTCAAATTACCTTTATTTCAATGTAAACGTTGATAGCCTTAAGTCGATTCTTCAAGTTGACAACAATTTGGCAGAATCTCTAACGTGGCTTTTGGGTAACCTATATAATCATTGTAATGATAGTAACTTAATTATAGCTTTAATAAATTAATAAATTGGGTATTCTGATTACGTCTCAATCATTTTAATTAAAAAAAAAAACATTTTTAAATAAATAAAACTACAACGAGTTCGCAATAAATATTTTATTATATCAATAATTGTAATAATATTTTAATAATAATAATAGTATTTAGATAATTATGGATAAGGCTAATAATATACTTTAAAAATTTACATCACTCTCACAAATGTAGCGTTAAGGCCTATCCACGCTAGATAGTTATTAGATTGCTACAGACGCAAAAGTATTAAAAAAGGAAATTTTATATCATGAAATATGATAATGGTCCGTCAAAGCCTACTGTTCTAATGATATTTAGTGATTAGGCTTGTCGTTTTCCTTACAATAAATACTCCCATATTTAGAACAGGCCCGCCACGTTGGGCCAGCGCGGTTTTATTAGCCGGCACGCACGTTGCGGTAAGCCTGATAAGTCTGCCTGCGCAGATGTGTATGTACAGAATGTACATGGAGCTTGTGTATGAGAAGACCTGTGCAGTTGTTTGAACCTGCGCAGTAAAAAACATATTTGTGAGGGATTAACGGGTCACCTGTGCTTGCCCCACATACGCCACGTCGTCAGGCCTGCCTGTACAGTCACGAGCATTAACAAACATTGTAACTCTTAATACGATGAAGATAGAGTCAAAATTGTAAACATGTTATTGCTCGTGAACGTACAAGGCACACTTGCGCAGGCAGACATGTCAACAAGGCCGCAGCGTGTGTGGCCGGCTTAGAGGCTGTTATAGAATGCCTTATAAAGAGCCGTCTTACATTTTGGGCATATTGGTTTGAAGTTTGTATGGAAAAGCTCGAAGCTTCTAATTCTTACTAATCAACAAATAGGTCAAATTTTCATTAAACTTTCTATGCTTAAGGGAAATACAAAGATGATAGTCAATATCTCTAATCTCATTAGAAAAAACTGTTGTTCAACTAATTTTATGCGATTTGAAACTTTCCATAGTAGACTTTAAATCACATAAATACGGTTGAAAAACCGTTTTTTTTTAATAAGATATATTGAATGTCATATTGAGTTGTATTGAACATCTTTGTATTTCCTTAAGCATTGACAGTTTTATTAAAATCAGCTTATTGGTTTTAAAGTATTAGAGCTTTATGATTGGATAGTGTATATACCGTAATCTGAACTACTGTGACTAATGGCTGAAAGTGCCTTCAGAAGTTAGGGCGTTTGCCATAGCTATATTAGTCCATCCATTCTAAAACCAGTCATAGCAATTGTTGGAAGCAGTTTTTCTATAAATTATTATATCAGACCACAGGTAATATGAGTGACCGGGGTGTCATGTGCGAGTTTCGTTTGATCACGTTAACGAAAACGAGAATTTGTGTTGCAAAATTAGAACTGCCTTCGTTTATCACCAGGTTTGTTGTTTAGGCGTTGCTTCAATGATAACCAATTCTCGTTTTAGTTAACGTGATCGAAAGGTGAATGAAAATTCAGTGAGCCCAGACACGAGCAGTTAGCGAAATTAACAAAGTGAACTCTTAGGAGTCTACTCCTACTTACAGGGTCATGTTATATTTATAATATTGTAAGATCTGTACCATACCAACATGATGCAATAAATAATTATGACTATGAGTATGACTACTCTTTGGTGACATGAGGAGTCTACTCCTTTAATGTCATTAAGAGTCTACTCCTTTGGTGACATGAGAAGTCTACTCCCGAGTCTAATCTAGGTGTCTACTGAATCTACTCCTTTAATGACATTAAGAGTCTACTTCTTTGGTGACATGAGGAGTCTGCTCCTTTAAAGACATTAGGAGTCGACTTCTTTGTTGACATGAGAAGTCTATTAATTTATTGACATTAGGAGTCTACTCTAGGTGTCTACTCCTTTGGTGACTTAAGGAGTCTACGAGATTTGACAGGATACAGATACAGCGCCACAACGTTCCCGTAAATGGAACTAACATTTGACAGATGCCATTACATACAATCTATGACGTCACTCACGTGACCCGTTTACGTTACGCTTTTAATATTAGTCGTGCTAGGCCCACTGATATAGAGTGAATATCTATTGTAATAATATGTTCGTAAACAAGTAGAGCTCTAAACAGAAATTATATCAAGTTAAACGATAAATTTAGTTTCTAATCTTGTACTGAATATAGATAAAGTGGATTCTACCAAAAAGTCTCATTTTAAAAGGATTTCAAATGCCTACACATTTGTTTTTAAATATACAAATATACTTTCTTATCTTTGAGAAGAACTTAATTGCTAGTGGCAGTTAAACAATAATCTCACTTTAAAACTACGGTGACCACACCGTTCATGTTGTTGAATGGATTCTTTAAAAGACACTGCATTTACTACGTACTACTGTGATTCAAAATGTAAATGTTTTTGTTTTATTTATATAATTTTAAAGCCGGGTATTCATTAGGCAACATTTGTTTATAAACAATGTTTCACAGAGTTGCATCATCTCTGTAAACAGTTGATAAACAAAAGTCAACAGATGTGGAAGTGTGTGTTGCGCAAGTTTATTAAAATGGAAGTAGTGTAGTCCAACCACCAGATTTCGATGCTCATAGAGCTTCATGTTTCAGAAACAGTGTTTATGGTAAACTTGTTTATAAACTCGCCATAAACAGTTTACTAACAAATGTTGCCTAATGATCGGCCTACCCGGCTTAACGCAATTTTTGTTGCGAAACAAATCACAAAAACAAATGTTGAAATAATTTCCTCGAGCAGGATTTGAACCTGCACCCTTCTGACATACCGGGTCAGGTGCTGTCCCAATTGAGCTATCGTGGTTCTAACCAGCCCGCCGAAGTATTCAACACTATTTAGTTTTTACTTTGAAAGCCAAAGGCGCCCATTTAATGTCAACATCTACCGTCATTAACATCCGATCATAATATTTTTACAAATACTAAAGATCAGTTATGAAGTAGGCAAGCTATTTATAAAATGTTTTTGTTTTGTTTATATAATTTTAACGCAAATTTTTGTCGCGAAACAAAGATTCAAATCCTGCTCGTGGATTTTTTTTCAACATTTGTGTTTTGTGATTCAAAATGTAAATTTGGATTTCATATATCAAGAATGAAATATATCGAGGTGATAAACCGTAACTATTTTCATATTTAATGTTGGTGTTCATGACTACATATTTGCTATTATTATATAACATTTTGAAATACGTTCGAAGGAAGTAACTCTTGCCCTTATGCCATCATCACTGTCAAATAAACAGTAGAATATAGACCTACATTTGATATAATAAATGTCAATACGAAAAAATTACAAGTTTTCTATATATAGTACAAATTCTTAAACATTTCAAAATAATATAATATATATATCACAGGAAAAAGGTACAAAAACACGTTTTAACATTTCACTATACAGATATTACAGATGGCAAACATCGATTGGTGTATAGCAAAATTAAACGCTATGTCTGATACATAAAGTTTATTTTTTACTTTCCATTATAGACTTCAGTTATAAATTTTGTTAACAAAATGTACCGTTGCAAACAATTAACTAGTTAACAAAATGAAATTTACTTATAATTCATAAACTGTTGCTAAATGTTAATTGACGAACGAACGTGTTGATCACAAACTTCATTATGTACATTGTCTATTATATTACTGCAGTTTATCTCACTACCCTCGAAAGGCGAAAACGTTTACTCACTAGGAATATAAAGCTTTTTGATTGTTGCATTAAGTACACTGTGTCATATAATGTAATATGGCTAACGGAGCTACCATCAAAACACGATAACTACCGGTTCGCTATGAAAACGTCACAGAAAGATAGAAAAATCATATTTTGTTAGATCTTCAAATTATTTCTTCTCTCTTGCAACTACCTCTAACCGCCCGCAGAGGGCGTCGTGTGAGTTACATTTGAAATTCGATCACGTTAACAAAAACAGGAATTAGTATGGCATTGAAGCAGCAGCGCTTTCTGGCGAGAAGAGTTAAAATTTTACCATACATGCAAAGTTTTCGTTTTCGTTAAGGTAATCGAATGAATACGGAGGGTCTAATGTGAGTTATTTTAGACATTGGATTACGTTAACGGAAACGAAAATAAGTATGGCATTGGAGCAGCGCCTCCTGGCGACACACGAAAGTAGTTTAAAAGTTTAAATTTTGCCATACAAATTTTCGTTTTCGTAAACGTGATCGAATGAATACGGGTAGTAACCAAAGCTCACACTAGGCACTCGGTCGGCGTACCACCATCGCGCCCGCCGTAATATACTGACTTTGCTATTTAATTGTAACATTTTTTTATGAATACTTTAAATTTTAACTTAACGCTTACTTGGCCACTATGTTATTTTGGCTGGTTATTGCGCCATCGCGTATAAGATCTTATAATGTAATTAACATACGTACTCATTCTGTTTTTAAGGCGTTAGTTTCTAGTGAGAACAATTTAAAACAATTTTCTAGTAATAAAGTTTAATTACACAAAGGTTTGCTGGTGTATTGTGTATCACTTTCTGGTAATACTCACCGCGAATAGTGAAACATTAAAGATTTCGTTCAAGGAAGGAAGTACTTTACGGAATTTAAAAATAAAATGTGTCTATGCGGTACAGTCCATTTGGTATCGTAGCCCTATTGATGCTTGAAACATCACAGGTCAAATACTTGCCTATAAAGAATTTAAAAAAGTTGTCTCTATGCCTAGTTATTTTCCTGGGATCTCGAAACCGGCGTGGTAGCATAAATTTATACACTTTTGACTAGTGCACTCTTGTATTAAGTTAAGAGTTACTTTTTTGACATGTTAATGCTGTTGACTGTACGTAACCCCAGCGTTTCGTTTTACAAAAAAAAACATATACTTTGGTGCGATTTCACGCGTTTCAGGCCGTAAACTGAGTGACGTGGAGCGATAGCGGCGGCGGCGTTCATCATCATCAATACGTAGAATTGTATCGAGTTGTTCTTGATGACAGCAGTACCAAAGAACATGACATAGTCACCGCACCGTTCCCGCTGCCGCTATCGTCCAGCTTATGGACTTAAGGTGACTTCAAATTACTAGCAAAGTGGGCGGCGAGCAACTTGAAAGGGTTCCTAGAGCCGTGTGGCAGAAACATCCATAGAGGATTTCTGGTAGGTCCTTACCCCTTACAAGATTCTCCGAGGCGTTCGGATCGGATCGAAGGACTTCTGTTGTGAAAGGCGCGCGTTTTCATTTGTATGGATGTCCAAAGCAGTGCGACGACAGCTCTGTTATTGCTCGTTACTTGGCAATTGGACTACGCTCTAAGGCAGACCGCACTTTAGATGCGTTTTCGTACGAATTTGAAGACGCACAATACATCCCGATCCTTACTTACTATGATGGTACCCCGTACACTGGGTCGGAGTTAGTCGTGCGTGTACGCATACTCGCAGCTCCGGCGTCCGAAATCAATTCCAACGTGTTTGGATTTTTCATGCGTTCGTAAGAATAAACGTCACGTGACTGTGTCATTAACATTTTAACTGAGAACTGAGCGCGTTCAATATCGTATGTTTACGTTACACACGCCTGCACATCAGACTAACACAAACGTCAAATTTCCTCAATTGACTTTGCGCTTTATGTCAAAGTCATATGGTTGAACATTTACTGTATTTAGTTTAGGCGTCTGTACGAGTAATGTTCGTAGGAAAACGCATCCTTAGTGCGGTTGGCCTATAGTTGTGGCCGGGCGGCTATAGTTGTGAGAGTTGCAAGGGCGTGGCGCGGCACTACGTGAGGTCGGGCGGCGGGCGGCGCGGGGCGGCGCGGCGCGCGCGGCGCTCGGCGGCGCCCGCCTGTTGCGCTGCAATAGACAATCGAAACGTTACGTTACTGTACCTAAAGTTTGATTAAGAAAAATACATATGCCATATAAACTGGGGTAATGGTGACCTGTGAGTTGTTTCAAAAACCTATCGCAAGCACCAGTCTCTCATAAGAGGTTAGATGCCGGCACATCAGACTATCCAAAACTGTCAGACTTCAATAAATGTTCAATCATATGCCATAGACGTAAAGTTCTAAGTCTGTTATGGATATTTGGCGGTTTGTGGTAGTCCGACATGCAGGCGTGTGTACCTAAGGGTAACATCTACTATTTACCCGACTGCGTCAGAAGGAGGGTTATGTTTTTCGAGTGTATGTATGTATGTCTATTTGTTTGGCACGCCCTACAGCCCAAACGGCATAGTGGATTTTAACATATGAGGTGTCGTTAGATTTGTTTTGACTGTGGGAGTGACATAGGCTATAAAAAAAAGTAAAAAGTTTAAAATACATACTTAAACCAAATTATTAAAATAATACAAAAAACCGACTGCTAAAACAATTATATGCTCGTAAAAACCGGACTAACATAAAAAATAACTGCAAAGATAAAAAACTGAAAAGAAAAAAACAAACTCTAGGTACGATCTCTGATTAAATTTGAGCAATGTTGAATGCAACGTGAAATATTTCTTTGTTCGATACCTATGCTTAAATAATAAAATCTATAATACATGAGTATTTATAAATACATTGCATATTGATAGTTGTCGCAGACGGGGACAATCAACCAAGCGGCCGTGGCTAGCTCAATTAAATCCGCACTCTCTTTGGTATCATTTATTTACTGTAAACTCATGTTAGTAGTTATCTGTAAAATGGATACTGCTTTACCACAAAACGGCCATCGTTTTGTCTATGTGTTTTAAGCAGTTTCTCAAGTTAGAAACTGTTTAAAACAGATGCTGTCACTTTTTAGCTAATAGTTTTAGACAGAGACAGAATATTTTAAACGTATTTAGGCTGTAAGCAATTGTTTTAACGCCATAATTATATATGCACTTACTTAATACAAACGTACACTTAAAAAAGCATTTGAAAAGTACACAAACGACAGAGTCATCCCAACCAAAATAAGCATCAAAAACCGCGACATTACTGTTTCAATATGGTACCTACTTCAAACATGCACAGCAAGAAGTTATTAGTAGTTTTGTTAATTAAAGAGGAGTATTCATAAACTGATAAGCTATAGTTAGCCAAGTAATCGAAACAAATAATGTCTCGTAGTCACTCGTATTTTCTGATACTCAAAACCTGAGTATATTTTTATAATTACGTAGGTATAAAGATATTTTATGGCTTACATTTTAACAATTAAACTGATTCTTGCGCTGTTCTAACTGTTAGTGGGTTTAGTTTTATAAATTTAAACGTACTTGTTAATAACATCTCAGCCAAAAGGCGTCTGCTGCTTATTGCTCAAAAGATGGCGCTTAACCAATGAAATAGCTCCTCCCTAAGGATCTCCAAAACAACTGGTTTTGTGCTGGTCGTATCCAGCGGCCACCTTGTCGGAGGCCTACCTACACTTCGTATCCATAAGTAATAATAATAATAATAATATCAATTTAGTTCTCGGATTAAATATTTTTAACTGAAGCTTCCGGCGTGCGTACGGAATTTCTTAATTATTTCAGCTTTTTTATATTATGTTATTATTTTCAGTTTCGTTACAAATACTCCTTAAAAAAAACATATTCCTCACCCTTTTCGTGTGGTATTAGTTTGGTAACCACGATTTTCAACTCTGGGTACTGGGCAATAGAGTCCGCAAACAATATGTCGGGCGATTTCGCTAGTTCGTTCGTGATAAAAGGATTAAATCGGTGCGTTTCTGAAATTCAACAAAATAAAAAAAAACACAAAGAGAAATGAAAAATAAAGCTTGTTGTGCAGTGATTGGCAATTGAAATTAAATTACTATAAAAATAAAGTTCAATAATTTTGTTTATCGACCCGCTTTTTTAACCAAACTATTGTGTTTTCATGCTGAAACAGTCTACTTTAGCTTTATCTCATGTATCCCAACCAACAGCGGTAATGATAGTGTGATCTGATGTACAGTTCTATAATGCTATACACTTAATTTATTAAAAAATTTTTCTCAAACTATTGCTTTAACAATGGCATCAAAACACAAACATTCAAATGACTTGTTGTTCCGCCTGGCTAGCTACCATCATCTTATCCAATTATTTCGTCAAAACATCAATGTTTGTAGCATTGTTGTATTCCGGCAGCTAGAGATGAGATAGCCACTGCAACACTAGTTAAGGATTCCGGGTGAAGTGCGCTTCCAACTTCGGCCTGATCATCACTTAACATCAAGTGAGATGAAATCCAAGTGCTTACTTGTAAGAAATCGAAAAAAAGTGGCACCTGTCTGTTCCCCTGGGTTCTTGCCGTCCTCGCCGCTGGTTCCGGGCCCTTTCTTGTTCTTGTTATCGTAGCCGTTCGCTCGCGGCGACCGTGTATGATCTGCGATTATTTATGCTATTAGAGCATCATCATCAGCATCAGCCATCATCATATTTTTTTTATCACTACATAGTATAAAACAAAGTCGCTTCCCGCTGTCTGTCTGTCCCTATGTATGCTTAGATCTTTGAAACTACGCAACGCAACAGGTTTTTAATAGATAGAGTGATTCAAGAGAAAGGTTTATATGTATAATACATGCATATAATTGGACCCGGTAGGTGGCGCTGCTTTAGGGTTCTATAAGATACGGGTATTCACTCAAGCGGACGAAGTCGCGAGCGGGCTGCTAGTTTAGATACATTTACTTGTCTCCTGTCCCTTTTAATACCTATAAAAAAGGTATTTTTATATTAAAAAAAATACCTTTTTTTATATTAAAAGCCATAAACCACCACGCGGGCCCAGTGCGGATTAGTGGTTGTTAACGACTGATAATGCAGCCGGGACCAACGGCTTTTCGTGCCTTCCGAAGCACGAAGGAGCTACATTTTTGGTCACCCATCCGATTGACCGGCCTTTGTGAAAGTCGCTTAACCTTAACAATGGCAGACCGGGCGCGTTAAAGAATGTGTAAATGTTCTTACTGTTGGCGTAGACGGTGGAGCGGTGCACCTGCTGGCCGGCCAACTCGGGCAGCGTCAGTGGCCGCCGGGTGCTTCGCCCCCGCGACCCCACCATGTTAAAGTCTCTGCAATACACAAATGTTTATATTATATCTGTATTGTATATTTTTTTTATGTATTCACCAATGCGCCCGTTTGGTTTATGTCTATCCAACCATAGAGAAGGATCGTGTCCCAGTAGTGGGTAAAATGAACTGGAGATGTTGATATTTTTCCTACAACATGGCGCAGAAGCAACTTGCGAGTCGGTAAAGTGAGACAACTTGTTCTGCAATTCTGCTCCTCTGGCTGTCTTCGCATCTGGACTCCGCTTCTGCTTGACATCAAGTGGCGTGGAGTCTTTTAATTTAATATATTTGAGTGGGTGAATACCAAATTGTGCGGTAAATAAAAAAAACTATTACTAAACTGATGATAATAAGTCAGTTAGTGACAGCTCTCAGAATAATCGGAAGCTAAAATCAGGACACAACATTAAATGTTTAACTGGTATCCAAATATTTAATCACCTGCCCACAGATCAAAAAGCCTCAGTAAATTTAAGCTGTTTTAAAATTAAATTAAAGAGATGGCTTATAGATAAGGCGTTCTACAGTTTGAATATTTCGGTACAAAAACAGCTTAGTGGCTGTTTCTATGTAACATATACCTACCCACTAAAAATTGCATGCCCGACTAGGGTAAATTGTTTGTTCCCAATTATGCTTAACCCCTGCTATGTATTTACACAATTTTATGGCAATAAAAATTTATCTTATCTTATCTAATCTTTAAAAAAATTTTTTTTGTAACATAGTTCACTGACCAGAGCGTCCATTGGCGGAAAGCTTGACGTCATTGCTGACTGACCAATAACGGGCGGAGCTCGCGCCTCGGCTCACTGTACCGACCATGCGGTTGCTCGCATCGAACATGTTACAAAATGCTCCGGTCAGTTCCAACTTTTGGAAGGTTTCAATGTTTTTTTTAATTAAGTCAACGCGGTGTTCGTAACTTACTCTCTGACCGGTTCCCGCCAAAACTCGGGCGTGTGTACGGGCGGGAAATGGTAGTTGTTCTGGTACCCGTAGCCGTCGAGGCCGCTCGCGCGCAGGCTCGCGTGCAGCGAGTTCTTCATGCACTGCAACTGGGTGCGGCGTTTAGGCGAAATTGTAAGGTTATTTGTGGCGTTCCGACTTGTCTACGTTATAAAGCAGGCTTCCGAAAACGAGGAACACGTAATGTATCTGATACTGAGGGCCGAGTGTAAACTATTTATTTATTTAAGTTGTTTCCACTAGCATCAGGTGGTGTGGAGTAAAGTTTTCGTAAACGCAATCGCATGAATACGGATATTAAAAAGAACTCACACAGGCACTCAGTATCAACCTGTTTACAGTTACTCTAATGTATCTCGGTAAGTTTGCTAATGGCCTCAAACAGCCTTTTCAGCGTCACCAATCTTTATTGGGGGCGGCGAGAAACTTAAAGGGTTACTTAAGCCGTGTGACCGAAACCATATGAATAAACAATAACACAGCAGAATGGAATCTTCTTTGACCGAGTCCCAAACGCCGCCATTTATATAGAATAGAATAGAATCATTCTTTTATTCTAGGTACTTATTTACCTACAAATATAAAATACGGAACGCACAAACAGGCAAACGCGCGTGCGGTAACGCCGCCGCCGCGCCGTGACTGACAGCCCTACTGCGCATTCTGTTTAACAGTTATTCTCATATCGCGACCTTGAGCCCGTCCGGAGCGGGTGTTTCTATTCTACTGTGTTATTGTTTATTTTTATGCCGAAACAGCGTCAGAGTGCTTCTTGAAGGAATGGCACTGAAGCGTGTTCCCTTTCCCTACTAGATTTTCCGAGGGGTTCGGACCGGAATGGGATGCCCAGCCAACTCGCTGCGAGCCTCGGGCTCGCGTTGACGTACTCACTCCATACAGCATCAGATACATTACGTGCTACACCTCAAAGTGGGTACCTGCTTAACAGTGGAGTCAAGTCAAGCTATAATACGGGACGCGTACAGTCACCAGCATTAACATGTATAACCTTTGGCTCTTATTCCATTGTGTTAAGAGTTACATTGTTTACATGTTTATGACTGCAATTATATCATTTTAAAAAAATTGCGATATTAATAGTTGTAGGTACCATATAACGGTGATTGAAGTTAAATAAATGTTGTAACTATTATGTAAGTATATCTTTAAAATTGTATTTTCAAACCGGTAATAACAAAGTGCCAAGTGCGAGTTCGATTCGTGCGCGTTAACCAAATAAAGTTTGTATAGTGGTAAAATTTTAAACTAAAATATAACTAGTACTACTAGGCACTAGTAAGGCCTAGCTTGTCCACTGTAAGGCCGCGTCCTCAACGTCTGCGGTGTGCGGGGCGGGAGCGGTGGCGGGGCGGAGAGCGGGACCATAAAATAAGGAGACTGCTAGAGGTTTCCTTCGTACAATCGCGCTCGAGCAACGCACACAGACAACCTCTCACTGAAACGGAATCTCGCAAAACCGACTGTTGCGAGCTGCTCGGAGATCCGTGTTCGTGTTCAAATAAGCTTACCTTCCGGGTCTACTTGCCCGTGTGGTGCCGGGCATAAAGAATTGCACCACTCCATCTCTCCCCGTGGGTGTCGTAGAAAGCGACTAAGGGACGATTCCAGAGGATGGGCAGCAGCGTCTCTCTGTGATTACTTTCACCTACTGCGATCGCCAACCCGCCTGCCAAGCGTGGTGATTATGGCAAATTCCCCTCATTCTTGGGGGAGGCCTTTGTCCAGCAGTGGACGTCTTTTGGCTGAGATGATGATGGGTCTACTTATTTTGTGAAAGGGCCATCCTCGACCGCAGCGCGGCAAGTGCAGTACACGAGCGGCGGCCGATTGTCGAATGTTTCGAGTCTTTGTTGTTGACGCTGTGGCAATTGGGTAGTTGACTGGTTAGTCAATAGATGTACTTTTTAGCAATTCTGCCAAAACGATTTTCTTTAATAAAATTGTATGGGAATGGCGAACTATGACGTCCCTATTGTGTTCCGTCAATTGAGTGTTTATTAAAAACTTTTTAAGTTACGGATTTCATGCTTGGGTCAAATAAAATAGGTTAATGTTTTTAAAAACTGTTATGTGATGTCATTTCAATGTTTAATGTTCTGGAATGAATTATTGTTATTGTCAACCTCCCTATTCCGAGCGATGTGTCCGCTGCCGTCGGGGACACCCCGCTACACACGACTTTAAAGTTTATACTGACACCCCTTACCAACCTAGCGGTTACAAAAGTGGTGTCAGATATCCATACGCAAGCACATGGGACCATCTACGTCAGGTCATAACGCCGGATCAGGACGCACCGAAGCGCATTCTTCATCCGGTACTTTTAAGACTAGTGTCTCGAGCGAGTGGCTCCGTGGACACGTATAGTCCACTACCTAATATCCAGATAGGTTACCGGAGCTGTAAGCTCGCTCACTTCTCGTTGCACCATAAGCACAACTCGCAGTTCCACTGCTCGGGTCGTCAACTCTAAAGCCGACTACCAAATGTCCTCTTTTGTGGCGGAGTTGTAAGCTCACTCACTTCTCAGTACCCATCCAGGCACCTCATCAGTTCCAAAAATCGTACGCGGCTGATTCAACCGGAGACTTTGCATCTAGCGGGCGCCTCTACTAGTTATCCAGACTAGTACCGGAGATGTTGGAAGCCTACTTAATGAAAACCACCAAGCAGAACAACCAACTATGGACAACTCACGTGCCCCGCAGATCCTTTCGCTTCAGGCCCCACCTAGACCGCTACTCGGACCCGCCCGCTGTGCACGAAATGGAAGCCTGGCCAGACCTCAAACAGGCAGACGAATATTCCCACTTCTACAGCTAACCGGCAAGGGGCCTAGGATCCGAACTCCCGTGGTACCCTTGAAAAGACAGCCGGACCCGTAGTTCCAACTGCCATACCCTACCTATCAGGGTCAGTAGATAGGGACATATCAGGGTCAGGAGATAAGGACAGTCGTCGGGGACAGGCATTTCCGCTCTCCGCCCCGCCACCGCACAAGCTCCGCTCGCCGCAAACGTCAAGAACGCGACTTATCTGTGTGCTGCCGCCCGCCAGTTGCAAGCTGAGTGCCTGATGCGAGTTTTCTTCGTTACTCGATCGAGTTTAAGTCAGCTACAATTTGTATGAGATTGAAAGCAGCGCCGTCTAGTGACGAGCTTGAAAACTAACTTTATTAGAGGACCTACGTTACTTTCATCGGTATACGAAAGCTTTTAACTGTACTCGATTGAATTGTAGAAAAACTCGCACTCTGCATCCGATACTGAGTACGTCGTGCTAGTTTTTTTCACCATTCGACCGAGTTAGCGTGAACCAAAACTTGTACAACATCGAAGCAGTCACTAGGTGGCGCCGCTTCGATGTCATACTAAAGTTGTTAACTTTACTCATTCGAATAATGAAAAAACTCAAACTCAGCACTCTGTTACTGTGAGCCTAGCACGAACAAATATCCAATTCGTGCCGTTAAACTCGCTAACGTAAAAAATAATATTGTTTGGAAAATGAATCGACCCTTACTAGAACTAGCAATTGACAGATTTCAAAGAATTGATGACGTCATCACAACTACTCGACGTTTACGTAACGCTGTCGATATTTGTTCGCGCCACGCTCACCGATAGCGTATAGTGAGTTATCGCGTGACATACGTGAGCATGCCTCGCGGCCGCGCCGTCAAACAACAGGTTAGTGACGGCGCCCCCCGCCGCCGCGGCGAGTACCTCTCTGCGCTGGCGCTCGGCGTCGGCGCGCAGTCGGCGCACCAGCCGCTCCGCCTCCGCCAGCCGCACGCGCAGCTCCGCCCGGGACTCCGCCGCGCCCGGGCTGAGCGCGGCCTCGCGGGGCGCGCCGCCCGCGCACGCGCACGACTGAGCCTCGAACTCGCGCACTTTCCTGTGGTCACATTGATGTGTGTTTTCATTTGTTCTCACGTTTGTTCATCTCCAGCTCATTTTATGTCTCCACTGCTGGAGCCTTCCCTATGAATGGAAACACCAGAGGGAGAGCGGGCCTCTAACCACCAAGCGCATTAGTGAGTTGTTATTTTTTTTTATGACTGCTAATGTATCCGGATGAGCTCGAGATGATAAAGTTTTGGTTCCCCATCCGATGACAGGCTTTTGAAAAACTTCAGCAACCGCAGATCGAGGGCATGACCAACGGCGCCATCGCAATCAAGTTCAAATGGCCTTCTACGGCCGTAAGGTGGAATGGTAGACGGCCCGAGAAACGGCGCCTATTAAACGTGCCATTGCGACGCACCGCTCATATACCTACAAATGGCATTTTGAATTTATAAACTGAAATAGATAACTGGCCCTAGAATATCACTTGAAATTAAAGGTCTATGCGAAGAACTGATGTGGCGCCTAAGCAAACGTGTCACAGGGGACACCTCTCCTAGGGGAGCAGTAGTCCGCTGCCGCTGCCACTGTCATCAAGTTTCTGGCCTAACGAGATCTCCGATCATCATCTCGGAGGGGCGACAATATGCCAAATGCGAAAACCATCGGTATCGACCAAAGAGCGCCAAAGTGCAATCTCGCTCTACTCTAATCAAGGTCTAAGATCGGCGCTGTTAACTAGGTTGTATGTGGTATGTGGTTAGTGACTCACTCAGCCTGCGCGTCGACCAGCCTCTGCAGCTGCAGAGCCCTAGCCTCGGCCGCGCGAGCCTCGCTGCGGGCCGCTGACGCCTCGCGCTCGAGCCGGCTCACCTCTCGTTTCAGATTGGCCTCCTGGATCAAAATGGAAGATTTGTACACAAAGCTCGTTTGCTTTGAACTATTTTATTAGAAAATGTAAACTAAGATATAAAAAAAAATCAAAATTTATTTTCTGTGTGTCTGTTACAAATAACAATTATCAACCTATGCCATCGATTAGTAGGTCTGCACAGGGCGGAAGACCTTGTACTGAGAAGAACCGGGCGAAGTGCGTGCGGCGTTTTATACGCAGAGATATCACTTTTCGACCAATGCGATTTAATTACTTTTCATCGGGACCAGAGTCTAATGAGGGGCTCTCACTCGACCCCCGCCGTTTTTTGATAAGCTCGACGGGAGTTGGAGAGCCCAGGATACCCACTAAACACTCTTGAACAGTAGGTACTATCTCTACCACGAGAACGGCTCAATTCTGCAAATGTTACCGAGCAAGAGGAAAAGGAGGCAAGGTTCTTACCCTGCATACGTGTATCTCATCATCAACATCAGCTCATTTTATGTCCCCACTGCTGGGGCACGAGCCTTCCTTATGGATGAATAGGGAGAACGGGCCATTATAACCACCACGCGGGCTCAACGCGGATTGGTGGTTGTTAACGACTGCTAATGCAGCCGGGACCAACGGCTTAACGTGCCTTCCGAAGCACGGAGAAACACGAGATGATAAATTTTTGGTCACCCATCCGATGACCGGTCTTTGCGAAAGTTGCTTAACCTCAGCACTCGCAGACCGGGCGCATTAACCACTGCACCTTCGAGCTCCTCTATCTATCCTCTCTATCGTGTATATACCTAACTCTTATACCTACTATACATGTGCGTTTTCGAATGAACGATTTTTCTAATAAAACTAATAAAATATGAATAGGTAAGTATTACCTCACTACCCTCGGTGCTTTCTTCGTGAGGAGGCGTTGTTGCTTTCGTCGACGATTCCTTATTGAATATCAGTTGAAACTGCAAGTCTGGGGACACAAACATTTCGTTGAGAACATATAGGTTACACGCAGCAAACAAAAACAACCCGTTTTCCTTGTTAATTAAGACTCGTTTTTCCATGCGTGCAAACATAAAACTAGTTGACGGTCAAGGGCGCCGCGTGCCGTGATTAAAGTAGGTTTAAGTAGTAAAAATGTCATGGCAACTAACTATACCTACTTATTCAACGGATCTTAGCGTCATCGTAATGTACACCGAAATGATTAATGACGACGGGTGACCAACGGGTTAAGATATCTCGAGGTTTTCCGAGCATTCCTAAAAATGCCTAACGGACGGACGCTGACGGACTTGACGGAACGTTAAACTGTTAGTCTTGTTTGTTGCCGTAAGATAACAGTCGTCAAGCTCACCTACGTACTAGAACAACGCGGTGGGTTTTGGCCCCTCATGTGCTATTTTTTATGTGGGAAAGCCTGAGCTCAGCTGTGGGACGTTGAACGACTGACGATGGAAAGGTCACCTCTGTGCCTAAGCCTAATTTCAGTCTCAGTGTGGTCCTAGAAGCGCTCGCTGTGTCAAGGTGCCTCTATTTCCTAAAGAGTTGATGTAAAGAGTTACCTAGATACTAGATCCTTTCTCGCATGACCTCGATCTCGCGCGCAGATCACTGAGCATCTGCCGTTGCTGCTCTCTAACAACGCAACAACACACGCTAGACATGTGCCACAAAAGAGTTGATGTAAAGGATCACCTCTGTTCCTCTCCCGCAAAGCCTCAATATCAGGGTGCAGGTCGCTGAGCATCTGTCGGTGCTGCTCTTGAAAGAAGCACAAGCTGGTCATGTGCCACAATAAAGAGTTGATGTAAAGGGTCACCTTTGGTCCTCCCCCATAACCGCAAAGTCCGATCTCGCATGCACACCGCTAGTGCTGCTCCATAAAGCACTTTGAATTGGACATGTGCCATCAAAGTGTTGTTGTAAATCCTCTCTCGCAATGCCTCGATCTCGGCGTGCAGGCCGCTGAGCATCTGTCTGTGCTCCTCTTGAAGGAAGCACACTCTGGACGTGTTCTACTAAATTGTTGTTATAAAGGGTCACCTCTGTTCCACTCCTACAGCCGAAAGGCTTTGATCTCGCGTACAGACCGCTGAGCATCTGCCTGCCGGTGCTGCTCCTATAGGAAGCGCAAGTTATACTTGTTCTACTAAAGAGTTAAAGGGTCACCTCTGTTCCTCTCTCGCAAGGCCTCGATCTCGGCGTGCAGCCCGCTGAGCATCTGTCTGTGCTCCTCTTGAAGGAAGCACACTCTAGACGTGTTCTACTAGATAGTTATAAAGGGTCACCTCTGTTCCACTCCTACAACCGAAAGGCTTTGATCTCGCGTACAGACCGCTGAGCATCTGCCTGCCGGTGCTGCTCCTATAGGAAGCGCAAGTTATACTTGTTCTACTAAAGAGTTAAAGGGTCACCTCTGTTCCTCTCTCGCAAGGCCTCGATCTCGGCGTGCAGCCCGCTGAGCATCTGCCGGTGCTGCTCCTGTAGGAAGCGCACGCTGTGTTCCAGGTGAGCCACCCGCGCCGTGGCGTCACCACCGCCGATGATGAACCCGCTCCCACTCGGCTCAGGCGGTGATTTCTTTATCTGGAAGTGAGTAAGAACCTACTGAGCTGTTGAGGTTCTTGTTTCGACAACCAATTTCGATGAATGGCCTTTACGGCTAAAATAGTTATGATTGTGATGGTAAAGATTTTCTTTTTCAATACTTGGAAGTTTTTTTTTTTTTTTTTTTTAATGCAGCTACTCCCCGCTATTTTTGCAGGACTTTTTATACTGTATACTTGGAAGTTTAAGTATAGATAGACTGCCAGAAGGGCATGTGGAGAACATGTGGAAGTCTCCCTTTCCCGGTTTCCTAATGCTAGGACGCCGGGACAGAGAGAGGGGCATTCACGCTAGAACCCCATGTTTGCTTACAGTACAAACCTTACCACATGTAGGTGCCAAGTCACGGGTGGCATTATTTTTGTAATTCTACGTATGTTCAAGTTACCTACTCGCAAGTAATCGAAACATTCCTATACACTTATAATTGAAAGGTATATATATGTGCGTGTTATTAGCTCCAATTTCTTTTGTTTTAGTGTAGCATTACACTTCGATTTGTATAACTTTATATATTGAAGCCATTAATAGCCACCCCTTCGGGCAGGCTAACTTCAAACAGTTCAAGTTCACACATGTAAAAATAAAGTGGGGCCTTGAGGCAGCCAACTAGTGCTTCTTAAATTATCAAGGCCAAACATTACATGCATATTTAATTCTGTATTATATTATTCATTGTTTGGTAGGTAAGTACGGGTAAACTATAGGGCTTCTTAAATTATCAAGGCCAAACTATTTATTTTTTAACAACTATATAGTTTGTTTTGTAGGCGTATTTATCGCGCTCAGTGTCTCTGCTACGTTTTTTTCATAACGAAGAAGCACTCCTACATATCACCTGATGCTAGTAACGTGCTAGTGACAATAAAATCGTAGGCGGTAGCGCACTTTACCCGGATTTTTTTTTATTTAAGAAGGCTTACCAACTAAATACATAATAGCAAATTATATTAATATTACAAAATTTAGCAAAAAAATGTGTTTATATGCATTTAACTTAAAGGTATGCACAACATTGTTATATATATGTATAAGACTTTTTTTTATAATTATTATACTATACAATAATAATGCTCATTAAAAAAATACATACAGTGAAGAAAAAATAAAATGCAAAAATTAAAAATGATCCATACAACAATCCAAAATTAACTTTTTGAAGGAGGCTTTTGATTCACAAAAAATATCTAAATTACTATTTTAAAATAACAAATTATAATTTTTTAACATCAAACTAAGAGGAGAAGAACTGCATCCGTGCGGAATCCTCAACTGATTATCTATTGTACTACAACTGTTGTACATATATGTATAACTGTCGGAACACAGCAATATCATTGTTGTTATGGCAACAAACTTAGGTTAGACGGTAGGCTAACCAATCCTCAAAACAAAGCACTAGGTTCTGAACAAGAACTAGTACCTAATGTATCCCCACTAGGAATCGAACCCGAGACATTTAGGTCTAGACCCAACAGGCGGTGGATTTCGTAATTTCACCGTTTTCCTATAACTAATGTAATTGTGACAGCGCTGCTCTTGATAGAATCACTCGCTGTACTAAATATGGGCTATGAACGCCAATCTCTATAACCATAACCTATTTAGCCTTATATAGATTCGGCTAAACAGTTCACATAACCGGAAGTGTTGGGAAAGGACCACATCGGGTCGCATTGACTTTTCCGATGTCGTGTCGATGACCTCTACCTGCACAGGTAGTCTTTGTCCCACAGTACACACTAGTGATAGTGACATACACTTTACATACCTACGTCAATATATATATTTTTTAACGATAAAAGCATGTAAGCTGTCGTTTTATCTTATGTGATTATAAACTAATCAAAATCACAGAACAGGAAGTTTCAAAAAAACAAAGAGATACTTTTATTTACCTAAAAATGTGTACATTTTTTGATACACTACTACGGATTAGATAGAGCACATTTTTTAAAAGCACTTCATGAATTTTAATTTTACTCTGCCTTAAAAATTTCCTGATAGAGACAATGACTTCACCTCAAAGCGTAACTTTGTTTCTTTGTGTCACTTACTTGCAATTTCGCAAACGGAGCGGTGGGCACGAGCACCTTTGACGCCATCGTTGCAGTCTGCCCTACTGCACTTGCCGGGAGATTAGTAACAGTCCCGAGGTGAGTCAATTAAGGCAACCTCCTTTGTTGCGAGACTGCCGTGTGCACGCGCGCGTTCGCAAAGGCAAAGATCCCACATTTGCACGGCGAAACGACCTTGCCTGTACGTAATAATTAAAAATAAAATCCGCGGCCCGACTGTGGCTCTTATTAGGATAAACACGAGTGTTATTAATTAAACTACGTTATTGAGGTAGACGATTTTCCTACGATTAGCGGGGTCGGCGACCGGGCGACCTTGGACTAGTAAACTGTTGAATTGACGATTGATGCAAACCACAGTTTTTCGCGTTTTTTTAGGAGTTTAAGGGATCCTCTTTTGTTATTCGTGTGGCGGACGGCAAGCTTTGGCTGCGGATGGGGCAGGTGCAGGCCCGCGGGGGAGGGGTGCAGTGTCTATCGATCGCGCCGCCGCACACGGCTCCCCCCTACTACGGAAATCGTAGCATCGAACATTGTAGCGTTTGCTCACTTCGCGGTTCGACGCCCCGCGCCCCGTGTAACGACGAACAGCTGTCGATACTCAACGCACCGATGTCGGTGGTAGGGGCCCAGGTCTTGAGCACCGCTGACTCACGGGCTCGCTTCTGTCACTACACAGCTGTGGCACGCGGCCAACTCTCCTGACGGTTTCATGTCAATCTTTTAACGACTTATTTTTTAAATTATGTTTGGATACCATTCGGTTTACAACGAAGGAATCTTGAGAAAATTCTAACAAAAAGAAACCTCCAATCTTAGAAAAATCTGATAACTTAAGTTAGAAAGCCTTGAACTAATTAAATATACTTAATTAAGTTATTAATACTATACTATTATCTGTAATTTATTTTATTCTTTGATAGCTGTGCATGTTATGTTAGAAGCTATTGTTCCTGTGAACAGCAGTAGAACCTTAATATTCACCATATCATAAGTAAGTAAGTAAATAAGTAAGGGGGCGTCCATAAATTACGTGAGGTGTTTTTTTGAATTTTCTGTCCCTCCCTCCCCCCCTGGTGAGATGTCGTGAAATTTTATTCAACCCCCTCCCCCATCCCCCAATCTCACGTGAGATTTTTCAAAATATGGGTTTCTTACGTAAACGCGTTGGATTGTGATTGTAAAAAGAAAAAACAAATTTGAAGTATGAATGAAATTATTTTCTTTCGAACGAATTAGTGAATGATCTTAATCGTATTACGATTACGCTTAAGATTAAATCTTAAGCATGTACAATCTGGATTAAATGGACCAAAATAGTACAATTTTTTTTTGTTTCAATATGAAAAAAAATTGCGTGATATTTGCCGAGACCCCTACCTCTCTCCAACGTAAGATTAGATGAGATTTGACTCGACCCCCTCCCCCCCATAAACATCTCACGTAATTTATGGACGCCCCCTAAGTAAGTATTAGTTATCATTTCACCAAGCAACTCATATTGCGTCGGCGGCGTGGTGGGTTATTGATTTATTTCCTCCATGCTTCTGTCTACGTGAGTAGGTTGAATGATGATGATTTAATGATTTATAATCTTGCCTACTCCACAGAATATAAATTAAAAAAGTGGGAGCGACATCGTCAGTAAAAAAAACTCGCGGAACTTGTGTGGTCGAACTTAGCATACTAATACGGACGAATTTGACGAACATGTTCGTCGTCGTCGACGACGCGACACCGGTGCGATAGCTACGCATTGCGATTGCTAACCCGCATGCCCAGCATGGCAATTATGGGCAAACCCTCCATGGCGACACAGAAAGGACCGTGGCCTCCCGGCCAGTTCCCGGCCAGGATGAGAGTAGCCGCGGATCGTGCTCAGTGGCGTGCACTTGGAGAGGCCTATGTCCAGCAGTAGGCTGATGATGATGATGATGACTTGTTACTGATATTAGATGATACTTGTTGTTTTTGGCGACGAAAACTGGTGGCGAACCCTGGGCATAGAGTATCGAATTAATCGCCCCTGTGGTCTAGTGGTTAAGACCACCGGTTCAGACCCAGAGGTCCCGGGTTCGATCGGTTCGGGTCCCAGCGGGGGGTAAATATTTTTGGTTGGTGGTAGGACTTGTTTGTCCGCCTGGCTAGCTACCACCATCTTATCTAAATGTCGCCTTAACATCAATGTTTGTAGCACTGTTGTGTTCCGGCAGCTAGAGATAAGATAGCCAGTGCCTTAGTAGTTGAGGATTCCGGGTGAAGTGCGCTTCTATCATCGGCCTGATCATCACTTAACATAAAGTGAGATGAAATCCAAGTGCTTACCCATAGGACATAAAAAAAAAGAACACTGTGCCACTACTTACTAGGAATTTTCGTTTTCGTTACGAATGGTGAATAAAACACACACTCATTAGAAATCTTCCATAGCGTCGGTGCATGCGTAGTGCTAAAATACATAGACTTGTATGAAATAAGTACAACAGTAGAAAGCTGACCGTAACGCGCCACGGACGGACAGATTCGTACTGTTGTATTTCTGCGACTATGTATTTTAGCATACGCGACCGACGTACCTACGCACCGACGTCGGTTGAGCACTGTTTTAGCCCTTATGCCCACTCACCTTTACTTCATCATCTTCAGCGCCAGCGAGGGTCAATATAGCAGTTCTGCTCCACTGCGGGAAGTGTCGCGCGGACTGCAGCGGTTTGGCCCCCATGCCAGCCAGAGGCAGGGCACCGAATAACATGGTGCAATGATCAACTCACTGATAGCCCACTAATTGTAGTACCTATGTGGTAGCGCCGCAATCGCTCAATCGACACGTGAAACTATTGATTTTATGACCACAATCAATTTAGGTAATTACAATTAATATACGTGACACAGTGTCAATGAAACTCGGTACTTTATACCTACCTAAGTTTTCGTATGTTTTTTATTAGGACGCTGTCCTAATTACTATTAGGACCTAGGTTAGGTATGTTGTGTTTACTGTCTTATTTAATAGTAACTGAAGAAAAGGCTAAATATTAAAACTATTCTAAGTTTTAGTCGATTTAGTTTCAATTTACTGAAACATATTTTAGAACATGAGAGTTTCGTTTGGAAACCTGTCATCCAATTTGTCAAAGTGGCGGCATTAAGTTTTATTTAGGTTATCGTTGCCTAGCAACGTGTAAGTAACTAAAGCAACGGCAGTTGACAAAATGCAATACACAAACTTTTAATTAATATTTTATTACATTCTTTTTACCAAAGGCAATTGTATAAAAACTGAATATAAAATAAATAGCCTTACGTTACCAGTGAAAGGTAAATGGGAGCTAAAAGGCCTTTTAACATTAAAAAGTTTTTGTTAATAGGTATTTTGATTTCCAGAAAAAAGCCAGTACAAAACTGTCAGTTAATTCAAATCAAATGTTTTGATAATGTCACACTGGTGAAGGTTTTATTTAATTTTTAGTTTGGTATTTGTTATTTCCAAAAGTGATATCTGGTGGTTATTTTGTAGCGCTGGCTTTCAATATGTCCGGAGCGGCGGTGGAGACCGGAGTTAGGGGCTTCTCTTTCATGCCCGAGAGCAAAGTGGAAGTCTTGAATTTGAAGGTGAGTGACACCATCAATAATTCAACTCAATAATTTTGTTGTACTATTTTTAGTAGGCATTATCTACGTATACATGGGTTGTTAAAATATTGATTACAACATCATGGGTCCGGATTAAGCATGACAACATTTTGAATCAATGAGTAGGTACACACGCCTGCACATCAACCTACCACAAACTGTCAAATTTCCTCAATAGACTTTGAACTTTATGCCTTAACTATATGGTTGATATTGTATTGAAGAAATTTGACAGTTTTGGATAGGTTGATGTGCTGGCGTCTGTACCTGATAATAATAACCTTAAAGGTAGGGTGATGACACCAGTGTTTACAGGAACCAATGATCGCCACATTTCTCCTGTAATCATCCTACTAATATTATAAACGCGAAAGTTTATAAATATGGATAGATATTTGTTACTTTGTTATTTTTAATGAAACTTTCCTCATATACAGACCATGACCCAGACCAGCATATAGGATACTTAACCGCCTCTGAAGTCTAGTGGCTAAGACCACCGGTTTAGACCTAGAGGTCCCGGGTTCGATTCCCAGCGGGGAGTACATGTTTGTGTACTCGGTTTGGTTGGTGGTAGGGCTTGTTTGTCCGCCTGGCTAGCTACCACCATCTTATCTAAATATGTCGCCATAACATCAATGTTTGTAGCATTGTTATGTTCCGGCAGCTAGAGATAAGATAGCCAGTACCTCACTAGTTGAGGATCCCGGGAGAAGTGCGCTTCCATCATTGGCCTTATCATCACTTAACATCAGGTGAGATCAAGGCACTGTGCTTACCCGTTAATATAAAAAAAAAACTTTTTTCTTTACTTTTTTTTTTGCTGTAGTCTTTGCGAACGAAGTCGCGGGCAACAACTAGTTAGAACTATTGGTCAGCAACTGATATGTGGCTTTAGCGATAATTTAATAGAGACCAGCTGCTTCCTGGCTGTTATCCAGTACAGTTTCCATGAAATTCTATATTATTTTTTGGCGACGAAAATTGTTTGGAACAATGGGCAACTACTTATATCACATATATTTTAAAAACCGGCCAAGTGCGTGTCGGACCACGCGCAGTGTAGGGTTCCGTAGCTCATCTCAATAATGCAGACTGAGAAGAGGGCTTTTATGAACATTTCTTTAACGATGGCTCATTACTGGTTTCACACACCTGACAACGTTATTTCCGGACCCCTTGGCCCCCCCCTCCCTCTCTGGATACGTCCTTGTATGCTAAAATACATAGTAGCTTATGAAACAACAGTACAGCGCATAACGGTCAGTTGCATGCTTATTCACCATTCGTAATGAAAACGAAAATTTTTAGTAGTGTCACAGTGTTTGATACTTATGCCCAGGGTTCGACACCAGTTTTCGTCACCAAAAAATTATATATTATAAAATAATTCACATTTTACTTTTTTTTTGAGTTTGCTGATTGCCTCAGAAGGCATTTTCAGCTTCACCGGGCTTTTTGGGGGGCGGCGAGGAATTTAAAGGGTCCCTCAAGCCGTGTGAAACGAATCACCTTCGGTTTAATTTCAGTATGTTGAAAGTGCAGAACTGGAGCAAACTTGGAAGACTAATAGAAGGCAGCGACTCAAGCAACAGGAGCAGAAAATCTGGGAGGGTTTCGTAAAGGAACAAGACGTCCTGAACACAGTCTGCCAAGGTAAGTCGCGGCGTTTGCAAGTTTAGGTTGAAAAAACTCTTTATACATATACATAGAACACATTAAGGGCCTGTTTCACAATGTCTGATTAGGAGATACTTGGCAGATAAAGTGACAGTTTTGTATGGACTATCTGTCAAGTAAACGCTAATGGGAACTTACTTGTAGATCGTGAAACAGGCCCTAAGATAAGTTAATATAAATACTCTTTATTGTAATTTGAAAAAAGACTAAATGTGGAAAAAAACCCACGAGTGGGATTCGAACCCGCACCCCATGACATGTTGGATCAGGTGCCCCATGACATGCTGGATCAGGTGCATCTTGTATAACCACAATTCTTTATTGTACACTAAAAATACAAAATCTTTTTACAAAAAAACTACATTAAAAGTGCACGTTCACAGGACGTTCTTGTCACTAAGAGCGATCTCTTCCCGACCTTTGGATGGACAAGATAATAGATATAATTTAGGTTCACGGCTAAAAAAATATTAATGAATGAATACCTTAATTCACTAAACAATGATTGAGTTTAAAACTTAATTGACTCTGAGCGGATATAGTTATAGATATCGAAACCTAAAACTATATCCGCTCAGAGTCAATTATTTTCTAATCTGTGAACTTAAGTGATGAATCTTATGATTATCAATTTAAACTAAACCTCATATGGCGGCTGTTCATTCAGGCAGAGGCACATTATCGTCATCATTTAGTGTCATCTTCGTACTGAAGCAAGATCAGTATACAAAATTTTCTGCGATCCCTTATCCTACTCCCATATCCTATAAATAGGTTTAGTCAGAGATTAGATAGCCAGTTCATTACTAGTTAAAGATTTCAAGGGGAGCGCGCGTCCGCCTTCAGCCTCATCATCATCACTTACCACCATGTGAGTTGAAGACCAAAAGCTTCCCCGCTGCAGTACTAATAAATATGAACAAAACTGAGAGGAATCCCTTGTTATAATAAAAATATATAAAAATAATTAAAACTATTTTGAACTATTTGTGATTGTTTTGTAAATTGTCTCATTGTTTTTTATCTTCTTGGTTGCTCTAAGACTGGCGATCGCAAATACCTCCAGTCGCTGAATGTACTTAGAAATCCATTAAAACTATATAAATTATGTGCTCATGCATACTGCTACAATAATATTACTATCATACACCACCAGCGCCAGAAGTTGGAGTGGACGCCATGACCGAAATAGGTCGGAACAATCATCGTCGTCATTACTAACATATTTTTGAAATGAAACAACTTTTACGGATCTACTCGCGTTTATTTTACACATTACCTACTTTTAAATTCAATTCAAATTTTAAAGTCTGCAGTATGCGAACATTCCCTAGAGGGGCCCAACCATTACATCAGATTTGATAAACCACAAATACTCGCTAGAGAAATACGATTCATCCCTAGGATGATACGCGAGGCTATTGAAATTAAAAAACATCCTTTATATATATAGAGAAGATGGTTGGAATCTACCACCAGCCTGGGATCCCATCATACAAAATATTAAATCCCAGCCCTGGGATATAATATTTTGTATGATACTGCCAGACCAAAAGATACTGTAAGCTCTTTCTGCGTAAAACGGAACGCACCTGATTAAATTTAAATGAGGGTATACAACTACTAGGGCTACTAACTAATTGTGAGACGACCAACACCTCAGTCTCCCTGTGACCACGGACCCTGCAAAGGGTTCGAAACGTCAGGATAAACAATAATTAAAAGTAAAATAAACGCGAGTAGATCCGTAAAAGTTGTTTCATTCCAATGTGTATAGTGTTCGCGTAAACTTTAGAAAACAATAACATAGTTATTGTTCTTAATATTTGTTCATTAACAAATTACAGATGATCCATATCAGTTTTTGGATCAGCTTCCTGATACGCGCCTCAAGGAACTTATGGAAGTTGAATTGGAAAAGATGAAAGAGGAGGAATCGGTCGACAACGACGTAGAAGTGAGTAGAACCAACTTTTCGTTTCACGTATTATTATAAAGGTTGATGATTATTACATAATTTTTCAATGGAAGGGGGGGGGGGGGGGGGTAGTGGACCACGACGATCTGGCGAAGGTCGCGGGTAGCCGCTGGTTGCGAGCAGCACAAAACCGGTCGTTCTGGTGATCCTTGGGGGAGACCTTTGTCCAGAGCAGTGGACGTCTTTTGGCTGAGATAGGATGACGGTGTCATACTCGTGAACGGGTGCCGCCTGTGGAGGCTGGTCTGCTCTTGCATACTTGTCTTATTTTTCTTATTATTAACTGTTGTTTAACTTTCTTTTTCTTAGACAGGTTTTTTTCTTAGACAGTACTATATGACATTGTAAAAAGTTAAACTGGTAAGTAAAATTTAAACACTGAAAAAAGACGACAACCTCAGGCGGGAATCTTCTAAGATTGATGAAGCAATGTTGACTAAAAAAACATAAGCATCAAGCACTGAAAAATTTCGACGGGTGAAGCCAGACCTCGGTAGCCAAGTGGTTAAGGCAGCCGCCCGGAATGCGGAAGGTGCGTGGTTCGATTCCCGCCTGAGGTTGTCGTCTTTTTTCAGTGTTTAAATTTTACTTAAGTATATTTAAGCGTTAATAAAACGCTAAAATATATAAAAAAAACACTTATTTAAACTGGTAAATTATGTTTTTGCAAACTTAAATATTTAATTTCTTTTTTGTTCCTTTTTGTGTTTTTTACATGTCGTGATTGTCTTTTATATTTGTGTGTTTTTATTTGTGATGGAAACTGTTCTTTTATGATAGGGCATTTTCCAATATTTTTGACGCTGTAAGGGAGAAAAGAGCTGGACACTTGCTGAGTTTCTTGCCGGTTCTTCTCAGTACAAGTAGACTTATGGACCGTTGGCATAATGACGTTCATAAGAGCTATTTGTAGCCTAAACTGAATAAATGATTTTGAACTTTGTTTTTTTTTTAATTGAATTGAGTTTTTTAAATTTTGATGATTATGGATGACGAATCATTAAACACAGGGGCAACAACTGAGTCTTTAACAACTTTTAGTATTAACAATTGAATAAAGTCCAAAATTCAAAGTTCTTTATTGCATTCATGTTGTACATAATAAACAGGTGTTATAAAAAATAAAAAAAAATAAACAGACATGACCCTGCAAAAGCACAGCAAGTACATTAATAGTAGTTTATGCAACTGTCATATAATGAAGGGTATTAAAACACGAGTGTGAGTTTATGAAACGAGCGCAGCGAGTTTCATAATAGTAACGAGTGTTTTAATACCCGTGTTATATGCAGTTGCATACACTACTTTATCTTCACTAATGCAATTAGTCAAACAACAAGAGTAAAAGCTGACAATAGTTTATTTATAATAATTGTTCAAATTTTGGATGGTACAATTTTGAAAGTTAATGTTAATTATTGATCCAGCAGCTGTAGCGGTCGCGGGGCAAGCAGTAGAGCTCGTAGACGGAGTCGGAATATTTATAATTACTTCATTCGTCTTGTTTTCTATACTGTTCAAGATCGTATTTGAGACTTGAATTTTATTTATTAAAGACTCATCAATGTAGCTTTCAGCCACAGTAGAAGACTTCCACCCCCCGTGTCGTTTCAGTGCGGTCAAATCACCACCGCTATCTATGAGAAGGGTCGCCGAGGTGCGCCGGAAGCAATGCCCCGTGTACAACGCTGGGTTAGGCAGATTCAAAAAACTTGCGATAGTTTTTCCCAGAGCACCAAATTTATTAATACCAGTTCTTTGATCGACGCACTTCCCCGATCTATAGCTCAAGAAAAAGGCAGGGTTTCGACAGGGGGTGGGTCGAAGTTCCATGTATTTTTTACATACGGCATAGCAGTTGCCCGTCACAACGAAAGAACGATCTATTTTCGTTTTTGTTTTCGAAACTTTCACCATGATTGTACTGTCGTCTATGTTAGAGACTTCATCGAACTGGATGTTGTATAGCTCTTGCCTTCGGCATGCCCTCATTATGCCGAAGATTAGTGCAACCTGTAACAATAAACGATATAATAAGCTTGATGTACATAGCCAAGGCAAAAACTATGATTTATGAAGTAATAAAGTGTAGGTACCTACTACCTAATTTATACACAAAGCGCTTAAACGGAGTGTCTAGATAACTTGCGTGTGTAGTACGTAAGTACTAGGTAGATTAAATAACAGAACTAAAATACACTTACCTTTTCAAAAAGATACAAAATATCTGCCCCCCAACCGCCTAACTCTATCGACATCGCTCTCGTTATCGCGCTCTATAGTTTATGGCGTCATTTTGTAATTTCTAAAGCGATATGAAAGCATTAAGAAGCAATATCGAAAGCTATAGCTATAGCTATAGCTATATTGCTTTTATATAGCTTTCGAAATGGCAAGATTACGCCATAAACTATAGAGCGCGATAGCGAGAGCGATATCAATAGAGTTAGGCGGTAGGCCCCCTGGTGAATCTTCCAGGAACATCTTTATTTGACCTGATGTAAACGTCAATGACTTTTTTTCCTTGTGTCCTTCCGAACTGCGTTTCAGGAACGCTATGACTTTTGAATACTTCGTGATATCAATATTGTTGTAGATACTCAGTGTGGACTTGAGCATAGAATATTTAGCCCACATAGAAGATGGCTTGAATTTGTCGGAGAGGTCTTTGAGATACACAAGAATGACATTTTCAGAAAATGATGTAGTTTTCTTTTCGATCTTCCATGCCAAAAAGTTATTATATTCTTTTCATATAATTTTCTAGATTTTTCTGGCAAAAGATTGTGAGTTACTTTTGTTTTTAACTTTTAATTTGTATTTTAAAAACAAAACACATTGCGAAACATTAAATTCACGCGTACGTGTATTGTCACAGTGAACTTGCCGCCATTAAAATCTAACCAATGAGAGCGCAGCTGCGCGCGCAGGGCCAATCAGGAGCGAGCGCGCGCTGTTCTTTTTTTATTTAATTGGCACAAGATCTTACCAAAGAGTTTTGTGTGTAAGTTTAGTAGTTTCGACGAAGTTTTCACGTATAACCTAACTGTTTTCAAAAGCCAGCCTAATATCAAAATTTTATACAACTTGTATGAGGATTTTGACATAAGGCTCGCCAGGTTAATTGGTCGCGTTTTATTGATGTTATAATGAGATTTTACGATATCGATGTGGATATTATACCATCATGTGAAATTGCTCAAATTGAGTGTTTTGTTGTCTGCGCTATAACAGTAGTAATTATAAGTCAAGTATTGGAAACATAAGTAGAATGTTACAACATTAGTGTAGATAAATAAAATTTCGGTATATATTATTACTAAAACATACATTAAATTATTATTAAAATTTAATATAGACCATCACCTGATTCCTAGCTGCTACGTAAAATTTCAATGACAACCAATGTTATTTTTTGCCGACAAAAAATGTGTTGAACACGGGATGCCTAGTGTGAGTTTAATTTGCCATTCAATCGCGTTAACGATAACGAAAGTTAGTATAGCAATGAAGCAGTGCCTTCAGGCGACATACGAGAAGAGTTAAAATTTTTGCGATACAAATTTTCGTTTTCGTAAACGTAATCGAATGAATACGAATATTAAACAAAACTCACACTGGGCACTCTGGACTCAAAGTGCCTTACAAATAAACAAAGAATAAGCTACGAACAGTTATTGCGTATTTTGTTCCCGTCATGTAAACTTCATTTCAAATAAGAGTAAAAGAGACAAAACACGGAATAACTATTCGGACCTTATTCTTTGTTTGTTGTAAGGCTTTAAAACTTTGGCGCCATTACAATACATAGCAAGTACATTTATTGTTTACACTTTTGTTGGTACGTTGTAATTATTTAATAATTGGTATTGAAACTTTTCTATTGTTTTTTCATATTTTTAATTTTTAATTGTATTTTTATATTTGTGTTTATTATCTTTCAATTAATGTTTCTTGATTAGTGTAATTGGTGTATGTAACCGTGCTAATCATGTAAGTAAATAAATAGTTTAAGGAAGAGAAGCAGGAAGGCGGCGACGGCGGCGGCGACAACCCCGACTGGTCGCAGCGGCCGGAGGAGTCCGCCGCGACCGTCACGTTCGCGGAGGCGGCCGACGCCCGGGAGGACGACAGCGACACCTTCCACATATTCTATGACGACAAGGAAGACGACAGGAACGACAGGGACGACGACCAGTCTGGTACTTTTTTTTATTTCCTTAGTCGATGGCTTCGTGTGGTTAGCATAATTGCCCAGTGTCAAAGTAATTTTTCTTGCAAGTTATGTAAATAGAGGAGCTCTATGGCGCAATGGGTAACGCGCCCGGTCTGCGAGTGCTGAGGTTAAGCAACTTTCGCAAAGGCCGGTCATCGGATGGGTGACCGAAAAATTATTATCTCGAGCTCCTCCGTGCTTCGGAAGACACGTTAAGCCGTTGGTCCCGGCTGCATTAGCCAGTCTTTAATATCCACCAATCCAGTTAAAATATGTATGCTATGCCCTAACCGGGTTCATGTAAAGACCTGATTATATTTGAAACACCGAACCGATGTAACGCCCACACGAAAGAGTGCAATAAATATTTATGATATATTAACTTTCATTTGACCAGCATGGTAGGTTCTGGCCTCATCTTCTCATGGGATATGACTCCAGCGTGACTGATGATTAAAGGTACTGGTGAATTTAGTAATATATTTGAATGTTCAATTTATCAGGTCCTGAAGAGGAAGCTCTAAACTCATCGACCAGTCCTTGCACTGTGCGGGAAAGGCCAAACGAAAAATCCCTGTCGCCCGTCTCGCCCCCGCATAGCCCCTGCAAGCGTTCTAGTGAGTCATCTTATCATATCTTATCTTATCTTAGTAGGCCTGCTGAAGTTTCCCTCTCCCAGTAGCACTTCGACCCATCGGGATCTCTTGTGCAACCCCGACCTTTCGCTCCTCTTCCTTCGCAAAGATAGATGCCATAAGTTTGGCACCGTTTTTGAGAACGAAGAGCCGAGATCTATTGGTGTCGGATAGTGAATCATACAAGTAATGAACGCGGTTTAACTGCACATCTGATAAACCGGCGCATGATTCATTCTTAAAGTGTTCGAAAAACAAAAGTGTTTAAATTAAATACTTTTAAAACAATGCCAAGTTAGTTCAGATTTTTGCTGTGTTCAAAATCCTTCCATTTTATAGAAGTAAAATATATGTTTCTTTTTAATATGTTTAGTTTCTCTTTATTGTACTTTGTACACATATACTTGGTCCTGACAAGACTATCTATCAGATCAGCAGTGGACGTTAATAGCCGCACCATTGTTGTCATTTAAATCAGCTATAAATGTATCTCTGTCTTTCTTTGTATGTATTTTGCTTGTTTTTTTTAAGGATTATTTTTTTGTAAATGTCATAACTTATATTAAAGCAGTGCAGTTTTGTGCGCCTTTTCTTCTCCGCAGCTAAAAGACGTCCTAAATGAATAGTGGGAATAAAAAGTATTTAGTAAATAAATTTAAGTAAAATTTAAACACTGAAAAAAGACGACAACCTCAGGCGGGAATCGAACCACGCACCTTCCGCATTCCGGGCGGCTGCCTTAACCACTTGGCTACCGAGGTCTGGCTTTCACCCGTCGAAATTTTTCAGTGCTTGATGCTTATGTTTTTTAGTCAACATTGCTTCATCAATCTTAGAAGTTTTCACCTCTGAGATCCGAAAGAAATATTTTTACAAATATTTGAACATTCGGTTAAGATGAAGCTGCGTTATAGATAAGTGTTTTTTATATATTTTAGCGTTTTATTAACGCTTAATAATACTTAAGTAAAATTTTTTTTACTTAATTAATGTTGACTAAAAAACATAAGCATCAAGCACTGAAAAATTTCGACGGGTGAAAGCCAGACCTCGGTACTGTAGCCAAGTGGTTAAGGCAGCCGCCCGGAATGCGGAAGGTGCGTGGTTCGATTCCCGCCTGAGGTTGTCGTCTTTTTTCAGTGTTTAAATTTTACTTAAGTATTATTAAGCGTTAATAAAACGCTAAAATATATAAAAAACACTTATAAATAAATTTATTTGAATAAAGATAATTTTGGCTTTTTTTAAATTTTAAATTTGTTAAATGCCTCAGGCAAGTCCCCGGAGAGCTTGTCGACCATGATCGAGAGCAGCATCTACTGCGCCAAGATTAGGGACCTCAGGCCGAAGATCACCAGCGAGATGCACGCCATCATGTATGTATTGAACCTAAAATTTATCAACTTTATTGTGTTTTTTTTTATGGAGACATAGGCATTTCCCAATATTTCTAATGCTTTAATCGAAGTTTATAAAAATTATATATCTAGATCTTAATCTTTAGTATGTGTTACATAATAGATAATTGTATACATAAACAAAATGTGTTTTTTTATATTAACGGGTAAGCACAGTGCGTTGATCTCACCTGATGTTAAGTGATGATAAGGCCAAAGCATGGAAGCGCACTTCACCGGGGAACCTCAACTAGTGAGGCACTGGCTATCTTACCTTTAGCTGCCGGAACACAACAATGCTACAAACATTGATGTTATGGCGACATATAAACATTGATGTTATGGTGTCCTGGAAAACGGAAGGGATAAAATGCTCAAGCTGAGTTTGTTGCCCGTACATAGTCTCCCGTTGTAGAAGATTTACATGCCCGTTGATGGCGCATTCCTAGCGATAGCCTAGTAATAGATGCCTAGTCTAGGAACAACCAGGCTTCCAACAATGAGGACCGAAGATCTGGTGAAGGTTGCGGGTAGCCGCTGGAAGCGAGCAGCACGAAACCGGTCGTTGTGGAGATTCTTGGGGGAGGCCTTTGTCCAGCAGTGGACGTCTTTTGGTTGAGATGATGATGATTATAGGTATTTTGTTAATATAGAGAGTCCCTTGAGCAGCGCAACATCCTGAACATCGACCCTGAAGAGCTGGTGAAGATGCGGCGCCGCTCCACGGAGTTCTGCAATCGGTTCAACCGCATCTACCTCTACCAGCTGCACCGGCAGGTCAGTGGGGGGACCTTCAGATGCGTATGCACTGTTGTCGAGATAGAGAGCATTTGTAGACGAAGAGTTTAATTTTTAAGTAATTGCTAACTTGTTTATAGCATAATTTCGCTACTTATCAAGTATCAAGCTCGCCGCCAATACGTTAAGGTCAATTCACACCGAAGTGGCAGCGGTCGGCAGTTTGACTGTGAAACCATTTTAAGCTTTATTTCTATAAGATAAAAAGCGAATTCAAAGAGAGCGCTGATTTGGTTGGTGGTAAAAGGCACTCTGGTGGGCAATTTATGGACTTAAAATATGGGAGCCGCCCTGCTCACACAACCTCACATACCCTCGCCACCCGCGGCCCGAGCCTATAGCATATTGCTCTCCGCGGGGAACTTTCGGACGCGAGTTTTCCCCGGGGAAAAAAAAGGGTGCCAGTATAAACTTAAAAGTATAGATGGGTTAATGATGTAACTCAAAATTTTTGTTATGACGGAGTAATCCTTAAAACCCGACTGTGTCTCTTCGGCCAGATCCACGACATCAAGCGCAACAACGGCGCGGCGCTGCCGTTCGCGCGACACACGCACTTCCAGTCGCAGATGGTGCGCGTCGTCACGCTGCACCAGAACCTGCTGCAGTCCATACAGGTGGGGGCCTACTACTTCAATCGGTTAACGTACGATTCTAGGTATCTGTTTAGCTTGCTATTGTATTTGAAAAGAGTTGTAATTACAGCCTCAGTAGCAATGAATATAATCCCACACAAGAAGTGGTATAAGAAAGTGTCGGTCCGCCAGGTGTTCCGCAAGTCGCTGGAGCAGACCGCGTGCACCGACGAGTGCGTCGCGCTGCTCCGGAGCCTCGTCCAGCTGTGCGCCGCCGCCACCGGCTGCTGCCGCGCCGTGCCCGCGCCGCCGCGCCTCGCCGCCGCCGCCGGCCTGTACGACGACGTGAGTGTGACGTCACGCAGCGGCACGTCCGTGTGACGTCACGGTGAAGGCTCGTCCAGCTGTGCGCCGCCGCCACCGGCTGCTGCCGCGCCGTGCCCGCGCCGCCGCGCCTCGCCGCCGCCGCCGGCCTGTACGACGACGTGAGTGTGACGTCACGCAGCGGCACGTCCGTGTGACGTCACGGTGAAGGCTCGTCCAGCTGTGCGCCGCCGCCACCGGCTGCTGCCGCGCCGTGCCCGCGCCGCCGCGCCTCGCCGCCGCCGCCGGCCTGTACGACGACGTGAGTGTGACGTCACGCAGCGGCACGTCCGTGTGACGTCACGGTGAAGGCTCGTCCAGCTGTGCGCCGCCGCCACCGGCTGCTGCCGCGCCGTGCCCGCGCCGCCGCGCCTCGCCGCCGCCGCCGGCCTGTACGACGACGTGAGTGTGACGTCACGCAGCGGCACGTCCGTGTGACGTCACGGTGAAGGCTCGTCCAGCTGTGCGCCGCCGCCACCGGCTGCTGCCGCGCCGTGCCCGCGCCGCCGCGCCTCGCCGCCGCCGCCGGCCTGTACGACGACGTGAGTGTGACGTCACGCAGCGGCACGTCCGTGTGACGTCACGGTGAAGGCTCGTCCAGCTGTGCGCCGCCGCCACCGGCTGCTGCCGCGCCGTGCCCGCGCCGCCGCGCCTCGCCGCCGCCGCCGGCCTGTACGACGACGTGAGTGTGACGTCACGCAGCGGCACGTCCGTGTGACGTCACGGTGAAGGCTCGTCCAGCTGTGCGCCGCCGCCACCGGCTGCTGCCGCGCCGTGCCCGCGCCGCCGCGCCTCGCCGCCGCCGCCGGCCTGTACGACGACGTGAGTGTGACGTCACGCGGCGGCACGTCCGTGTGACGTCACGGTGAAGGCTCGTCCAGCTGTGCGCCGCCGCCACCGGCAGCCCATTGAAAACCGTCATGCTGTTATCGGAACGACAACTCATGATCATGGTAGATCCTCATCTAGGCTCACTAAGGAAAGGACTTTACCCGAGGTAAAATGGTACAAGAAAGTGCTGTTGCCGGAGCAAACCGCGGACCGTTGACCTACGTTTATCGAATCATTCGCAGGGGTTGATCTTTCTAATTATGAAGCGCCAAATGTGCCAGAAGCAATAACAATAGAATTCAGCAAAGTTAATATGAAACATTTGTTTAAAGAAATGTCCTAATCATATTGTATCATGTTGTACACAAATCTCACATAATCAGTATTAACAGGTTCGCTGTCCAACAATTATAACAATTGGTTTTCAATTGTTATGTATCATATGTGATTCATGGGACAGGAAAGGGGTTAAGAATTATTTTGGCATACGCTGTCCTTTACAGCGTAACCAACCGCCGCTGTGGTCTAGTGGCTAAGACCACCGGTTTAGACCCAGAGGTCCCGGGTTCGATTCCCAGCGTGTGTGCAGTGTACATGTTTGTGTACTCGGTTTGGTTGGTGGTAGGGCTTGTTTGTCCGCCTGGCTAGCTACCACCATCTTATCTAAATATGTCGCCATAACATCAATGTTTGTAGCATTGTTGTGTTCCGGCAGCTAGAGATAAGATAGCCAGTACCTCACTAGTTGAGGATCCCGGGTGAAGTGCGCTTCCATCATTGGCCTTATCATCACTTAACATCAGGTGAGATCAAGGCACTGTGCTTACCAAAAAAAAAACCAAACTTTTTTGGGCGACAAAAAACTAAAGATTCCTCATGCCGTGGTTATCGAACACCATCAAAAGATTTCTAGAGGGGATGGCATCCCCTACTAAATTCGAGGCGATCGGATTGGACTCGACAATGTAATATCGACCGATCCCATTATATTTTATTTATTTATTCTTACAAACTAAGTAACATAATGTTGGAAACACATAGAGGTAAACGCCTCATGCAATAGAAACATTTAAGTACTTAAAGACTAGTATTATAAAAAACCGGACAACTGCGAGTCGGACTCGCCCACCGAGGGTTCCGTACAAATTTATGTGTACATATTATATAGTTCAGGAATCGAGTCTCGAACTGTTCCCGACTGTTAGGTACTACATACATCAAAGTTATTCGGTACCTATACATATAAAAGAGAGAAAAGGTATTTATTTTTTCATTCTTCGTAATAAATCGAAAACTATACATCATAAAAATAATTAAAAATCTGTTTAAGCTTGTGCAAATGAAGCCCTTTCATACGATACCCCACAAGACACGGTTAACTTACTTCAAAATTTGGACCCCTGTTCCTTTCAAGACCCGGTTTTTTTGTGATTTAATTAAATATGTATAGTTTTCAGACTTTATTTATAGTATAAGATGATATTACTTGCCAAACTTCATAGTTCTAGGTGAACGGCAAGTACCCTATGAATTTAGATTCCCTTGAGAGTGTCGTAACATACGTTTTTTGCTATATAAACGACCGTATCTTATTTTTTCGTTAACTTAGAACTTTGATTTTTTCACAGCTCACAGCAAGGGACCGCAGACCTGAGTATATGATTTTAATTTCATCTAGATACCTCTACGCGTTCCCGAGAAAAAGGGTCTTGACAGACAGACACATAGACAGACAGACGTACAAAAAAGTGATCCTATAAGGGTTCCGTTTTTTCTTTTGAGGTACGAAACCCTAATAACTAAAAATGTACTAATTAGGGTGATTCAAAATAAAAATAAAATATAAAAATATATAATACTAACACCAGCCGTTCTACCGTTCCCAGGAAATGATGGCGGCCGGCTTGAAGCTGGACGAGACGGTAATCGCGTACGCGATGCGCATGAAGAACTACATTGACAGCACCAACAATACCGTGAGTGTGATTTCAACTAAATAAAACTATTCAATATCAGTGACAGAAGACCGACGACCTGGTGAAGATCGCGGGTGGCCGCTGGATGCAAGCAGCGGAGAATCAATCGTGGAGATCTTTGGGGGAAGGCCGTCTTTTGGCTATGATGATGATTCAAAATAAAGTTTACAAATTTATTTCGATGGTTTCAGCGCCATCTGTTGACCCATTACTTTAACTAAACTTACTCGTACAACTTTGATAGATTTTGGAGAGTACATGTTGAAGAAATTTTTATATAGTTACGAATATTAATAAATAAATATTAGACATCACATTTCACATACATTGATCTGACTCCAAAGACATTAGCTTAAGCACTTGTGTCATGGAAATCAGAAACAACGACGGTACCACAACCACTCTGACCAGAAAAGTTGGTTTTTCTACATTGACCTAAACGGGAATCGAACCCGGGACCTCGTAGACGGCAACATTAGAAACCGGTGTGCGAGCCATCGACCACGGAGGCCATCAAGATATAAATATATTCTTCGACCGTAAGAAATGTCCTAGGGTCGTATACTCACCTTTAATTGACCTGTATAAAAATGCACCCATGATATGGCTTAATATACCTTACAATTTGTGCTTATATTATATTCATTTATTGACCAAAGGATGGATTGTGTGAAATCAGCCAGCAGTAATGGACGCTGATACAATAAACATTTGCTACTGCAGGGCTCGTCGCGTTCGCGGCGGAGCAGCAAAACCAACACGAAGAAAAAGTCCCTCGGCACTTGGTCGAAGACCGGCTCCAAGGCCAGCAAGACGAGTCAGTGAACCCAATACTATTTCTTAGTTATTTATTAATTTTATTTTAAAACAACCAAAATAACAAACGCTGTTCATATTTACGATAGAGAGGTAGGTACATACACAGTACCGGATGACCGGTAATTTTCTAAAAATGAAACATAGCTAGATCGATTTATCGCCCCCAAAACCCTCTGCATACTAAATTTCATGAAAATCGTTGGAGCCGTTTCTGAGTTTCGGATTATATATATACATATATACAATAATTGCTCGTTTAAAGGTATAAAATTGGTTACATTTTAAAACGCTGTCATACTTAAAGGTTAGACTATTGGAAAGCAAACTAAAAACAACGTAATTTTAAAGTATTTAAAGCATACAATGGACGCATTCGTATCAAAACTATCATGTTTATACGTATAGGTACATTACCCGTAAATTGCAGTGATGACATGATTTCAATGATGTCTAGTAAATTGATAAAAGGGTAATGTTGTGTGTTTTACAGAAAGTGAGGCGGGCTCGCGTCTCTCCATGTACTCGCTGGACCAGCTGCGCTCCGCGCGCCCGCGCCCCGTCGCCTCCAGGGACAGCCAGTCCGGGTAACGTACCAAAATCAAATCAAATCAAAATCACTTATTCCTGTACCAAAAGTTTGACAAGAAGCAGTGATTGACTCCGCCTATTAAGTGCATAGTGCAGCAGTACCAAGAGGAGTCGCTCTTCCTAAAAATACATTTTTATTTTGCGTGTACAATGTACTGTGTGTGTGTGTCCATTTTGAGAAGTCTTAGAAGTCTTTCAGTTAAATCGTATTCTAAAAAATTTTGCCATGTTGAAATTTTTGTTTACATTCACAGAACGTTAATAGATAGATTTTTAGGAACTTATTATGGTATTGTATAAAGAGGAAGACAGACATCCGTATTGACATTGGGCAAACTGAGAGTGTGTTTGTTTAGTGGTAGCCACTCGAACTGGTACCACTAGACAAAGTAGTACTTTTTCTAGTGGTACCAGTTGTGCAAGTACACCCCCACCACCCGGTCAACCCGAGCCAAGCTCCTAGCTTTTAGAGGCGCCCTCTGGTTGTTCCGCTCCCGATCCGATCCGAATCCCTCGGAGAATCTAGAAGGGAACGGGGACACGCACTAGTGCGTGATGCCATTCCTTCTAGAAAACCTCCGAAGGTGATTCGTGCACACGGCTTGAGGAACCCTTTAAGTTTCTTGCCGCCCCCAAAACGTCTGGTGACGCTAAAAATGCTGAATAAGGCAATTAGCAAACTCTCTTTAAAAAATCGGAGGCCTTCCCCATTGCTACGACACGAGCCAGGCCTATGGGTTATGGGCCTTAAGGCCCGTTCTAAGGCCACCTATACCCGGAATGGAGCAAAGAGCATAAGCATGGGTCCTAAGGCTAACCGCGCTTGGGATGCGTTCTCGTAAGAATTTGACTCTTACGAACACGTCCGACGCGATGTACCTCGCACACTTGATTCGATGTCCGAACAAGCAAGTAGCACGATTTCTCTGACTATAAATTTAGCCATTGACTTCAAGGCTATTCAAATAAGTACCTATTACTGAACTAAATATTATGGAAGGTTTATCTTTGACATGTTTACCACGTATTTAATATATAAATGTAATATTTTTTTGATTATCTTATAAAAGTAATCAATAAGTAAAAATAAGAATAAAAGACAGAAGAGAAGAGAATTTGTTTGTGTTTTATTCAATTTATTTTTAAAGCAACGGGGTTAAATCCACTTTTTTTTTCACTGATGGAATGAATTGGGGATATTCTGATTTCAAGAAGTAGTTCATGGGGAAAAATGAAAAAAAAAGTCTACTTTACCCCATTGATGGATAAAATGGAATAACTCGATTTTTCATGAGCAGTTGGTTTCATTCGCATTAGGTCCTTTCTAAAGATGGTGTAAGAGCATGAGCTGGATGAGAGTAACCGCGGCGTGCACTTAGACTATTGTGGGCTGATAATGATGATGATGAAAAATGGTCCTATTCACAGACAGTCCCAGTTAGATGGATTAGGTGTATAGTTGTATGTATGTAAAAAAAAGGTTAAAGAATAAAAGGCATTTATTGGAATCACATAACAAAACACACAATTAAACATACAACATGTATCTTATCTTAGTGGGGCCTGCCGAGATTTCCCTCCTGCAGTAACACCTCGACCCATCGGGATCTTTTGTGCAACCCCATCCTTTCACTCTTCCTCCTCTGTAAAGATAGAGGCCATAAGTTTGGCAACGTCTTTAAGAGCGAAGATCCTGAAGTCCTCCGGTTCCGGATAGGCCGACCCCAGGAGTCCCATTCTTTTCCTAGCCAGAGAGTCGCAGTCACACAGTAGGTGCTGCATCGACTCCGTTTCCTCTCCACACGCCCTACACAAACTATTTGTTGAAAGGTGCTTTCTGTGAAGCATTTGTTTTGTGGCATAGTGCCCTGTCAAGGCACCGATGGTTAGTCGGGCCTGCCTTCTACTGCCTCCGCATATGAACATACTCCGTCCTAAGGCGTTTTCGCCAAGGAAGGATTTGGAGTGTTTCATACCCGGCTGCTCCTTCCATTCGATGCCGTGCCTGTTTTCGATGTAATCTTTTAAGGCCTTGGTAATGGTACTTGATGCAGGTGCCACGAACGGCTCAGGACCAACAACAACATGTAACAAAAAGAATAAAAATAATAACAATTGACATTGCGCCCTGTTATGGTATGCCAACACTTTGCACAGCTCAGTATACGCGGCAAGCGGGGCCTGCTGCACTGGTATTCTGCTGTACACAGTAGTGACATCATGCCACGAAACTATGTGGGTAGTAGTTGAGGGTGCTGGTGTGTCCGCAGCGGCACGTCCAAGGGCGGCGCGGCGGCGCCGGACGACAAGCAGCCGCCGGCCAAAGGCGTCAAGAAATCCCCCAGGCTAGTGCTGTTTAATCTCCTTAATAATACGAGATAATATGAAACACCTTTTTTACATTCATAAAATTGTGTAAATACATAGCAGGTTTTATGCTTATAAAGGAACAAACAATGAAACAGGCGTCACTTTGCGGAAATCCATGGCACACAAAAATGCAATTAAAATAAATAATTTAGCGGAATTAACACTCCATATTATTTCAATCTACATTTATAATCTTGAGCTTCGTCGAGAAGGCACGTAAAGCCGTTGATCCCGGCTGCATTAGTAGTCGTGTTAACAACCACCAATCCGCACTGGGCCCGCGTGGTGGTTTATGGCCCGTTCTCCCTATTCATCCATAGGGAAGGCTCGTACCCCAGCAGTGGGGACATAAAATGAGCTGATGATGATTAAAAATTAGTGTTATGTCAAATATATAAATGTTAATTAACCGTTAAGTGTTCGTGAACGTGTATAAGTGTCGGCAAATGAAACAAAACAGTGCAACCTTCACTTTTCAAATTCTCTCAAGAGGTCCGTGTTAGGTGTCGGTAAAGCCCCACATCTCTACTGAGACACTCAAGGGGTTGGGGGGTATATCATTTCTCACTTCTCATTACTATTATCATTCATCATCATCTTATAGTAACAAAAGAGATATTATCTCTATTTTCTATTCAATAAGTGCTAAAGTTTGTGACCTAGTTCGTTTGTTTGTTTGTTTGTTTGTCTGCTGGTCCAAATCTAAAAAATCTTTCACTGATATTATGCTACATTTCTTGCGGGTAACATAGACTATATTTATTTTGATTAAAAAATATTTTTTGTATAAATTCTCAAATCCACGCGGACGAAGACGCGGGCGGGTATAGCGCTAGTTTATTCACTCTATATAACTCGTGAGAAAAAATTATTTGAGCTGGCTAAATGTGTTATCCGCACGAAGCCATCAACTAATTAAGGGGGGTATAAAAAAGTGTGTGGTGGATGGCAGGCGCGGGCGGCCGCTGATGCGCGCGCCGGGCGCCGCGCGCGGGCGCGTGCCGCCGCCGCCCGACCAGGACATCCGCACCATGGTGGAGGCCGTCGAGCCGGTGCGTGCGACACACTGCCGCCGGGCCGTGGCACCCCCACGCCGCGGCACGCACCGCAGGGAGTTTTTGAGTTGCCGTAAACCACCACGCGCGCCGGTGCCGCAGTGGGAAAGTCGGGCAAACTGTATTTCGGATTTTTCGATCCCCGGGTTTGTGATCACCGACCCGCATTTGGCAAGCGTGGTGATTAAGCCATTACCCATCACTTGTAGCGATGACTTGATTTCAGTGATGGA
This sequence comes from Eudonia truncicolella, assembly GCA_949315975.1. Lineage (NCBI taxonomy): Eukaryota > Metazoa > Arthropoda > Insecta > Lepidoptera > Crambidae > Eudonia > Eudonia truncicolella. Next base: position 17,182,886 of record OX438835.1, on the reverse strand, counting down.
AGCCTTTGCTCAGCAGTGGGACAGTTATAGGTGGTTTACTTTCTACCACCACCACAGCTGCATCGGCCCTGGCTGCAATACCACGCGCGCCCAGTGCGGCGCGTTGGTACTGCAGCCAGGGCCGATGGATATACGTGCCTTTTACATTTTAAGAGCCCATGCAAATTTCAAAGTTATTTTTTTTCTTTTGAGTACGGTGGCGATCCATTGGAGAGACTTATATTCAGCAATAGACCTCTGTATGCTAAGAATGATGGTGATGATAAATAAGCTTGTTTATATGAAGTTTTCTATGCTTTAAAAATTTAAAGAGGTAGTAGAAAACATTTAAAAGTTTATTTAGCTGAGTTAATGCGATATAAGCTCACTATATAAATTTTCAAATCGCATAAATTCAGATATTGAGTGTACACTGATGTCCCGTATCTGATTACTATCTTTATGGCTATCTAATCTCGTGTGCGAAAGCCTTCATAGTTCTTAATTTTTTTCTAAGCAGTATTGTTTAAACACCTTGGTGGATGAGTGGCAAATCGCTCGGCCCGATACCCGTAGGTCCCGGTTTCAATTCCCAGGTCGGGCAGATTGTGTTCCAGATTTTTCGATACATAGCCCAGGTTTGTGATCACCAACCCGCATTTAGCAAGAGGGGTGATTAAGCTATTACCCATCACTTTCAATACTTGATTTCAACGATGGAGGCCTTTGGCCAGCAGTGGGACAGTTATAGGCTGTTGGAAAATGGTGCCGGAATGAGAACTTTGGTTTCTTTGATTAATGTTTATTGTATGGATGATTAAACCAAAAAGAGGCCCGCGGACACCCACCCGCCCGTTATAATGCATTGCCCCAACAGCGCCCTCTGACCACATAGTTGCATAACATTAGCAAAATTGCTGCGCGTGCGCGTGAGAGTGCATCTGTTTTAAATTGCAAACCGTTTAGCCGCGATTCGGCTAGATGGCGCTGTTTTACAGCTATACTTTAGTTTACTTTTATTGTTGTTTTAATCGACATGCTATATCAGCCCAATGTCCTCTAAACAGTGCGCTTCGAGCCATATGAGCTGCGAGGCGAGCCCGCGCCATTCGCCCAAGACCAAGATCATCAACCCCCCGCGCAGCAGGAACATCACACCCCGCGTCATCGCCAAGGAAGCCAGTTCAAGGATACCATCACCCCACAAGCCCAGGAATAACCACAGGGTTACCAGCCCTAGGAAGCTGATCAGTCTGAAGACTAGGAAACCAACTTTGGAGACAATCAAACCAGCTGAACCTTTAAGGACTGCCGACAGTTCTCAAGGCCTGATAGAGCCGGAGTCCCAGGTGGATTGTGATGAGCAAGAACAGAAGACCGAGGCATTAAGTCCGATAAATACTATTGTGGAGAGTTCTAAGGTGTCGCCGAGAGTGCTGCCCGCCTCGCCGCGGCCCACGGAGGAAGTCGCCGAGATAGTGGAAAAGGACAGGAATAGGGTGAGTCAACTATTTTACATGTTATTCGATTTGAGAACCTTTCTATGCTTAAGGAAAAAATAAAAAAATATCTAAAAGAAACAATAAATATGTATAAGTCTTCCTTGGTTGATTGGAAAAAAATGCTTTAATTTTGCCAAACGCGCATCGCAGTAGGTAGTACAGTCACGAGCATTAATTTTAGTAATTTTAGCTGTAAAAATGTTTGGTCAATAAAAGTTGCTTCTTTGTTTCTTTCATTAATGTATAGAATGTAACTCTTAATACAATGGAATAAAATTCAAAACTAGTTAAAAGTGTATACATGTTAAAGTTCGTGACTGTACGCAATTTTCTGTTTAGCCAATGTTAGATGTGTGACTATATGTATTTATGAATATATTTATAATCACTTTATTACATTATCTAGAAGTGGCGATTATAACATAAAAATGCAATTTATAACGAAAATAATTTATTAAAAACTGGTACAGTAAACAATAAAAAACAGGCCTTTAAAGTTTATACAAATGAAAAAATAACATAGTATTAATTATCATCAAGTAATAGTTCTTTGAAAGCTCACGAGCAACGCTTTTTTATATAATTATTACAATATTTACAGCAAAAATGTCTTTATACACTTGACGCTTTGAAAAGTCGACATCTCAGTATACAACGTCGAAAGCTTAGTCGCACACCTGTGTTCAAATTTATTTAGAAACTTAGATTGAAATAATGACTTCAAACAACGTTTAAGTCTATGGCACTGATTATAAGACAATGTCTAGGGTAACATAGCCTATGAGTATGGATGTGACAGCGCACGGAAACTTAATATGGGTGTCCTAAGAAGAAGTTCTTTGCTAAGCAGTGAAACTCCTTTGACTGTGATCATTAAAACTAGGTACTCTTTTGCCAACCACAGCGTGTTATGCTCGTATCGTAAGTGCACTTGTTATCTTAGGTTTACGGTAGAATAAATTAATGTCATGTGTGGGTGTTTAGGCGCACTTGCCGCAGAGGGGCTTGTTGTCCATCACGGAGAAGGTGGCGTCGGTCACGGGGTTCCGGCATTTCTGCAATTCGAGAATAGTTTTGAAATTGGTAAAGGGGAACAAAGTTGACCAAAAAAGTTTTTTAGTTATAGTGTCCATGTCCTATTTCCTTATTTTCTGGGCCTATAACGTTAGTTAAGTCATCTATTCGTCTAAAATAACAAGTACAGATATACCTATATTGAAGAAGTACATATTATGCTCAGCATTCATGTAATTTATGCGTCCAACAATTTCTTTAAAATCTTTATTAAAAGTACCGTAATTTTTTTTTTGGAGAGGTATTGCTGATTGCTTCAGATGGCATTTTCAGCTTCACCGGGATTGTTTGGGGGCGGCTAGAGATAAGATAGCCAGTGCCTCTGCAGTTGAGGATCCCGGGTAAGTGCGCCTCCACCATTGGCCTTACCATCACTTAACATAAAGTGCGATTAAGGTCCTGCCGTAACATATTTTTAAAAAGATGTTTAGTTTAGCAGTTTATCAGGTTGATAGGGTTTAGTTTAGAGCTTACGTTGCAAGTGAAGCACTCGCGGTGCCACTTGGCGTCGAGCGCGATGATGGCCTTGTCCACGATGGGCTGCGCGCAGCCTTTGCAGCGCGCCGCGAACTTGTCCGCGTAGCACGCCGAGCAATACGGCCGCCCCGCCTGGAACACAACAATCGTTATGAGTACTTATCTTCTATCAATAATAGTACTCGATTAAGGATCCGGAATTCGTTAACTTATTTGGATATTTAAGACACTTAAAATAGTACCTACCACAATAATATTACTACAATGTCATACAGTGGTACTGATAAAGGTCAAACACGGATTTGAAATATAACAGATTAAAAAAAACGAGCGAGCCTTACAGTAGTCGCATATGATGTGTAACATTTGACATCTCACCTTAGTAATAAGCAATTTTAACATTAAGTATATTCCTGTACCTGTTCCATGAACCCGCCGCCTCCCAGCTCCTTTCGGCATCCGCCGCACACGAAGTGATTCGCGTGCCACGACACGCCCAGCGCCTGGATCACGCGCTGCAGATCATACAAACGGTCTTACGTCATTATTTGACACAGAAATCACAACAACTTGGATGCCTACCACAATTACAGTTACAAACAAAGCGCTGTAACCCAATTACATTTCGTGTAGATAAATATCTAAATAAAACCTAAAAAAACCGGACAAGTGCGAGTCGGACTCGCCCACCGAGGGTTCCGTACAAATTTATGGGTACAAGAGGGAGAAAGTATTTCTTTTTTCATTCTTCGTCATAAATCGAAAACTATCATGAAAATAATTAAAAATCTGTTTCTCTGCAAATGAAGCCCTTTCTTACGATACCTCACATGACACGGTTAACTCGCTTCAAAATGTAGACCCCCGTTCCTTGCATAAAGACCCTGTTTTTTGTGATTTATTTGCAAATGTATAGTTTTCAAACTTTTCCCTGTACTTGTAGTATAAGACGATATTACTTGCCTAATTTCATAGTTCTATCTAGGTCAACGGCAAGTACCCTTTAAATTTTGATTCCCTTGAGAGTGTCGAAACATACGTTTTTTGCCGTATCTTTTTTTTTCGTTAACTTAGAAGTTTGATGTTTTCACAGCTTCAAGGGACCGCAGAGTTAAGTATATGGTTTTAACTTCAACTCGGTACCTCCATGAGTTCTCGAGATAAAGGGTCTTGACAGACAGACAGACGGCCAACAAAGTGATCCTATACGGGTTCCGTTTTTTTCCTTTTAAGGTACGGAACCCTAAAAATGAAATGAATATACACACACAAATGTTAGTTGACAACAACAACAACAATTAATTCCAGAACAATAAACGTATAAATTAAATCACGTAACAGTTTTTTTAAAACATTAACCAATTTTATATAGACCTAAGCATGGATTTCTGTAACCTAAAAAGTTAATACTAAATACTCAATTGACGGAAAAAAATAGTGACGTCATAGTTTGCTAATCCCTTACAATTTCTAATAAAAATAATCGTTTTGACAGTTATAAAAAAGTTTCAGTTATAAAAATTGACTAACCAGTCAAATACCCGATTATATCAATATGTGGTTGCTGAGAAGAGCGTATAAGTAGGTATAATAAAATCAAGACAAATTAACATAATTTCCTAAAGCTCATACTTAAATAAAAAGGTTTAAACCTTTGGTTATTCGGACGATCTATGCCCAACAGTGGACTAGTATAGGCTGATGACGATGATGATTATCAAGCGAGATTTTCGGTGAAATAAAAGCCACCTGCTTTGCCGTTAAAGGTGGCCTAACTTTATACATTATTAATTTTAAACAGCCTAGTAAAATTACATTATACAGAGTGTCGACTCATTTTTGTCCGTCTGTATAGCAAATAAATATTATAGTAAACAATGAGCCATTCCTAAATTGGGTTTAGACTAGGAAAACATTAACGTAATATACCTTGTATACATACATTGTAATATCAAAAAGATGAAGCGAAGTAGAGTGTGCAACATACTACAAAACAATGCGATGATATATACTAGGGATGTAATAGAAATTAAATTTCGGAGAATATTACTAATATTAGAACAAGAGTGCGGCAACTTCATACAAGCGCTCCGAAACGCACGCACACAAGCTCGTATGTCACCTACATTAGCACACACACGCGATGACGCGGGCTGTCCCCAAAAACGCGGATCGGGCAGCGTATGTTGCTGTAGCAACGGAGAATAACAAGTATGTCCCTTGTCGCTGCCGATAATCCCAGTTTGTCCTTTTTTACTTTGCCGACAGATATAACAAGGCAAGTTTACAATATAAAAGACACCCAAATTCACACAATAACAAATTAACTATGTGTGACTCAACCCTAGCCGGTAGGTACAGCTCGGTACGTCGATTCAAGGTCACGGCACTGTTGCCGCACTCTCGTTCGCACTGATATTACGGTTAAGGATATGACATTGTTTCGGATTAATTTATAGTTTCGGATAGTTTCGGTTACGGGACAACTCCGCACCCTCCCTGATTTTTGCTATTACACGCCGAGCTTGGAGTTAGCCGACGAGCGCCAACCCACAGGATGGGATGTTTCACTCCAAACGCAAACGTGATGTCATCGCGAGAACAATGGTGGCCGTTGAGCCATGCCCGCTACCATTTGCGGAGCGGTTTTTATACCAACAACACCATTATTTAATATAAGTATTCAATTGAGCGTCTTTTTTAGCCTTTGATGATTTGATTGTTTCTAAAAAATGTACCTAGCGTTGATTTGATTGGAAACATCTTTAGATTTCGTAATTGTTAATTTTGCTTGACTGCTACGGTCATCCAGTCAAGTTTATTTATCCTTATTTTACGCAACGATGATGATCAATGATCATACAATAAAGGGGAACGCTTAGCCTTCATCCCACCTGATGGAATCGCACTTCACTCAGAATCCTCAACTATGAGGAACTTAGTATTTCATGAAAGATGCTATTATTGCTATATAGCTAGTATTTGTTAGGCCAGGCGGATTATAAACAAGACCTATCACCAACCAAACCGAGTACCATAATATGTAGCTAACCTCCGCAGGGAATATAACCCGGAACGCTTGCAGTGCGCAGTCCTTAAACCAAAGGCTGTTTAGAAGTGAAATGAAATGAAAATAAAAATTAAATGAAATTAATGAAAGTGGTCGCTTGTAGCGATAAAGCCGTAGAATTTACACACCAAGTTAAAATATATGACATTTAATTACATGTTACTTACAGGGATACATGCAGGTTTTAGAAAAAATAATTTCACAAATTACTTACCTACATTTAATTTTTTTTACACAATTCAATTTTTTTGCCACATGTGTACTTTAGAACACACAGCGAAAATAACATCATAGCAGCTATACAGTTGGTGGAGGAAGGTATGAGTGTGAGAAAAGCTGGATATATTAAAATCCCAAGCCCGGTGAAGCTGAAAATGCCGTCTGAGGCAATCAGCAATCTCTCTCCAAAACAAAAATAATTAAAAGTCATGTCAAGGAGAGGATGCCGAAAATATGCGTCTCACTCCTAATTATTCGGTGCGCAAAGTTTTTCAACCAAATCAAGAATTTTTCAAAAAAAAATCAAATCAAAAAAAAAGAAGATTTTTTTTTAATTATTTTGAAACCCCTAAGGCCAACAAATAATTTCCATTTTCCTAAAAACTTACTAAAGATACTTATATAGATTGACCTAATGTTATTGTTTTGTTAATTAATTTTGTTGATTTTATAATAATTTAATATGGTGTTGCATTGTGCCCCAATTTGTTGCAGTGTGCCTCAATGGGTACTTTTTTGTTTCATTGTGCCCCACCTGACCCTATCCAGTATTAGAAACTATTACATTTTATATTTTTTTATAATACAATAATGATGACATATTAAAAACAACGAACTAAATATCTACTTTTTAAATATGGCGTCCTACACAGTGGTTTATTATGTGTATAACTAACTGTTTGTCCTTGTGTGTGTGGGCAAGAAAGTTAGATTGATAGATAAACTATCTGACTACCAAAACCCGAATAAAGTGATACAGTCAAGTCAGATTTCAAAGCCAATAAGATTCTCCTATCATCAGCTACTTGTCACCATTTATAAGTGTTAGTGTAGTGTGCTGTGCAATTCATTTAATTGCGCTACTAGCGTTTAATTAATGAATGCGTGCAGTAATTTCCCGCCTAACGATCGCAGCGAGGCCGCGACTGTGATCAAGCTAGTGTTGTCGAGAGATACGTATACGTAGGTATATTTAGTTAGTACATATTACGTTTCCAGAGTTTCCGGGTTCGATTTCCAGCGGGGAGTCTGTTGTACTCGGTTAGGTTAGTGGTAGGTAACTTGCCTTTTAAGTCCGCTGGCTAGCTACCACCACACTATCAAATTTGTCACCAAAACATTATTTTGTTAGTACCTAGCAAATTTGTGTTCCGACACTTATAGCTATAAGAGATAGCATTAGCGAGTTCCTCAATAGTTGAAGATTTTGGGTGACGTGCACTTCCTCCTTCAGCCTTATCATCGCTTAACATCAGGTGAATTAGTGTTTACCCGTAGCGAAAAAAAACAACGCCCATTATCCTTACAGTTAGGAACATAACTAATCTATTAACTTATCTTTTTATTGATTCACTAATAGTCGGTGATAGTCGTGGTAATATTAGTCAGTGCGTTAGTGACGTGGGCGGTGTCAGCAGGCCGTATTAGGCCTTCTTCCGTGTGGCTGAGTCAAACTGTCAAAGTCGTGTCTATGGTCGCCCGCGGCCTACTGAGAGGCGTGCCTCGCGTTGATTGTTTCAATTGATACTTAAATTATACTTACTAATATATTTTTTCCTTTTTTAGATATCTTACTAATAGTTGTATTGTGACACTAGAAAATACATTGAATAAGTAATTAATAAGAAAAAATATTAATAATATTAGACAACATCACATACATTGTTCTGATCCCAAGTAAGTAGCTAAAGCACTCGTATTATGGAAATTAGAATCAATGACGGTACCACAACCCAGACCCGACATAATATCGAAAAGTTCGTTTTCGACATTGACCCGATCGGGAATCAAACATAGTTACAACTCAGTACTCTTATCGCTTTAATCCTAAATAGCTAACGTTCCTAAACTAAAATACGTTCATAAAAAAAAGTATTATTGGCAGTTATTAGTCTTTATTGCGGTGGAAATACCTTAGAGCGACATCAGCTTTTTGCCCGCCGGACAAACTAAAAAAAAAAAAAAATTACCCTTTTTTTTGTATTTTTTTCATATATTAGGGTGTTTATTTACAATTATCAAAATTTTACGGTGAAATTTAAAAAAAAAAGTTCCTGGAATAGTCGGGAGGTTAAATAATTGTATTTTTATTAAGAAAAAAATATATTTTCATCAGGTTTATTATAATTATGGGTTATGATATGAATTAAAGATTAACTTTTAAGTACTAAATCAAAATTCTTAAATGGCACATGTGTTTTTAGGATAATTAAGGGCTGATTTTTCAATCATCGGATAAAACTTATCGTTCTGATAAAGTATTATGCAATCAAGTTAAAATGTCACCTGTTTAAAAAGAAAAGTCATGTTAGGACAATACATTTTTAAAATGGTTATCTAATACTTTATCAAACGAATAAGTTTATCCGTCAATTGAAAAATCGGCCCTAAGACAATTAAACTTACAATGTGTAAATTAGGAACAACAAATTATTTTCTTATACAAAATAAAATAAAAAAATCTTCTATTATATTATAAAAACCAATAATAACTTATCAAATTATTAAGTTTTATTGGCGCAAGTTCGGCAAAAGTCATTAACTGTATGTTTTCTTACTAAGACATTGGGGAAGTGGTTGGCATTTATCTCACCTAATGATAAGGCTGAAAATTAAGGCGAACTTCACCCGAAACCAATCAACTGAAGAACGGCTATCTTACCTTTAAGGTTCTGTCTACGAGAACACAACAATGCTACAACCTAGCGTTAGGTAGCCAGGCGGACTTAAAATAATCTCCCTCATCAGCCAAGCAACAACTACAACGCATATACCCTAATGTGGACCGCAAAGGTTGTTATAAAAACAGTTTTAAAATGTCAAGTTCAAACATATTATATTACTTCTGCCACTTTGAGATTGTATGTACCGACCTTGTGACCGTAAGAAAATAAGACTCACCACTGTAAGCATGTTACTGCATTTGACTGTACCTATAACTAGAGTTATAGGTGGAGCTCGATGGCGCAGTGGTTAACGCGCCCAGTCTGCGATTGCTAAGGTTAAGCAATTTTCGCAAAGGCCGGTCATAGGATGGGTGACCAAAGATTTATTATCTCGAGCTCCTCCGTTGTTCGAAAGGCACGTAAAGCCGTTGGTCCCGGCTGTATTAGCAGTATTTAATAACCGCCAACCCGCATTGGGCCTGCGTGGTGGTTTATGCTCCGCCCGCTCTCTTTATCCATCCATAGGGAAGGCTCGTGCCCCAGCAGTGGGGACTTAAAAATGAGCTGATCATGTTTATGATAACGAGACTGTATACTGGGTGCCTAGTGCAAGTTTCATACGCCATTAATGAAAACGAAACTTTGTCTGGCATTGAAGCAATGTTCATTCTACTCTCGTTATAGATACTGTCGAATGCAAGAACATGCAATGACGTGCTGATGAGATGACACAATCTACTATGGTACCCTGTTGGAGATTATTTGCATTTTGTTTTACTGATCAATGATCATCCTTTATTATAACTATGTATGTATGCAAATGACTAGGTGCTTACATACATACCATCAATATCAATTTATTTAATCATTTCTCTTCGCGGCAAGTGATATAGCATAGTGAGTTATTATGAGACACTTACTCCATACTTGGTCCCTAACGTTTGCAGGTAATTACCGCACAATTTGTATGGAGATATATAATGACAGGCCCGTGTAGGGTAACCAACTTGTTTTTAACCAATTATTTTATTACTGCAATAAACACATATATTTTTTTAAATATTTATTTTACTTGTATTATTATTTCATTATTATTTTACTGTTTATGGTTTTTGTTGAAATATGCTGCATCCCACATTTAGTTCCGCTTTGGCATAATAAAAATACAGTAGTTACAGTAAAAAAATAAAAAAAACCCGCCTGCGTAAAAAATAATAAAAAAAGAAAGCAGTCGGGTAAAAATAAGAAATAAAAATAAACAAATATAAAAAGCCTTGTTTTATGAAAAAATATAATTAAGCTAGTTTTCAGATGTTGTTTGTGGTTTTTAAAGTGCCCTAAAGTCACTTATTTCACCTAACAACTTAGATTAGAAATAACACGATTATCTTAATCGTTGAACGCTACAATGTTTGCTTAACGCAACATTTGTACTGATATTGACAACCCTACAGCCTCGGGTGTCATCGTAAATTAGCTTCTACACTTTTGTAAACAAACATAATGCTTGTCACATGTCTCGTGACATATTGCAATATAAACATGGCCGTTGTGTATAATATAATAAGTCAATTATAGATTAAAACATGTTTTTTTTTTAAATTCTGACTTAGGTAAAAATTTATATCATCGGTTTGAGATTTTGCAAGTTAAGCAACTTCCGAATGCCCGGTTATCGGATGGGTGACCAAGCAGCATAGTTGGCTTTTACCAAAGTAAAGCTGGTATGACCAATGAGTAATACTGTACCCACTATTTACTAACAGCAGAATTATTAATGATCTTTGGATGTGCCTCAACAATTAAGTACTGCCGGTTTTTCTTGTGATATATTTTTTGTTTGATAGATTTAAATCATAATTGTTTATATGTATAGTAAAACGGGATTATTTTTTAATAAACCAATTGTCGTCACCTTTTTTCCTTAATCCTTACTAATATTATAAATGCGAAAGTAACTCTTGTCTGTCTGTGTGTTAAGCAATCACGCCTAAACTACTGAACTGATTTAAATGAAAAGTACTTAGAGATAGTGTTGAGCCTAAGAAAGGACATAGGCTACTTTTTAATGCGAAAAAAGGGTTGTAAGGGGTTGAAATAGGAGATGAAAGTTTGTATGGAAATTACGTCACGGAGCTAGAAGCTTGAAACTTATTTTTGAGGCTTTTGATTCGATGTAAATGTAGGTACTTAAATAAGCTATTGCAGTACAATACTGTAAATAGGCTATTTTAATGTATGTATGTGTTTTATTTGCAAAATAATTAGCCTAAAAAATTAAAATGCTGCCGACAGCCACTATACCACGCGGACGAAGTCGCGGACACAGCTAGTCATCAAATATAGTTGTCAGCAACACATTTTTGACTTCAGCAACAGTTGAGCACAGACCACCTGCTTCCTAGATGTTATCCAGTTAGGTATATACAATTCTGTATTAATTTTTGGCAAAGAAAATTAACCGCCTCAGTGGTCTAGTGGTTAATACCACCGGCTTAGACCCAGAGGTCCCGGGTTCGATTCCCAGCGGGGGTTACATGTTTGTGAACTTGGTTTGGTTGATGTAGGGCTTGTTCGTCCGCCTGACTAGCTACCACCGTCTTATCTAACTATGTCGCCATAACATCAAAGTTTGTAGCATTGTTGTGTTCCGGCAGCTAGAGATTAGATAGCCATCAGTGCCTCAGTAATTGAGGATTTCGGGTGAAATGCGCTTCCACCATTGGCCTTATAATCACTTAACATCAGCTGAGATTAGGGTACTGTGCTTAGCCGTAAAATATATATTTTTTTTTAATGGTGCCTCACTGTTATACTATAGTAACAAAAAATACGATTTCCAGTGTATCTGTAATAGAAGCATTGTTTACTTAAAACTAGAAATCTGTGTGGTTCCGGTGCCGCTGTTTATTTATTAGTAATTCATAATTCGTTGTAAACTATCGCACAAAAAATATTGATCGCGCGCGCCCATACTGTGTTCCGAAGAAGACATTTCCTTATCCGTCTAGTGAATCATCAATCATCATATAAGTTAATTGGTTTTTTTCTGTTGAGCGGTACAAGTTCAAGGTCGAGCGACGTGTGCACACAACACGTTATTAATTATTTAATATCCGCTAATGAGATGGTGTTTGTCTTGTTCAATAGCGTTTATGCGGTATTAGTATCTGTCAACGTATTGAGTTGATTTAATAAGATCTTTTCTAGCCAGTACTCTTTTCTTGCGCCCATTCTTCTCCACAGCTAAAAAATAGACGTTCTAAATGAAAAAAAGTAAAAAAAATAGGACTAATCAAAAATAACTTATTAAGTAATATCACTTACTGTTAATGACGGTAGTTGTTGACATTGAATTGGCGCCTTTGGCTTTCAAAGTAAAAAAGTAAATAGTGTTGAATAATTTCGGCGGGCTGGTTAGAACCACGATAGCTCAATTGGAAGAGCACCTGACCCGGTATGTCAGAAGGGTGCAGGTTCAAATCCTGCTCGTGGAAACTTTTTCAACATTGTGTTTTTGTAATTAATATCACTTAGTAAAAAAAACGTTAACTTTGACTTTATGACTAACGGGGCATCCATTATACTTTTGTTTTTATATCTGCTGACAAACAACATAGCTTTGAAGGCAATGAGAGTATTTATTTAAGTACAACCACAGCCCTTTAAAAATGTTACTGTTTCACATTTAATTAATATTACATATTTTTTCGAAATAGTAAGTAGCGTCGCGTTCAGATGCTCGGGTTGGATGCGAGAAATCGTGGTCCAAGGATTAGCTCTATTAGAGTAAAGTCGTGAACCCATTCCTAAAACAAGCGAAGTTGGATTTAAATGTGTATTTTTAATATTATTTTCTAAAACAAATTTAATATGTTTAGAATAGAGTAGGTAGTTGTGCGGTACATAATGAATACAACACAATATATCCAGTATATTTACTGGATATATTGTATATAACATAGACATACTAATTAAGGTCTAGTGTTTATCCACGGATGGCGCTGCATTTTTTCTTAAGCAATGACACGTGCAGTGTATACTAATAACATATAAGAACGTACCGCTTTGACAGTTTCCATGACAACAAAACAAACAAAACGTTGACAGTTTCCATGACAACAAAACAAACAAATCATTCGTCCGCTTAAGAACACCCGTATCCCATGATGGACCCCTATAGCAGTGCCACCTACCGGGTACAATTGTAAATCTAAACCACTCTCTCGAATTCACTTGAACACACATAAAAAAATTCATCCAAATCGGTCCAGCCGTTTAGAAGGAGTTCAGTGACATACGCACGCACAGAAGATTTACATATATAAAGATAGGGACAAATTATAAAAAATTAAGAACTACCTTTCAGGCCAAATATGGAATGGACTGTTATATCAACTTCAAACGAATGTGTGCAAGGCGTGGGAGTGATCAAGGCGTAATAAGTTAAAAGTTCCCTTATAAAGTTAATTTATTGACTTTTAAAAAATATGCTAGAGCTTTCAGTTACACGGTAGCTTTTAATAGTAGTGTTTCTTATATGTAATTAAGTTATTAGTAAATAAATTATTACTGTTTTCTTCATTTAAATTTAGTTAACAGTTAATTTTGAGTTTTTCACTTTCTTTTTTAAGCTCCCGAGTCCCGTCCGTGCTGATATAATCCGTCCGCTCGTTCTGTTATAATCTAAAATTAAAGGTATAATCTAAAATTTATTTGACTTTTTTGTTATTTATTACTTTGTAATGGATAAGTTTAGTCAACGAACACTATCTATCACGAAAATATTTGTTACAAAAGGGGATTAAGATATTAAGATAAAATATTATCAGAATTGATAAGTCGTAAAACCCTCATAAAAATAAAATTGTTTTGTAACAATAACGCTAAGGTGAATATGTATTTGGATATTCCATTTAGTTCTTCCACAATCACTATCTTTGTTTGGAATGTTTTTAAAGAGCCCGTATTTTTTTTTCTTGATCAGAACAAGAGTATTTGTTGTCAAATGACTCCACTCCATTTGATGTTACGCAGAAGCGGAGTCCAGATGGTTTACAGCGGTTCAGGCGCAGAATGTCCACTTCGCAAAATGTCCACTGGTCGCAAAAGGTCACTTTCGCTAAATGTCTCTTTCGCAAATCGTCCCTTTTTCTTCAGACTTTCTTTCATCATATTTATATGTTTGACTGGTACAATTTGTATGATATGGGTAAGAAATTAGAAAAATAGATTCTTTTTGGTTTTTTATTTATTTTTTTATTTTTTTTAATAAATCTATTATTATTTGTGTTATTGTTTATAGATACAACCATAATATCAGTTGCTTGATTGTAGTAAATAAATAAACGTGACTTGTACTATACTTTTATTTATAATTTCTTCAATAATTTAATTTATTAATTAAATTAATTTATTATTAAACATGGACGAAATGGACATTCTGAAAAAGGGACGTTTTGTCAAAGAGACATTTAGCGAAAGGGACCTTTTGCGAAGTGGACATTCTGAGAAAGGGACGTTTGGCGAAAGAGGCATTTAGTGAAAGTGACCTTTTGCGACCAGTGGACATTTTGCGAAGTGGACATTCTGAGAAAGGGACGTTTTGCGAAAGAGGCATTTAGTGAAAGTGACCTTTTGCGACCAGTGGACATTTTGCGAAGTGGACATTCTGAGAAAGGAACGTTTTTCGAAAGAAGCAGTTAGCGAAAGGGACCTTTTGCGACCAGTGGACATTTTGCGAAGTGGACATTCTGCGCCTGAGCCGAAAGAAAGGAATTAATACGTGTGCTAGGATACAATAATATAGTTACTAGAATATAAGTTTATTCTATTAAGAAAATAGTTGTCGCCCGCGACTTCGTTCGCGAAGACTACACTGTCCCACAGGATAAAAATCCTATGTCCTAGTCCGGTTAGCAACATCCATTTTTATTTATATAGATAAATAGGACCTAAACACGACTGCAGTTAGTATGTTTGTCAACATTTGCTTTAAACCTTATTCAATTAATTTAGTTGATTGGTCAATCACCACATGGTTTTATTGCGTGGGTAGGTGACATAAAAAGTTTACTGCTCGTCGTCGTGACAAACTATCAGGTCCATGTTACGTCATCTAATGACAATTTTGAGCGTTGTTTTAGCGAAACCGAGGCTGTTAGTCATCGGAGTAATGAAGCGAGTCGATTGCTTTTGGGATTGAATTGCGATCATCAACTTCTTTGCAAATATTGTAAGACTATATAAATAGTTCTATTCTTCCTGATCTTTCATCTTCATGGTGATTTATTAAACTTTTGCATTATATTGGCGCAAGAGCACATGGTATACGCACACATAGCTTAAATATTTTTTTAGAAGAAGGAGGTAAGCTGAATATCGAAGTAACCCAAGCTTAGGATACTTACATCTTTCAGGTGAAAGGCCTTGATATAAATGATTTTTGTTACATTTAGGAGGACGGGAGAAGGTGTAAAAAAGTGTGTTTTTAAGTAATGGAGGCTTGAGCCAGTTGTATTTGGAGGAGGATTATGATCGTAATGATGATGATCATGATGATAATTATGTATGATGATGGGTAAAGTCTCATGTTCCAACCGAGGAACTCGAGCAGTGGTGCTGCGCGAAGAACGTTAGAACCCTAACCAGCAGCAATCTTGGTGCGTTGATTTATTATTCATACGGGAAGGTCAAAACCAGGACTCTAATAAGCTGATGACGATGAGGCACGTCGTTGATGGTTTCCCCGAGCTTTGGTGCTGCTCGAAGCAAGTTAGAACCCTCATTGAGCCTATTAATTGTTCATGCAGAAAGCATGCACTCAGCAGTAGAACGCTTAAAGGCAGATGTGGATGACTCACGTCGGTGGTGTGCTCCAAGCACGTTAGAACCCACCAACCCTCATTGACCCTATTTGTTGTTCATATAGAAAGGGATGCGCCCAGCAGTAGACATATGTAGATAACTCACGTCGGTGATGGGCTCGCCGCAGCCGTGGCAGCGCGGGCTGTGGTGCTGAGCGAAGCAGGACACGCAGTGCACGCCGCCGTCGTGCTGGTGGAACTTGGCGCCGTCGATGGGCTTGCGGCATGTGTTGCACGTGAAGTGTTCCGGGTGCCACTTCTTGTCTAGCGCCTTCACGATCTGTGGAAGGAAAAGCCAAGTTGTAACACTGAAAACAATAACAGGATAAAAATCCGTAAAACGATTAGAGTCTTAGAATTATCCCCGATTGCAGTTGTTTCCTTTGTCCAGCAGTGGACGTCTTATGGCTGAGATGGTGATGACGATGATAACAAAGGTTTTATAGTATTAGCTATCAGTGATATGGAGTGATAGCCTATCACTCCATTGGTAAAGTATCCCAAATAGCAGGAATAACCAGCTATAACTTTTAAAACTTTAAGGATAACGTAACCAAATATTCAGGATGATTAAAATATCCCCTACCCCCGGAAATTGTCTTGTGGCAGGCAACATTCTCTGACGATAAAGTAATCTCTTAATGCTATAACTAGATTAGAGTACCTAGATATTTGTACTAAAATGTCACAAAAAATTTAAAGTTTATTTTATTTTAAAACAAGTTTGTTTATTACGATGTTTTTAATGTCTATTTCAGTCGTCAATCCTTTGGACCTGTCACTATCGTATGTTCCGATTTCATAGCACTCGAAAGTTTGTCCACTCGACGAATAGTTTGTCGCAGATTGCTTTAACATTATGATAATTGAAATACACTCGGCGTCAAAAAAATCGCACCTTTTAAAAATCATCTTTAAAAATTCTTAAACCTTATGTAGAGGATAGTGTTGGGTATCATTAGAAAGGTAACAAAAAGGAGTATCAAAAAACAATTAAATTTAACTTTCTGTTTAATTATAATTATACAAACAACATTAAAATTAATAAAATAATAAAAATCCTTAATTAAGTCCTAATTAACAACAGATAATTTACAAAGAAAAATGTACAAAAAGTGTCTTAAAATTAACTTAAAATCTAGTGTTACCCCCCCTTGCCCTGATCACGGCTTCCATACGGTCCCTCATGGACCTCACCAACTTCAGGAGCTCTTCTTGAGGGATAAGCCCCCATTCTTCAATCACCGCGTCTTGGAGCTCCTGTAGAGTCGAAGGAGCTGGATCCCGAGATCGAACCTTACGTTTAAGATGGTCCCAGAGGTGCTCTATAGGATTCAGATCCGGACTTCGCGCTGGCCACTGCATCACAGAGATTTGGGACCTCTGCAAGAAGTCGCTCACGATGCCTGCAGTGTGAGCGCGAGCGTTGTCGTGCATTAATGTGAACCCCTCGCCAAAAGATTCGGCAAAGGGGACCACATGCACTTCCAGGACCTCAGTGACATAGCGGCGAGCAGTCAGCGACCCTTGTCCGCGAGCACCTCCAGTCCGGGAGACGCAGACAAGGTCGGTTTTGCCGGCAGCAGACATACCGCCCCAGAACATGCAGGATCCGCCACCATATTCCACCGTCTCCTGGATGCAGGCTTGGGCGAAACGTTCACCCTGCCTCCGGTATACTCTTCTCCGTCGGTCGTTGCAGAAAAGACACACTCGCGTCTCGTCTGAGAAGAGAACAGCTCTCCACTGCTCAAGGGTCCAATCGACGTGGTCACGAGCAAACTGCAAGCGGGCTCGCCGATGCGCTGCAGTCAATTTTGGACCCGTAGCAGCTCTGTGGGCCGCTATCTTCTTCTCCTTCAATCTTCTTCTAACCGTAGATACGCTTACGGTGCGTCTGCGAACTGCCTGGAGCTGCTGTTGCAACTCAACAGCGTTGGAGAAACGATTTCTCAAAGAGTTCGACACAACGAACCGGTCGTCTCTTTCCGAAGTGCAGCGACGTCTACCCGAACCGTGTCTGCGGATATAGCCACCGGTCTCTATGAAGCGCTGGTACACTCTTCGAACGGAATAACGGCTCAGGTTCAGTTGCCGGGCGACATCACACTGCCGCACCCCTGATTGCAGTAGTGCAACCACTTGAGCGGCTTTATCAGCTGTGGTATCCATCAAAATCTGTGCGTGTGTCCTCTTCAACGGTTGAATAGCGAATGACCCACATTGAACCCGTGTTGACCGTTTTATACCCACAAAGGAAGCGCAACTAGCAACTCTCACGGGTAGCAAAATTTGCATCGAATTTTTGTGACACTTTATTTGTTGCATTAGGTTTTATTTGATAATGAAAAGTAATGTTTTTTATTAAGTTAATTAAGTAACCTTGTAAATAAAATCATAATTAATGCGACTGCATGTGCATATCAAGAGTAAATGACATTTGAAAGTGATTTTCTAAGAGGTGCGATTTTTTTGACGCCGAGTGTATGTCCATCGTTTATTTACTAAACAGTTACAGTAACACTGTACAAACACATCATTTGTAAAGAGCACGTCCTTTATTAGGGCAAGTACCTTGTGCGCAAGCTGATTGGAGCAGAAATGGAGGTGACGACATTGAATGTGTAGTGGCACACATATATTATGTAGGGTAAATGTTGACATATCAACTTGGTTGTCTAATAATAAACCCTAAGAAATGACATCGAGTGTCGACAGATACAGCAATATTAATTGACCTTATTGTTCAGTGGCTTGCTGCTTGAGATAAAGTGTTGCAGATTTGTCTTTGTCTAGTTTTGCTCCTTCCCGTATAATCTTTCTGTTATCTACATACTAACTGATTTACACGGAGCAGTAACTGGCTCCAGTGCTGACGCCATTGGCTGAAGCGCTTATATAGGTCAGACAGCAATGTGTAATTACATTTTTCATGAGTAGTTCATACATTTTGCGAGAAACGGAACGCACCGAATAAAAAGAGTTAAAGGTCAATTACAAACTTCAGCCTCAAGGGCCTTAATTAAAAAGGAATGTGGTCTTATTTCACAATCGCTTAAATTTCCTGTGCAACACACTGCATTGTTATCTCCTATTGGTCTCCTGTATTATCATCTCCGTCACTTGATATCGCCAAATAAGATCATTTGATGTGTTTTTAATCTCGTACTCAAGATTAGGGTCCCAGGATAGTTGCCCCGTGGACGCGAATTGTCCTTTTTTCAAGATTGGTAATCAAAGCCGGATTAGAAAGCCTAATTCGAGCCTTTATTTTAGCCATGCGATCAAGAAAACGAGAATTGTTTTGGTATTGAAGCAGAGATTCTGGTGAAACGAGGAAAGTAATAATTTTATTATACAAATTCTCGTTTTCGTCGACGTAATCAAATGCCAAATAAAAGTGGCACTAGGCACATAGTTAAACGCACTCACTTCACGTCCGCTCCTTTGGAACAACAAACACTAAGCTAACCATAACCAACACATGTATGTCTTAAACGTGTGAGCTGTTTATGGTGCGTCCATCAAGCCTCGCCGGCTAGTGTTGTAAAAGACAGTTTTAATTTTGAGAACGACACGATTGTGCAAATCTCGGAGTTTTAGTCTCAGTCGTGAGTTTTGAGTCTTTGGATTGTCTTTTTGAGTCTGAGTCAAATTGAGTTCTGAACTCTTAAGTGGGAGACTCCAGTCAAATCAAAAGGGCGTTTGATCTGACTATCATGTTGTTATTTTTAATAATTATGATTGATTGACTTTATTTTTTTTAAACGTTAGCTAAGGACTCTAGTTCTTTTTTGTAAGACTTCTGGAAAAAACTTAAATCTTAAAACGACTTGAGTTCTAAAATATATTTTTTATGACAGAAGTCTTTAAAATATAAGTCTTATTTTTGGAGGACTTAGGAGTTTTTTACAGCCCTATCGCCGACACGCCGTGACTTGCCTCGTCGCCATCTCGGGAGAAGCATGTGGTCAAATGCCCATTTTTGTATAGCCCTGCGTACCTGCGGCACTAAATATTTAAACCCAGATGGTAAGCTTCATACATACCGCGCTTGAGCAACGCACACATAGACCTTTTTACGGACACGGATCTCGGAACAGCTCGGAACAGCCGAGCGCGGCTGTTGCGAGGTTCCGTGTCCGTAAGAGGTTGTCTATGTGTGCGTTGCTCGAGCGCGTTTGTATGAAGCTTACTTTCGGCGGTCTGCTTATTTTGTGCCTGGCTGCGGTGTGTAAGTGCGGCTGCAAATCGTTGACGCCCGTAACAGTATTGTTTTATGGCTTGTTTGTTAGGTAATAGGTATTTTTATGTGTTTGTTGCAAGGTGGTATGTTGGTAGCCAGTTGCCAGTTAAACGGCCAAATGTAATTTTGCATTGAAAGCGTCATTTGGAGCGTCTCGGTAGCAGAACTTATACTTTATGCTGTACTAAAAAAAGAAGAGGCAATAGTTTATTTTTGTTAAAGTCTACGAGAATGCTGCGGCTTGGCAGATCATTAATTTATTTGCATTGCATTAGATATCTTTTATAAGTATTTTCGGTAAAAAATCAAAAAATTATAAATAGACAAAAATTTCATCTAAGAATGGCTACAAAAAGTGGCTTCTCCTAAACAGCGCTGGCGCAGCGAGGCTTGCGCGCAGGGTCAAGGTGGAGAAGATGCCGCGCGGCATGAGCCCACTGGCCGTCGTCCGTCGTCGTCGCGCGTCGCGCTGACACGTCATTCGTTGGGCTAATCTGGCAGCCTAGTGCGACTGCGAGTTTAATTTGACATTTGATCCCGTTATCGAAAACCAAAATGTGTGACTCAACTCGCTTTCTATCAGGAGGTGCTGCTTCAATGCCATATTTTTTTGATAAGTACCTCATTTTTTGATTCCTCATAAAAAAATGTTTCTACATTACACTCTGCTGACGATAGACTAATGGTACCTTGTGTATTTATTATTGAGTCTCACGACCCCAAAAGTAGTTGCATTAATTTGTTAATTGTCGCAATTATTCTAAAGCACTTTTTTATTTCATGCAGTATAGGTAGTATTACTGATGATAAAAGATAGATAGATAGATAGATAGATAATACTTTTATTGCAACACTAAAAAACATAAACATGAACAAAAGAAAAAAAATAAAAATAATTACAAAGTTACAATTTGGCGGTCTTATCGCTTTCAAGCGATTTCTTCCAGACAACCAGTCGGATGGAGAGAGCTAATAAACTTTAAGATCAGAGGTGAAATTATAAAAAAGCTACAATTGAAGCGGGCACCCAGCGCTATTTGTGTGGGATGGATGTAGGTACCTACTAAAAAGCTTTGTTTACCTATTGACGAGTGCATGCGCGCACGCAGGGTCATAACTGTGAGACCTGCTATTGGCACCAGCTTACCGCCTACGCCTGTGACATGTAAGGACGTAGTTATTTGAGCCAATCAGAAAGCGTCCACTCTGCTCTCGTTCGCGGCAACATATTTTCACTAAAAATAGGGTCACCCTTGTCGTCGTCCTATTTGTTTGAAAGCTCTTGGTCAATGGACTGACCATCTGTTATCCCGAGTTGTATGAAACTATTTTTGGAGCAAACAATTCGGTGCTGTTTATTCCCCTATATCTATTGAAGATTTTAATCAAGTTTGCATTCGTGATCCTGGGTGCCTAGTGTGACTTTTGTTTACTGCCCGTATTCATTCGATTACGTTTACGAAAACGAAAATTAGTATGGCACTGAAGCAGCTCCTCCTGGTGACATACGAGGAGAGTTACAATTTTGCCATACAAATTCTCGTTTTCGTTAACGTGATCGAATGCCGAGTGCAACTCGCACTTGGCACCCTGATAACATCTTGATAAACGATACACGATATTAATATATATTTTTTACTTTCGGTCTCCAAATAAAGGTAAAATTCAAAGTTTAAGTGAAAGAAAATGTAATCTTTCATGTCCATTATGGCTATTGATTACTGAATCGTTTTTTTATCGACAATCATAAACCCTATAAAACCCACTAAGGACCATTTATTATTGGTTTCATCAGCACTGTAACAAAGCAAATCTAATAATTTCTGTAATAACAATAAACTACTGCATTTTCATAACTTGTAATTTATGCCTCGACCATGAGCACAAGCGTCTTGCGACGCGGCAAGCGGATATCTAGTTCATTGCGCGTTATACAACGGTGGTCTTAGTCAACAGTCATAGAAATAACGTAATGTACAGGGAAATCGTGCGCCGCGCCGCAAACCGTCAGTGTTTGTGGTATTTATGCACTCTGCACTGTTGTCCGAAACATCGATAAATGTTTCACGAATCAACAAATCCTCTTGATAAACGTCGTATTTATCGACGATCGTGGATATCGCTAATGACAACGCGTAAGTATTTGGTGCAGGTACTTGTTTGTTTGTTTGCATCGCGATCGGCACTAGCGCGTTGACCCGGTTTCGTTTGACAGATAATGTTTTAACACATTGTCGAGGTCGGGCGATGTCCTTCTGCGTTTCAGACCATTTGGGGTTAATGTTTTGGCTCCGTGTGAAATATCACCCGGTCTTGCACTTTCATATTAACACACTTACGTCAAATTGAAGGGGTAAAAAACCTTTTCGGGTTAAGTACTTGTAATTCTTATTTCTTTGTTTTTACCGTGAACCATAAAATGTAGACGTTTACTGCAGAATAATTTATTGTGATTTAATTATAAGCAAAACTTTGATTCTTAATCGTCCTTTTATAAAACTGATATCCATGTTTCCACTATAAAAATGCTATTAACATGATAGGTTGGTGTGTCATTAATAAGATAAGCTTTACAACACCTGCTGAAACTAAGATCTTTCCATTTACCTACAGGAATCGCTAGCTATGACGCCACTGTTGCACTCAATCAGCTGTCCTATATAGTTTACAGAATTACATAAATTAAAAAGTAAATAGCCTATAAGTATCCCACTGGTGGGCAAAAACCTCCATCATTGAAATCAAAACATAACTACATCATCACGCTTGCCAAATGCGGGTTGGTGATCATCACAAACCCGGGCGGGTAGGTGATCATCACAAACCCGGGCTATGCATCGAAAAATCGTTTACACACTTTGCCCTACCTGGAAATTGAACCCGGGTACCTATCGGGACTAGCTTTCGCTTTGCCACTCGGCTACCGAGGCGTTACAGAATTACATAGGTACCTACTTAAATAGGATAAATCTAGATATGTTTTCAAGACATGTTAGGAGATGTGCTTTGAATGAATCGATGTGGTTGATAACGTCATTCTTATTATTAGAACGTAATCAATAGCTGGGAATTCACTTACTCTTCCTGAAATGACTGCATTGCAGCTGTTGCAAACTGCTGCTCCTTCGTCTTTGGTGGACTGTAACAAACAAGCAAACAGCTGTTTACGTTTACTAGCAAACGGCATTAACACACACCTCAGTGGTTTTAAATGCTGTACTAATATTAAGGCGTAATTATGTTATTGAGCGATAATAAATTTAAAAAAAAACGTTAACTGTTTAGAATGATGCGCAAAATAAATATATATAAATAGGAAGTGTGTATGTCGACAATATAGTTTTTGGTGCTAATACATTTATATCGCCTAAAAAATCTTTTCGTAGTCTTCTTTTTTAGTTGATGGTATCGTGCGATTAGCACATTAAGCTAGTGTCAAAGTATTTTTTCTTACAAGTTATATAAATAAACAATATTTCCTGTCCTATTATTGATGGTGATGAATGAAGATAGTCTGTAATGAGTAGTGATAAATTATATACGGCCCAACCTCTTGAGTACTTGAGTATCTCAGTACAAATTTTGGACTTTATTGAGCCCTCACGCGGACTCTTGTGATAATTTGAAAAGTGACGTTGCATTGTTTTGTTTCATGCACATTCACGAACACTTAAAGGTTAGTCCACCATTATTGGACATTAACATTCGAAATAACATAAAATTGTAGAAAATAAAACAACGCAGACAAGACTTTGCTTTCCCGCCAAGAAGTCTTTAGGAAACATAAGGTGAAGGTTAGCAGTCTGAATGATATGATTAAGGGTATTAGACACAGTTTGCATTCCTTAATGAATGAGGCTCCCACGCGGATTATCACATAGCGCGCCCACCTCTTCCGGTGATTCCAGATAGTTGCCAGGTAGTTGGGCTCGGCCAAATTTTGACTTCTTTACGTGTGAATTGGTCTATCTTAAGTAGTGCTCAATTTTCAATTACATTTTATTAGAAAACCAAGTCTCGCTGGGACCATAATCTCTGCCAAGTGTTAGAAATGTCAGGATAAAGTAAAGTAAATAGCCTATATACTATCCCACTTTTAGGCACAGGCCTCCATCATTGAAATCAAGTCATCACTGCAATCGATGATGATAGGCTTAATCACCACGCTTGCCAAATGCAGGTTGGTGAACACAAACCCGGGCTATGCATCGAAAAATCCGAAACACACTCCTCTTTTTTGTCGATATAAGATCATAAAAATATAGTTTTGGCTACATGTTAAGTTTTAACTTGGTATAGGTGCTTAGTGCCAGGTCAGAATGCCGCTACTAGAGTCCATTAGCTAATTTATGGGAAAAGGCATATCTGTTTGATGAGCACAGCTGTTTAATAGGTTTCCAGATGAAGTGAAAACTTGTGAGGCTATATACATGTTTAAAAATAATCTTAAACTGCATATCGCGACGAGTACCACAGAGTGACAATTTGTATACTGTAATTTATGTATTGTTTATATATCATTATAGGTGAAATGTAATTTCGTATGAGAATAAAGATCTTAAAACCTAATTCACGTTTCTATTACCATATCGATGTTACAATCTTCCATTTTCATGTTTGTTTCTAAATCATCATAACCCGTCGAATAACGTCTAGAAGCAGTCCGTTGCATTATGATTAATGGATGCCGATTTTAATCATTACAACGCTTTGAATGTTTCAATTCACGTCACCCTATCTGTGAATAGATTAATTGTTTCTACCACTACTATAAACATCCTTTTTTATTGTTCTGTTTATTGGTATTTACTTTTATTTGTATTTGTCAAATCGAATCAAAAAGTATAGGGACTAGTTTAGTACGTTTCAAAGTATTAATAATACTAATAATAATAAACTTTATTTGCACACAAAAAAAAAACAAAAATACATACAAATTGTCGAAGAGATATAAGTACAAAATAGGCGGCCTTATTGCTAACAAGCAATCTCTTCCAGGCAACCTTGGGTGAAAGAAAAATTCATAAAATAAAGAAAATAAAGATATTTTGATTGACATTATGGTAAGTCGTAATTTTTTGTAATGTATGATGTCATGCAACATTGATAGGTGAACCACATAACTCTTATCAGTATATCGATGTTCGTTTTGCATGTAACTGAAGGTCAGTGGTAGATCGATTAGATTACGATTTACGATACTTTTGGCACTGCTATTGTTTTTCACATCACGTTTCGAGGATTAATAATAAATGTTTTTTTACGTATAATAATATAGGAGCTGTGTGTGTTCTGTGTGTGGACCTAATGTTTCTTGAATAAGTATATTCTGAACAAAATTACGAAGTTTTTGATATTTTTTCGAATTATTATGTTTATTTAATTGTCATCATTCTCCTGTAAGTCTTTTAATTTGGAGATTGGATATCAGCACTTACAGAAATCTAACAGAAAATCTGACAGTCAAGATTTTTTCAATCAAACTAAAATTTAAGTCTTGTATTTTAAAGCAGAAACAACTAGGTCAGTGCTTCCAAATCATTCCACCGTTTGATATGGCAACAGTGAACGTATGAATACCTAATCAATTCATTAGAATACAGTTTGTAAGTCAGACCAGACAGAACGACGCCATAGTAAGTGGGTCACCATTGTTTGTGACCAGATGCTTTCGACCTTTCGGCCAACAGCCTGACAATCGGTGCACTTGCCAAACTTGGCGGGCGAGGAAAGCTAGTGGTAGTCACGCAGCAGGTCACTTAATCATATTCGTACGTTTGTGCGGACGATGAGACGCATGCGCCGACTAAGTGCTATGAGGTTGGACCAATGTAAGTCATTAACGAAAACCTTGTGCGTCTGAGCCCCGGAAATAATGGCGAAACCGGCAGGAGCTTCTAGTTATCAATGTATCACATGAAATGAATGTTTGGATTGGATGGATAAATGTTGGATGGATAGATGTGTTTTACTAAAACGATAGCACTGACCTATTGCTTTTCTAAGACAAGAGATCCAAATGACGAAAGATCTTCCAATGTATCTTTCTAATGTAGGCAAGTATTCAATTTCAAAGATCTTTGATATCACCAGAGACCTTTATATTCATAATAGATACGTGTATAAATACCGTATCAAATATAAGTATTTTCAATTAGTATTTTATCTTTTGAACATACTAGAAGCGCCACCATTTCGTAACAAGATAGTTACTAAAAACACAAATGTTGAAAAAATTTCCACGAGCAGGATTTGAACCTGCACCCTTCTGACTTACCGGGTCAGGTGCTCTTCCAATTGAGCTATCGTGGTTCTAACCAGCCCGCCGAAATTATTCAACACTATTTACTTTTTTTTTTTTACTTTGAAAGGCGCCAATTCAACAACTACCGTCATTAACATGTTTCGCAACAAAATTTGTGTTAAAAGTATATAAACAAAATAAAAACATTTTGTGATAGTAACTGTCTGCTTCGATCCCAAACCATTTGTAGATAATTTTAAATCGTTCTTAAAGTAAGGAAAACAAGCACTCAGCACTAAACTGATTTTCTCCCTTCTCTCTCAGTTTTTGTTGATGTTAAAATTGTTGCAATTTTCAATCTTTTTCTCGCTGATGGAAGGCTAACCAATCCCGCTCAGCGCTTATGGCTCGGTCGCGTCTTATTTATGTTGCTTGTGATTGTGACGTACGGCACGGAGCAAGGCCAAGGAAGCTAAGCATTGCCATTTTACGAGCTTTCGTGTATTTGTCGTCAACATTACGTATTGACGTACCTATTGTATAGGTAATCTTATCAAATCACAATATAGTCAAGAAAATGTACCTATATTATGTACAATATTTGTTTTGTAACTTTCATGGTCTTTTAATAGTAGTTAGTTAACGATATAACACGTGCACCTTGCGGAATAACTCATTATTTTTCGATATTGATAAGACAATTAATGAAGACGTGACGATCTTTGCATGTTTCATGGTTTTTTGCACATTGCACCTAGCTCCTCATAACAGGTGTTGAGGAGAGTACGTGTGTCTGTTGATAATGATAATGGCAGAACACGCTCGGTGATGTGTGTGTACGCTAAACGTGGCAATTGTTTATGAAAAAAGTGATTTGCAAACGTTTGTTGAGTCATGGTGCAGTCAGCGTCATATATTTAGTGACACTCAGGGTACTCAAATAAATAGACGCAACCAAAAAGTCAATAATATCGGTACAAACAAAGTTTCCTTAATGTTGCCAACAATATAGTCGCTCAAAAGAATGAATTTGGGCGAAGCGAAACAAGTATGTAAGGATCGTAGCAAATGGAAAGAAGTGGTCTCTGCCTACCCCTACGGGAAAGAGGCGTGATTATATGTATGTATGTAAAAGGTCAAGACATTTAAAATGTCATATAGATCGTTTCAGTCAAACCGCCATAAATATGGTTACAGTCGTCCCATAATTTTAGTAAAAAATACAGATAATTAGAGCTAAAAATGTTTTGTTTTTTTACACCCGCTGAGAGATTTAATGTTCTGTATGTTCGAAAGTAACTTGATCGAAACTGCTCGTTTTGTCATTAATACGGAATGTGTTCATTTTAATTAGGTACACTAGCAAAATTAAATACGAAATAATGAATAATAATAACTCACTATCATTGACAGGATGACTGTAACCATATATATGGCGGTTTGACTGAACATCTATATGACATTTTAAATGTGTCGACCTTTTGAGCGACTATATTGTTGACAACAATAAGGAAACTTTGTTTGTACCGATATTATTTACTTTTTGGCTGCGTATATTTATTTGAGTACCCTGAGTGTCACTAACTATTTGACGCTGACTGTACAGTCGGTACCCAATTTGATGAACAGATTTACTTTTTCAAAGCAACTAAATAATGAAAGTCACTTGTCAACTTCATGGAAGTGGCTAGGATATGAGGAATGCTATCCTCCACAATCGACCCAATGCGGCATAGTACTGAAGTGTTCAGCGATTTCCGGTGCTGACTGTTGACACAGTCACAGAACTGGACGATTGGGTCGATTATGGAGGATTCAAATTTAAATTTAAATAATTTATTCCCTATTGCATTACATTACATTGCAAATAATATATGGCACTTTTAAGAAGTATACATAAGTTACCCTGCAAGGGCATATTATGTATTTATTATATGCAATTTTAAACATAACCTAGCCTAACTAATAAACAGAATATATGTCTTGAATAGTTATTCCGTGTTTGTCTCTGTTACTCTTAATTGAAATGAAGTTAACGTGACGGAAACAAAACATGGCATATCTATCTATCCATTCCAAGCATATTGTTTGTTTATTCGTGAGGCTGTTAAGATTTTATTTATATTCTCTTTCATAAATAAAGGTAGGTAATGAATGGAAGGATATTTGTTTCGTTAATGCTATTGATGAAGCTAGCCTTCGAATATTTCCAATTATTGATTTGTTATCGTAGTTCAAACTTAGATTATTTAAAAACAAATATTTCATTTATGTTTAAAAAACGAATATTAAAGTCGCTTATTTCGTTTGTAATATATTAAATCCTTGCTATATTCAAAAATAACCAAGTTAATATTTTGGTTTTCCTCTGCATTGTTGAGCGACTACAATATAAATATAGCCACATGTTCATAGTTAACTTCAGTTAACAGCCGAGTGCCAAAGTGGAAAAAATGTTTTTTGTAACGTAACGTAGACGAGAAGGCAATTGTGCATTTATTGCAGTGTACATATCTTTAAACATTCCGCGTTTTACTACAAAATTGTTATTAAAACTGTTGGCATAGCCACAATGTTTAAACATATAGTAAGTAAGTATCTCTTCTCTGAAAAAAAGGTTGTCTAGTTTTTTTTTTTTTTAATCTTTATTTTTTTTTAAACAAAAAAGGGAGTTTGTTCATAATTTGAACATGTCACTCCCGTAACTACAACAGAGAAATTGCTTAATCAAAAAAATACTAATACTACACACAATTACAAATTTCTATTTCTTATAGCTATTTGTACAAGTTTATAAAGCATTATGGCCTCTCTAGACCATGGATGCACAGACTTATTAAGACTAGGGGCCACTCGGGCAAATTATGAACTGATGGTGGGCCACCAGAAGTATAGGTAATTAAAGACAATGAAAAATTGATAATAATGTATTCAGAACTCAATATTTTCGAATGTACGAGAGTATTATTTTTGCTGTCGGCGGGCCACCAGTATTCGACCGGCGGGCCGCATGCGGCCCGCGGGCCGTAGTCTGTGCATCCCTGCTCTAGACAAAGGAGAAGCCATAACGCTGTTGCACCATCCAACATCGAACAGGCACACGTTACAACTTTCTATTATATGCTGTCTGAAGGCCTCGTTCCGTACACACTCCATCAAAACGTGGTAGATGTCCTCAACTATGTCACACTCGGAGCAATTCGGTGACGAAGTCTTACCCATCATAAATCCAAATTTGTTTAATGGAATGTGTCCAGAGCGAATCCTAAAGCTCGTCACAATATCATGCCTTCCCACCTTCGCCCCCTCAAACCATGGTGTACCGAGAAGTGTTGGTTGGATGGTTTTGTACCAAATGCCTTTTACCAGAGACCTCGTCAAAGTATTCTGACCACAATCTGGCACAGTACTCTTTAACAACCAGGTTGTCTAGTTTATCTGTGTATCTACCCTACTCGTGATAACAAAAAGTTTTTGACTGCGGCGTTTTGACACCTTGGACTTCAGAGTTTCAGAAAGACAAAGCAACGTAGTAAACATTTTAAAAGGCACAGACTGCGACATAATAATAAGAATAAAAAACATTTATTAACCTGCACAAAAACATCGATATAACGATTATCAATTCAGTAGTTTTCACTTTTATGATAATACACTCGGCGTCAAAAAAATCGCACCTTTTAAAAATCATCTTTAAAAATTCTTAAACCTTATGTAGAGGATAGTGTTGGGTATCATTAGAAAGGTAACAAAAAGGAGTATCAAAAAACAATTAAATTTAACTTTCTGTTTAATTATAATTATACAAACAACATTAAAATTAATAAAATAATAAAAATCCTTAATTAAGTCCTAATTAACAACAGATAATTTACAAAGAAAAATGTACAAAAAGTGTCTTAAAATTAACTTAAAATCTAGTGTTACCCCCCCTTGCCCTGATCACGGCTTCCATACGGTCCCTCATGGACCTCACCAACTTCAGGAGCTCTTCTTGAGGGATAAGCCCCCATTCTTCAATCACCGCGTCTTGGAGCTCCTGTAGAGTCGAAGGAGCTGGATCCCGAGATCGAACCTTACGTTTAAGATGGTCCCAGAGGTGCTCTATAGGATTCAGATCCGGACTTCGCGCTGGCCACTGCATCACAGAGATTTGGGACCTCTGCAAGAAGTCGCTCACGATGCCTGCAGTGTGAGCGCGAGCGTTGTCGTGCATTAATGTGAACCCCTCGCCAAAAGATTCGGCAAAGGGGACCACATGCACTTCCAGGACCTCAGTGACATAGCGGCGAGCAGTCAGCGACCCTTGTCCGCGAGCACCTCCAGTCCGGGAGACGCAGACAAGGTCGGTTTTGCCGGCAGCAGACATACCGCCCCAGAACATGCAGGATCCGCCACCATATTCCACCGTCTCCTGGATGCAGGCTTGGGCGAAACGTTCACCCTGCCTCCGGTATACTCTTCTCCGTCGGTCGTTGCAGAAAAGACACACTCGCGTCTCGTCTGAGAAGAGAACAGCTCTCCACTGCTCAAGGGTCCAATCGACGTGGTCACGAGCAAACTGCAAGCGGGCTCGCCGATGCGCTGCAGTCAATTTTGGACCCGTAGCAGCTCTGTGGGCCGCTATCTTCTTCTCCTTCAATCTTCTTCTAACCGTAGATACGCTTACGGTGCGTCTGCGAACTGCCTGGAGCTGCTGTTGCAACTCAACAGCGTTGGAGAAACGATTTCTCAAAGAGTTCGACACAACGAACCGGTCGTCTCTTTCCGAAGTGCAGCGACGTCTACCCGAACCGTGTCTGCGGATATAGCCACCGGTCTCTATGAAGCGCTGGTACACTCTTCGAACGGAATAACGGCTCAGGTTCAGTTGCCGGGCGACATCACACTGCCGCACCCCTGATTGCAGTAGTGCAACCACTTGAGCGGCTTTATCAGCTGTGGTATCCATCAAAATCTGTGCGTGTGTCCTCTTCAACGGTTGAATAGCGAATGACCCACATTGAACCCGTGTTGACCGTTTTATACCCACAAAGGAAGCGCAACTAGCAACTCTCACGGGTAGCAAAATTTGCATCGAATTTTTGTGACACTTTATTTGTTGCATTAGGTTTTATTTGATAATGAAAAGTAATGTTTTTTATTAAGTTAATTAAGTAACCTTGTAAATAAAATCATAATTAATGCGACTGCATGTGCATATCAAGAGTAAATGACATTTGAAAGTGATTTTCTAAGAGGTGCGATTTTTTTGACGCCGAGTGTAGTATACGTATGTATGGAATTACAACTGTAATAACTTCAAAAAGCCAAAACCAACGTTGTAAAAAAGTTAAATCACACTGCGAAACATTGCTCATAATTTCAGTAGCTTTCATCGCCGCTTTGGCTAGATTTGCGATGCCGCTGTCAGCCTGACCGACATCATTATATGGGTTATAATGTGGTCTGACGCTGCACCAGCCGACAGGCGACCTTGCAAGCCCTGCAGCACGGCCTCGCCGGGCCCAAACCGAAATAGTGAGCGAGTGGGCGGCATTGTGATGCCCGCACTCCAGAATTAATTCCAACGCTGAGAGGAGCGTCGATGTGACCGACTATTTTTGAGATTGTATTCATTTTGGACAGTGGTATATTTACCAATGATTAAGACAGAAGTTAGGTGATTCTTAGCACTCGGGGGCTGTTTTGATACCGAAATTGTTAATTGTTAGTTTTTTAAAAGTAAATAATCCAATATTAAACTAAAAATAGTCCTAGATAAAGTGCTATTTTTAGTTTATAGTATATGAATATTTTGATTAGATTGTAAATGCAGAATTACAACAAATGGTTTTCTACAAATAGACAATCTACTTTTGGGTAAAATCAAAAGATGTCAGAACTTGAGATTACAATTTTCTTCAAGCCATCTTAGAAAAGTCATGAAGTAGCGTTCCTAAACTTTTTCAGGTAAACGCGTGTTTAAATCTAAAATACTCGTAACATCTGTAATCGTCCTTACATGATCTTGTGATCTTACATTGATACAGTCCGAAGTAACAACACCGCTGCAGCCGACTCACCGGCTCCCACTTCATAAATATACAATGCTCTCCCATTCCACAATTCGGGTTTCATAAATCGGCGTCCACCCACCAGCGGTGTATGTTTAATCCATAGCGATTGAATCAGCTACGCGAAACGATTTCTTGATTCTTATCCGACGTATACGCTGTATTCCAAGACTGAATCAGTGTGTTAGCTTGATAAAAAGAATTAACTAAAAAGTTTCTCAAGCCCCTGAATATTAAAATGTGAAGCTCCATCCATAGTATTGCGCAAAACTCCTACGTTATAGACGCAATTAATATAAGCTTGTTATACGACTATATTGTCTCACTACTGCCTAAGTAAAGGGTTTCCCAAATATTTCCATGCGTCTCGGTCTATACTATCTCCCACCAATTTCTTTTACAGTTTTCTAACTGTTTAACTGAGTTCTGGAATTCTTAACTCAAGATGTGTCAGAGAGCATTAATGCAGCATTCAAAGGTTTTTTTAAAAATATTTACAATTAATTAAGCCATTTTCACAAGATGTGTCAGAAAGCTATGGAATGCAGCAATCTCAGGTATTTTATTTTTATTAAAAAAAAAAAGTACAATTAACTAAGCCATTTCCAATTTGTGATATATAACATATACAACGTACAATATATACGCTACAGCGACTCAACATATGTACATTGTCAATCAGTATCTCTAATAACTTTAAATACTTTACAGAAATACAATAAACAAGATTAAGCCAAAATTTTGGTTAATGATACCGATGGAAGCCGGCCTCATGACTACTCCGATAACTGACACTATATATAAACATTGTCAACACTATTATTTCCTTAATGAATTTTAGTAATAGCTTGTTTATGAATAGATACTTTGACCCTTCAAGGTAC
Organism: Eudonia truncicolella; assembly: GCA_949315975.1. Classification (NCBI taxonomy): domain Eukaryota; kingdom Metazoa; phylum Arthropoda; class Insecta; order Lepidoptera; family Crambidae; genus Eudonia; species Eudonia truncicolella. The sequence continues at coordinate 17,149,603 of OX438835.1, read as the reverse complement.
TGTGGCGGCATGCGTCGCTGTGCTCGTTCTATTTGTTTCGTCATCGCTAATTCTGTGGCACACCTTCGTCTTCAAACTCAGCGTAATTTCTCCTGTATCTTCATTTATTTACCATCCCTGACTAAGCATGTGAGTAACAATACGAATTTTCACACTAAACGCTCTTACGCTACAGATAATTCTGGCGATATTAGGGTCGTGTGTATTTGTAAGTCTGGCGTTTCCGAAATAGATTCCGCTTTATGCGACATTATAATAGGTTTATTGCTTGCGGGTACACGTTCGTCGGGAAGCATCGTTGCGGTTAATATTTTAAAAAAAACATGATAGTGCTGGAAAGTTAGTCCACACTAATATTATAAAGACTAACTTCTGACTTCTTTTGTCAGTATATGGTATAGGGTAGTCTTAGTTAGCATAAATGTATTTTTAAGCTAAAATTACCATGTCCCGTTATTAATGGGAAAGCATGATTGTAAGGGCTTCATTTGTAGTCCGAGGAGGGGGCACCGGACACCGAAGAACAGGTTATTCCTAGTTTGGTCGAAGGTAGCTTCAACTTTTGTCAACCAGCTTTGCCTCAATCAAATTTAGATACATCTTAATTATGTAACTCTCACTTGCTGTATACTTGGTACAAATAAATGATTATGATTATGATTATGAAAGAGGTACTTTTTATCATCAGTAAGTAGGGGATGACATCTGGAACCTTACACCTACCAAACTATGCACAACTCTACGTGCTTTCGCTAGAAGTCTATCTTGGAACCTCTACAATGGTAGTCTTAACATTAGACTACAGAATCGGTATAAACTGGTCAACAGTCATTAGTAGGTACATAGATAGTAATATATTATCACTCTATATGATAGATGACTAGTCATTTATGAACACTTATGTGAACTTGAGTAAATAACTCACAAAACAAAACACGCACAGTAAAATATCGACACAACGAAAGAATGACGCCTCTCATAATAATAAATCACGCCAATTGTTATCTCCACGTTTATTACTGTTTATTATATTTAAAAACAAACTTGCTATAAAACCAGCTGCCCGCCAAAATACCAATAACGTTAATAAGTGTTACCATTAACAAACAAGTTTTCGGATATTTGACCTCAGTCGTGGGTCGTTTGGTCCCCGCCGCTCAGAAAGTGCAATTGCAACGTGAAATCGGTGAAACTGGACGTTTGTGATCACCCAATTATTTGGGACGTTTCCAAAAATAATTTTGATTTGGCTGTTCAGCGATGGCTCGCCATTTTCCAATTCAATGCACATTATCAGATTAAGAGGCTTTTTATATTCTGGTATCTTATACACACAAACTTCAACTTACACTCAATATATTTATTGCAAAACTATAATATGCATAGTGATGGCAACAAAATATAAAACCAAATATGGATCCTGTCGGGCACGATCCGATCCGAGAAGAAGAAAGAGAAAAGGAGAGAGGAAGCGTATTTATATTCTACAGCAAAGATATTAAAAACCCAGTAAAGATATAATTACATCAAATCCTAAATTAATATATAATTTTACAAAGATAAACTTTAATTATTATTATTATTATTAAAGTTAAACTTTAATATATTATATATTTTTTGTTTTAAATACTTTGGTTGAAAAATAACTCTTTCACCATCTACAAGTAAGTTCTCATTAGCGTTTACTTGACAGATAGTCCATACAAAACTGTCACTTTAACTGCCAAGTATCTCCTAATCAGACATTGTGAAACAGGCCCTTAAACTACGAATGGAAACAGTTATGCGTGGTATGGTGTTAAATATGATATCCTTTAGATATATGAATCCAATTCGGGCTTATCAAGGTTTTTCATCTGAGAAATCAAACACTACAATAGCCTATAAAATGTAATGCCTTTCAACGGCTCCGACGAACTAAATACTGCGATTCCTGGCTCTGTGGGAATTGTTTCGGCAACTCGATAGCTTCCAGATGCTTATGCGTTGTGACTGCGTCTGCGCATTCATGTCTAACGATGCAAATGCAACTCTGTTTCATGTTTTAGTTGATAAAATAATCGTTGGTGATCGACGTTATGATCAGCAAACAGATCATTGACTGGTTGCCCAACAGCTTTAATTAAACTAGGGTCATCTACTAGAAGTACAGACGTTTGCACATCAACCTCTCCAATACTGGCAAATTTGTTCAAAAAATGTTTAACCATATGGCATATACGTAAAGTTCTTTTTTTAATAATTAACGGGTAAGCACAGTGCCTTGATCTTACCTGATGTTAAGTGATGATAAGCCCAATGATGGGAACCGCAATTCACCCGGGAACCTCAACTAGTGAGGCACTGGCTATCTTATATCTAGCTGCTGGAACACAACTTAACAATGCTACAAACATTGATGTTATGGCAACATATTTAGATAAGATGGTGGTAGTTAGCCAGGCGGACAAATGAGCCCTACCACCAACCAAACCACTCTTCTTAACCACTAGACCACAGAGGCGGTTCAAAGTCTGTTGAGGAAATTTGACAGTTTGTGGTACTTAGTCTGATGTGCAGCCGTGTGTTGTACATTCGATATTGAAATGTCAAAATGCTCCGATTTGTTATTCTGTTGAAAAATCAAAGCGCAACGGCTTCTAAAATCGCCATGTTTCTAACTCCGTTTTAATTAGTTGTCAGCAATTTCATAGAATTAATACCTACGCAACGTTTTGCTCTGCAGCTTCTCCACCTAGAGTAAAGCAAACGCGTTAAAGAGTCCACGTATATTAACCTCTTATCTTTAAACTACGCAATGTCGATCGTTTAGATTTAACGTTAACCCATATTTATCAAGGCAATCAAATGTTAGTTGTTGACCACGTCCATAGTTCTAATGATAACATATCGCTGCTCCACACGGCATATCTTGTATCGTTTATAATGATTATCCTTAAACTAATATCTTGCATTTAAAATACACATTCCATCCACGTCCGAAATCAATATCATCAATGCTTACACGGTAGGTTATTATATTACAATGGGATCAACTATGGACCCTTTCGTGCACAGCTTAGTAGGAGGGAGGTATCGTTATCAATGCCTATTCGTATTTCCTCTACATTGTAAGCCCACGCTTTAATCGACACAGTTTCTCAGTATGAACACTATGCAGTATGTATAAGCACCGTTCTTATGAGATGGCACACTGTGCTATCAGTGTTGAGTCTGTAACTAAACCGGAATAACACTTGAATCACAGCACCGGATGTGTATGCAGTAAGCACGGTATTTGCTCTATCTCCATCCGAGAGACACTTTTATTGAGCAACCTTGCTAAGCCTGTAAACTCCTTTTCGACGTTAGTGATTTCAGAGAGCGTTTTAATTTTAAGCAGTTTCTAGAGAGAGCAGCCTGCCTAGACAAGTGGCATAACTAAATATATTGGGTCCTTACCTATGAAATTGATTGGACGTTAATATTTAAATAACCGTTTGAGGTGTGTTTATGAAATTTAGCAGCACATAATGTATCTCGCAAGTCTCAATATATGAGCCTTATTTGACATGTTTATGTGCATATTTTTTTTATTTTTAATATCTGCTGTATTTAGCTAGTGAAACAAACACACTACTCTAGAATTTTTATAGTGTTAACATAAATAGATGCGAAAAAAATTAAAAAAAACGTTAGTATGAAAAGTATGATCTTATAAAAAATCTTCATACAAAAGGTCAATTTCATATGTAAGGACCTAATAATTATTATTGTATGGGATTAGGGATTGACATTAACGATGTTTATACCCTATTTGCTTTTCGCCACTTGTCTAGGGGGCCGAACTTAATTAGCTGGATATATCCTATAATATATCCTCTTATTTGCCAGCTCTAATATCCAGGATTTCAGATATTGGTACAGTTTTGAGTATGGCGTGTAGTGCGACATTTTTGCTAGATTTTGCCCAGGCACATTTGGATGTGAATTAAAAGACTTGAGCCCTTTAACCTATGAGCACTGTGGTACTTTTGGAGTTTATTTCACAGAAGTTAAATTGTTTCATGTCTAAAAAAGTATGCTATAAGCTCACAATTCGATATGTTAGCTGCACATACTTTAAGCGAATCTACAATATGTTATCAATAGAATTGAAAATTTAACAAGAATCCGTCTTCCGTATACACTCTGTGACATTTTTAGCAAAAAATTACTTATTAATTTATGAATAGGTTCTTACTTTGAATATATTCGTCAATTATAGGTAGTTGTGTAACTAATATATTGAACTAATTTTCCCTATTCTAAATGTAAGCTGGTAGAAATTTATTGGTTTGTTTCTGTGAAGGAATCGTTGAAAATAACAATGTGGTTTTTTTTAATTTCGTAGTACCCTCTAGCTACTTCACGTTCCTGATCAAACGCCTGCGCATCAACCAACCACAAACTGTCAAATTTCTTCAGTATACTTCGACCTTTATGTATATGTATAAGTATATGGTTGAAAATGTTTTGAAGAAATTTAACAGTTTTGGATATATGGATCACAGGTGTTTTCGCGCACGGTGTCGCGGGCAGTTCCTATCCTAGCCGATCGCCACGAATGTATCCTCGCTTCTATCCATAGTATCTAATGGGTACACATTACTCAGTTTCCTCTAACGTCCATTATGTAAATGCGCATGTAATAACGAATACCAAATATGTACAATTGCTGATTGGTCAGCGACAATCGGTAAGGTAAGTGTTGTTTGTTGCCATTCGCTCTGTTGTCTATGAATACTAATAGCGTCTGTGTTATTAAAGGCGCCTATTCCAAATTTAGTTTTTTATAAATGCAAAAACATTAGATAATCATAGTGTTTTGTTTTCTAAAGTTTACGCGAACACTACACATTGAAATGAAATAACTTTTACGGAACGTCAGGATAAACATTAATTAAAACTGATGTGTAAAATAAACGCGAGTAGATCCGTAAAAGTTGTAATCATAGTGTTTTTTATTATTCTTCAATTTTGCATTCACAATACTTTAAATAGTTACAAGATACAATTTAACTAGAAAAATCAACCAGCCTCGAGAAAAATAAAAACTCGAGTGGGAATCGAACCTACGACCTTTGGATAACCGGTCCAATGCTCTTGCCGCTGAGCCAACGAGGCTTTATTTTCTAGCAAAATTTTAAATTGTAAAATAAATTTATTGAGTAATTATTGTGCAACTTAATATTGAGCTTAAAAAAAATACGAAAATATATGGAAAAAAAGATGAAAAAGTGAACAGTTGCAATTAAAGATAAAATTCACGGAACAATTAAACTGACGGAAAAGTGAGTGGAGATGTAAAGACGGTGATTGTGATGTTGGAGATGAATAGACTACAGCGGCAATATGCAATACGAACTCTGCAAAGTTTGTAACATCGACATCTTCGCAGATAAGCCCCAGAAGTTCGGACAGGAAATATTAAAGTCATTTGATTTGGCGCCAAATTAGTGACTGAGCGACTGGACGACTTTAGATTTTTGATTTTATAAGGACAATTGAGTTCTTAATTTAGTTTATTTTTGTTGCATTAGTAAGGGAAGTATTATATACTTTTATGTAATGATTCCTTTACAGTATTATAAATAAATAAATTGGTTTTTTTTTATTGTAAATTATAGTCCACATGGCATGGCGTGGTACCCTGTAATTAAGAGGACACTTAGCTTTAAGTTTATGTTTGTTTCTACAATTTTTGCTTGTAACTGATATAAGCTTGTCTTGTTGGTTGTCTTAATAAACAAATTTAAAAAAGAAGTATTTTATTGCGATAATCTTAAAACAAGCTTAAAAAAGGTTATCCTCAATAATAAAATGACTAATTAAAATTCCTAATTTATGAGGTGTAACTCATTTGCTTTGAGTGGGAGTTGCAGTCGTGTCCTAGGCCGTTGGTCTCTCGGAGCGATGTTTGGTCATGAAAATGGAGTAATTTAAATTGTCACCTGACTTACTGGCGGGAAGTGAAGAGTCATGTCTGCGGTTTTGTTTTAATTTCTAAAATTTGTTTTATGTCGAATATTAATGTGAAATAATGGTGGATTATTAACCGTTAAGTGTTCGTGAGTGTGGATGAGTGTTGACAAATGAAACAAAACAGTGCAACTTCACTTTTCAAATTCTCTCAAGAAGTCCGCCCGAGGAATTAGTAAAGCCCCACATTTTTACTGAGATACTCGAGGGGTTGGGGGGTATATCATTTCTCACTTCTCATTTCTATTATCATTCATCATCATCATACTGAAAGGAAATATTGTACATTTATGTAGGTACCTATTTTAAAAACTTACTTTATTTTAAAATTAAACAATTACATATTGTTTCTAACGGAATACTTCGCCATAAGTATGTTTCCTGTCTGGCTACTCCCGACTTCCAAACACGATAATCATCATGGCTACACTGTAGGTACTTTGGACATTGGAACTTAAACTCCAATATAACACTATATATTTCACGTACCTATGCTCCATTACAATTTTAGTAGGTGCACGATCCACGTCTCAATAATAATAATTTTATCAAATTAATAAATTATCTTACAAGTTTTATCAACTCTTGGCAGTGCATGTTTTTATTTATATATCTTAGCTAGTTTTGTTATTATACACGGTTACTTTTTGTCGGTGATCAGGACCTACTGATTCCGACTAAGTACATTTACTTAATATTTGCTAAGATCATTTATTATTTTGAAGACTTGACAGTTTGAAATTAATAGAAACGAAAACGTGTGTTTCTTTGTTTTTGTTAGTCTTAATAATAATGTTTAAGAGTTAAATTTATTTTGTTTGTAGGAACTATTGGTCCGATTCTGGAAATTCTTTCACCTTCAGAAAGCCACACTAGTCACAAGTACCAAGTATCAAAAAGTAGTAATTACTACCTTTCAATGACCCTTGTCAAAACAATGTTCGCGGAGGCACGAGGCAGAGACTTGTGACTGACCGAATAACGCGCGCGAAATCACCGCTGTTAAATAGGCAATGCATTATAAAATAATTGTTTCACAATACAAATGAACGACTTAGAAAGTAATTAACGTATCTTCTTTAAAATGTTTTATTAATAGCTTGCCTACTTCTTAACTGATCTTTAGTATTTGTAAAAATATTATGATCATCTGATCATCTGTTAATCACATCTGAACATCTGTTAATGACGGTAGTTATTGACATTGAATAGGCGCCTTTGGCTTTCAAAGTAAAAAAGTAAATAGTGTTGAATAATTTCGGCGGGCTGGTTAGAACCACGATAGCTCAATTGGAAGAGCACCTGACCCGGTATGTCAGAAGGGTGCAGGTTCAAATCCTCGTGGAAATTTTTTCAACATTTGTGTTTTTGTATCTTCTTTAAATAAAGTATTTTCATTAAAAAATAACTATCCCTAGGTGTCTATCAGATTGGTAATGCATTTTTTATAAGTAAGTTTTTCAAGTTAGAATACCTACCCAAACATAACAAGTACCGGTTGGGCAAGATCCCAATTAATGTGTGAGAATATAATCAGATGCAATGTTGGTACTACAATAGCATGTTTGAACACTTGCTACCATCAATACTATTTTTGATTCAATTTAGATTCGAATATTAATTTGTTAATTATTCATTATTCATTTATCAATGATGACTAACGACAATGACGTCGTATCTTTTTGAGTAGATCGTCGTTTAATATCTTGGCGACGTTTTGACAGCTGATACAGTATCTCATCAGAGAATCAAGTAGGTACTCCGTTTGATTGGCTCTCATTAGTGGATGTCGAAAAGGATAATTGACTGTCTGTAATATCGTATGGTTTCTTAATCGTAACATTACAATTTTTCTCCCATTTTCGAGTAATTATGCAATTACGGTTTTGGTTTTTCTTATGCTTATTTTTATTAATGTTGACTACATTACTAAATATTTAGTGAAACACAAAAATTAAACCTCTTAAATAGCAAACAAATGTATGCATTTTTGCAAAATGGTAATTTAAAAAATACTTAAGTAAAATTTAAACACTGAAAAAAGACGACAACCTCAGGCGGGAATCGAACCACGCACCTTCGTTGTTCGTGGTTGTCGTCTTTTTTCAGTGTTTAAATTTTACTTAAGTATATTTAAGCGTTAATAAAACGCTAAAATATATAAAAAACACTTAAAAAATACTAATAAACCTCTGTCTAGGTTTATTTTAGACCATGATACCTACTACTTCTTGTTTTGAGTATATGTTTAGTGTGGTAAAACTTTTGTTTTATTATTATGTGGCAACCTTGTGGCAACATAAGATTGATTTCTTTCTTATAAAAATGGTGGGAAATAAGAGCGTGTTTCAATCGCGAGTGTTTTTTTTATTAACTAATAAAAACCCTAAAAACAATCACTCAATAATTGATACAATACCTAACAACTTTTCTCAAGAATTCTTTGTCAAAATAGGTATGACACATATATTTAGTATGCGGCTCTATATTTATTTGTCACATTATGACTTAGCTTTCTTCGGAAAGGTTGGTCAGAAATAGATTCTGAACAATTTCCTAACAGATAACAATTACCCTGTATACCATGAATGGCTGGACGACATCAAAAAGTGGAGTGGACTGGCTAGATAACTAATTAGCTATCCCCAATTAAAACAAGCTTTTAGGGATCGCAGAAAATTTTGTATACCGATCTCCAAACTTCAGTATGAAGTATGATAAAGATGATATGAATGATGAATTATGAATGATGATGATGATGTTAAATGATGATGAGGATGTTGTCGTTGATGACCAATGAAATATTTATTGAACCATCCAATACAAAGATGCAAATTAATAGGCAATCTTAAGCGATGACTGAAGATTTCAGAAATAATAGCGAAAACCACCGTTGCTATGACTTCGCCACAGCTCGCATACCTACATGGTTTTATTTATAAATGTTTGTTACCTATTTCTGATTCTACATTGTTATTGCTTTTACAAATTTTACGACATGTTACGACATGTTACGTGCAAACGGTTTATATTTATATGAACTCACTACATAACCTTCAAAACTCTTGTATGTAAGTATTCTAAATGATTCATTTACAGGAAAATGTTAATTTATTCCTAATTTATAAAAAAAAATAATCCATAAAATGAGAAAAGTATAGAGACATTTGCCAATAACAATTCACAAGCACATCAAAATCGGACATTATTTCAGAAATACGCATTCTAATCCAATTCCGTTTTTAACACAATGTCTAAAACTGAAAACGTTCCGCAATTGAGATGGATAGTCTAAAAATATCGGTGCAGAAAGTTTATAAACACTCACCATGGTTTCGTGGTTGTGTGGGAGCGATGGGCGACGCGCGCGCACAGTCTAACGTCACGGTAGCGACTGGCTGTGGAAGCCGTCCGTGGGGCTGGGTTGCCAGTGCTGACGACTCGCACGGTCCAGCTTCAGAAATTTCCTGGAAATCTTGGAAAATTTCGTTGTTTAGAGTTTTGGATGCTGGCTAGACGCCGAAGACTGTTTCTAACTGTTCTACGAAGAACTACCAGAAATATTTCTAAACATGACTTTTTTGTCCGTTTTTGCAGTGAATTTGCTATATAAGAATGGAATCTAATTTTGTTTTAAGATGACCAAAACAACTTTTATACTAGAATAAATATTTAGCAATTACGAAAAGCCATAACGATTCATAACGGACATCGACTCTATAAAGGATCCTACATGCTAAATTAAAATATTTTAGCCCTGCCATTCCGTGAGTGATGTTTCGGAAATACTGACCTTCATATCAAAATTCACTTATTGATTCTGAATAGATTAATTAGATATATCTGTTTGATATTAATATGTGCCTATGCTTATTAAAACTTGCCTTTTCAAATATATATTCTATGTTAACTTAAATCTTTTTTAATGTTCTGAAAACATGTTGTAAACTTGTGCGTCTACTTTATCATCAATCAAAAACACCTAGTTTACTTAAAGCATATTTAAGTTGTTTACTTCGATACTTTCATGAACTTACTACTACTACTAACTTTGCAGTAAATCGTCAACGCGCGCTGGCAACACCGGCCGTGTTATCGGGTGACGTAACCCTTGCATTCGCCGGCAGTAGGACATTGTTTATAGGAATTCGGGAGGACTCCCGCGTCCGACCTTGGTGAGGTCACGCTGTGACTGCCTGTGACTCCGTAGGTACAGGGACCGGGGAGGTTTGTAGCACCGCTTTCGTAGGTTTGTTTGATGATTGGTCTAGCGGAACTGCCTTGGTGGCCGAGTGACAAAGCGCTCGGCCTGGTATCCTGCAGTTCGGAGTTCAATTCCCAGGTCGGGCAAAGTGTGTTTCGAATATTTTTGATACATAGCCCGGGTTAGTGATCTTAATTACACTAATTGACTAAGTCAATACCCATAAATTTTAGCGATTACTTGATTTTAACGATGGAGGCCTGCTCAGCAGTAAGACAGTACCTACTTATGTGGGCTATCCATTAGTGGTGGAGCGTTTTATTTAAGGAGAAAATGCAGTAGTCATACCACTGCACATGGGACCCTCCCTCGACCGCCTCAAGGGGGCGAAAGGCATACCCACTAAAATCACCTGTGGTACTACTTACGTGCAGCCAGGGTGATCTGGGACAGTCATTAGCGCTAGAGCCTAACTGCTGAACTAAAATGAAATCCTGCTAGAGGCAATTACAGTTTAAAACTCCTATTAACTTTCGATCTCCTACTTTCCGGAAGTTCCAGTTCATTGGTTCCAATCACGATCCAGGGCTCTGGATTTGATACCAATGTTTTCCATTCCTTTACAAACACAAGCTTCAAGTTCACCAATTAATTAAAAATAAGTTACAAGATGTAGAGTTTGATAGAGTTTGTTTTCATTTTGTTGTTGAAATATAATAAGTTAAAGTAATAGCCAATATACGGTCCCACAGCCGCTGGGCAAAGATCTTCATTATTGAAATCAAGTCATCGCCACAGTTGATGGGTATCATGCTGTTTGGTGATAACCATTCTGTTATAGTCACACAAACCCGGGAAATCCGAAACTACTTAAATTGAACACAGTTATTTTTTTTTGTTATACTCTTAATATGCTTAGTTTTTATGGCAGATTAAAATTACAGTTCTAAACGACGATTATACGAACTTTTTTGCCAAAGTCTCTTTTAATTTAATAATTTGCTTAACATTAGTATTCGTTGTTGTACCAAATTGTTTAATTGTGCACATTGACATATTATTTGCTAATTTTAAATTGTATACCGACTGGAATTTTATTTTATTTATATGACTTGATTTTTCTTTTATGGCTCGGTATCGGTATGACTTTTAAACTTTGTTTCAACTTCAACCACCTCGTTTTTTTTTGTTACCTTGATGTGCAAATAAGGCAGAGAAGCTGCACCATACAGCCTCAAAGTTACTTCTTTTGGTTGATTTCGTTGTCTTTTATTTTATTTATTAAATTAAGTCCTTTAGATTATTTCCAATTTTACGGAATTAAATTTTTTATTTTAATGTGTTTTTGCATGCTACCGTGGTTGGCTGAATGGGATGAATAGAATTGTTACAACACCGTAGAATTGTTACAACACCTCCCCATGTATGTACCCTATTCATACGCAAATAAAATTATTTCATTTTATTTCTGTTAACCCACTTATTAGAACAAAACACGGTTTTTCGTATTTAACCCAACCATATTTTCGGAAAAAGTGCTGATTGCCTCATACGGAATTTTCAGCGTCACCGGATTTCTGGGGGGGGGCGGCGAGAAACTTGAAGGGTTCCTCGAGCCGTGTGATCGAAACACCGTCAGAGGTTTTCTAGTTAAAATGGCATTCGCGCAAGCGTGTCCGCGTTCCCTGCTAAACACACCTAGGAGTTGGGATCAGATGGGGTCGGTCGGCTAGCGAAACGGCTTTTTTTTTTTTAATTATGCTGCGTAAAATATACCCATTTATGTCTGTATTCATTGTCTGCAGGCACTCAACTTGGGACCTGCCAGGTGCGAGGTGACGAGGATCGTGCGGCAGCTGTGCGGCGGAGATGCGGCAGGGTAAGCCAACATTATAACACTTGTACTAGAGTTGTAGGGCATGTGGAGAGAAAACGGAGTCGATGCAACTAAAAAAAGAATGGGATCAGCCAACCCGAATCATGAAGACTTCAGTCTCTTCGCTGTCAAAGACATTGCCAAAATTATGACAGTCATATTTACAGAGGAAGAAAGGGTGAAAGGATGGGGTTGCACCAAAAGTCCCGAGGGGTCGAAGTGCTACTTCGACCCCTCGGGACACTTACAAGACTAACGCTAAAATGTTGACAGATACAACTTGATTTTGCATTGATGTCGAGAATGTTTTTTATATCTTACGGGTAAGCATTTGGTTTTCATCTCACCTGATTTTAAGAGATGATAAGGGCGAAGGTGGCGCGGTTCACCCGGAATTCTGAACTACTTAGGCACTGGCTATCTTTTATCTAGCTGCCAGCTGCCGAAACACAACAATGTGTTTTTATGCCTCTATTATGTATTGCGTATTTTGGTCTTCTGTAGGTTCCTAGGTTTTACCTTGCATGATACTATGCAAATGGCAAGTACTACCACAAGAGTGGTTTGGTGGTGTCACATCCCATATGTGTCGGTGATATATTAGTGTCGGTACAACTTTCTGTAGCTATATAAAAAGTATCGCTTGGATTGAACTGAATATTAGAAATGTGGGTATATGGAGACAAGCGAAAATAGACATTATCGCTTAACGAAATACACGTAGATGTCAAAGTCTATTATTTATTACAAACATCCGAAATGCTTTTCTATACGTAAACAGTTCTAAATAGAGTATTTATTAGTGTTTACAATCATAGATTAAAAAAAGGTAGATTATTTTTACGTTGTAAAAAATAGATAGGTACCTATGTATCGTAAGAGATAAACTGCCAAATAAACATTTTAATATCTTAACAACTTAATCCATTGATTGGGCGATAAGTTGCCAAAATTAGCTGAAATGCGTAAATTCCATTTAATATGAATTATTTTGTTGTTGTGTACCTGCAACTACATAAACCTCCAAGTTGTGCACATACAACTAATTGGCTATTTTGCTAGCTATGTGTTCTATGTAAGTTGTAGAATGTATCGAAAAAACATTAATCAGTAGAAGCGTAATTAACTACAAATCTAGTTGCTTTTACGCATAAATTATACTTATTAATGTGTAAATGTTTTTTAATTAAACGTAAATGGCTTGTACTCAAAATGTCCACACTTAAAAAAGTCCACCCCGGAAAATCCATTTCCCAGCTCTAAGGGTACAAGTACGTACTTTTCCTCATAAAAAGCAACAGTTGGTAAAATAAAAATATAGAATTATTTAATACAATTACTTATTATTACGAATTCATTCATTTATTAAATTAATAATAAAAACAATTAAAATGCGGTGTCATTTTCTTAATCAATTTACTACAAGCACACTACAAGTCCTGAGGCACAGTAGTCTTACAACGCACGATCACAATTATACGTACAATAGTTATCTATCAATCATAAATCGATGCTTGATTCTGTGGAAAATATTCTACAGCTCTTGTCGCCGTTAAACAACAGTTCTCTGAAATCGTAATACCCCTATGTTGTCCTACAGTGAATCGACAAAAACAATGTCAAGTCGGTTCTTACAACCTTAAGAGATTGCGCAGACGATGGACTTTTGTCCGCAAACTGTATTGTCCGTCAAAATAGATTGCTTACAACTTTACCGACTGACGCACACGCGGACTGAAAGTATCAAAGCTATTAGTCAAATATCAGTCGTTTTCTTGATGAGAGTTTGCTGTTAGCCTCCTTCGTCTTTTACAGCATCACCGAATATTTTGGGGGCGGCGAGAAAGGGTTCCTCGAGCCGTGTTATCGAAACATCATCAGAGGGTTTTTAGAGGGGATGCAATCACACATCAGATCAGAAAAATCCGTCGTCGTGCGCAGACGACGGATTTTTACACGTAATTTCCAGTGAGTCTTATAGGAAAGGGATTGGTTCCTAACTGAGCTTCGATTTTTAACGTCCACAATCGTGACTGAGTGGCCTGATTTTGACTTTTACTTACATTATATGGAAAATGGCAAAATCGGGCCAAATCCAGATCTTATCAACTAAGTTACAAGGTATTTTACAGTCTCACACCACATCCTCAAGGAATATTCAATTGTTAACAAAACAAGCCCTTCTTGCTCTCCTCTCCTGGACCTTTCCTTCGTGCGTCATAATAGCAATATCACCAAACATCGACATGTAGTATCACTGACGTCGCGTAATGTCCTACCTAAAGTACCTTTACTGGGTGCTTGGTGCGAGTTTCATTCGCCATTCGATCACGTTACCGAAAACGAGAATTTGTATGAAATTTTTTTAACTCTTTTCGTATTGAAATGAAACAACTTTTACGGATCTACTCGCGTTTATTTTACAAATTACTTATTTAATGTTTATCCTGACGTTTCGAACCCTTTGCAGGGTCCTTGGTCACAGGGACACTTAGGTGTTGGTCGTCTCATAATTAGTTAGTAGCTTGTATACCCTCATTTAAATTTAATCAAGTGCGTTCCGTTTTACGCAGAAAGAGCTTGAAATTAGGATGTTTTTTTTAATTTCAATAGCCTCGCGTATCATCCTAGGGATGAATCGTTGTTCTCTAGCGAGTATCTGTGGTGTAGAGTACCTAGACTTATTTGCACGCCCATGCTTGACGTCAGCTATATGTTCTTTAATGCGGTTTCCTACACTTCTCTTTGTTTGCCCGATGTAAGAGAGCCCACAGTCGCAGTCCAGTTTGTACACGCTTGCATCTTGAAGGGTGCATCTTGAAGGGGTATGTTGCACTTGACAGGTCGTAAAAATTGGTTGAACTTCTTCGACGGCTTGAAGTAAGTGTTGATTGAAGCTCGTTTTAATATATGTCCAATCTTGTCAGTGACACCTTTCATAGTATTTCATAAGTACGGCAGGTTGGCGCTCGACTGTGGTTGGTTTATTGCGTTTTCTGTGACGAAGCCGTGGTACTTTCAGGTTATTATCCTGTAGTACGTGCTTGACATGCTGAAGCTCAGCAGCCAGGTGTTGGGTGTCACAGATACCGCGTGCTCTCTGAAACAAAGACTGCCCTACAGTAGCCAACTGTCTAGGATGGTGGTGAGAATCCCCATTGTGGTATCTATCTGTATGGGTTACTTTACGATACACAGAGTGACTCAAACTATGTCTATATCTGTATGTATGACTATAACTCTGGATTCCTGATGATTAAAGTATCCAAGAAAGCTAGCTTACTATCTGCCTCTAACTAAATTGTGAATTGTATTTTTGGATGTACGCTTTATTTTTGGTTTACGCAAATACGACCATATATCTTCCTATCGTCTTCAGCTTAAAGGCTAACCATTCCGCAACGTCGTAAGTCCAGAATTCTATACATATATATATACACACACACATATATATATATATATATATATATATCTTCGGCTTTTTGTCACTTAAGTACCATCAGTTGAGCCGACGCCAACAGCTTACTCGTTGCATACATGGTGATATGGTGTTATTTATTTTCTTGTAACTTAGAAGGTTTTTGGAGGTATTGCAAATTTGTAGTATACCAATAATTATAAAATACTCTATTTGCATCAGGTATTAAACATACTTAATACATAACAAAATTAACTAACTATGACGTAACAATATAAGTATACCTACGGACATAACGAAGGCTAATATAGAATTTGAAGTGTTTAGTATTAATTTGCACAATAAAGAAATTTATTATTATCATTATTTTTTATAATAACATTTGCCCCATTGTCTGGCGCGGTGGCACGCGCGCTTAGATCATCGGTGTAGCAGGAAACAAAGCTTGTGAGTCGCAGGCGCAGCTCGGGAGATGCATAGGACCTTTATAGCGGTGACGCGGAACTTTTACTAATTAGTTAGTATCTACTGGTTTCGCTTCTTCCGCAATAAACATTTTTTTACTAACAACCGCTTGCATAATCATCATCAGCTCATTTCTATGTCCTCACTGCTGAGGCACGAGCTTCCCATATGGATGGACAGGGAGAACTGACCATAAACCACCACGCGGGCCCAGTGCGGGTGGTTGTTAACGAATGCTTATGCAGCCGGGACCTACGGCTTTACGTGTCTTCCGAAGCACGGAGGAGATCTAGATATTACATTTTTGGTCACCCATCCGATGACCGGCCTTTGCGAAAGTTGCTTATTAACCTCAGCACTCGCAGACCGGGCGCGTTAACCACTACGCCATCGAGCTCCCCTGCTTATAAAATAATTTAAATTGACTTATCTGATAATCGTAAATTATACCCTTTAAAGTAGGTAGGTAGGTATATCGCTTTTTACATTAATTCTTCTTCCTGCCCAGCCCCAGGTTACTTGGGGTCGGCTTATTGCATTAAATCTGAAATTAAAGTAAATTAAGTATTTTTTTCGCTGTGGTTAATTAAAATTTTATGATGATGTCATTTGAAACTGAAATAGAACCAAAGCTATGATACATCGTTTCATGCGATGATATTGTTACCATGGTTATGCCGGAACCATGGACTCGGATTTATTGTGGCCTTATGTCACCTTTTCCGTAGGGTTAACTATAGCTCAAAATTTTACAACTACCATTGTTACAAAAACACAAAATTAACAAACAATCGTGGTTCTAGATAGCTTGCCTACTTCTTAACTGATCTTTAGTATTTTTTTTTTTATACTTAGCACGGCAAATGACTCCACCTGATGTTAAGTGGAAATGGAGTCCAGACGCGAAGACAACTGGTATTTGAGAGTATTTGCGATAGCGAAAGCGATGGCGATAGAGTTAGGCGGTTGGGGAGCCGGTGGCCTACCGCCTAACTCTATCGCTCTCGCTATAGGCTATAGCTTTCGATATTGCTTTCATATTGCTTTCATATCGCTTTCGAAATGACAAGATGACGCCATAAACTATAGAGCGCGATAGCGAGAGCGATGGCGATAGAGTTAGGCGGTCGGGGGGCCGGTATGTCCGAAGGGTGCAGGTTCAAATCCTGCTCGTGGATTTTTTTTCAACATTTGTGTTTTTGTAATTTGTTTCGCAACAAAGATTGTGTAAAAATTATATAAACAAATTAAAAACATTTTTACTACCATTGTATCCACTCATGTTTACAGATCACTACAGATCGGTCTAGAATCCTTGATATTAGAATATTGATCCCTTTTTAAATGTATAACGTTATAAATAGGTCGAGTAGCTTGTGCTTGTAGCTTATCAAGTAACTTTTGCATTGTCAGGTCAACGTATAAGTAGCCATTAAATATTCTTTAGCTCCTCCGTACTTCGGAGAGTAGTAGTCGTTGGCGCGGTTGTTGTCTATGTAAAGATTTTATTTTAACTTTTCTAGCTTGTGATGAAATCTTTCGAGGGAGGCAACAATTGTAATGCTGAATGGTATTCGTACCTCCATAGTTTAACAGAAGTAATTGTCACTATTCTAGCAGAGTCGATGCTGAATCATTGCCGAGTGATTTGCATAGATTTTATTAAGATAGCTTGGTTCGACCCACGGGTTATGTGAAATTCGCCTGTCCGCCCTTTAGACGTAACGTAAGGCCACCGCGGCCGTGCCACCCTCCCCCGTCGCGAAACCAATATGCCTACTCAGATGTTCCCCTATATCTGCGCCTGTGTCTGCTAGTTCAAGGGCAGGGCGGGCATCGATTGCCAACCGGAACCATGTACACAAGCATGTTGTCGTGACAATCGTCCGTTTGTTAGCAACTGTTCAGATTTCAATGTTGATACGTTTGATTGCGAGCAAGCGATTTCTGTTTTTTGATTTACATACGGAAAGCAATCGAAAAATGTCCGCAGATTTGCGGAAAGCATGCAGTCCGTATAAAAATGTTTTCTAGTACAATTTAGCATTAAGGTTTTTTCTTAAATTTGATGCTTGAATTCTTGAGCCGAGCCCATGTAACTGGTCCCAACCAGGGAAGGAAGCAGAAGAACTTTTCTAAGTACGTTAAAGAGTTCCACATTCTTCAAGTTTTTGTATAACGTTGTTTGGAGTTTTGATATTGTTGTAATTTGACATTCTCAAAAGCAGGCTACTCAAAAAGGAAAGAGCACAATTTGTCCTCCTTGGTTGGAGTTCACGATGTATTTCTGTTTCTTTTACAACAACTTATAACGAATTTGTTTTCTCGTGTAGATCACAGATAACAATCCTCTATGTTATGACAATTTGCGTGATTGTCCAGTTGTCTTGTGGACAGAGATCCGAGTGACATCAACGTTACATTGGGCAAGGCTGTCTCAATCTAAAACGCATTGCACATTTAAACTGCACAGATTATCTTGGAACGGGCTATTTTTATTCTTTGTTAGCTTCAACGAATTTAACATTACCAGGGGGCCGACCGCCTAACTTGATCGCTTTCAATCGCTTTGATCATCATGCCATTTCGAAAGCAATATGATAGCTATAGGCTATAGCTCCTCCTCGCCTCGCCTCGCCTTCAAAGTGACCGAAAGCGATCGAGTTAGGCGGTCAGGGGGCAGAGTCAACTTTGTACGGCCGCTTACTAATTACCATTAGCATCACCTGTAACGTCCCTCTCGTGCAACGTTCCTCCCGAGGACCTGTTTCCCGTGCGCTATTATGATGAAATGATGATGGCCTCTTAATTATTTAAGGTGTACTTGTACAACGTGTACTACCATCTATTATTATACACATTCACACACATATACACACACACCAACATCCCGACCCACACACATACCCTCACGCATACAAAACAAACCACCTCACATACCTACACTCGTAATGGTTCTCGTTTACATATTTATATAAAAAAATATTATTATTATTTTTTTACTTTTAGTTTTCTTTTCTTAATTTCTCATTGTCTGCTTAAGCTGCTTTGTTAATTACCCCATTTGGAGAGCAACTGCCTCCTGACATACAGGCTTTTAGCCTAGTTTTGGAGGCAGGACAAATCTTACCTGTATTATGCTTTTCTGGATAATAAAGACTATTTATTATTATTATTTTCTTAATTTATTTTTCTCATATAAACTTACATTTCTAATATTAAATAAAACATTTAAAAATATAAAAAATAGGGATCCGCCGGCATCGGGACCAGGGTCCAAGCTACCGGTGGTTAGGGCTCCAGAGACAGGAACCTCCTCACAATGCGTGCCGTATCGAGGAGAACTGCCTTCTGAATCAGGCCCTTTATCCAGCCGCCTAACGAGAGCCTCATTAGATGTTGATCGAGGCTCTTGGCCATCAGGCCGTTGGCCGTAACAAGAATCGGTACGATGACAGCCGAATCCACATTCCACATGTCGACAACCTCGTGTGCTAAGTCGAGATATTTGATTTGTTTCTCTTTCTCAGCTTTCACGAGGTCCTCATCATGGGGAATGGTGATATCGACAATCATCAGGTGATATGAAGGCACTGTGCTTACTCTTAAGATATTAAAAAAAACACTATTTTTGTACTATTCAGTAATATAGGTAGGTATGCTGCTGTCTCTTGATATTATGAATGACATCATGGGGAATGGTGATATCGACAATCATCAGGTGATATGAAGGCACTGTGCTTGCTCTTAAGATATTAAAAAAAACACTATTTTTGTACTATTCAGTAATATAGGTAGGTATGCTGCTGTCTCTTGATATTATGAATGTCATCATGGGGAATGGTGATATCGACAATCATCAGGTGATATGAAGGCACTGTGCTTGCTCTTAAGATATTAAAAAAACACTATTTTTGTACTATTCAGTAATATAGGTAGGTATGCTGCTGTCTCTTGATATTATGAATGTGACTTTCGCTCGGTCGCGTTAATGCTGTATGACTATGCCGCAAATGGTATTTTTATGTAGCACGTCTAGACGACGCACCCCTGGCGGCAATGTGCCTGCGTCGACCGTAAAGTAGGGTCTGCAAAATAGCACGCACACCCCTGCATTTTGGCTGGCGTTAAGTCGCACATGATAAGGCTTATTTTCGCTTGCAATAATATACTAGATCGACCAAAGCGACATTTATAATTTACAGGATGTTTAGTGGAAACTGGCTGGTTTCTTTGTCGACTGTACAGGAGTGCACACTACGATTAGATGACATTGACACGTACAAAGTCTACGGGAAAATGTGAACGGTCATAAAGCATATTAATCATAATGGCGTGACTCAAACCCACTGGGTGTAATGTGCTAATTAAATGTTAGCTAGCATTTGAAATGGTGCTTGTTAACTACCGATGCGGAGAGTTGGTGAGATGTTGTTCAAAATATGCTTAAAAATGTTTTAATTCTGCCGAAACAAAACATAGCGCTTGAAGATAGACTTGTCTCAATTTGCAAACGATCATGGTTTTTTTTACTGGTGACTTACGTGCAAGGTTTGTCTTTATCCACACCAGCTCATTTTATGTCCCCACTGCTGGGGCACGAGCCTTTCCTATGGATGGATAGGGAGAACGGGTCATACACCACCACACGGGCCCAGTGCGGATTGGTGGTTGTTAACGACTGCTAATGCAACCGGAACCAACCAGTTTTTTTAGCGGAACATAAAAGACAAATTCTGTAAATTTTTAAAACATCGTTTTTTTATTTTTCTATGTATCTTAATGTGCACGCTCCGTTACTATCTGGTTGACGGTTCCAAAAAAGTCCTTCAACCCCAAAACTAATTCGAACATCTTAAAAATAGAAAATTTATTGTTGTTCAACAAAGGGGGCGTACCGATCGCGTGACTGGCGCGAAGAACGCCCAACTCCACTGCGTAACGGGAGGAAGCCCGAGGCAACCCAGCACTCCTCAGCTTTTGAGGGTAAGCCACCTTCCATTTCAGTTCTATCATAATCATCATCATCATCATCATCATCTCAGCCGATAGGCATCCACTGCTATACAAGGCCTCCCCCTGTCTAGCAGTGGATGTCTATTGGTAAGGATCTCCACAACGACCGACTCTGTGCTGCTTACATCCACCTTATCGCGACCACCAACAGCATGTTCTATGACTCCTCATAGTGAGAACATGCTTTTTATGTTAACGAGACGGCAAACTAGTCTACGGCTCACCAGATGGAAAGCGGCCACCACCGCAGCCCATGGACGCTTGCCACACCTTTTTTTAAATTAGGTAAACTGCTTTATTCATACACTGGGGCTAGGAACTACCCTGGGCTAAGACTTTCCTCCGCTACCTTCGTCCAGGTACTAAGGCTCGACGAGGGGAGGGGAGGTATACTCATTGAAAAACCTAGTAGGTACCATCCTTTCTCTGCCACGGGGATTGCTCAGGATTACGAGTGACAAGCACTGAGTTCAGGCTTGCCGCACCAAGAGCATCTTGCGCGCATTGCCTACCCTCAAGGTAAAATTCAACTTGAATATGACTATGCTATGTGTTCCAGAAAAAATTAAACCCTCTATTGGTGTTATTCTTTAATCCGGCAGAGCTTCGCCTTACAAAATGTTTCGCAGCAGAATAAGAACGAATAATGATTACAATTGGTTTTATAGAGAAGTCCACAACCATAGACTATGTACTAATATAGGGAACAACCATAGACAGTGTATGATACTGTGTCAAAACTACTGATAAAGTCAATACAATGATAATGATGTTCATAATGTAATGTAATTTATATGTAATCTATATAATCCTGTCATTATGTATTCAATATACGAATAATTATATTTATAATAATCCAATAAATTAACTCATTATTAATCAAATAAATCAATGATAATTATGCTGGCGCTAGTAGCGGATGTTACAGCCATGATGCCTTCTTCATAGACCAGAAGTGGTGGCGGCATTAGTAGCGGATGCTAACATATGCTATGAATTTGAATTATGGTATAAAATTTCTATGAACCTAGTTCCCTTTAATCTGGAACGCAGCAATGCAAAACAGTTCTGCTTAGCGGCAGAAATGGGTCGCCATTCAAAGGATTTTAGGCACATTCTTCCACTAGGCGTGGTTCTTTCTACATGGATCGTTTAATTGTAATAGTTTATTTATTTCAAATTAATTACTATCTATATTCTTTTAATGAAGAAATTGTTAAATTTGCCTTAAAATTATGTTAGTAAACATTAAATTATACCGTACCGTAATTTTTGTATATGGCTGCACGGATTGTATCCTAAGCAATGAAAAATTAAAAAGATAGAATGTGAGTTTGGATTGGCATTGACTGATTTCGGCCGCTCCTCTTCCATTTTTGAATTTTTTTGAAAAATGTATGAAACAATGTTTATTTAATTTAATGTATTTTTTATGCATAATTTAAAAAAATATTAGCATTCTGCACTCCTTCTCTATTTAAACTATAAGTGTGCGAAATTTCATACTCCTCCGTCCGCGCAATTTTCGTAAAAAGGGTATAAAGTACAAAGTTTTTGATTATATATTACTACTATACTTCAAACTTAACTTTGGATTAACAAAAACGATTACGTACGAGTACGTATATTTTCATGTAGGTTCTTTTGTCAAATGTTTTATTTTTGGTGCACAATAAAGTATATTTATCCTATCTTATCTAAAGTAAGTGCATTAAAATATGCTACAAAAATACTTTTAAGTAGCATTGTTGCTTCCACCATCACATACGGTCAATCACCAGTGACGGCTACTTCATAATTCTTCACCATAATAACGTTACTCCGTTACGTACGTCCAAGGAGATGTCTAAAAACCAGCGTTTTTGTGCCATTCTGTGTAATAGTTATCAGCTATCCGTTTTGCCGTAACACATCTATATTACATATTTATAATTTCCTTTTCTTTGTGTGAGTTATTTCTGTTTGTATTTTTATGTGCTATTCGTTTAACTTACTTGTCTCAAACTCGTCCATGTATCCTTTTTGTATGTTTTATTGTTGTGTTGTGCATGTCAATAAATGTTTCTTTATCTTTCATCTTTACTCACGATGGTGAGTCAATCTGGTTGAGAGTTACCTATTAAAATGCTATCATCATTATCAAAGTCGTTTAACTATAATAACAATAGTAATGTAAGACTTATAAATAAATATTACTGAACAAGAGTGTAATAAATAAAAATAAAGTTGTTCAAGGAGTGAGTTCCCGGTTAAGAAAACCGGGAACTCAATAGCGCAGCGGCTAGCTCGCCCGGGTTCCATTATTGTGTATTATAGTCGTCAGTTAGGGAACCAAATTAAAATATCTCCAGCGGATTACTAATGTTTGGCCAAAAAACGTGTCCCAAAATATCATATCGCAAACTATTTACAAACAAAAAAACATTTGTCAAAACAACTTATTGCAAATTTTTTGTTAGCAAATCTCTAATAAATAATTGTTTGGTCATGTTTCATTTAACCAAATATTATTTAATCAAATGTTTCATTTAGCACAACTTACTCGTCCCAAAATATTGCATGGCATACAATTTACAAAACAATTTTAGTGTAATTTCTATAATAAAATAATCTAAATTAATTTTCATATTTAATCCTTTTTATGAAATTTTTAAATGATTCATTAACAATAAAGGCGATCTAGTGGTCGGCGGCCGCTGCCGGGGCACGCTCACTTCGCGCGCCTTCGCGCGTTAATGGTGTTCTAACCTAACCTAACCTAACCCAGATGATTTAACTGGTGATAATTTGAGCAAATATTTTTGGGAATATAATATTTTCCAAAATAAAACATTTGCTGTATTAATTGTAACATAATAAAACTTGACTAAGTAAAATTTTGCCAAATGATAATTGGACCAAATGAATTATGTGCGAAATGTACAGTTGCTTAAGAGGAAACAATAAGATCGACTGAATTGAAAAATATGTATGAAGAGTAGACAAAATCAACGTTTCAATGATTTAATTACTTTTTTCATTAAAAATTAAAGAAAGGCTTTTGCTGTGCCCCTATGTTCTGCTTTTTTTTATATAATCTCGTCAAATTTCGAAAAAGCAGCGGAAAGTCTGGCCCATTTTTTTAAGGTTTTTAAAGGTTTATATCTTTAATAACAATACATTTATGAATAAATTAGTGTATATCATCATCAACATCATCTCAGCCAAAAGATATCCACTGCTGGATAAAGGCCTCCCTCAAGGTCTTCACAACGACCGGTTTTCTGCTGCATATACAAGTATAATCTCCCTATGTTTTATTGCTCATATGGGAAGGCCTGAGCCCAGCAGTGGACATTTATAAGCGATGATGATGATGATGATGAGCCAAGATCACTAAACGAGAGTGTGCAGCACAGTTAATTTCACTCAAGAACTTCTTCTAAGGACTTCTAAAGGAGGAGAGAACTCGATGGCGCAGTGGTAAAACCGTCAACAACGATTGCCCAAGAAGCAACCTTTGCAAAGGCCGGTCACCAAATGGGTGATCAATATTTATTATCTCGAGCTCCTCCATGCTTCAGAAGAAACGTTGGCTCCGGCTCCTTTACCAGACGTTAACAACCACCAATCTACACTGGGCCCGCGTAGTGGTTTATAGCTCGTTCTGCCTGTAGTATTTTATTTTATAGTATATTTCCATTCTTAGGGTAGGCCGTGCCCCATCAGTGAGGACATAAAATGATCTGATGATGGTTTAACCTGCCACAGATTCTTGAAGAGACCATACAGAAGAAGGTGCCCAAGTCGCTGTACAAGAAGAGTGTGACCGCAGGAAACGTGGACCGGTTCCGGCTGGCGTTCAACATCCCAGAGAGCTCGGCAGACCAGCTGTTCCAGTACCGCACCAAGTTCGTGCAGCACATGCTGGCAAGCTCCATGTACGCCAACTGCACGGTCGGCAAGCCGTGGGAGCTCATTGGCAGGTATACTGCGGGACTGGCTTGGGCGGTGGAGAGGAGACCCACATATTATTATTATTATTAACATTTTTAGGTATTCTACTGAGTAACTGGCTATGTCATCCAAAACTGACGGAACACAACAGGTGATAATTATTATGGTAGTAGCTAGCCAGCGGCGTGCCGCCGCTACCTAGCAGAGTATAATATTGAGAATCTTTGTTTTAGCATAGTTGACCATTAAGTTGTTTTACCTCTTTTGAGAAGACCTGCCAATATTTTAATGAGCCTTGATGTCAATGATGACAACGTATCTGACACTTGGTCTTGTAAGCAAAAATATACCATGTTGTTGTTATTAGGTGGTAATAATGTAATTTCATGGTAGATTATACATGCATGTGCATCTTTATTTTAGTATTTCGGAGCAATTGATCGACGACTTGCTGGTCCAGTGTGCGAAGGAAATGCAACTTCAGAGCGTCGTGCAAGAGCTGTACAACGCAGAGACCCGTTGACGATATATTTTTGTACTTGTTATTTATTGAATAAAAGGTTTGTTTCGGATATTTCTCAATCTCTTTTATTGCACAACGTCCATATCTATACAGTACCTAAATCTTATAGTAACTCAATGCCTATATTACAAATTATATCGTTCATCAATAGTAATTTTTACACTACCTACTTCAGTCTATCGTTTGATTAAATCATGATTTGGTGACTAAGTATACATATATTCTAAAAACCAATCTGTATTATTTATGTACATAACTATACTACATGTAACATGAGTAAATACCCGAACAGAGCCAAGCTGTCTTGTAGCGCGCAAAATTTATACCTACTTTGGTAGGGTGTCATATAAGCATAACGATAAGATAAATGAAACAAAATATTTTATTTTTTATAAATTTATAAATTACTTATACTAATATTAAATTTTTTATTGTTTTTGTTTTTCAAAACTTCATTTTTTACCAGATTTATATAAACTCTAATCTGACAAAAAGTCTTTTTAAATACTGAATTGGAAAACACTCACATGGCAGATCAAATGTACAGTACATACACGTGTACATACACGTTTTAATATTTCAGTGTCAATATTTATAATGTTTGTGATTGAAGTGTCTGTGAAACTACGTGAAATAGGCAATAATTTTATATTTCTAGCATTGTTCTTACATTGTAAAATCTTTTAACCAAACACAACAAAAACTCAAATAATTACAATATTTTACGAGCGATGACAGTTCACAACACGAAACAAGGCGTGTGACACTCACCGAAGTTGCCCGCTGGCTGTGCCGGTGTAAACCGGTTTGTCCTCTCGCGGCGCGTACGTGAACCAGTCGGCGAGTGGTCACGCACACATAACCGTGCTATGGTAGTAGTGTACCTGTCGCAGCGCGCTCTAAGGAAGCTTGGACTCTGTTCGTGTATTTTTTTTTTTTTTGGAGAGAGATTGCTGATTGCCGCTGCGGCATTTTCAGCTTCACCGGGCTTATTTGGGGGCGGCGAGGAACGTAAAGGGTCCCTCAAGCCGTGTGAAACGAATCACCTTCAGAGGTTATCTAGAGGGAACGGCATCGCGCACAAGTGCGCGTCCCTGTGCCCTACTAGATTCTCCGAAGGGTTCGGATCGGATCGGGGACGTGTATTTACTCATGTGACCATACTACGGTTTTGAGGGAGCGATAAAATGATGAAATTAATTTTGTCAATATAAAAACATCAATACACAATTTCTCGATAGATTACTAAAACACAAGTACAATAAGTAACTCCTCATTATTCACACACTAGATTAAATATAAATAAGCCCCTTAAATATAAGACTAGGTAAATATACCCGAATCAAAGTTTTTCAAATGTCTTATTCACAAATAATCACATTTAAACGTTAACACACATCATCATCTTTACTTAAGCTTAACCGAAAAGAGTTCAGCACTGCACCAAACTTGGCTTTCTGTCTCTTAAGAGTATCATTTTTATCCTTAGGAAGTTTAGGTATGCTCTCTGTACTCGAATGATCCGTTTGGACCGCTTCTTCTGGGGTCGGTGGATTTGATTTTATCAATCTTGGCTTTAAAAGGTGAGGACCGCCATTCGAAAATATGCTTTCCAACTTGGATTTCAAATCCTCTTTGCTCATACTGGTGTCTTCTACTTCCACTTCCATCTCCTCCTCATTTTGTATTGGAATTTCTGGTTTCGCTTTTTCTGCTTTGTTGACAGGGCGCAAGTTCTTCGCCACGTCCCTTGACATTATCTCTTTCTGTAGATCTAGAAACATAGACGGACGATCCCGGATAACCGAAAACGGAGTATTTTCTACTACATTTCCAGTAGAGTTGGACCTCCTTCTTTGGTCGTCTACGTCATCAGTCGTTATTTTAGTTTGAAAAATGTTGTTTAATTTTGATAAGAAATTGATTTGTCTATCACTACCAAACACCAAATTATTTTCGCCTTGAGAGTTATTTGATTTGACGCTTTCTCTTGGTTTGTTTTCTTCATCTTGAGGTTCTACTGCCTTTGATTTGGAAGGCATTTTAGGAACTGTGTAGGATTTCTTGAAATATGGGCTTGCAAAATAACTTTCGTCCAAAGGTGGAGGTGCAGGAATGTACGGTACATCTTTGACATCTTCTGTTGAACCATTTAATGCAGTTTTGTCAATAGTATCTGAATACCCAGACTCGTCGGTCCCCGAGTTCGTTTCGCTATCGTTAAAAGCAGTCAATAATTCTTGCTCCTGTTTTTCGTTGTTATTGTTAAGTACATCAGCTTCTCCAACATCAAGTCTTTCTTCTGTTACCTTAGGTAAATCTTCTCTATGCACCTGTGCTACTACATCATATTTAGATAAAACTTCATTACCTAAGGATGCGTCTGATCCAGCTTCTGATAATTCACCCAAAGATTTTCTGTGAATCACAATGTCATGTTTAGTCGACACAGTGTCTGCTTTTTCTGTTGGTTCTATCCAACTTATTATTTCGCCATATGTATCTTCTTCTGCCTGTAGTACTTTATCCAATAAATCTATGATATTTGCTTCTCTTTCTTCATTATTTTCTATTACAGCTGCGTGTTGTACTACAATCTCTTCAGTGTCAAAAGGTATGATTTCTTTTTTTATTACTCTCTCCGTCATTTCCATACGAACTCCACTCTGCCTCAGGTCTCTGTCATCATTGTCCTCTCCAATGTTACTACTTCGGTTCATAGTATCAGGAGGCGTAGGAGATTCGACAATTATTTGAATTGGCGACTTTCCATTTTTGTTCGTGTTTGAAAACGATTTAATATTTTGTTCTAAATTGTTATTCTTATTTTGTTTATAGTAGCAGATGCAAATTATGTAAACAGGTATACCTGAAATGCAAGACAAGCTATTTTAACTACTTTCCTTTCACAAGCCAAAAGATTTTTTAGTTTTTTACAGAGAGACAGTTTAACCAACATTCATAATAATTTGTTAAAAAACTCAGCATGGCAAAAAAGGTGTATGCACAAAATGACAAGCATGAAACACACAAAAACAAAGCCACACATACAGCACCATAAAAATCAAAATTAAAAAAAGTGGACAAAAAAGAAAAAAACAATTACATAATTAGCAACAGCACAAAAAAAACACTATTGACAAATTTAGTGAAATCATACAATAATAGTCAGTCAAAAGCGATACTGGGGTAGCTTAGTCGAGGATACGTTTAATAACATATCTAAAGGTAGCGGGCTTGTTACCGAATATATCCAGTTCATCGTGATTTTGTAGCAACTCGTTATATAAACGGCACATTCATAGTTATTTTAAGTAACTGAGTACTTGGCTAAAATGATGATGATCATGATGAACTCGAGTGCATTTGAATGATGTTTTACTTACCGATCAACATCCATATGATAACACGTATCCAAGTCTGAACGTTGATGAAGATCATGAGGTGGATGTTGAAGTAGATGCTGAGACAGGGAATCAGGGGAACAAGTGGAGCCTAAAAAACATGGTAACAATTAGTTTGCAATCGTCGGTCTTAGGCAGAATCATTTTTAATCTAGGTTTAACATTAGTCTTGGTGTTTTGGAAGAAGATGAATTATATTTTAGTAAAACAGAAATACGTGACACTGTGACAACAGTGGTAAGTAACTAAGGTAACATATAAATATGGTAGGAAATAACACAGATGTTTATTTTTTAACATTGTAAAACTCGTCATCCGAATACCACCGCGCCCGAGGAGGTGCGGATGGATATGTGGGGTTCCACCCTACAGTTCCCGCCTCCCTGCCTAGGCCCAACGGTCTCGACGAGGTGAGGGAGAAGGAGGGGCCTACCCACTAAAAAACCACTACATCCCCTTCACGTGCCGCTAAAGAGACACTGATGGCACATTCCAACATGAAATATTGAGTAATTATTAACGGGATTTGAAGTGACCATGATAGTTTAAATTAGTTATATGATATATTGAAATGCAAGAAATAGCGAAAAGCTCTTTACCCGCTAGAGTGACCAGATTGTTTTTGGTGTCTGGTACCCAAGGTTAATCTACCGATAATTGAGTATAGCACCTTGAAGGGCAGGTCGACGTCGACTTTGGGCTGCAGACTCATGACCAGCAGCAGTAGCGCCGCCGCCACGTTGACCGCCACCAGCGCCGCCAGCCGCGCCTCCGCCAGCCGCCACACCAGCGCCGACGCCACGCACGTGCATACTGGAACATCATCGACATCGAGCTGGCTAACTAGTACAGCCCGCCTGGTGGATAGCGGTCTTCGCAGCAAATGAACACTTGGGTAATATCCAAGTGTTCACCTATCACACGCGCGTTGCCAGTTCTTATAACTATGCCATGTTTCACTGGATCAAGTACCCTTCAAACTACTTATGCTACTTGGCGACAGAACGAGGTATCAGGGTCGTATTTTGGTTTGCTATGGTTTTGTAAAAACTTGACTGAATCCGCGGTCTCAAGGAAAATCAGTGTGAGCGCTATCGCTAGTAGATCCATATGTTTTATTTAAATTATCTTATCGGATATTGTTTTCTAATGTTTACGCGAACACTACACATTGAAATGAACTTTTACGGATCTACTCGCGTTTATTTTACACATTAGTTTTAATTAATGTTTATCCTGACGTTTCGAACTTTTTGCAGGGACCGTGGTCACAGGGAGACGTTGGTTGGAGGTGTTGGTCGTTACCCTCCCCCCAACCGCAACCCTCCCGCCTGTTACGGAGGATGAGGTGCAAACGCTCATTAGACGACTCAAACCCCGTAGTGCCCCCGGGGCAGACGGCATCTCAAATAAGATCCTTAAGATCTTACCCGCTCAGCTTATCGTTTTAATAGTAGCTATCTTCAATAGCGCCATGTCAAACGCAATCTTTCCCGCTGCGTGGAAAGATGCGGTTGTCATAGGTATAGGTATAAACCCGGTAAACCGCGTAACGCCCCTTCTAGTTATCGCCCCATCAGTCTTCTCAAATCGCTGGGAAAACTGTACGAACGCGTTCTAGTATCCCGCTTAAGGGACTTTGTGTCCTCTAACAATATCCTCATAGACGAGCAGTTTGGGTTTCGCCCCAAACACTCGTGCACCCATCAATTGCACCGCCTCACGGAGCATATTCTATCCGGCCTCAATAAAAGGGCCCGTCCCAAGGACACCGGAGCTCTTTTCTTCGACGTTGCGAAAGCGTTCGACAAAGTTTGGCACAACGGCTTAATTTATAAGCTTTACCAATTTGGCGTGCCAGACAGACTCGTGCACATCTTACGAGACTATTTGTCGGATCGCTCCTTTCGCTTCCGCGTCGAGGGAACGCTCTCCGCCCCTCGTCCCATTCGAGCCGGTGTTCCGCAGGGATCCGTGCTCTCCCCAATCCTGTTTGCGCTTTACGCAAACGACATTCCGAAGACCCCACGCGTAGAGCTAGCTCTATTCGCGGATGACACCGCGCTATATTCTCTGGTAGACATAAAGTCGCGGTTTCCAACCGACTCCAAACGGCCGCCAACAACCTCGGCGTTTGGTTTCGCAAATGGCGGATCGAAGTTAACCCCGAGAAAAGTGCCGCAGTGTTCTTTTCTCGAGGTAACGACGATCGTCGCCCTCCTATACGTTTATTTGACCGTGCTATCCCTTGGGTAAAGCAGGTGAAATATCTCGGTGTCACCCTCGATAGAAGGATGACGTTTGCGCCTCACCTTAAAATCGTCCGTAACAGGGCCGCGTTCATATTAGGTCGATTATTCCACCTTATAGGCAGGCGGAGTAAAATGTCTCTTAGACATAAGACGACAATTTACAAAGCTTGCATCCGCCCCGTCATGACTTACGCTAGCGTAGTTTTCGCGCACTCCGCGCCCTCCTATTTGTATCGCTTACAAACCCTCCAGAACCGTTTCATGCG
Source organism: Eudonia truncicolella (assembly GCA_949315975.1). Classification (NCBI taxonomy): domain Eukaryota; kingdom Metazoa; phylum Arthropoda; class Insecta; order Lepidoptera; family Crambidae; genus Eudonia; species Eudonia truncicolella. The sequence continues at coordinate 17,118,243 of OX438835.1, read as the reverse complement.
TGGTGCCACGGGTTGCCCGTGGTACTATCGCAACGTAGATCTCCACCGCGATCTTGATCTTCCCACTATCAAAGACTTTATCAAGGACGTTTCCATACGTTACTTTGATAACGCCCCCCAACACCCTAACCCGCTTGTTGTGGCGGCCGCCAACTATAATGTTGGAAGCCTTCCACCAACAAAACGGTTCATGTCTAGGCGTCCTAAGCACGTCCTAGATGACCCCGACGATCCCATAACGGTTGCGAACGCCCCCCCGCCCGATCCTCTAAATGACAGCACACATTTACAGAATACACTAAACATGCACACCAGTTTAGGCCCAAGACACCGTACTCGTAGAACAAGGGTACGAAGAACCGGTTCACACTCGCTCTACACCAGGTACAGACATGTACCTGGTCGGTTCTCTCCTCCTCCACGGCCCGGTCAACCCGAGCCGAGGTCCGTGCCTTTAGAGGCGCCCTCGGGTTGCTCCGCTCCCCGATCCGATCCGAACCCTTCGGAGAATCTAGTAGGGCACGGGGACGCGCACTTGTGCGCGATGCCGTTCCCTCTAGATAACCTCTGAAGGTGATTCGTTTCACACGGCTTGAGGGACCCTTTACGTTCCTCGCCGCCCCCAAAAAGCCCGGTGAAGCTGAAAATGCCGCAGCGGCAATCAGCAATCTCTCTCCAAAAAAAAAAAAAATAATAATGTTGGTCGTCTCATAATTAGTTAGTAGCTTGTATACCGTAATTAAAATTTAATCAGGTGCGTCCCGTTTTACGACCTCCGTAGCCGAGTGGCTTGCACGCCGGACTTTGGGCGGCACTAACTCTTGGATGTCCCGGGTTCGATTCCCGGTCGGGTCAATGTCGAAAACGAACTTTTCGATATTGTGTCGGGTCTGCGTGGTTGTGGTACCGTCGTTGTTTCTGATTTCCATGAAACGAGTGCTTTAGCTACTTACCTTGAAATCGGAACAATGTATGTTATGTTGTCTCATATATTCAATCTGTATTCGCATGCACTGTACAAACTTTAGGGGTGGATTCTACACACAAATACATGATAAAAATATCCAAACTCCACGTAGTAAATTGGTTACTTTTGTGTTTTTTTTAGTCATTTTTGGTGTCGAAAACCGACATTTGTTTTTTTTGTCCTACTGATGTTCGAACTTTTGGCTAATTTACTGATTGTTATTTACTTGTTTTTACTTGTTGACTAGTTTCACCTTTTTTAGCACCTGCGAAAATCGAAGACAATAAAATAAAAAAGGCTACCATTTCTAAACTATTGAGCTTGGAATTGTTTAAGTATTTTATTTTTCTATGTATATTTTAGTGTAGAATCCACCCCTAAAGTTTACAAACTTTACGCTTACACACAGTGCATGCCAATACAGATATATATATCGTATCGTCTTATCGTTCTATAACACATCTAAGCAAAAGCACATGGGGTTGTCAGTCCAACCACGAGTCCAGCCCAATGCGGGTTGGTAGGTTCTAATGACTGCCATCCCATGACAATAACCGGGATGAATGGCTTTATAAATATTTATGCATAATGCAGTGTCGGGATGTAATTTTTTTGAGTCAATGTATTTTGTAAGTTTGGCTATAGTACAGCTTATCGTGTCCTAATGATTTGCTAAAGTATTACCTAAGTCGGCTGCATTGACAACTCACCGTAGAGGATAAGTACCATGACCGTGATGCAGGAGCTGGTCCTGCAGGGTGTCTTCTCGCCGCAGCCCACAATCTGCTTGACCGTGCTCGCCGCCGTCTCCGAGACGCGGGTAGAGCGGTACCTGTGGAATTTCAGAACACACCTGGTTACCGTGAGCTCTTAGAGCAGTGTTCATCTTCATCATCAGCTCATTTAAAGTCCCCACTGCTGGGGCACGAGGCGGGCTGGTGGTTGTTAACGACTGGTAATGCAGCCGAGACCATGGCTTTACGTGACTTCCAAAGCACTAAGGAGCTCGAGATGATAAATTTTTGGTCACCCATCCGATAACCGGCCTTTACGAAAGTTACTTAAGGCGACACTTTGAAAAAATACATCAAGTTTCATCGAAAGTTGTAGGAGTATGACCAGACCAACGAATTTGAAATTTTGATATAGATAACTTCATGCCTTTGTCTTTAAAAAACCTTGCTCAAAAACACGATTGTGCAATTTTGACTCGATCGTAATTCTTTACGAAAACATCTCTAAAAAATCATTAATGCTAAATTACAATGAAATTATTTAATATGTTTTGAAATCACTCAAATATATTCATAACATCAATATTCGTAATTTAGTTGCTGCATATTTTTACAACTAAAACCAGTAATTTTATAAAAAAAAATTTTTAACCGTCAACCGTTGCGCCATCGAACTTCTAGCAGTATTGTTGCAGTTGTGAAAACGAGACGCCTTTCTTTCCAAGTCGGTTTAAAAAATAAAGTTAAGTATATGACGACGAAGACGAATGAAGTACCTAACAACAAAATTTAACCTAGTTCCTAGTTACCTCAATATGATGACGCATGTTGCGACGATCGTGTAGGAGAGCAGCGTGCCGATGCACATCATCATGACCAGCTGCTCCAGCTCCAGCAGACCCGCCAGGATCGCTGCAAACCAACATCGCACGTATCAAGTGAAGACGACGCAGTTTTGGAAGCGAATCCATGTTAAGAGTTGATCCAGAGAAAATTGAGTTTTTATTATTTTTTTCTACGGGTAGGCACTTAGAGTAGTGGTATTATTGGGATGTCTGCGAAACGCAGTGTGCGTGGTTGTGTTGATTTTGAGCCAGACTTCCCAATAATATCACTACAACGTGACGGACTAAGGTGAAAGCGTATTGAACCCCGCATTTTACCCAGTATTTAGGATCACTCATCCGAGATTCCACCTCTCCGAGAGATACTCAGTTTTCAAGATCGCAAGCCCAACAGTAACTGCGCCACAAGCAAACGATATCTCTCCCTCTTACTCGCTTTTTGCGCTCGACACCCGTACCCGTAAGTATCACTTAAGTAAGTAATTACTCTAAATAGTGACCATCATGACTATTATTAGATTAGGTAATTGCTATGAAAAGTTATAAACAAAATTAAATCACCAATAACAATGGCTGGCAGTGCGGTGGCGACGGCGGGGGTCTGCCTGGAGGCGCTGACCCTCGCCAGCCAGTGGAACAGCAGCCCGTCGGACGACATAGCGTACAGCAGCCGCGGCAGCGGGAACATCGCGCCGAACAGGCTGGAACAGGGCACCGTATAAGAAACCAATCTCGAGAAAGGCCGGAATAGAAGCTATACCTACCAATTGTTTTACACTCTTAAGTTTTATTTTTTTTTGGAGAGCATCAGCTGATATCTCCAATCGGTATTTAAGCGTCACCAGATTTTTTTGGGGACGATGACAAAACTTAAAGGGTTCCTCAAGCCGTGTGACCGTCAGAGGTTTTCTGGGCATCACGCACTAATGCTTGTCCTCGTTCCCTACTAGATTCTCCGAGGGGTTCAGATCGGATCGGGCGCTTCTAAAAGCCATTATTTGGTTATCTTTAATTTTAATAATACTTTCTGTGCTTAAAGAAAGTACAGAGATCTAAATATAGTTATTAGAAAACATTAAAAAAAACTATTATTTAACTTTAAAGCGATTTTCAGTTCACTATAAAAAGTTTTAAGTCTACCATCAGGCACCAACACGCAATGGGCCAACTTTGTGGGTTACGGCCTGATCACACTACAAGCTATAATATAATATGTGTTGAGGTCTGAGCCTGGCTGTGAGGTTTATATGATACCGGTAAATAAGTAGTACTTATCGCCTCCTTGGCGAATTTAAAAACTAAAATCACCTGGCGGAGATGCCGAAGATAGCCCCGACAGTGACCACCCATCTGGCCCAGTCCCAGCCCACGTACGTGAACGCGGTCGCCACCGACGCCGTGGTGTCCTGCAATTGATCACTTCTATTTTCAATGCCATTCAAAATTCAAAAATTCAGTTTAGGCTACAAATAGCTCTTATGAATGTCACTATGCCATCGGTACGTAAATCTACACAGACCTTGTACTCAGCAGAACCGGCAAGAAACTCAGGAAGGGCGTTTCTTTTTTCCCTTGCAACGAGAAAATATTGGAAAATACCCTATCATAGAAAGGCACTTCCATTTCAAATAAATACACAAAAAAAAACATGTAAAAAATATATGTTTGCAAATTTACATCAGGTAGCGATTTCAATTAACACAATGTCCTACAGTAGGTACCGGGTAAAAGTCAAAAACTTTTTAAAAAGAACAAAGTTGAACTTTCGCTAATAATATTTATGTTATTCTTACAAACTAATTGAAAGTAAAAATATAAAATAAGGTAAAAAAGGCAACACCTTTTCTTAATATTGTGTTCTACGTCAATGCAAACAATTTTTCGCAATGAAAAGTATTATTCTTGAAAGTATGTAATTATAATTGCAAATCCATACTTTTTCCATTGTACATGTAGGTGTACGAGTATAAAAAACATATTTATAAAATAAAATAAGCATGACATAAATAAAATAAGCATACATAAATAACAAAAATTTGCACGGAACGTACACAGCCATGACGGCTTAATTGGTTAGAGTCTCACCCTTAATGTCAGAAGACAGGCAAGCTCAAATCCCGCTTAGGGAATTTTCATCACCTTTTCTAAATCGATCTTGCAATCGAGGCTTGCAAGGGTGACAGACGCGCTATTGAGCTATCGTGGTTCTTATCACGATAGCTCAATTGGAAGAGCACCTGACACGGTATGTTAGAAGGGTGCAGGTTCAAATCCTGCTCGTGGAATTTTTTTCAACATTTGTGTTTTTGTAAAATAAATTAGTTAAATAACATTTCAATTTTTTTTTTACCTTTTTGTAAAACACATGTAATGTTTAGTTTATAAATAAAATTAAATAATAACTTTGGAGCCCAAGCGAGCGATCGGTGTCTGAAAAAAGTAACAGAAAAAGGCTGACCTGCAGATAGTAAGGCACCATCATGGTGACGACGATGGCGACGCTGGAGTACGCCACGAACACTATCATCAGCACCGTCAGGATGGCGGACGGGATGGTGCGCTGCGGCTCCTTCACCTGGAACATGGAGCAGCTGCGTCATCAACAGCCCGTGCCAATTCACTACTGGACAGGCCTTTCCTCGAACTTCGGCTCTTCTCTTTTTTTAATATTTTTTCCAATTTTAATTTGTTAACATTTGCGTATTATAATATACAACCGTAATCATATAGCTTGCCTAATAAATTCTGATCTTTAATATCTGTAATAATATTAAGATCGTCACGTAGTTGTCCATATTGAATAAGGCTCGTTTGGCTTACAAAGTAAAATATATGATATGGTATAACGACATACTTTTTTTTTTGTAAATTTCGTTACATCTTCAAAAGCTGTTCAGTTTCTTGCGCCAATTCTTCTTCACAGCTAAAAAATAGACGTGACCTGAATGTAATTTTTACATTTACAATCATATTTTTTCGACGATTCAAAAGTACTAATTTTTAAGTTTATTTGAATAATATTTTTTGATTGAGCCTGTATGCCATGGGGTGCTAATTGGAATCCTGCTCGTGGAAATTGTTTTAACACTTCTTCAAATTGTAGTGTGTTTGCAATTAAATACGCGTAAAACTATTTATAGGTATATAATATGTAACCATAATTTTATATGACTGTTACCTATTGGTTCATATCAATAGTCTAGCAGATCTACGGGAATTGCACGCACGACTTATACCATTGAACCCGAGCAGGTTACCTCTTCCCCTGAGGCGCTAATGCTTTCGAAGCCGACAAAGCCGTAGAAGCAGATGGCGGCGCCGCGCAGCATGCCCAGCACGCCGTACGGGAAGAACCCGCCGCCGCCATAGCCCGCGGGCACCTCGCTGGCCGGGATCTTCCAGTTATCGCTGTTCGCTAGAACAAGAACGAGGCAGATCAACGTCACAACATCCACAGCTTATTTTTATGCCCCCACTGCTGGGGACTACCTTCCTTAAGGATGGATAGGGAGAACGGGCCATAAACCACCACGCGGGCCCAGTGCGGTGCGGTGGTTGTTAACGCCTGCTAATGCAGCCGGGACCAACGGCTTTACGTGCCTTTCGAAGCACGGACGAGCTCGAAATGATAAATTTTTGGGCACCCATCCGATGGCTGGCCTTTGCAAAATGTTGCTGAACCTTAGCACTCGCAGATCGGGCGCGTTAACCACTGCGCCATCGAGCTACTCCCTCCCATGAATTTATAAATTTTTTTACTTAAGTTGACAACATTTAAATTAACAATTCTTCAATTCTTCAAACGAAATAAAAAAATAGTATAAAACCTCCTCCTTTTTTTTAATTGGTTAAAAATTGCTTACTTATATCTTATAACTTAGGTTAGCTTATAGCTTACTCATAAGATTAATTATACCCTCCAACGGCTACCTTTAAACGATCCCGCGACGACAATGAACACGATGACGACCGTGTTGACGACGGCCAGCACGTTGTTGACAGCCGAGGACTCGCGCACGCCGAACGCCAGCAGCACTGCAACACACCCAACATACACTATATAGCGCTATTGTTTAGCCTTGACAATTACCGGAGCGGACTGAACGAACAACATCCACGGCACAGAATATGTGAGTACCGAAGACCGGGTCCGGCCGGTTGTTTAAATACCTACGCTCGGTTATAGCGCTAAGGTCAATTAATAGCTGGAGTACGTCAAACCCAGGGCGTGTACAACTGTGCAGTGCAGTTGCAGTCTGGTGCGATTTCAGTGCAAGTCATGTGCAACGCGGGTGCTGATGATGATGTTGATCTGCATGCGATGTAGCGTCTTTATAGAATTTCAAACTGTACTAGTCTTCATAACTGCGTTTACACTACACTGTACACGGAGTGCAATTGCATTTGGTATCCATAACGCCTACAATTTGATGTGATTTGTGGTTAAATAATTTAAGAAAAAGCAAAAATCTTTCTTTAACATACTATTGTTATTTAAGCAATCAAATACGCAGCAGTTTTATATGACAACGTTGACGACTCTGTAACAACATACGCGAGGCGCCCAGGCTGACTCACGCTCGAGTCACGCACGACTCACACGCACGACTGGGGCGTTCTCCCGAGTATAGCTGAGATCACCGTACGAATGCGTCTATGTGTGTGTGCGCTTGTATCGTTTGTATTGTGCCGCCCTTCTGTACTTATTTATTTTGTGTCGATGGCATTGTTCTAACACCAATTGATATCAATATTTGAGTATCAATAACAAGCCGTTTCTAATCCTAATAAATATAAATATTTTAAGTGTTTTGTTTTCTTTTGGGTACTCCAAAAAATTGGTACCTATCTAAAAAATGCTCCTGGAATGTTTGTAATCAGTTGTTCGTAATAGACTAAGACACGATGCTGATAGGTAGCCAGATGGGCTTGAAACAAGCCCTTTGTTTACACAGAAGAAAATGCATATTGGCATGTTATTCCGTGACCACCACAAAAGGGGAAGACCCGCATACTTAATAAAAACTTCTGTACCTCCCCTCATGTGCCGCCAGGATAATTAGAAACGCCATATAGGCAATCATCGTAGTTATTTGAAACAAGCCCTTTGAATCCCCCGGGAATATGTCTCCAGATCAGATCTCCGTTCTGGTTCCGTTGGATTAAGCAGTAGACTACCAGCGGTTGATGTTACCTCCCAGAAGCAGCACAGCCAAGAACGCGAAGAGGTCGAAGTACGGCGAAAGTTCGCCGCCGACGGGCAGCGCGCTCGCGAACCACGCCGACATGGACTTGTTGACCATCGAGTCCACGTACATGCTCAGCCCGCGGGCCACGCTCGCCGTGCCTGGGGACAAAGACAGCTGCCAATTAATCAATCGTACAGTGACATAGTGTAAGGATTCGGTTTAGAACCCGAAAGAATAGCGACTACCTTCATCCTGATTTCTGCCACTAAATAGGACTGTGGCGACTTCCTTAATCCTTATTTCTGCCACCAAATAGTACCTACGGTCATATATATTGTTCTGTTCCGATTTGAAGACTAGTGAAGTTACACACATAAGAACTGAATCTTTAAAAGTGGTGCCTAGGAGCTTTCCACCAGGCATACGATATTGCCCGCTTGGTAGCATAAGCTATCATGGGCATCACCCTCTTGGCGAACCGCCGACCGCCGCAGGTACCTTGGTACTCGGTGCCTGCTATTCGTGATACCGAGCCACCTCCGCGAGTGCTGGGAGGGTACTACTTTTTAAAGGGTATTTACTGCGCCCCGTCGTCGATCTCCTCGGAGATGGACTCCTCAAGTCAAGGGTAGCCCGGACCTGAAAGGCATTTTTCGCAGTTAAATAGGGGCAATTAGTTTGCTTCTCCACGGCTCACCAAACAAGGACTCGAGGATGTTGTTCCAGCCCACGACGAAAGCCAGAAGCTCCCCCACTGTGACGTACGCATATATGTACGCCGAGCCGGCGCGGGGCACGCGCGCGCCGAACTCCGCGTAACACAACCCTGGAATTAGACATTATATTGAATTAAACATTCGATTGTATCTATTCCTGTGCTGGGGCGCTCGATGGCGCAGTGGTTAACGAGCCCAGCCTGCGATTGCAAAGTTTAAGCAATTTTCGCAAACGCCGGTCATCGGATGGCTGACCAAAAATGTATCATCTCGAGCTCCTCCGTGCTTCGGATGGCACGTAAAACCGTTGGTCCCGGCTGCATTAGCAGTCGTTCCTCTCTATCCTCTATAGTGAGGGCTTTTTTTTTTTTTTTTTGGAGAGAGATTGCTGATTGCCGCTGCGGCATTTTCAGCTTCACCGGGCTTTTTGGGGGCGGCGAGGAACGTAAAGGGTCCCTCAAGCCGTGTGAAACGAATCATCTTCAGAGGTTATCTAGAGGGAACGGCATCGCGCACAAGTGCGCGTCCCCGTGCCCTACTAGATTCTCCGAAGGGTTCGGATCGGATCGGGTTAGTGAGGGCGCGTGCCCCAGCACGTAAAAATGAGCTGATGATGTGATTGTAATGGTGCTGAACTCAAAATAGTGTCTATTTTCGTATTCGCTAATGTTAGACATAAATATTATTTTATCCTGGCATTACTAACTTATGTAGGGTCTGTGACCACAAAAATCGAACAATCGGAAAATCGAACAAAAAATATATTAATTTAAATTCAGTTCAGGCTTCTTTTCGACACAATGTCTCCATGACCGGAGGATTTATAACTTATATATATGTTAACAAATAAATACTAAGCAGTAGTAGCAGGAGCAGAGATTATCCTAAAAAGTATATAATAATATACATAATTGATCTGCATAATTAATTAACATTCTTACTTAACCCTATAACCACTACATAGAGTCGTGGGTGACCCCACGTCTTGATTTTTCTATTTATTTTTGCGAGAGGTAGACATAAAAACTTTTGCATCTCAGTACCTTCCGTTTTTAGCTATCAGTAGCCCGTACCACTTTGCGAAGGGCACACGTTCATTAGTTCTTGAGTAATCACTTTAAGTGCTCGCTGCTATTTATGTCCTAGGTCTAAAGACAGGAAGGGCAGAGAGCGATGTGTGAAGTGTTCAAGAAATCTATGTGCACAGCATAGGTTACCGATTTGTTCCCAGTGTGTTTTTTGTTTGTAAAAGGCAATTAAAGTTTATAGTGTTCTATAAAAAGGTATTTTTATTTGGGGTCACCGGCAACCCATGTTGTAATTTGTGAAACAAAATATCATGTTGTGGTTCTAGGGTTAATGAATTCCTAGTCGGTGATTAATTAACAGATGATGGACTGATAGCTAAAATCAGTGTTATCTAAATTACATGAAAAATCACGCAAGTTGCGCCCCACTGTGTCAGACTATTTGCAGAATCTTATCAGATCTGGTGGTGCTGATAGTTTCAGCGGCGCGATAACGACCTATACACCAATGAGAATAGGGCTGGTAGTGTACTGTATGTTTCCAACTAATCGCTACACGTAGTCACACAGTCAGTCTTCTCAGAAAAACTAGTAAAAATAATCCCTTCCGTATAACAAATCTTTGAACTGCAATCACACTAATATTATAAATGCGAAAGTTTGTGTGTGTGTGTGTGTGTGTGTATATTTGTTGCTTCTTCACGCTGCAACGGATGGATGAATTTGGAATAACATCGGCATACAGATATTTTATAACCTGGATTAACACATAGGATAGTTTTTATCCCGATATGAAGCTCATAGGTACCTTTTCTCTATATTTGGTTCCACAATTTACTAGTTAGGTCTTTGCTTTGATGTTGGGAATAGAATCAATTTGGTAGTTTTTTTTTTGTATTTTCTATAGAAATTTTGACAGACTTTTTCTTTTTGACATCATTTGTTTTCCAATACAAAATGATTTGTTTGTTTTGTTGTCATGGAAACTGTCAAAGCGGTACGAAGCCCGCCGGGTCAGCTAGTTGAAAACAAAAGTAAAGGTTCTTTTCAATTAAGCATTCTTAAACAGTCACGATCGGGATTGTACCACCTCTGTACGGAACACAGCGTTGATGTTTCACAAGCAAAACAAAACTTTAGACCGCAGCTATACGTTAACATATATTTACTGATCAAAATCATTGGCTACATGTGCTACTATGTAACTATCCCGATCTCGGTACACGAAGGTCTCGGGTTCAATCAGGTCGGGCAATGTGTTTCGGATTTTTACGATACATAGCCCAGCCCCCCGACCGTCTAACTCGATTGCTTTGGCTACGTGTATAGTTTATGACGTCATCTTGTCATCTAGCTAATAGGTATAAGCGTATGTCTGAAGCTATAGCCTATAGCTTTCGATATTGCTGGCATAGGCGGTACGAAATGACAAGATGACGTCATAAACTATACACGTAGCCAAAGCAATCGGTTAGGCGGTCGGGGGGCGGGTTTGTGATCGATCACCAACCCGCATTTGGCAAGCGTGGTGATTAATCCTATAAATTTTAGTAAAGACATGATTTCAATGATTTACTTACTGGTTGCAAATCTGACTACTAACATTTAGAAACACGACCCAATGTATTAAGATGTTGTATTATACTCTCGCGGTATTATAATTCAGACATCATCTCATAATCTCGGTGAATCTTTACACGAGTGTTTTACCAAAACACGATATAGAAAACATTATTTAATCAACATTATCATTATTTTCTAAAGTTTACGCGAACACTACACATTAAAATTAAACAACTTTTACGGATCTACTGACCACTGTCCCTGTGACCACGGACCCTGCAAAGGGTTCGAAACGTCAGGATAAACATTAATTAAAACCAATGTGTAAAATAAACGCGAGGAGATCCGTAAAAGTTGTTTCATTTCATTATCATTATTGTTTCAATTCGCAAATGATTCAATTTATTTGTTTTAAAATATTGATTTCAATACCAACTGATGCGCAAATCATCCTCATTAGTGCCATCTATGAAGATGATGAAGAGTATGATGAGATGAGCTGAGAAGTATGAACTCAAGTTTTAAGATAAGTTCACAAAACTTTCCGCGGTCCCACGTAGCATATTTTAACTGACGATAGCTAAGTCTAGTCCATTTATGATGGCGTCCAGTTAAATGCTAAAATGTCTAACTATGTACCTGCAAATAAGGAGGCCGCAGCTGCAATAAGGAAGGACAGCACGATGGAAGGCCCCGCCAAGTGCAGGGCGACCGACCCCACCAGCACGTACACACCCACGCCCAGCGTGCTTCCCACGCCCAGCGCCGTAAGGTCCCATCCCGTCAAACACCTGAAAAAAATAACACGAACTGGTTACAAAGCCAGAGAACGTTGTTACGAAGGCTCCACACTCTAGGGCGAGACAGGAAGAGCGCGCGGTACATAAACGCTGCTGCTTATCGTTTGCTTCTACACCTAGATTCCTATTTGAAATCGTCAAAAGCATCGATGTACTACGCCCTCGTCCCGCCCGAAAGTATGGAGCCGGCGTTTTAGACCAGAGGTCTAACTCATACTTCAAATATGCAGATATTAATTTTTGTTTTTGCTACACGATTACTGGAGTCTAGGTGGATTCGACGAGCCTTTTTGCAGTCTTGTGGCACTCTCGTGAACGTCGTGATGCATCAAGCTGTTCTAGCTGGATCGAGATTAAAAACCACAGGGTACATATAAAAGTTATGGCAATCAGTAGGAAACTCTATTTCTGTGAAAAAGAGATACAATTTTCTTTTTCTAACTTTCAGAAGTGTGAATGCATCTGTAGTTTATTAAAAAACCGATTATGAAATTGTTTGCGAAACTTTCTCAAGCTGTCCCGTGTGGTATCAAAGAGGAGATGGCAATGTGTTCAATGTAACTATTATTTTTTTTCATCTCCTGGATTACAGGCCTATCTTCATTCCTTCCTTCCATATGGATGAATAGGGAGAAAGGGACATAAACCACCACGCGAGCCCAGTGCTGATTAGTAGTCATTAACGACTGGTAATGCAGCCGGGACCAAAGGCTTTACGTGGCTTGCGAAGCACGGAGGCCTAACTTGCTTACACTTTAATTCTTCTTGCTCTATTGGCAAATTATTGAAACATTTACTAAGCCAATGATGCTAAGAATTTGGTAGCACCTCCTCAAACTGCTGTCCTCCAACTGCTCCGGCTGGAACACGCGCCGCCGCTGCACCGTCTGCTGGAATGACCGCCACTTGCCGCTCGCCATTGCTCCAGGATAGGCCTATACTGCATCTGGTCAGCTTCCTGGGATGCTCTCCTGGAAGACATGATTAACTATAAACCTAAATGGATATTTATAAAGGGAAGAATCGTGGTTTTGTATAACAACACCCTTAGCTAACCCTTGAGCCATGTTAGATGACGATTTTAGACCGGCAAATTTTAAGCAAAATTGTTTCGGTGTTTTGGAAGGTGGTAAGTCATAACGTCCATTAGTTGAACCAACGTAGGTACTTTTCATATATTATATTAAATTGTCACTTGCCGTTTGATTTCAAGTGTAATGCCAGCCAGACTGATTAAAACAAAATGAAGCAAGAAGCAAGTGGCTTGAGTGCCAGAGCAAATTTTGTTGCGGAATACAAAGCTCCAGGGGCAAGGGACAGAGACTTTTGTTACAGACTGAAGTCTGCTGCTCATTCTAGACTGCAGGTGGTAGATTTATGTGACCTAAGGTACCAACCACCAACCCGTTCATTCATCTTTAGTCTATTATTTGCAAAAGATACGGCGCGACGACGCGACGTGGATAGACTTAACCATATTTTTTTTCAGCAAACGATTACAAATGTTCGCATTGTTTTATTAAAGAAGCGAACATGTTTCTTGATTAAAGAAATTAAGAGGGATTAACGCAAACTAATTAGTATGTCGCACGTCTATAGAATTTTCTCACCATCGCATCGTCTATAGAATTTTCGCCATCGAGCTCCTCATGTGAGCTGGTTAATGCGCCCGGCCTGCGAGTGCTGAGGTTAAGAACTTTCGCAAAGGCCGGTCATTGGATGGGTGACCAATCCGCACTGGGCCCGCCCGCCGCACTGGTTTATGACCCGTTCTCCCTATCCATCCATAGAGAAGGCTCGTGCCCCAGCAGTGGGGTGATGCAAATATTGACATTGAAAAATTGAGGAAATGAATTTTCTAAAATCTTTTAGGCTAAGAAAGAGTAACTTGGAGAGGGGCACCTGATCATAGTGTGTTGTGATTATTGTAAATATATATATATATATATATATATTTAGACAACATCACATACATTGTTCTGATCCCAAGGTAAGTAGCTAAAGCACTCGTTTCATGGAAATCAGAAACAACGACGGTACCACAACCACCAATGAATTAAGGAATGTTGGCATGGGCTGTGTTTTTGCAACCGAAATTAAATCCGTAGCATTTTGAGAAGCTCAAATCGAAGCTGTATAACCAAGCGTAATATTAATTCAAGGAGTTATTTATATTATTATATTTGCATACGATACGTCTTAATTATGACCCACCTATGGATTATCAACTGGTAGTGGACATCATGGTCTACCTACTGTGCTATATTTCATATGGTTTAGGCATTGACTTGCTAATTATTTAAAACGATAAATAAATTATATTTACTGACTCTTTACAAAAGTCAATACTATTTGACAAGTCAACAATTGACAGACAACATGCAAGAGTTTTGCGGACCGAAAGTATATTATACCGTAGCGATCTCTATTATCAGCAAAAAAAACTGAAGTCGTTTTTTTAGGCAAATTGCACTACTTTCTGCAATTCATCTGTGTAGGTAATATATATCTTCTGTGGTAATATTCTAAGCTTAGCATCTTTACAATCTAGTAGGAAAGCAATTTAAAGTGAAGTATACAATTTCTTCCTAGCACACGTATTTTCTTCTTCCTACCACAATATGGGGTCCTTTAAACGAGGCGTGAAAAAGCATCTTGCGGGCAAAGGCACGGACGTTTAGTGACGCAGAACCCTGCTCCACAGCTGTCCTCGCATCTGAGTGCCTTTTTTTGACCCAGCGGAAGCCATTATGACTACCCGACCTTGAGGAGGCCTGTCGGTTTTATTTTTTATTGGCAGGCCTTTTTGTTCTTTTTTAACTTTCTTTTTTGTCTTTTCTTAGGGGTTAATAAACTTGAGCTTTAAGAGCTCTGCTACGTAATTAATTTTTCTTTTATTATTTTTCTTTTAAATTGTTACTTTTCTTTTTACAATATGGGTCTTATTTCTATTACATTATTTCCTTATGTTATTGCTTACTTAATTACATGTTTTCCTTATGACTATTACTTTCTTATATTTATATCTAATTTATGTACTTACATTAATTCTTTTCTTATGTTAATATTGCTTTTTTCTATTTACATTCGTTTTCTTACTTATATAAGGTACATGTTTTCTTATTGCTACTTCTTTCATCATTAGTATTGTATAGCATTTTATTTGCCTTCTTTTGTGTATTCTGTCTTACTGTTTATATTTAAAATTTATAATTTATGGTTGTACATATTTATATTAACATTACTATTTTTTGTTTACCATATTGTTTTTACGTTTCTTCCCTAATAAAATCTTACAGCGTTTGTGGTATTGCTTATGTCTTTTTGCTATGACGTAGGCCTGTCGGTTAAGTGGGACTCACCCGGCCGCCTTTTCACACAAGGAGAGAAGCCCCACGTCAGCTGCCAGGAAGAAGTCCCAGCTGGGAGGGCGAGACGAACGCATCGGAGTGCCTAGTATGAGTTTTGTCTACTATCCGTCATTCGATTACGTTTACGAAAAGCAAATTTGTATAGCAAAATTTTAACTCCTCTCGTATGTCGCCAGGAGACGCTGCTTTAGTGCCATACTAATTTGTCAAATGAAACTCACACTAGGCACCCTGTACTATGATTCTGCCTAAAACAACAGACAGACTAGATTCAATTGCCTAACGTGTTACATGTAGGTAATCCGGCGTATTTTTTACTTTGTTCGTTTGCAACGCGTCGCAAGAGTCGCAACGTATCGATGACTGCACGCTTTGTCTACATTTGACTATTACTATAAACTTTAATGTAGTTTAAGATAACGTCTGCGTTCCAACCGAACGTGCAACTTCTGAACAAACCAGTTAGGTTTAAAAACTTAAAGCCATGAAAGTCATCCGTTTACTTCTGTATGTCTTGTGTAACTTGTGTTTAAATGTGTTTTTATATATGTACAATAAAGGACAATAAATAGTTGTATAGATTTGTAAAAGTAAAATAACTAATTTTAATTGTGGCTAAGACCACCGATTTAGACCCTGAGGTCCCGGGTTCGATTCCCAGTACATGTTTGTGTACTCGGTTTGGTTGGTGGTAGGGCTTGTTTGTCCGCCTGGCTAGCTACCACCAACTTATCTAAATATGTCGCCATTACATTAAATGTTTGTAGCATTGTTGTGTTCCGGCAGCTACAGATAAGATAGCCAGTGCCTCACTAGATGAGGATCCCGGGTGAAGTGCGCTTCCATCATTGGCCTTATCATCACTTAACATCAGGTGAGATCAAGGCACTGTGCTTACCCGTACACATTAAAAAAAAACTAATTAGTAAAAAGGTATTCGTAGGTAGGTAAAAAGGTGTCGGGTATAACCCGATATTTCGATCGAGTTTTACTTATTAATTTGCGTTTATCCCCGTTTAAATTCTTTTGTAATTATGGAACGCGAAAGTTTAAATGTGATCTATTTGTGTTGATTGCACTTAACCATTTTTAAACTTTTTTACATCTTTAGAGAATCCTTAGTATCCAAAAGCAAAAAGTAGAGCTGACACAACCAATACTATTTTAATTAATGGAATCAGGCGTTATTTTGCGGAATACCATGGTACAAAAGAATGTAATTTAAAAAAATGTAGTGTTATTTCCGCTAACTCACTCGTTTATCCAGCTTGGATGCAGCACGCATGCACCGCCCTCCCGCTCGCAAAAAGTAGCCACATGCAGGAGAAACAATGGGTGCAAGCGAACGTGCACACCGACACCGATACCCGACACGTGTTTCGCCCCTCCACGGGGCATCCTCAGGAGCTGTTGACTGGCCGAGAGCTGCGCATCGGTGCGTGTGCACGTTCGCTTGCACCCATTGTTTCTCCTGCATGTGCATACTTTTTGCGAGCGGTGCATGCGTGCTGCATCCAAGCTGGATAAACGAGTGAGTTAGCGGAAATACCACTACAAATTACATTTTTTTTGCAATATTTTTTTTTATCATCAAATAAATGCTTTTATTTTGGAACACAGAGTCAGCTAACATACCTACATCATCATCATTGACCTTATACATCTACGAATGATACAAATTTAGGATTAAGGTGGCGACGTTACTGACACTCCCGTGCGTAACTTGTACTTCCAATATTTCAAATTGATCATTACCTATAAACTAGCTCCAGGAAAGTAAAACTAGGTACTCGTGGCAGTTTTCGCCTTTCCTTGCCTTACTATGCTTATAAGAATCTCATTAGATTATCAAGAAGTTAGGTCATCGGCAATACTTTACTATAAGGTTTATTTATTTGTTTTTGTTTTGTTTATATAATTTTAACGCAAATTTTGTTGCGAAACAAATAACAAAAACACAAATGTTGAAAAAATTTCCACGAGCAGGGTTTGAACCTGTACCCTTCTGACATACCGGGTCAGGTGCTCTTCCTATCGTGGTTCTAACCAGCCCGCCGAAATTATTCAACACTATTTACTTTTTACTTTCAAAGCCAAAGGCACCCATTCAATGTCAACAACTACCGTCATTAACACCCGATCATAATATTTTTACAAACCACGTGGTTCTAACCACGATAGCTCAATTGGAAGAGCACCTGACCCGGTATGTCAGAAGGGTGCAGGTTCAAACCCTGCTCGTGGAAATTTTTTCAACATTTGTGTTTTTGTTTATTAGTTTATTGATTTATTAATTTTGACACGCCAACATAGCAGTTATTACACAATGCCAAACAGAACGTGATACAAACTTAGCCGAATAGCTGATACCTGCGCCAATGACAGCATACATCACTTAACAAAAGGGCACGGTTTCAGACAAGTTTTCACACATTTTTAAACTTGAACTTGAACTTTGAACTGAACGTTGTCCTCTCGGTGCGTAATGTTTTCTAATATTAGGAACTGGTAAGCTTGAATGTTTAATTGAGCGTTTTTTTTAAATACCAATGTATGTGTATGTTTCAAGTTGTGAACCAAATATTGAAGAAAAACTGAGAACCTCTAAAAAATATAATATTTTAATGTATCAACACGTTACTGTGTATTTGCTGTGATGGTTACCCAATAAAATAAATAAATAAATAAATAAATAATTAAATAAATATGAAGAAACATACGCGTGCGCGCAGGTAACGGTGTAACACTCGTGAAGCTGATAAGATTTTAACTTCGAGTTTAATCTCAAAATCTTAACCTTACGTTCCATTCTGTTGCACAATAATGCCACAATCTACTTTTTAGCAATTCCTTTATCAATGTAAAATAATAAATCGGACGTAGGTACTATCAATGTTTTCTTAAATTAGTTGGAAAATTATTATAGGTAAGTACAGTACTTAATTACTTAGTAATAACAATGCACCCTACATAATACAAATTGAGTAGATATAAAATATAAATGAAAATTGCGCAATGCTCCCTACGTTTACCAAATTGTGTAAAGAATCTGTGAATGAAAATTCCACTTGAAAAAAGACGACAATTGCCACAAGTGAGACACGAACCTACGACCCTTCGCAAATCGGGCAACAGGTCTTCCAACCGAGCTACCGACACATAAGTTTTTTCTTTAGGTACCTATAGAAGGTTGGCAAATTACTGCTCTGCCTGTTATGAAACAGAAGCAAAGTCCAGAGGCGGGGACAGGTCACTACCTGAGCAGGATTGTGCGATTGTGCCTCACTAGGTCCTCACCTTGCCGAGCCGCAAGTTGCTCTTTCTCACACTTAAAGTGCGTTAGGACCCCATGTCACCTAGGTAGAAGGGAAATACGTGTGTTGATATGGCATTCCATTTTGTTTGGTGGGACAGGTCACTACCTGAGCAGGATTGTGCGATTGTGCCTCACTAGGTCCTCACCTTGCCGAGCCGCAAGTTGCTCTTTCTCACACTTAAAGTGCGTTAGGACCCCATGTCACCTAGGTAGAAGGGAAATACGTGTGTTGATATGGCATTCCATTTTGTTTGGTGGGACAGGTCACTACCTGAGCAGGATTGTGCGATTGTGCCTCACTAGGTCCTCACCTTGCCGAGCCGCAAGTTGCTCTTTCTCACACTTAAAGTGCGTTAGGACCCCATGTCACCTAGGTAGAAGGGAAATACGTGTGTTGATATGGCATTCCATTTTGTTTGGTGGGACAGGTCACTACCTGAGCAGGATTGTGCGATTGTGCCTCACTAGGTCCTCACCTTGCCGAGCCGCAAGTTGCTCTTTCTCACACTTAAAGTGCGTTAGGACCCCCATGTCACCTAGGTAGAAGGGAGATACGTGTGTTGTTATGGCATTCCATTTTGTTTGGTGGTACGATGTGGATCGGGTAAAAAGTTCTTCGCATGTTTCTCCTCAGTGTTCATGTCAGTAAAAAATTTAAGTGAGGTACCCACAACAGCACTCATTGTTATAGAGATCGAAATAAACTCGTAGTTTAAATTTTTTCGTAGCAGGTATGTAAATTGCTTCATAACTTGGCGTACCTATATCTATATACCTATCTTAATTTTTATTTATTACCTAGGCGTAGGTAATAACTTAAAATAGAAATAACAAATTAGATTCAATAGCTCTCAATATACCACAAACGATATTGTGATTTAGACTAAGAGCATGATCCTATACCGAATAAAATTGTAACCATTGTTATTTGCAATAACGTTATTATAATCTTTCCATGTCATATCAGTATTACCCAATAGTAGCATCATAAAAAACCAAACGGGTATGTAATTTTTAACAAGTGACTGCCATTTTGAGAGGGTTGATATTACTCAAATTGGTAACTGAGCGTTGTTCCCGAAAGCTCGACAGTGTGCGACCAAACAAATTGTACGTAACTATTGTATGTAAATTTAGTCTCTACGTAAATAAAGCCCATTATCTTTATGTATCGAAAATTGACTCACACTGAAAACCGGATTAGATACTGTCAGTATGTAGTTCTCTCTCGCACTAAAGAAATTACAGAAAATTCTCTGATAAGTCTTATAAAAATATAAATCTAAGTTTATGATAGGTTACCTAATGTTACATCTGTAACATAGGTATCTACCTACGATGGGAGATGTAACACATTATCATGCAGAAACTAATGATGTAACGTAGAAAGATCTTAACAAATCAAAAGATACTTGGGTAAAGGCAAGTAGGTAGGTTACTTACGATGAAGTCGCTTTCACAGATCCAAAAAACTGTACGGTTATCACTCACATGTTACGATTTGTTAAGAATATGAAAATGTAAGACGCGGGAGTAATGACAGAACACAACGAGTCCACTGGAGAAACTAAACACTTGATAACAATGAGTTTCCTTTGATAAGATAAAAAAATAATCGAAAGATCTTTTCAGTTATTTCACGTGAACGTAGGTAGTTGGCGCCGCGGATTTTCTTTGTATCAGAATCTACTTGTTCCAATAGATTTTGTTAATTAGGTAAGCTTTTGAATGGTCTACTCCGTATATTTTTACAATGAAACAATTACAAGATTTGATAAGAACTAATTAAATCTTGTAATTAAGAACTAATTATGTACTATGAAGAAAGATGATCTGATGTGTTTTAATTGGTTCAATAATATTCGTGTGTTCAGCATTAGCCTATTAATGTCCTTCTGTTGGGTTTTTGGTTATTATCCTTACGATAACAACCGAATCATCAACAGCTTAACGTGCCTTCCTAAAAACGAAAGTGATCGAAATATTTATAATTTGATCAGCATGCATATGATTACTCTTTACTCGGTATTTAAATGATGTAAGAATTTCTTTTCACCAAACGTTCCATCGATTATGTTCAGTAAATTAGGTACGCTTTGTAGAATACATGTTTTAATCACTTAATCACTAGGAATTTGTATCTTTATTTACGCAAACATTCGAATATCGCTAAATCTAAATTAATTATGTTAAGTGCCTCTTGATTGTATCTTTTAACACGTAGAAGTTGATCCGTCGAGTTCTATCTGTCACTTTCACAAGTATTGTTTTCGAAAGAGACGGAAATAGTTTTTATATTGCAATTTGCGTCAGAAACATTATTGAGCTAAGTACTGAGTAGAGGCCTAGACGGAGGAATGTAGTTCACAAAACAATGTAGGTGTAGGTACTAATCGTCGGAAAGGAGTCATAGCCAATCGTCCTTATCAGATAGGGAGGGATTGCTTATTATCGTATATTTGAACACAGGACTTAAGTTTTTTTTTTGTTGGATGTACAGTTTGATCGAAGAAAGAGCCCTTAAGCAACATAAGCTATGGTAACGACTTTAAAATAGCGCATAAAAGTGTCTTAATATTCGTTTAGTAAAGTTATTTGTTTTAATACTTTGCAGTACGGCTCTCATATTGATATAAGTAGTTTCATCCCCTTTCCTGATAAAGTATATCCATTTCCAAACTTGTAAAATGATTATTACTTTTAACTATTAAAGTTAACAATCCTTGTCAGACTATTTTTCAGTAATATAAAATCAAATATACATTTAGTCGCACATAATCTAATTCAAGATATAATTACCTACGTAAAATACACAGAAAGTGAAGCCGGTGTAGTGTGTATTTTTGTGAGTGTATAAACTAGCCAGTAGCTTGGGTCTGCACCTGACTGTGGTGCAGACCCAAGCTTGCACGTACGGTAGAGTTCACATATAAGTGTCGAGCTTACTTTGTACGTACTTCACTCAACAACTCAATATTCCGCAAAGTCTCAAGACTTTGACCAGAGTATATTGCCAGTGATGACATACGGTATTGAGACGTGGTCGCTCACCATGGGGCTAATAAGAATGCTAAGCTCATGGTAACCCAAAGAGGCTGTGTTTGGTATTTCTCTGTGGGAATCGAATCCGATATGATCCGTGGAAGAATAAAGTTTACCGACATAGCCTGAAGAGTCGCTAATCTCAAGTGGCAGTGGGCAGGACACATCGCTTGTAGGACTGATTTTCGCTGGGGACGCAGTGAAGTGCAGGCCTTCAAGAAGGTGGACCGAAGATCTGATGAAGGCCGCTGGATGCGAGCAGCACAAAACCGGTCGATGTGGAGATCCTTGGTCTTATCAGTGGACCTCCTCTGCCCGACATCATGATAACGGTGAATAAGCATGCGAAAATTAAAATGAAAACTTTTTACAGATGTAATTATGTTTATAACGCCTAGCAGCCATAAATAGCATATTCTTTGAAAACAAACCATTTAAACAAAACTTCTTCAAGGCGTTTAAAGTACGTCAGTCGCCGTACCGTGTAGGTACTAGTGAATCATTGGTTCACTATAATCTATAACATAACAGTGTGATATGGAATCCTTTTTATGACGATTGCTGCAAAAGTGATCAGAAACGTTTTCTAAAGGTGAACGCAGACCTGCCCCCCGAACGCCTAACCGATTGCCTTGACTACGTGTATAGTTTATGACGTAATAGCTATAGGCTATGGCTTTCGATATTGCTTTCTTAGGCGGTATGAAATGACAAGATGACGTTTATGATGTCATAAACGTATAGTTTAGCAGCCAAAGCAATCAAAAGCAATCGAGTTAGGCGGTCGGGCACTCGGGCCCCTGGCCGCACCGCACGCGACGCAGTCGCCGCATACGAATTCGTCTCCGATCCGATTCAATCCGAACCCTTCGGAGAATCTAGTAGGGCACGGGGACGCGCACTAGTGCACGATGCCGTTCCCTCTAGAAAACCTCTGAAGGTGATTCGTTTCACACGGCTTGAGGGACCCTTTACGTTCCTCGCCGCCCCCAAACAAGCCCGGTGAAGCTGAAAATGCCGTCTAAGGCAAACAGCAATGTCTCTCAAAAAAAAAAGAAAAAAAGTATACGAATTCATATATGAAGTTCTGTGCTAGTGTGCAACTGCGGCGAGGGTAGGTATGCGAGGTTGCACAGAACTTCATAATTATAGAAAATTCGAATGCGGCGACTGCGGCGCGTGCGGTGCGGCTAGGGGTGCGTTCACCTTATGTCACCTGTCATATAGAAACCACCTAACCAAAAAAATCGCTAGCTATAATGATCGCTTACCTCACTATCATGTTCGTCCTTTGGCCAGTACGCGCAAGCTATTAGAAGCTATTAGCTAGCCCCCGTGCCCCCCCCCCCCCCCCCTTTAAATCCGCCCTTGCTTACGATGAACACACCTCTACGTCTACCTAGGAAAAAGTCATTCAAATGTTCCACCAATGTCGAAGAATAACATTGGTCTAAATTCTATCATACCAAGACTCTGTAGGACGTACAATGCTTTATCTAAAAAAAGTGATCTTGATTTAAGCATGTCCTTGCTTAAATTCAAAAAGTGTTTAATAAATTTAGTTAAGTATAGATTTTTTAATATTTTTTCTTGCAAACATTAGTGGGTATATATATTGCAGGCAATTGCGCACGATTGTAAATCAAATTGCGAAGACATAGTAAACCTGAAGACGTTTTATAATAGCAAAGTCGAGGCCTACGGTGTCAGGGCCCAACTAAAGTTAAGCAACTTTCGCAAAAGCCGGTCATCGGATGGGTGACCAAAAATAAATCATCTCGTGCTCCTCCATGGTTCAGAAGACACGTAAAGCCGTTGGTGCAGCTGCATTAGCAGTCGTCAACAACTACCAATCCGCATTGGGCTCACGTGGTGGTTTATGGCCCGTTCTACCTATCCATCCATAGGGAAGGCTCATGCCCCAACAGTAGGGGCATAAAAATGAGCTGATGATGACAATGATGATAAAATAAGGCTATTTTCAAGAACATTTTTTAAATTGTTGGCTAGCTTTACCACCATCTTACCTAAATATGTCGCCAATAACATCAATGTTTGTAACATTGTTGTGTTCCAGCAGCTCGAGATGGGCAGTGCCCCAGTATTTGAGGATTCCGGGTGAAGCGCTTACACCTTCGGATACCCATTATCAATTCAAAGAAATCGTTTTAACAATTAAATACACCCTAACTTCGATCATTATTTTCAAAACAATGTTATTTTTAGGGATGCAACGATATGTCTATTACGATACCCATACGAAAGACAAATGTATCGTAATAGCGAATACGATAACGAATGCATTACGATTATTTTATTTACATTTAATATAACAAGACAATTGAGTAAAATCAACATTTAATTAAATTTTAAATACAATTTACCACTTAAATGTCATAATTAAAATCAATTTCTTTTAAATTCTTCTTAAGAAAGCACTTTTTTTTTATTATCTGGTTTCAGTCTATTTCTTATATCCATATGGATTCAAACAATCTTTCTGAATCTTCAGTAGCTGGTTTGATAGACAAATAATTAGGGGCCAATTTTTTCAAGTTAGGAAATACAGTATTTTTTATTTATAGGCTTAAATATATTATTTATATTTACGCAAACGTCAAAAATATGAAAGATGGCTGTCATTAGTGTTGCCAGCGCAAACATCGATGCTGTCTTGCATTCCTTTTTTTGTAACCATTTTTTATACAACAAACATATAAAAACTTTCTGTAACACTGGCCACTATTCTCACAGTATCAATTAAACCGCCTATTTATTTTCAAAAATAAGTCCAAGTTTAGAAACTCTTCAACTTCTCGAGGACGTACGTATTCTGCTATTTTGACACAAACAAGTTAGTTTAATGACCTGCTACTGCGCGCACGCAAATGTGGTTTCTGCAATACCTTAAAAATATAAATAGATTTTGTTTTCTAAAGTTATCAATAGTTTTTACGTGATATAAATATAAAAGAAGAATCGAACTTTTGTCATCGTAGGTGTGCGTACAGCAGGCTTATTACCAAAAAAGCAACCAGTTGTTAATTGTACAACTGCAACGCGACTGCTTTAGTTGAGGTTGATAAATAAATTGGTATTACGCTCAATGTATGTAAACTATTACATATTTTTAATCGCAAATGCACTAAGCGAGCGATCAATGAGCGATTTGTGTCGGTAATATCAACCGGAATTAGAGCAGTCGCGTAGCAATTGTAACATTACCAACTGGTTGCTTTTTCGTTAATAAACCTGCGGGATGGTTAGACTTATTTATTTATTACACAGGGCGTCAGCGGTGCCCAAGTTATACCTAGGCTACGGCAAAATAGAACGGCTGATTTGCCTCAGATACTTGATAATCAGAGTAGGTACTTAGAGCGAGTTTTATTTGCCATTATAGATCGAAATAACGACAACGAGTATTTGTACTGCAAACGAGAGCATTGAAATTTCGTTCAAACGATCGAACGGCAAATAAAACTCGCATTAGACACTCTCAGTTGTTAGTTAGGCTGTTATGTTAGCTTTAGCGGCCGCCGGCGCCGCCTTGTGACCGACAAGCAGGTGAAGGCCGCTGCTGGCCGGCTGCGCACGCACCGATTGATATTACTATAATCATGGGACAGCATTAATGAGGTCATAAATATAACGAGCATGTAACGAAGCCTGCATTCAACAACTAACTAGATTACCTACTTAACCTTTGTTCTAGTTCATTCATTGTATTACCTAGCTGCTGAGTTGTGATTATGTGTGGTGATCCAGCCAGTGCCCACAGTCGTAGCGACGACTTGATTTCAATACCTAATTAATGGAGGCCTGTAACAGACGGATTTTTTAGCCTGAAAGGGAAAGGGGAAAGAGTGGACCGCAATAGGAAGAAGGTAAAAGTAAAGATATAATTATAATGACCTAAAAAAAGTTAGAAAAGGATACTTACAAAAAAACCTTCGATCAATTATATGTATACATGTGATACATACATGATAAAAGGATCCAGATCAAAAATACATCTCAAAAGTGGTCCTGATTGCTCATACATACTATACATTTCGAATAACAAAATCTGAAAAAACAATGGATAGCATCAACAACTTCAGTAACAAAATCTGAAAAAACATTGGATAGCATCAACAACTTCAGCTTACTATGAACCTTAAATATTAAAAAAAAATTAAATGAAGGATGGAAAATATTTGCAGGTTACCTGAAAAAAAAACGGACGTAACTATATTTTTGTACTTATTACTATATATTTGTATTTTTTTTAACCAACTTTCTAATTACAATTTCACAAATACAACAGATATCAAATAAGTTTTTCGAGGGGAACCTCAACCCTCTTCTGTTTTTCTTTAAAATCAATTTATGGAAATCTAGAATTTCGGAGGTTATTAGTTAAGCCAAAAAAACATGACATTTCATTTCAATGCCGCCTCTGTGGTCTAGTGGCTAAGACCACCGGTTTAGACCCAGAGGTCCCGGGTTCGATTCCCAGCGGGGGGTACATGATTGTGTACTCGGTTTGGTTGGTGGTAGGGCTTGTTTGTCCGCCTGGCTAGCTACCACCATCTTATCTAAATATGTCGTCATAACATCAATGTTTGTAGCATTGTTGTGTTCCGGCAGCTAGAGATAAGATAGCCAGTACCTCACTAGTTGAGGATCCCGGGTGAAGTGCGCTTCCATCATTGGCCTTATCATCACTTAACATCAGGTGAGATCAAGGCATTGTGCTTACCCGTAAATATAAAAAAAAGTGTTTTATGCAATGAATAGGCTATATTGCCAGATATATAGCCAATTATAATATACCTGATAATTATATATTATCTTATTTTATTTTCAGGTAACCTATTAAAAAGGATGCAAGAGTTATTTCATAAGAATTATATGGGTACTATTTTTTTTCTTTTGAAATACGGAACCCTAATAAGTTACGGGATCTGATTTTACCAAGTCACAAATGCAACAAATACAGTTTTCCCCACTTTTAGAGAAATTTTCCCGTAGAAAAAGTGGGCACACTGTTGTAGTAGAATTTTCATCACAGTAAATAAAAATATAAATATCACGAATCGTCATAACTTACGCGTGGTAGATGATTCCTTGCGACTTTCTAAGTTTACTCATGTAGTTTTTACATGATTTCACCACACAAGACGGCATTTTTTTAAATGTTCGTCGATACAATGTAACGTGTCACTGGCGCTGTCACGCGGGGTAAAATGGCAGCGGATTGTCGGACCTGGTGTATCTGTGTGAGTGTAGGTCATGTACAACAAACGAAATTGTAGGACCTTGCATGCTTCACATATTTTTAGTGTGATATTACGTCCGTCTTTTTTTCAGGTCCGTGGTAAGTACTTAATAGTTACTGTCTTCGCCACAAACGTCAAACATTGTGGCGCCGTGGCCCCGAAGTCGCCTACAGTTTTTGGGTTAGTGTGTTAGGCCCCCAGTGTGTGACGCCCCCGTGGTGGAGGCCCCCGATTTCGTTTTAGTGCGATAAAATGAATTAGTTGAATATTTTTATCAAAAGTACAGTCAAATAGCAAAGTGTAACTATTATAAAAATGTTTATAAGTGTCTACATGATATGATCAGTCTTAGTTTTTTAATATAAATCTTTATTAATAATGTCGGTAAAACAACAGTTTGCTTAGGTATCTAATAATATCACATTAGTCAAGTTACAACTTAAAAATCACATTTAATTAAATCAGATGATTTAAAGGTACTTATCATAAAATGTAATTAAGGTAAGTTTGAATACCTAATAATGATATAGGTATCTACTTAAAAAAATATTAAACATTAAATAGTAATAACAATTAACATTGAAAATCACAGATCAGACAACAAACGAAAAAAAACAATTAAATACTAGGATGATTAAAATTTTGTACCTATATAATCAGATAATTATACCTGTAACGCATCATACTTATAATAATTATAAACATGAAATTTCACAGTGAAATTAAATTACTTATTTAGTTCAGAAACACAGTCGCTGACTGTATCTGGTACAAATGGCTTTTATTACAACAAAATCAGCTGTTATAACTTAATTGAAAATCGGGGGCCTCCACCACGGGGGCGTCACACACCGGGGGCCTAACACACTAACCCCAGTTTTTCAAGCGCTCATCGGGAATCTAGTAGGTACTTAATTGAACGAAGAATAAACCACACCAACATGCAGCAACGACGATGACATTAAGAGAGAGAAATGTTAAACAAAAGAAAGTTGACATTAGAAAAAAGAAGAAAAATATAAAAAGTTTAAAATTTAGAGAGGAGAATTTACTTACTTAACAGAGGCATATACCAAGCAGTGGGATAGTAGGACAGATAATATAGGCTATTTACTAGTAGGCATTATGGTGGCCAGATAAAGTGCTGGTACGTTTTATATTCACCATTAGAACGCGTTATCGAGAAAGAGAACTTAAATGGCATTAAAGCAGCCTGCTGGTGCGTATTTACATTGGAAACTTGCAACTACGAGGTGAGTTACAATTCACCAATCATTGCCTATTCTCGTTGTTGTTAACGTGGTCAAACGGTTTTTCTTAATATCCTACAGGTAAGCTTGGCCTTTTTCTCATCTGATATTAAGTGATGATCGGTCGAAGGTGGAAGCGCACTACCGGAATCCTCAATCGCTGAAGAATTGGCTATCTTACTTTACTAGGGTAACTCTAACTAGGGTTGCCACCCGAAATCTAAAATAGAGTATTGTCCTCTTTTTCATGTAGGCTTACTTTATAATCTACGACACCAATAAAGTAGGTACGCTAAAATAAGTAATAAAAATAAAAATAAAATAAGTAAGTAATGCTCTCTCTAAGTCGGAAACGATAGACGTGTTTGCAGACAATGTCATGAAGCTTAAAGCCTGTTTCATTGATGATAAATTGTTTTAAAATGCTTTTATGTTTTTTATTTTAACTTTGTTCCCGTTTTTGGTTTATTTAATTTTTTGTTTTTTAATTGATTTTAATTTAAATTTAAATTTGTTTATAAATTGATTAATTGTTATTGTTTTTTCTCAATTTTGTATAATATTGTGTTCTGTCCTGTTACTCGCTATTTCTATTTTTATTTTTTATTGCATGCTGTCCACACCTATAATTGTAGTGGCATTTGATTTGTGTCGTTCTGTGTGTGTATTTTATTTAAAATTGTAATGGTGTACACTATGTTGGTGCTCGTTTAAATAAATAAATAGATAAATACTCTATTTACGTAAAACTGATTGTTACTGGCTCGTTACTGGTTATGAGTAAGTACTTGGTATCCACAGCCACAAAATATTTGATGTTGCAAAGAACAACAAAAAATACGTTTTTAAGGACAAATAAATAAAAACTCTTTTTTATGCGATGTACTTTATTTTTGTTCTAACAAAATGAAAAAATACTTTATTCGTCCTGAAAAAAGGTGGCAACGCTACCTCTAACTGTCGGAACGCCACAACGGTTTTAACATTAATGTTATGGCGACATGCTTAGATAAGTCGGTGGCAGTTAGCCTGGCGGACTACCACTAACCAAGCCGATTACAAAAATGTATCCCCCGATTGGAATCGAACCCGGGAGTTTTGGGTCTGAGCCCGCCTTGGCCCTAACCACATGGTAAATAAAATTCGCAGTTATCACGCAAATAGTGTTTCCCAAGAAAGGTACAAGAACCAGGTCACAAATGGCCATACGGTTTTGAACCGGATAGTGTTTTGGAGAAACCTTCTTTCCAATTCGCTGATACGAAACATAACAAAACAAACAAAACATATTGCCTAATGCGAAATGTTTTGATAGGCGCAGGCGCAGCTCACAGCTGCCAGCCTACCGATTCCGATTCTGAGCCTTTTAGTAAGTGTTCAGTGTTGACTTTGGCTGCGCATGCGCCGGTCGCTCGCGCCACCTCTTCAGCAAACAGTGACCGATCGTGAAAACAGTTGCATTTTTTTAATTTATGGTTTTGTAAATAATCGTGAAATTATTTCTTAACTTATGTGCCTTATCGGATATTGTTGAACCAAAAAGTTGTTGTGGTTTTATTTTCGTCTTCGATATACATAAATAGGTGAGTCCTGAATTATCGCAAGGTTAAAAATAGATGCCTACCTTTTTTTACAGTGTCCCATCTCAGACCGCTGTCACAGCTTTTATTGGACTTCATTATTTTCAATTAAATCAGATTGATTGGGTCAGTCTCGTTCGTCCGCGTTTCCTTGGTTCTTCCTTGTAATTAAAGATACAAAAAGTGCTGGACCTTTTTGCTAGCAGGAAGACACCTACATACCTACAAGCAAAAGAAGTACTTACTAAAAAGTCTATGTATTTATTGCCAATATGAGCACATTTTTGCTTTAGGAAGATAAATCTGCAAGCAAAAAAGTATTAATAAAAACCTGGGTAGGTATACTTGTGCATCGATAAAAACGAATGGTCAATGTGGTAACGAGAATGGTCTAAGTATAATATTTACGAAGGACGAAAATCATATGCAGCGTTTACATGCACTCGTTAGAGCACTCAGTCGAGCGAGGCCGTCTTACTGTAGACGCCTTCGATCAGTTATACTGATTGAAGGTAGAAACACTCAATCTTCATATTATACTTAGCTACTTAATAACCATAACTATATATTATATTATGCTTAAAGAGCTATTAGTAAGTCTAAGTAGGTATACCTATGTACCTACCCATATGTCGCACTGGCCGGGAAGAATTCTTCGTGGTACGTGGGTAGATACATTGAGATATTAGTTCTTATACCTAATAGTAAAGATAGTATTATATCATCATACTTCATATTCGCATAAAATATACAAAACAAAATTAGCTGACCAATAATTTAGATCAACTTTCCATTTATGTCTGTGCGATTTCACTTTTTCAAAGTGCCTTTATTGTGTATATTCTGTATGTGTGTGTATTCTGTAAATGTGTAGTGGCATTTAGAGGATCAGGCTTGCCTTTGGCCTTAAAAAGGGCCGCGAAGGCTATCAGAACGCACGCCTCCCGGAGGCCGGGGGCGCGGTTGGCCAGGAGGCGCGGTTACACCTACGCCTCACAAACATCAGTTTTTAAAGCGCGGTAAATAGGTAAGATACAAATACAATTTTAATGTTACAGATTTAGTTGACAACGTGGCTGTTTCAGTTCAATACACTTTGTCAGTCTTATGTACCTAAGACATGTTAATTAACATATTGTTACAGTATGCATATAGTTAACTCTCATTTGCACGCATTTTTTACCGTATTTGTACAATGAATTTTTTTTTCTCGTATTTTCCGAACAGTCAGCTTCAAGTAGTTATGATTCTAAAATCTCAAATATTATTGTAGGTACAAAACGACTCAAACTAAGAAACGCACGTGCAAATTAATTTTAAAAGTCGCTTAAATTTACGGAAGATGTTCAAACAGTTCTTAGTGTAATGAGCTGTTTGTTGAATTTCTTTTTCTTTGTATTTCAAAAATTAACTCTTAATTATGGATACAATTTTACGCAAATATTACAAACAAAAATTAAAATTTGGAAAATGTTGAGAAACACCCCTATTCCAAATTGTAACTTGTAGTTGTTAAATAGAACTTGGTAGGTCCCAATGCCGATGGGATATACCAGTGCGTAGAGTCACATAGATACGAGGCAATAGAGTTATAGGAAATGAAATGAAATTAATCTTTATTCAATTAAACTTATTAGATAAGCGCTTATATTCTCGAGGAGTTCGATGGCGCAGTAGTTACCGCGCCTGGGCTTTCGCAAAGGCCGGTCACCGGATGGGTGCCCATAAAATTTATTATCTTGAGCTCCTCCGTGCTTCGGAAGGCACGTTGGTATGTTTCGACACTCTCAAGGGAATCAAAATTCATAGGGTACTTGCCGTTGACCTATGAAGTTTGGCAAGTAATATCGTCTTATACTACAAGTACAGGGAAAAGTCTGAAAACTGTACATTTGTAAATAAATCACAAAAAAAACAGGGTCTTTATGCAAGGAACGGGGGTCTAAATTTTGAAGTGAGTTAACCGTGTCATGTGGGGTATCGTATGAAAGGGCTTCATTTGCACAAGCTTAAACAGATTTTTAATTATTTTTATGACGTATAGTTTTCGATTTCTGACGAAGAATGAAAAAAGAAATACTTTTTCCCTCTTGTACCCATAAATTTGTACGCACTCTCGGTGGGCGAGTCCGACTCGCACTTGTCCAGTTTTTTACATATCGTTACATTCTTAATATACTTAGGTACTCGAGATACCTATTGTGCTTATTAATTTATTTTTCGTTGAAATCGTCCAAGGTCTGCGGTGGCCGCTTTCCACTTAAAATTGTAAAATAAGACTGCTGTTCAGAATGATATAAGTTAGAAATATTTGCTGACCATAAGTTGCTGCCCAACTAGCATTTTTTTGCTAACAAATATACGAATACTTTGCTAATCGTATAAATAACACCCTATTAAAATTACCTATCTATACTAAACTAAATAGTTAACAGTAATAATAGTTTTCCGGTAACATAGTAAAAAGGAATTGTTTTGTTCGATTACTCCATGGGCTTCGTTAATATTTTAACATTGAAATCAGAAATACTATAGAGTGTTGCCTTCAAGTGCACTTCCTTGAAAAAAAATGTTCAATATGCACGTGATATTGATCGACCAACTTGTCGCTGTCAAGGGCTTTTGAATTTCCTGTAACTTTAGAAAGGGCAAGGAGTATACAGCAGTTTCTAGCTTGTTCGGTTTGTAGTCCTGCAAGTTAAGCAACTTTTGCAAAACCCTGTAAACGGATGGGTGACCAATTTTAAAAAAATATCTCAAGCTCCGACTTACTTTGAAGGCAAGTTAAACTGATGACCCCAAGGAACTATCTTTATATATATAAATCTTTTGTGCGTGTGTATGTCACTGAACTCCTTCTAAGCGGCTAGACCGATTTGGATGTTTTTTTTTGTGTGTGGATTCGAGAATGGTTTAGATTTACAATTGGACCCGGTAGGTGGCGCAGCTATAGGGGTCCATCATTGGGTACAGTACAGTTTTGTTGTCATGGAAACTGTCAAAGCAGTACGAAGTCCGCCTTCTCAACACTCTCCTTGGATTTCATCAGGAGGGGCTACTTCAATGCCATACAAATAAGCGTTTTCCTTATCGTGACCGAATGTTTTCTAAGATAGCATACATAGACGACTACATACCTACATACATGTATACTCTCACGTCCTACTCTCAAAAGGGCGAGCATCAAAATCACCAATTTTGAGTAAACCGTCAGTGATCTCGACGCCACATTTAGCATTTAATCAAAGTAGGGCTCCGTGATGGAATATATAACATCAGGGATAGGTTGCTAGCCGTTTGCCTGATGTGCGAGCATCTTGAAACCCTTGTCCCTTAGTCGGCTCTTACATGCACGGGAAGTTAGAGCTGATACATTGTCTTCACGTCTCAAAGCAGCATGGGATTAATCTATCTAAGATAACGTAGTGGCGTGTGGCCCGATCTCCCCATGTGCTATAATATATTGCTCATGGAACGTTTATAGTCTGGAATGATGATGATAATGTCAAGGAAAAAAAAATTCGCTGACACAGTCGTCCAATTAACTTTAACCTTCAAAATCATTTGCTCAGTTATTTAAACATCACGAACCAAACCGTCACGTGACTGTCATAAGACCACAATTTGCTTTGATCAGATAATAATGACAAATGCAATTAGATGGGCATATTCTTGCGTTCCTTTTATTTCGTTTAAACATGGTTTGAAAACGATGTACGCTTTGATGTTTTATGATATTGACATGAGTTGTGGTGCTCGTGTTCGGGTAACGATGATCGTGTAAGCTAAGTTTGTCAATGCTGGTTGGGTGACTCGGATGGGCGATCAAATTCTAACAGCTGTAGCTACTTCTTACTGCCACCAGGTCATTAGCTCATTCTTATGTGTTGTTATGGAGAACGGGCCATAAACCACTATGAGACCAAGGTTCATCCAAGGAAGCAGGGAGGTTATACTATTTTGGTTCTATATTTTTTCCAGTTTTTCTTTGGGTATGTCAGGTATTTCTTAATTCTGACTAAACGAGTAGGTATCAGATCCAGGATTCAGATATTTTCCAGGTCACTTTCATGGGTTATACCTATATTATGTTTTTTGCGCTCGATGCCCGTACTGGTTTCTAAGTTACTATTCACTAGAAATTGCTCACGACACACTACACTCACAGTATCGTAACGCGAATCGGCTTTATTGTTGTTTTTGCGATTTTTACACAAGACTAATCACTTGATTCCAGACACGCGACAGTTTGAATCCAACTTCACGATTGAAAATTTTGTATTTTGTAATTTCAATCGCTTCTCTCACCAATCTAAGTACATAGTGGCGTTCTGTCGAATTTATCTGAGGGTTGTAAAACTCAATCCAGTGACACTGATACAGATCCTCGCAAATAATAACCATGGTAAGAATCCCGTTAAAAATTAATTCATTCGCTTTATTAGTGGTAGTAAAAAAGATCCGAAATCTCCTCATACTCACGGGACACGGGCACACACGGGTAGGCACGTATTCGCACACGTAGTCACGGAGACGCCAGTTCCAAACAAAACAATTGATATGTAGTTAGTTAAATATTGGTATGTTTGTCTGCATACTTTCCTCTGAATAACACTTCTTGGTGACAGACTTTCCCCAATGCTGACGTCAGTGTTGTTGTTACCGTTCGAGGTAATCCCGTCAGGTAAGATCCAGTCACGTAACCACCCACATGACCAACGTGTGGTTTTGGAGAAACTCCCCAATTCAATGTAATACAATAATATAATTCAATTGTTTTTCCTACTCTTTTGTTTACTATGGAGGAGTTCAATGGCGCATTCAGGTCGCAATCGTGCAACTAAGCTACTTTCGTGATGACGGGTCATCGGATGGGTTACCAAGTTCCTTCGTGCTTCAGTAGACATGTTAATAATAATGACAGTGTATTCATTTTAGACATCAGGTGGGAAATATGGTTTTAGGATAATTATTTTCACCATCGTCACCATCATTTTCAATCTATGCAATGTTTTATTATAATAAAATATTTGTTTTCCTAGCATGCAACAGTTTGTTTTTCTAACAAAGACAGCAACAAATATATATTTATTTACGATGCTATAATAAGCCACGCTGCAATCCCTTTCCTCCATTCCTTCTTTGTAACATTCTACCTTTTCGTTTAGGCCGGTGTTTGAGCGTGAAGTTGAAAAAAACATAATGGCTATCAAGTCCAACGCCGAGGGAATTGGCGGAATTGGCTGGCGCATGATTCATCTTTGCATTGCTAGAGTCATCCCCATTCTATGTCACGTCTATCTCGTCAGCCGTAGACAGTGTGTCCGAGTTAATGACAAACTATCAGTTGCTCGTGACGTCACTACTGGTGTGCCTCAGGGTGGCGTCCTATCCCCTCTCATTTTCTCTATCTTCATCAACTTCCTTACTCCTCATCTCTCTTGCCAGTATCACCTGAATGCTGACGACCTGCAGATCTATGCTCGTGCTCCCATTGAGAAAATAGACAACATGATTGCAGGCCTTAATGTAGATCTTGCGACTATACACGAATGGAGTCTAACCCAAGGCCTTATGGTCAATCCACACAAGTCGCAGGCGATCATTATTGGCGGGTCGAAGCAAATTGCCAGACTAAAGCACGTCCATGTTCCTTCACTTCATCTTAATTCGGTTCCACTTCCCTACAGTAGTGTAGTCAAAAACCTCGGTGTCCTCTTCGACTGTTCGAGGTCAGTGGAGTGTTTGCTGCCGCCGGTTCGTTGCGGAGGTGGAAGAATCTGCTTCCTGTGAAGACTAAGATCGAGCTTGCGCAGTCGCTTCTCTTGCCTATTCTAGACTATGCTGACGTTTCTGCCATTGACCTCAATGAGGATCTTCTGGACAAACTGCAGCGTCTGCAGAATCTTTGCATAAGGTTCATATATGGCCTGCGCAAGTTTGATCATGTGTCTGATTTCAGGACCAAACTTGGTTGGCTTCCAATCAGATTGCGACGTGAAGAGCATGTTCTCACGCTCTTATTTAACGTGCAGTATGACCCTCGCATCCCTCCCTATCATAAGGATCGTTTCCAATTTCTTGGTACGGATCACAATCGTGAGCTTAGGTCTGAGATTGACAACCTGCTGAAACATCCTTTGACTCGTTCGGAATATTTCAGAGACTCTTTCACGGTCAAGGCTACAAGCCTTTGGAATATCCTCCCGCCTGATATCCGTCACTCCAAGTCACTTGCCACTTATAAGACAAAACTGCATTCGCATCTCTTGACTAAGTCTTAGTTTGCAACAACTCGTCCGTATGTAGTATATTTATGTATTAGTATTATTTATTGTAATAAATATAGAAAAAATAAATGAAGATAAAAATAATAAAAATATGAATTATTTTTTATTTTTTCTTATATAAATTTACATTATTATTATTATTATTTTGCTTTATACTAGTGCACTACTGCCTTTTATTTTCCTTTGAGTTGTCCTATACCTCAAAGGTTGACTGGAAGAGATCGCTTTAAGCGATAAGACCGCCTTTGCCCACCCCAATATAAAAATTTCATTGTTTGTTTTTACTTTTATGTGTGTGTGCAATAAAGAGGTTTTTCTATCTATCTGTCTATAATACCTAATTTAACAAAACTTGTTTACCGATTCTATCGCATTAAAAAAAACGAATAAAGAGACACGGAATTTTAGAAATTCTTTTTTGCACTAACTGGAATTATTGGAATTCAGCGAAGCAGGTTATGATCGTAAACGATGCTTTCGAGGTCCTTCGTCCGAATGTGAATAGAAAGTAGTTATGCTTATTAACCGTTGATGTCTGGGCAAGACGACCTAGGTTTTAAGCAAATCTAGACACGGGCCACTACATAATAAGCATTTTTTATCATCACAAGATAATCTTCACAATATTTGTAAATAACAATTCACGTTACGGGTCGAATCCGAAACACCGAGCTACGCTCCCAAACACAATTTACAGATGTAGCTCTGAAAGTAGCTCAGATGAAATGGGACTGGGCTGGTCACGTCTGCCGCATGCCAGAGCAGAAGTGTCATGGGCGAAGTTGGCAACATATTGGAAGCCAAACACAGCACGGAGGCGCCGCGCGCGGTAGACCTTGGAGAATGTCGGGACGAACAGGATGAATTTAACCAAAATTGGAACCTATTAGCTAAGGACCGCACCGCAATGGGTGTAAGAAATGGAGGGAGACCTTTGCCCAGCAGTGGGACAATGAGGGGTAATGATAATAATAGCCCTGGCCACCGGTAGCTTGGCCCCTTTTCATTTTTAGCAACAACTTAACTCCAAAAGATTTATTTATTTAATCTTTATTGCACAATACAATAAAATAAAGTGCAAAAGGCGGACTTAATGCCAAATGCCATTCTCTACCAGTCGACCTATAGGCTAGGCAGAAGAATTGGTAAGCGGTGCGACAAAGAACGTAAATGAAACAAATACTACATACATTTATAAGAACTGAAATATACATATTAAGTTTATGAAATTAAGTGATAATAATATAATATACATACCATAAAAAAATTTAAATAAAAATAGACTACATGAACATACTTAAGCATAACAGAAGAAAAGACACAGTAAAAGTAAGTAATGTAATAAAGATTTAAATTGAATTAAAAAACTTTGGGAACCATCATTTTACGCAATAAAAAAACAATCTCAATTTGAACTTATTAACTTCTTTGTCGCCCGTTCAGTGCGGTTCGATGAACTAATGATACCTATATTAAAAAGATAGGAATAATACAGCCGCCGAGTCTCAATAAAATTAACAACCTCGTGACAAGGTTTTTATATAAACATGACTAAATATTAAATAAAACAACTTTTACGGATCTACTCGTGCGCTCATAATTAATTAGTTACCGGCATACCCTCATTTTAATTTAATCGGGTGCATTCCGTTTCACGCAGAAAGAGCTTACTATGAACTTATTATAATTATAAGACGACTAACACCTCAGTCTCCCTGTGACCACGGATCCTGCAAAGGGTTCGAAACGTCAGGATAAAATAATCTAAATCAATGTGTAAAATAAATGCGAGTAGATCCGTAAAAGTTGTTTTTTTAATATGTGTAAAGTACGCGTAAACTTTAGAAAAACATACCTAATACATTAGGCAGTCATACCTAGTATACCTACCTATCACCGAGCCCGAGTCCGAGAAGACAAAGATAATATACACGAAGATTTTTTAACGGTGATCAGGACCTACTAAGGGTCCTACTGATTCCGACTAAGTAACTGATGGCCATTGCAATATTAATATGTAGTAGTTACACGTTTTCTTTTTATAAATTTAATTTTGTATTTTTAATTAGGTAACCAAAATTAATTAGAATGTATGATCTTCCTACATTTTAATGAAGTGAAGATTAAAAGTGTTTTTTTTTACGTTGTTTGTCATTTGACAGTTTACTACTAATAACATGAAAAGTAGGTACTTATGAAGTTAGAGGTTTTATTTGTAACAAGGAAGAGTAGGATGACCATGCTTTTAATATTCATAGTTAATAACTTTACTTCCCAGACAAAAAAAGCGGACAATGACAGCACACACAAAATCGTGTATAAGGTGTGTTTCGGATTTTTCGACCCAGGCTGCAATCACCAACTCGAAATTGGCATTACCCATAAATTGTAGTGATGTCTTGATTTCAATGATAAAGGCCTGTTACCCTGCAGTAGGACAGTTATAGGTTATTTACTCTACTTACTTACTTACTAGCAGGTACTTTGGCGTAGGTGACCTAAGTGGAACAGCTCAGGTGATATATTAAGTGTGTTATCTATCTATCTAGTATATTGGATTGGGTGATCTAGGCGGAATAGTCCTCTGTCAGTCTACATATTTAAATATTTATACTCTTAGGTACACGATAATTTATTTTTTCATATGTTACGGCTAAGCACATTGCCACACAGTGCCTTGATCTCACCTGATGTTAAGTGATCTTCCTCTTCTTAATTCCTGCCCTGGTCTCATATGACTTGGGGACTGCGCATAACGTCCGTTTCTTCCTCGTGCACTTTTTATAAGGATTTGGCAAAGTACCTATTTACGGCCGGCGACCTGCCTGTCACCAACCCTCCTTGGGATCCTAATAGTGGTTTACCCGCCACCGCGCGGGTGACCCAGGGTGCAGTGCGATATGCATGGGGTTTTAAACACCCTTAGTCGCCTTTTACGACACCCACGGGAAGAGAAGGGTTGGTGCTATCGTCCGACACCTGATGTTTACGAACCTGACCAACCTGATGCTAAGTGATGATAAGGCCAAATTGGTGGAAGCGCAGTCCACCCGGATCCTCAACTAGATAATGTCAATAAAAACTATTTGTATTGCTGTTCTGTTTATTGTTGCGCTTTCACCTTCGGCCTTATCATCAGTTAACATCAGGTGGGATGAAGGCAGAGTGCTTTCTCGTAAAAAGAATATAATTATAATATATATTATAATATATAATTTTATGTGTTAAACCTACCAATCGGCGTGGATGGTTTCAACGACCCCAAAACTCAACTTGCAGTCATTGTATATTCTTTCAGAAAAGACAGGTTTTAAGCTTATTTGTTTTGGAACGATTTTTCCTTATCAAAGGCGTTCAAATAATTCGGTTTTAATTTCGGGTTAATAAACTGCATTAGTGAACAAAAAACAAAAATTTTGTTAATTACCTACATTATTTTTGTTCAGCCCTTGACATGTTTTGATTTGACTTCTGTTGTTTGGACTGTTTTTTGATGACCAAGAACAATGTATGAGCTGGACCTAGGGTTGTCACTTTCCAATTTCCCTTTGTAACAAAAAACTTCAATATTCCGGCCATGTGGTGCTTTTCAGGCATGTTCACAATTTTTCGGGGCTCTATGCACGGGACTATAAGTATTACCAAACATCATGTATGCAGTTGATAACTTCTATAGTTAGCTTTTGAATACGATTGTATAAAGAAGTGAGAGCCTCAAGGAAACAATTCACGATTGTAAGAACTCTTATTGTTCCAGT
Source organism: Eudonia truncicolella (assembly GCA_949315975.1). Lineage (NCBI taxonomy): Eukaryota > Metazoa > Arthropoda > Insecta > Lepidoptera > Crambidae > Eudonia > Eudonia truncicolella. The sequence goes on along the minus strand of OX438835.1, from coordinate 17,078,530 downwards.
GTAATGAATGAGAAATTGGTAGCTTGTTTTAAAACCTATGCTGAACGTTATCATAGTTTTGCAAACATGCAGGTGCGAATTAGCGCCCCGAATGCCGACAAGTTTTTATAATAAATGTAAAATAATATATTAGCCTAAGACGTAAGGTGTACCGTCCCACTGCTCGGCAATCGCTCCATCATTGAAATCAAGTCATCATCGCTACAATTGATGTGTACTAACTTAATACGTAAATATATTTATTTTTATTATTTTAGAAGTGTTTTTTTTTAATAATTAGAAATAGCAGTCAACAACTGATTTTTGAGTTTAGCAAATATGAACAATTGAATGCAGACCACCTGCTTCCTAACCGCCATCCCCTCACTACACACATCTCATCATATCACCTCACATCACTAGTGCGTGTCCCCGTGCCCTACTAGATTCTCCGAGGGGTTCGGATCGGATCGGGGTTAATGTGTCGAACACTGCTGCTACTGCAGCAGCTACTCCACGAGCAGGATAATTTTTTTTTTTTTTCAACATTTGTGTTTTTGTAGTTTGTTTCGCAACAAAATTTGCGTTAAAATTATATAAACAATACAAAAATATTTAAAAAAAAAAATAGTTCGACAAAGTCGAGAGTATATGCGGTTCGCCTTGCGGCCCGTTTGATGCCGGATGTCAATCTACGCGTACATTGTAACGCGAAGTTAATTACTGTTTGAATACATGAAATTGGATTATGTAATGTTGTTTTTAAGTAGGTACTTAGACAAATGTAGGAAACAAGGAAATATTTACAAGGGCTTGGCGAATAAAAAATAAGTCATAATAATTATAACAAAATAGGCCATAACATATGAATATTAAAAAAGCAGTTAAATTTATTTCATGCAGGAACGGTACCCATACATCGTATAAAGTATTTTTTAAATATAGGTATATATCCTACGGGTACGCCCTTGGCCTTCGTCTCACCTGATGTTAAGTGATAAGGCCGCGAAAGTGGAAGCGCAATTCACCCGGAATATAACCGTTTCTTCCCACAGCTGGGCGAAAGTTTTTTAAAAATTAATAATAATAAATAAGTTAGTTTCTCACCACAAATTTACTTAGGCTAGCTTAAAATACAATTACACGGATTATTATGTGGAAGACAGTGTTCAAAATAAGCAATAGATTGCCTGTATAAGCCTGTCATTTGGAGCACCAGGTCCCCCGACCTCAGATATTTTATCTAATAATAATGTTTATAGAGTACATGTCGCTATTACAATAACATTGTATTATAATAGATAAATTAAATTAAATTAATATATAATATAATAAAATCTAATAAAATGAAGTCTGCGCTACAATTGATGGGTTAATGACCACGCTTGTCAAATTTCGGCAGGTGATCACAACCCTCGGATATGTTAGTTATACATAGCCCGGATTGCATAGATATGCATGCTACCCGACCTTGCAATTGAACCCAAGACCTCCAGATATTGGACCGAGCGCCTTGCCACTCGACCGTCGCGGAATTTAATATATAATAAAAAAAATTGTTTAGTTTGTCAAGCTTGTAGTGGGAGGTTCTGCTCTTCCCAAGATAGTCAATAACTAGGTTTAAGATACAAAGAGTAAGTACTGATGTAAATAAACTATTTTATCTATGGCTAACTAATTACCCCCTTATTCATAAAAACTATTTAAGCATTTTTTAGTTAAATATTGTTTTGTCAACGTCACCCCAACGTCATTTTGAATTTGAAAAAAAGAGACAAAACAATGATTAACAAAATATTAAATAGTTTTTATGAATAAGGGGGTTACAATTAAAACTGTGTGTGAAAGGGGGGGGGGGGGGTGTGTGTGTGTGTGTGTGTGTGTGTTAACGACTTAGAAAGCATTCTTGAATAATAAATCCTCTCACAATATCCAATTGTCACAAGTCCTTTCAACCAAAGTGTTTTTGCATTCGTTGATTGGAAGGTCAAAGATCTTATACCTGTCATTTAGCTTATTATAGAGATAGCAGATGTACCTATACATATTATGCATGTATTATATACATTTAAAATTATTTATAGTTATATCCACCTTAGTCATCGCTCCTTATTGCACTTACCAATGTAATCTCTGCACCATCCTATAGTTGACTGGTAGAGAATGTCTCAGGCATTAAGTCCGCCATGTAATATATGTTGCAAAAGATTAAATAAATAAAAAAAATCATTTAACAAAAAAAAAGTAAGTAAATATCCTCAACTTCATGTGGCAAGTACTCGTAACGGTCCCGCCCGACAAACAATGTCAGTGAGTGAACTTGGCTGTTGAGGAAAACGTTTCTCCTGGCGTCATTGTAGGCCTTGTACCTTTAAAATCTGGTTTGAGCATTCTGAATTGAGGTTATTCTTAACAATATTTTGTTCCCTCGGCTTGTTGTTGCATAAAGTATGGATTAAAACCACCCACGAGTCTCGATAAATTTGAAGAAATACATTTTTTTAAATTTTTATTACACTAATAAAAGATTTCTCGATTAATAGAAGTGAATAAAAAACAATGGTCGTGTACCTACGACAGTTAAAAAGAGTCTTAGAGGTGATGGCGGGCGAAGTGCGGCCACCTGCGGCCTTATCGTCGATCCAATCCGAACCCCTCGGAGAATCTAGTAGGGAACGAGGACGCACTAGTGCGTGAAGCCATTCCCTCTAGAAAACCTCTGTCGGTGTTTCGTTTCAAACGGTTTGAGGAACCCTTTACGGTCCTCGCCGCCCCCAAAAAAGTCCGGTGACGCTATAATGGCGCTTGAGGCAATCGGTGTCGGTCGGTATAATGTTTTTGTTTTGTTTATATAATTTTAACGCAAATTTTGTTGCGAAACAAATTACAAAATCACAAATGTTGAAAAAAAATTTCCACGAACAGGATTTGAACCTGCACCCTTCTGACATGCCGGGTCAGGTGCTCTTCCAATTGAGCTATCGTGGTTCTAACCAGCCCGCCGAAATTATTCAACACTATTTACTTTTTTGAATAAATTGGCACGGATATGATACGGCCTCGTTAGTCTAATTGGTAGGACCTGTCCCTAACCATCAGTAGGTGAGGGTTCTAATCACGGTCACAAAAAATCGGTATTCTGGCACAGAATCTAAGTTCAATACCTTCTAGATATTAGTATACGTAAGGGCACAATTAAAGATATATCCATTGAAAACTTCGATAAATCATGTACTAGTTATAGGATCCGGAACAAAAATACATCTCGAAAGTGGTCCTTTTTGCTCGTACCTATACATTTAACTTGGACGAACTAACCACTGGACGCGACACGCTTGAACAATTATATGAAATCTGATTCAACCAATATTATGTCAGACTAGTGCGTGCTAGTGCTGTTCCGTAAATAGATGTCGATGAACGATTGAATAAATGAACAACGAGAGTCACTACCACATATCGAACAACTAGATTTTGTATTATAGAAAAAAATGTTTTCTTGGGCAAGATAAAATAAATAATATTTTAGTTGCATTTCAGTGTAAAAATATTGAAAGTACGAGTATATTAATAATGTCGTAAAACGATGCAAACGTATAGATAAAGGAGGTAGTAAAGGCATTACAAAAATCAAATGTAAATGATATTGTAACAAATTATTGGTTTTTATTATGCATAAGTTTTTTAAAAATGTGTTTTTTTAAATCTTTTTTACCGTATTCTTTCTAATAAATGCAGTTCGTAAATTTAAATATGCTTAAGCAACAGCCTTGCTTAGTTCTTCCAAATAATTGACACTGTCATTCTCGTTTCTGTGGAAAGAAATATTGTCAAAAAGCTGATGCTGATGCATTATCGCGCAAACGGGAAGTAACAAGTCTGTTGTATACTCTTTTTTGAGTTTGTTATCTACGATGCCCTTTCTGAGCTCAAGTTCACAACAATTGCAAATGGTAATTGTGTCTTCAGATGGATAAACCAATTTACCTTTATCTTTTTGACTGATAAGACTGGATTGATCACCTCCATATTGCGACAAGAGTGCGGATACGCATGTGTCACACTTTACTTTTTTAATAAGTTTATGAGCGACAAATCCAGCTATATAATGTACCACTTTTGTACCAAATGGTGAAGGATAGGTCATAGGGGCATCATCAAGAGATATTTCATCGTCTCTGTTGCTGGGCAACTGGACAATTTGAATTAATGCGGATTCGACGCGAGTAATGTTTATACTGGAATAAATGGCCGCAGTAACTGTCAAATTCATACAACAACTGTCGAAGATCTTTCAACTGACGGCATTTATTCCAAGTATAAAATTTACTTTTCGCGTTTGGTCGAATCCACCCTTAATAATACAACATTACTTACAAATTGAGGTAAATGCAATGTAGGAAGGCATCTTTACACAGTTTTTTCTGCTTTTTAGCATTTTCGTTGTAACTCTCTGGTTTAAAATGTGTACTGCATATTCTATGGTTTTTAGTTGGTATCCATGTCTCCTGTCTGCAAACTGCTTCTACCCACTTTATTTATCGTGACGGGTCTGTTGGGAATCTAAAAATGCGCCAAATAATGAGAGATAAGGAAATGGCGTATTAATAAATAAAAACTTGAATTATAAAATAGATTACATCTAATATCATTTTGTAAAGTAAATAAGTCCACAATTAATTAATTCATTCATATCGATATATTTCTATCGATAATGGTAATCTCTAATTGATGTCAAATGTGGTGAACGAATGAATTATTGGCAGATATAATCCGACTAGTTACAATAGAACATTTTTTTCGTTTCGTCGCATTCTATAGAGAGTATTTTTAAATTATGCGTATTATTAGGACAATTTCATTTCAAGTTTAATTGATTTTTTTTAAATAACGACTAAAATAAGTTAAAACTGTACTTACGCGTGAAAAGAAACATCAGGTGATCGATCATTATAGTTTTTACAGAATAAAACAGCACATTTCGTCATTTTTGGTCGTTTTTTCCTAGATGATTTTCTGACCGACGTTCAAATGATACTGACAGTGCGATGTCATTAACCGAGGCTAAAGTGCTCGGTTCGTGGCAAAATGTTTGTAGGCGAGAATCACAGAGTGTCGCGTCCCGTGGTTAATTCGTCCAAGTTAAATTTCGACATCTGAAAAAAAAAAAACATTGGATAGCATCAACAACTTAATTTGACTAGGATCCTTAAATCTTAAAAATAAAGATTAAATTAAGGTTGCAAAATATTTGCACTTCACATTAGGTAACTGTCATCGCCACAAACGTCACTGTGGCTCCGTCCGTGACCCCAAAGTCGCCTACCGTTTTTCAAGCGCTCATCGGGAATCTAGTATTGATCGAAGATTGAAAAACATGATAACAGCGGTTTGTATTTGTTTAGTGACTATTGTTATTTACAAGTGTCCACACTTCACATACAATGAATACTTACATTACAATTGTTATTGCAAAACCAATTTGGTAGCCGACAGATAACAGATAGTAATGATACTGAGTGAGGGGTGCCTACAGTAAGGTATATTAGGTTTAATATAACTTTTTAAACTATCATAGTCACTTACAACTTAACTGTTCTGTGCTTACAACTGTGAAATATTGTATAGGTACTCACACCCAACAAAAAAAATAGTAATATACTGTATTGGGTTGTTCAAGAAGCTCGATGGCGCAGCGGTTAACGCGCCCGGTCTGCGAGTGCTGAGGTTAAGCAACTTTCGCAAAGGCCGGTCACCGGATGGGTGCCCAAAAATGTATTATCTTGAGCTCCTCCGTGTTTCGGAAGGCACGTTAAGCCGTTGGTCCCGGCTGCATTAGCAGTCGTTAACAACCACTGCACCGCACTGTGCCCGCGTGGTACTTTATGGCCTGTTCTTCCGCCAGCTCATTATACGTCCCCGCTGCTGGGGCACGAGCCTTCTCTATGGATGGATAGGGAACAGACCATAAACCACCACGCGGGCCCAGTGCGGTGCGGTGGTTGTTAACGTTAATATAGGAAGTTTAAATTAACAAAACAAGAAAAATTAAACTTACTACTTTACTTTCGTTCGACATATCTTGCTCAAGCTTAATAATAAATAGTTATAAACGTTTTGCTCTACATTTTATCGCTATCAAATCAACGTATAAAAATGTAAAGCGATTAAAATTTCCAGCGTATTTAGTTATACTTTACAAAAATGCGGATTTGTTTTGTTGCTTTTTATTTTGCTTTGCACAGTAGACACCTGCTACCTATCAATGTAAAAGTATTTTTTTTATTCAATTAAACTTAAATATAAGATTTAAACACTTAAAAAAGACGACAACCTCAGGCGGGAATCGAACCACGCACTTTCCGCATTCCGGGCGGCTGCCTTACATTTCTAAGATTGATGAAGCAATGTTGACTAAAAAACATAAGCATCAAGCACTGAAAAAATTTCGACGGGTGAAAGCCAGACCTCGGTAGCCAAGTGGTTAAGGCAGCCGCCCGGAATGCGGAAGGTGCGTGGTTCGATTCCCGCCTGAGGTTGTCGTCTTTTTTCAGTGTTTAAATTTTACTTAAGTATATTTTAGCGTTAATAAAACGCTAAAATATATAAAAAACACTTAAATATAAGAGCTTTTGAATCGTCCGTCAACTTTTGTTACCTGCTAGCCTGCTACCCATTGAGCACGTCTATCATTTAGCTGTGGAGAAGAAAGCGCGCGAGGAAGTAACGACATTTACAAAAAAAATATTCTTAGTCTTTCTTACCTATCTACCACCAAGTTATCTAAGCCTCTCGACACGACATAACAACAATATGTTTCGTCAGGAGTTAAGTAGTCAGATCTGCAGTGATCAAGGATTGCGCCTCTCCGGTCTAGTGATTAAGACCACCGGTCACAGACCCAAAATCGATTCCTAGTGAGTGGTAAATGTTCGTACTCCGTTTGGTTGTAGAGCTTGTTTTAAGTCCGCCTGGATAGCTTCCATCGTCTTATCTAAATATGTCGCAATAACACCAATGTTAGTACCTTCAGCATTGTTGTGTTCCGTCACAACGTCACACGTCACAGGTCTGTTAGAGATAAGATAGCCAGTGCCTCAGTAGATGGGCTTATTCCCATGCCTCCAAATTTCATCGTTTTCATATCATACATTGATTCCCTCTTGCCTCCAAAATCAATTTCAAAGAAATATTAACTATTAAATCAATTCCCACCGCCTCCAAAACTTATCAAGTACGGTCACCATCGCTCCTTATTGACACTTCATTAAGTGATATGAAATTTAAAGGTTTTTGCTACTTTTTCGTACTTAAGCAAATGTACTTATATGTTACTATTTGTGTGTGTTGATTGATACATCGATGTAGGTATATTACATTGATATATCGTCTATTCAATGCTTTGCGTAACATTGCCCATACGTTATGTAGGTATAATAACCATAACACTTCATTAATAATGGTTATTAATCTGCACTGGATGTTAATTGCGACACGTGTATTAATTGTCGTTATTGATATATTAATGCAATACGTTAAGCCGGGTTCGGCTGCGCGTGGCGCACTGGATGGGTAGTCCCAATCCAGTCGCTTATACTGTCATGAAGTCATATATCGTCATCATCAGCTCATTTTATGTCCCCACTGCTGGGGCACGAACGAGCCTTCCCTGGATGGATATGGAGAACGGGCCTAAACCACCACTCGGGCCCAGTGCGGTGCGGTGGTTGTTTTTAACGACTGGTAATGCAACCGGGACTTACTGCTTAACGTGCCTTCCGAAGCACGGAGGAGCTCGAGATGATAAATTTTCGGTCGCCCATCCGATGACTGGCGTTTGCGAATGTTGCTTAACTTCAGCAGTCGCAGACCAGGCGCGTTGACCACTGATGCGCTGTCGAACTCCTCACGTTATACAATACAGGTAATTTGGTATAACCTGTATAATCCCGAAAATAGCAGATAGGGTACCCCATGCATAGCCTGAAAAACACCATCATGGCCAAGATGTTGAGGATGTATGTTATATAGTTATGAAAAAGTGACAACCCTAAATCACAAAATAAGAAGACTGCAGACTGCACACATAGACAACCTCTCACAGATAAGAGACTGTTCCGAGCTGTTTCGAGAACCGTGTGCGTGCAAGGGGTCTATTTTTTATTTATTGGCACGAGCAAACCACATTTCATACTCGTACATAAACACAATAAAAAATACACTAAAATTTGCACTCCGATTGTAGTCGGGCACAGCGCTTGCTTATTCTATCATGCATACATCAAATATATAGATCTCGTGCTAACTTAAAACAGTAACACCAATTAAAATAATTGAACAGGTGAACAATAACAATAAAATTAACAAAGATATTTCTGTCAACTATGCATTCGGTGAACGATTTGATCGATCTACCATGCTTCGGAATTACGTTATACACTCAATAAAAACATGTCTAGTAGGGATCTGTAATCAGCATAAACCCATCCCACCCATCCACCTAATCATCATCATCTTCGCTATCAATCTATAATCAGTCGACTACACCAAAAAATAAAGAGACCCAGAAAGTATAAGAAAATTCAAAATTCAATATTCAAAATCATTTATTCAGTTTAGGCTACTTACAAATAGCTCTTATGAACGTCATTATGCCATCGGTTCGTAAGTCTACTCTGGGCGGGAGATCTTGTACTGAGAAGCTAAGCTAAATACATATCGCGCTCGAGCAACGCACACATAGACAACCTCTCACGGATACGAAATCTCGCAACAGCAGCGCTCGGACTGTTCTGAGCTGTTCCGAGCTGTTCCGAGAGTGCAAGAGGTCTATGTGTTAGTTGCTCGAGCGCGGTACGTATTAAGTTTACCTTCTGGGTCCTCGTTATTTAGTGTGTAGCTGCTGGCTAAACTATGTATTTATATCACTACATAGTATAAAACAAAGTCGCTTCCCGCTGTCTGTCTGTCCCTATGTATGCTTAGATCTTTAAAACTACGCAACGGATTTTGATGAGGTTTTTTTAATGGATAGAGTGAATCAAGAGGAAGGTTTATAATGTATAATACATGCATATAGTTGGACACGGTAGGTGGCGCTGCTTTAGGGTTCTATAGGAATACCCGTAATTCACTCAAGCGGACGAAGTTGCGAGCGGGCCGCTAATAAACTTTATATTAAATATTAAAAAGGCGAGCGGAAGTAACACCGCTTACGCAATCTGATCGTGTAACATTTAAATAGCAAATTCGCCGCTAGGCAGCATTAGTCACGTCAGGGACATAATACATTAGGAGCCTGTTACCTGATTGCTACATATCCTACGCATAACTAAAATTGAAGATATTGAAAATTTTAATACAAATTCACATGAATACAGTGTAAAAATTCTTATGTAAGTAGATTGATGCTAATCATTTAACTAATTTCGGAGACGGATGATTCAATAACATCATCATCAGCCTATACTAGTCCACTGCTGGACATAGGCCTCTGCGTAAGTAATATGCATTTAGTTCGAAGAGTTTGAGGTTCGTGATCGTGGTGATACCGTAGCTCAAACTTATAGCTTAATAACATAATTTTCTAATAATAAGACATCTAATATTAAGTCATTAATTACTTTGTGATATCTTTTTTATCGCAGGGCTACCCTGAGCCACACACGCACTTAACTCATTCTTAAATTCAAAATTCAAAATTAAAAATCATTTATTCAGTTTAGGCTACAAGTAGCTCTTGTGAATGTCACTATGCCATCGGTTCGTAAGTCTACTCTGGGCGGGAGATCTTGTACTGAGAAGAACCGGCAAGAAACTCAGCAAGTGTCCAGCTCTTTTCTCCCTTACAGCGTCAAAAATATTGGAAAATGCAGGACACTTTCCATTACAAATAAACACAAAATTATAGAAGACAACCACAACATGTAAATAAAAAACAAAAATATCACAAAATAAAAAAAAAACTAAGTTAACAAATTTACATCAGGTAAAAGTTTCAATTTCCACAATGTCATACAGTACCACTACAGTACTCTAAAAAAAAATAGGTTAAGAAAAACCAAGTCAAACTACAGTAAATAATATTAAAAATAAGATAAGTATGCAAGAGCAGACCAGCCTCCACAGGCAGCACCCGTTCACGAGTATGACATATGAATCAGCCATCGCTTCGCTCAACCATATTTTAGGGAACGTAACGACCCGACGCACACGCCACCACCGCAGAGACAAATAAAGAGAGCATGACATACTCAAGATACTCTAAATAAAAACTTAATGATCTATTTAACGCAACGCTGTTTGCTATCTGTAGGACACTGCTGATAAAGGCTATCATATCAGTATAAAAATTATATAAATTAATTTTATTATATTAATTCAAATAGAGTATGTGTTTTTCATTATAACCAAGCTGTTTTATCATCTAAATATTCTTTGACTGTATAATAACCTTTTAAAAGTAATATAGATTTCACATGTTTTTTGTTTGATTGATTTCACCTTGATGTTTCTCCAACATCAAGGTCCTTGATTAAAGACATACTGCAAATTCATCATCATTCATCATTCACTTTACATAGTAATTTTACTGGTAAGTAAATAAAGTAGATAATGGAGCTATACAATGTAACGCCACGCGAGGGGGCATAGCAAATAGCAATAGCAGACGGCTTTCCAGTATCACCTTACGAGTATGTAATGATAATAATTTATCGTCATGGTGTATATTTATTAAAAGTACATCAATTTGGATATACTATATCAGCCTTGCCTGCCCTGTTCTCAGTCTTATTTGGGGGCGATATTATGTCCACCTCTCCATTCTCCTCGATCTAGGTTTCAATCGTACTTTATGATACAGGTCGTAAAGACGTAATTAGTAATATTGCGGACAGTATTTATTAAACACTATTATTACATTGTAAGAGAAATATCCACTTAAAGACGGTAGTTCTGTTACAAAACACAATTTTACTAAAATGTCAAACATGGTCTCAGATGCAGTGATTGATTAGCGATACATTAGTTCTGTGGCGATACCACAGGCCTACACATCAACCTATCCAAAACTGACAAATTTCTTCTACATATTTTCAACCATATTTCTAAAACATAAAGTTCAAAGTCTATTGAGGAAAGACAGGTTGTGGTACAAACTACGCCACGCTCACTGCGTTTACTAGATGCGGCCTATTTGAAGATAATATTTTGGAATTATTATTGTTATTATTATTTTACGTTTGGTTTGGAGTTTTTGAAAACAATAGATTCGTGGTTTGGGAAGAAGCCATTTCTTTGGAAGGCCTGCGCAAAAGATACGATCTCCTTTGTTTGCATAAGGTACTCCATGCAAGTATTGACGCTCCAGATCTGCTTGCATCGGTGAACATTAACACAAGACACAAATCACGATCTCATAACACTTTCGCAATACATACCTATAAAAACAACACTTCTTATTTTAGCCCTCTGGTAAGAATGTGCCGTTGTTATAATGAAACTAGTTGTTGCCCGCGAATTCGTTCGCGAAGACTACAGTAAAGAAAAAAAATGTATCCTATATGCTTGGCTGGGTCATGGTCTGTATATGAAGAAAGTTTCATTAAAATCCATTCAGTAGTTTTTACGTGAAAGAGTAACAAACATCCATCCATACTTACAAACTTTCGCGTTTATAATATTAGTAGGATGGCGCAAAGACATTGATATTTATAACGCCAGTTTCACACGATACAAAAAGTTTGTATCGGACGTCTTTAAAAATGAGCAATCCTCTTCTTTTCCTTAAACTCATAATCATTGTTCCAAAATCTATTCCGTGGTTCCAAATCTTTTGTCGTGTATTTATTAGTGTTTAAGTATGTATGTAATGTTATAATTTTTTCAATCGTGTTGTGTAGGTACACACTTTTAGATTATTGTCTAGCCTTGTCAACTTATTTGAGTTACTAACTATAGATTGTGTTGATGGTACCTATAAATAAATAAATAAATAAATAAATTTATAATATTTTAAGTAAATGTTTTCGTTTTTTTTTCTAAATAACATGAAACTTGATTTGCGGCATCACTTAGCATTAGAAAAAATATTGATGTTATGTTGTTGTTATATTATAGTATAAGTATATTATCAAAATGTACACCAATATACACCAGCACGTATAGGTAGGTACTTCAAATTCAAATTTTACAACTTCAATTTCTTCTCTACAAAGAAGAAAGTTGTGATAATTTTGCTTAACTGTAAAACACAATATTTACTGTGGCGATTATTATTCTAGACGCGGCATAGTGAAAGTCTGCCGGTGTAACGTAAACATGGACATGTGAAATACTTACAATCGACATTCTGCTCAGGTCTTTATTTTATTTTGGTAATTGCGACAATATAGAGAGTTAAAGTTTACGCGAAAAGTATATGTGTGGTATATACACTTTTATGACATTATTCGCGTGTTACTTTACATTTAATTGAAATTTTATCCTGACGTTTTGAAGTTCAATAAAAGTAGATTCGAAATAAATATTTTTTTTAATAACAAGCTTTTTTTAACTTGTTATAAAAAAAAGTTTAATTTAAAGATCTTTGCGTTTTTATCACGTACCCAATTTTTTTATAAATAAAAGCGTGATACATTTTTACATTTTGATGGAACAATAAAGAACATTTAGCATAGGTGCACCTTCATTATTTTTTTTTGCAATTACAATGTAACACGGTTTTATTCATAAAAAAATTGAGTCTATGATAAAAACGCAAAGTTTTTTTAAATTTAATTATTTTTAACTTATTAGTTCTTTTTTTATTAACAAGTTAATAAAAGCTTGTTTTTAAAGAGTTTTTTTTCTTTTAATAAAATTTTCAACTTTTTAGTATTTGAATGACATGTTTATACACCCTCATACCATTCAGCCCTCAGCACGTGCTCACCTTGGCATTGGGTCATTCATCTAATCCATCTAATGAAAGACAGAATCCACATTCATAACAAACGGAACGAACGAACGAACTGACTTATTTTCCCGAGTTCCTACTGCCATCTTCCAGCTTCATCATCAGACCCTGATTACCTCAGCAGCAGACCGGACGCGTTAACCACTGCGCCATCGAGCTCCTCAATGTTTTTATAAATTATGCTAATTTTATTAAGATAATATACGAGTCTGTTTGTCGTGACATTTGACTCCATCACGGATTGGGAGTGGGCTAAGGACGTCCAGTTCGCTTTTGGACAAGACACATTGATGAAATCGCATGCCCTTATTAGGAGTATTAGGTTATTTGCGATCACGAGGTTAACGAATTTTAGGCAGGGTTCAATATATCGTCATTTAGCTTGATTTATGAACTCCTATTTGTTCGATTGAAATAAATTTTGATAGTTAGATTTCCAACTACAGCTAGGGTTAGCTGGAAGAGATCTCTTTTAGATATAAGCTCATCCTTGTATATGTTTTTTATAATGTACTTAATTTATTCTGTAATTTCAATGTTTTCAATGTTTTTAGAAAAGGCGAGGAAAATTTTGCTCTCGTTGGGATTGAAACTGCACCTGACCCGGTATATCAGAACGTGCGGGTTCAATCAAATCCTGCTCGTGGATTTTTTTCAATACTTTTCCAAATTTTTATTGTGCCTGTGTTCGAGACAGTGTTCGTCACCAATAAATAACATACCTAGATTTTCATTGCAACATTACGGGATGACCTCAAGGAAGCTGGTGGTTTGTAGTAATTTGTTGCTAAAGACTAAAATCATTGCTGGCTCCCTATTTTTAATGATTTAAGGACAAAAATGACACAAACACAGGGAAATGCAGAACTGCGGAGCACAAATTAAGTGGTTTCACCCCACGATCCGACCCTATTTTTGAAATGTTATTTTTTTTTCTTCATAAATAATTTGTTAACTGGCTGCCTTTCTTTCATTTAAACGGCAGACCCGTGACTCGATCACTGGTTCCTGTTGAACAATTCTGCCATTACCCTATATCCATATTTTAGTAATATCACAGTCTATCTAACCTCATATAATATACCGAATATGATTAAAATAAAATTAATGAGTGAATGGCCTTTCCACTCGTCATCAAAGTCCGTCATCCGACGTAGGTACGCTGATAATGACGAACGTATCCAATTAATAGTAAATAGTGTATGGCCGTTCAACTGATGGGCAATGACCTCCATCATTGAAATCAAGTCATCACTACAATTGATAGATACTGGCTTATTCACCACGCTTGCCAAATGCGGGTTGGTGATCACAAACCAGGGTTATGCATCAAAAAAATAGGAAACATTTGCCCGATCTAGGAATTGAACCCGGGAGCTTCCGGTATCGGGCCGAGCGGTTTTCCACTCGGCCACCGAGGTGTTATTAGTAATCCTACTTAAAATATTGCGTCTAATTGTAAGTTTAATCAAATAGGTATGTTATGTTTGTAATGGAAACATCCCGAACGTTGTTTGTCTAACCGCCATAAAACTGATAATAAAAGTTAAGAAAGTTTTATCTTGTGCCTGTGTCTTGTGCGAGTTTTGTTGTCCATTCGATCACGCAGATGAAAACGACATTTTGTATGGCTGCTTCAATTCCATTATCGTTCGGTGGAAATAGAAAACTGCCAAAGCGCCAGAAACAAGTATTTATTTATTTATTAGCCACACATAACCAGAGTTACAACAGAAAACACAATAAAACAAAGAAGGAGACAGTAACATTGGTATGCTGTAACTCCACGGGCATGTGCAGACAACATGTAGTCAAGTTTGTGGGAAATGAATTGTAAACTTAAAATTTTTCGCGGATACCGTTTTGGCGCGTAAGCAGTTTTCCCTTTCCACATACGATATAAATTTTCGTTAACATTAACGTGACCGAATGGCAAATATAACTCGCACCAGTGGCAGTGTGCCTACCCTGGTAACAAACGAGGGACGTAAACATTTTGCTATATAAAATCTCGTTGTCACTTACGTACCTCATCGAGTGGCACATACTCGTACTCGTAAAACTCATGGTGATGACTTTTGAACTCTTCCCGTTTGTCACCAGAAGAAGCTGCTTCAGTGGCATGTTATTGTATCATCATCATCATCATCAGCTCATTTTATGTCCCCACAGCTGGGGCACGAGCCTTCATATATAGCGAGTATTAATAGTAACTAGATTGTAAGATTAGTCTCCTACGAACTGTACGAAACACTGCTATAAATAGCTATCGCCAATATTGCCAGTGATAGCGCTGCATGATCTCGTTACGCGTCACTTATACCACTAAATAGATAGGTGTAGAAGGGCAGCAATTATCTAGCTTTAGGTTGACGCCTACAATGTTGTGGGTTGTAAAGTTTGTAAAATTTTAAACAAAAGCAAAAAAAATTGGTTGCCTGTAAAGTCGATATACGGGCGAAAGTTTTACGTGACAACGACTTTGAGTGGTAAAATAATTTTAATGTGAATATTCATTCGTATAGTAGGAAGAAGGATGAAATAATAGTAACAAATTAAAACATTTATTTATACAAAGAATTATATTTAAAACATTAATTTATACAAAGAATCTCGCACTGAATTTCATATTAACAAAATTTTATTTTTACCTTTACACATACATACGTATTTACCTTTCACTTTTTATGTCTGTCTCTCTCGCTCTTAGGCGGGCTAACCATGCCCGAGTGGAAGGGACGCGTGCCTCTCACTCGCTCTCATTTTGAGCGCATAACGTGAGCGGAGCGTAACGCAGTTTCTTGAAGTGTCACCCGGCAAACCAATTTATAAGACGTTGTCACGTCAAAAACTATCATTTATTTTTATTGTCGTATAATGTGGCGTCCCAGCTGACTCACGCACTAATATCGTTCTCCTGAGTATAGCTGAGAGATTCCCAGAGGGAATGATTTATTTCGAGACCTCTGTGGTCCATTGTTGCTGAAAAACAAATTTTCATACAGAAGCTCTCACGACCTCCACGACCATTCAAAATTTAAATATCACTATTTTCAGCAAAAGTATTATTATTTTTTCCCACAACGGCAGCCATAGATAAAGGAAATAAATACATGGAGGCGTGGCCTATGCGTCCGTGCGCATGTATCGCTCGTGTCGTAGCCGGCCTTCTGTGCATATTTATTGTGTGTACAAACTATTGCGGGACTTGCAACACCGGCTGTCAATACCTAATCTCGTTACGTTTATGCGATACATCCGCGTCGAGGTGCGATACCGCGCTCGTAATTCGCGATGGAGCCTTCAAGGGTGTTTTAAACGTTACAGTCAAACCTTGGATGGTGTGACTTGCGGTGTGGTAGACCTTGGTGGCAGGCTTTTCAGGATCGCTCGGGATAGCTGGAGAAGCGAGGTAGGTATATTACTTTTTTCTTTTCGTATTTTGTTATGTAACCTTTATAGTAGTGCAAGCCGGAGGAGGTGGACGTTTTTATATCTAGGCTGATGATAATGATTGTGTACTTACGTTCAAAACTGAATTTATGAGAAACTTGATTTAGTTACTCTAAATTAATAAAACTATAAGTACCTAATTTACTTTTGACAGTTTTCTGATTCTAATTTTATAAATCTTATCGCATTTATAAAGTCATTTTAGGTATTTAAAATTTTTTAATGTAGGTAATCGTTGACTAAAGCAAAATTTGATTTAAAACCACGTGTTGGATTAACAGAGATTATCTTTATTCTATAAATAATATAACAAAATGTTTTTTGTTTTGTTTATATAATTTTAACGCAAATTTTGTTGCGAAACAAATTACAAAAACACAAATGTTGAAAAAACATCCACGAGCAGGATTTGAACCTGCACCCTTCTGACATACCGGGTCAGGTGCTCTCCCAATTGAGCTATCGTGTTTTTAACCAGCCCGCCGAAATTCTTCAACACTATTTACTTTTTTACTTTGAAAGCCAAAGACTCGCAAGCATGTTTAAATACTCTTAGTACCTACCCAAGTCTAGTAATATAACTATTAATTTATTAGAAAATAAGTTTAATATTTTAAACATTATAATTATAATTTTTATGCCTTCTTCAGCTTCTTTTTGCATAAACTGCGAAACATTATAAATAATCTTTCTAGCTTGCCGACGCAAAACGGTATTTCGGTTAGGCATTTTTAGCCTTTCTGAACAAAGCAACAAACAACAACAACTTAATAATGTGGATAACAGAAAAAAAACAACTTAACAAAAATAGAACAACACTTTTAATTTACACAACGCGACTGTACTTCGCTACGAATAGAAACGTGAGTTGTGTGATTTTTTACTACTGCGACGCGAATCGCGCCAACTTCAGAGGCGACTAGAAGTTTGGCGCGATCTGTACTCTACCTCCGTTGGAAAGTTATTGAGAAGAACCCACCAAACCTTTTTGTTACATGCAAATTTGTAAACCGTTGGCATTTTACTATGCTACTATTGAGTAGTCCGTTCTACGATTGTAAGAGATTTATTTCTTATTAGTTATCACAAAATAAGGAGGAGCTCGATGGCGCAGTGGTTAACGCGCCCTGTCTGCGAGTGCTGTGGTTAAACAACTTTCGCAAAGGCCGGTCATCGGATGGGTGACCAAAAATTTATAATCACGAGCTTCTCCGTGCTTCGGAAGGCACGTTAAGCCGTTGGTCCCGGCTGCATTAGCAGTCGTTAACATCCACCCATCCGCACTGGGCCCGCGTGGGGGTGTATGGCCCGTTCTCCCTATCTATCCATAGGGAAGGCTCGTGCCCCAGCAGTGGGGACAAAAATAGAGCTGATGATGAAGGAGAGCCCAGAAGGTAAGCTTCATACATACCGCGCTCGAGCAACGCACACATAGACCCATCCTCTCACGGACACGGACACGGATCCGAGCAGTCTTTTTATTATGTGGTATATGATAGCGAGTACCACCAAATAGCAATATTACAATGTAACGACTGACAACGGAGTAGTTCGGGATGAATCCCGCGGTGAAGGTCGTCTGCCGCGCGACGCTGGCGGTCGATGCCTATCGCGAGCAAACAGCAACAGACTCGCAAATAATGTTAGCAAACAAACAAAATATATAATGTTTTTTGTATGTTTTTATACGTATATACTTAGCATTTGGTTCTGCGTTGGAGTAGACTGATACTCTAACTATATGAATAAAAAAAGAAAATCATAAATCAAGCATTATTTTTTAATTAGGTACCAGTTTTCAATGCGAGTTTCCGTTTACAATGATTGGTAACTTATATTACGTGAAGAAAATCTTTTTTAGTTGACTCCTTTATAAGGACGTTCCTATTGCGCGCACGAAGTAGTGTGAGATTTAACATAAATACTGATGTTAATGACGGTAGTTGTTGACATTGAATTGGCGCCTTTGGCTTTCAAAGTTAAAAAGTAAATAGTGTTGAATAATTTCGGCGGGCTGGTTAGAACCACGATAGCTCAATTGGAAGAGCACCTGACCCGGTATGTCAGAAGGGTGCAGGTTCAAATCCTGCTCGTGGAAATTTTTTCAACATTGTGTTTTTGTAATAGTTAAAGTTCATATTATGGAGAAGGAATGCAGAAAGATAATGAGTTACATTATAATGTATAAACTATATAATTAACTATACTTTGAACTACGCTCGAATATCGACTGGTCGATGGTCGAGATTCATAGAGGACCACTAGTATTTATAATTATCTAAACTGACAATAGCAGTTTAAAAACGACAACATTCTTCTGGTAAAGCATTAAAAGGGAATCAGTGATCTGTAATCACTAATCAGTGACATTGCACGGCGTAGACACATAACAATCGATGTTTAGGCCGCATTTTCAGCGTCATTGGGCTTTTTTGGGGGCGGCGCGGCGGGCATCTTCTCAACCCGTGTGAAACGAAACACCGTCAGATGTTTTCTAGAGGGAATGGCATCACGCACTAGTGGCGCGTCCCCGTTCCCTACTAGATTTTCCGAGGGATTCTTGCGTGCGTGCGTGAATCTCTTGGCACGTTACGCGTCCGTGAACTTCGGTGGCCGCTCTCTATCAGGAGGGCCGTATGCGTTGGCTAATGATAAGTAAGTGTAAAACTAGAATGGTTATTGAACGCATTACCTGTGAGATTATTATAGTAATAGAATACAGCAATCAGTATTGGAAAGCACAAAATGTGATTTACAACGTTCACTCCTATTTCCTATGAGTTTTAAGATTTTTTGAGAAAAGCAGACATATAACTATTTCATTAATATTTATTTTTATAATTTAAATTTTATTTTATTTTTATCAACAAACATATTGTAGGATAAACATAGTGGCCCATTTATATCATAAAGTACTTATAGTCACATCCATATTCTCTATTGAAAGGATTATTTTGAAAACGTTAGAAAATAATTACATAAAAGAAATACCGTCATTATCACAGGGGAAATCTAAAATAATAAAAACAATACTTAATTCGCTATTTGAAATGTAAGCCACCTAACGTTATTCACGTTATGCGACTTAAATGTTTAATGAAAGGAATAATAATTACTTCATTAATTGTTTAACTCATTAGTGATGACGTCAGTGTAAATATACATTCGTCGATGTTATAAAAAAGCTGAGCTATGTTAGTTCAGGTGCGAGACAACTTGCGAATGAAAATGAAATACATCTATCATATTATATCGTGCTAGTTTAAACATTCAATATCATTACCATTTATACTTATCGCATGCAATTCTAGTTTGTGGAGAATAAACTCAAAATGAGTTAAGTAACTGGGTAAATTAAGAGAAAATTGAAAAACCCGTGCTTTAATCAATTTGCAATAAACAACTAATGAAAATATCATATTAGAATCTCATGATATTATATTACCATATGATGCGATTAAAATAAAAAATATCCTTTAAATAAACTTTCCCCCGCACACAAGTCCTGAGTTGCGATGACTGCTATCCAAGTTGCTGGATTTGAATTGATGGAACATCCTCCATACTCACCTGACCTAGCGCCTAGTGATTTTTACCTATTCCCGCGGTTAAAAAAACAACTGAGAGGTCAAAAATATGGCAATGATTATGAAGTGATTGCCGCCGTACATGATTTTTTAAGCGATCAAGATAAAGATATTTTCAAGATGGGTTTTAAAGGGTTAAGGAAAACGATATACCAAGTGTATAAACCTCAAAGGTGATTATGTCGAAAAATAAAATAACAATAAATAATATATACAGTTATATACTCATTATCACTTTTTATTGAACACCCCTAGTAGATACACAGCCAGACAACACAACAGTGTTTTGCGCAGTGTCAGTGTCGTGGTGTGTCTAGGGATTACAGTCATAAAGATAGGCGCTGCAATCTCGCTAGTTGTGACGAGTCAGCGTCACATCTACACAGTCACTGTTTGGAGCACAGTCACTCAGTGATTCTGTGCTTTTCATTCAATCTCAGCTAATTGTTCATCATTACGGTGAGTATGTTATTTTGCTGGCATCTTAATAATGTTATTGTTTGTAAGCTAATACTAGACGTATTGGTTTCGGTGCATATTTGTTTTCTCAACTGTTGTTGTTTAGATGTGAATGTCTCATCATTTTGCATTGTCAATTCATTGCTATTAAAATGTTTTGCTGATTTAGTGGCATAGCGTTGTTTAGAGATCTGAAAAGAATGCGAAGTTATGACTTCTTCGTATGTTTCTTGCTAGACATGTCGGAATGATAAAGAATTTATAATGACACTAGGGAAATTGTAGACTATGTGGAAGACATTTGTTATTTTAATTTTATGCTTTTTGTCGTGGTATATTTGGATTTGTACCCAAATATTATTTAACCTCGGAAGTAAAATCCTTCCTGATTCTTGCACTGCCATTTTAAATGCATACTAGCATTCGTCGCCAAAGACAATTAAAAAAGACCCGGTTCCCGTGTACGCTTTTCTAGTTAGAGAAATGTGCCTCAGTGTTTTTCCCCACGACAACGCATTCATCCCTAGCCGAGGATCTTACCATTAAGAAGCGTCCTCTGGTTTTCTACCCTCATCATCTATTCTATTAATGTATTATTTTCTCACCGCCCATAATCGTTATGTTTTAACCTTACGTTTCAAAGAGAATAATTGAAAAACGTTCATGGTCCTTAGCAGTTATTATGTGACTACGTTTATCATAGACATCTTCTACCTTCCACAAGTTAACTGTGAAGTCTTGATAGGTTCTTAAAAATTCAGGATACGTGATCTTTTATATTAAATTTCGCAAAAACATTTCATTATTTGGGTCGTAAATCCACATAAAATTCTAGCTAGGTAGCCAGTGATTGGAGGATTGTTTTGTTCGCAACAAGTTTATTTTTCTCATATGACGTTCAAAACATAAAATTACTATATTAGCTACTGTCAAGACGTTGGCTTTAAAAAAGAAATAATATATGCGATGAGTTTCGAGCACGAAACAAGTGTTATCGTCACAAGAGATCATTACCCATTGTTGTAGGATTACTGTGGCACATTGTAAGGCATTTGACATGCTAGGCGGCTGGATACTGCCATTATTTTATTTGTCACATTTATAATTGATTTTGCACCGAATAGGTATGAAGTAGAACTATATACGTCTACAATAAATAGCCCTAAGGTCTGTTTTGTACGTGTGAATTGGAATAATTTCATACTCAAGGTTGAAATGCGTTTGCTATTATTTATTAACTACTCTAGAAGCCGTAATGGTTCGCCGTAGCGAGTATAATTGAGTAATTATTGTGACATTTTAGTTTGCGCTATATTGTGTGCACTAGAAAATAGTCCATAAAATTAAAACATTGGCTAATTAGTGGCTTCAAATTGAAATGATGATAAGGGTAAAGAGACAGAGCACTTTACATATTTGTACACTTTACGTATTGCGCTGCGACAATTAACAATCGCATATTATCCATGATATACAAAGTGTTGATTTGCATACTCGCCATAATATACAAATTATTGTAAACAGCACACACTAGCATATGCGTTAATAGAAATAGTATCTGAACCGGCCTGTATCCTAGCAAGCTATATTAACTAGATCATTTTAACGAGTAGGGAACAAACGAGGTGATGTTGGGGGATCAATCAATTAAGAGCGCAATTTTTTCACTAATTCAAAGTCACTGTCGAATTGTTGATACCAAATATTCTCTAACGGTATATATCATAAATAATAAACAAATTGCCGCTTTTAATTTCAAGATCACCGGTGCGATTCAAACATATGCCTCCAGCCTAGGAGTCGCTGACATTTCTGGCTTTCGTTATCGTGATCGAATAGAAAATAAAAATGGCAATAAATACTTATTTACCTACCTACTCTGCAATTTGAAAAAAAATATAGGTAAGTATTTATTTATCCTCTCTTTCTTCTCGTGAGGTATTGAAATATGACATAGTGAACGCTTATATATAATAGTAGATTGTACACCAAGGGGATAAAGCACTGTATTATGTCACGGGCGTGATATTGAATCCTGAGCGTAACGAAGGACTCCAGATTTAACTCCCGAGCGTAGCGAGGGGGTTATTAAAATGGAGTCCTGAGAGCAGTGAAGGATTTAAGCGCGCCCAAGGCAAAATCAGTTTTATCCCTGAGGAGTATACTCTACTTTTCTCACCTTTTGCGAGACAATAAAAACCAAGGCTACTAGAAAATCACTTTCGTAACTCGACATTTTCTTAATGTTTTATTCTATCTTCTTTTGCAGTTTTGTCTCATACTGATTGCACCGTATTGAAATACTCGCGGCTTTTGTTTTAAGTATTGATTTTTTTTCGTTCGGCTTGCCGTGGCGTGGCCAGCTCGATTTTCGAATAAGCTCGATTTTTCGCCGCCGTCCTCCTCCTCGCCGTCGGCCACCAGCAGCTGCAGCAGCCGCGCGCCGCGCGATTTTGACGAAATTAGACTTTAAATGCATAACAATAAGAACTAAGAGAAGTGAGAATCACATTACTGCCCGGCGGGTTATAATGAAATTCAGTACAACATTACACCCCGGCAAAAGACAGGGGCTATAATGATTTAGTTTGAGTAAGGTTTGCATGATATATACTACTCAAAACAAAATAAGGGCCACGAGGTATTTTTCATTTTGGTGTAAATTATTAAACATTTACATATTGAAAGTAGTAAAATATTGAGTATACAAACTCTTTGATACCTAAACTTTTTAATATTGTAGTATTCATCTAATGCTGGCAACAATTTTAAATAAAATTTGATTTAAAATTATTTTTGAAAATTTTGATTCCATTTTCTTTGACGTTTTGCTTTCCTTAGCTTCTTGGTTTATTAGAAATTATCAGAGTTCATTGATATCTCGAGTCAGAAACATCTTTTGCAATATGCCACAAGCACGCAGGCGTCATATGGACTCGCTGACAGCAACCAGAGCCGTTACAATGATTGAAGAAGGTCATTCGCAGCGATCTGTGGGTTTGCAACTGGGATTTTCTCGAAGAGCTATTCAAAATCTATGGAATCGTTTCCAAGAGACCGGCAGTGTTAGAAGAAGACCTGGTTCGGGCAGAGTTTGCATTACAACAGCTCAAGAGGATCGTTACATTCGATTAAGTGCGCGCCGAGATCGCACAACGACGGCCCGCAAGCTGCAAAATCGTTTACGGCTCACAACGGGTACTCGTGTCAGTGACCAAACTATTCGTAATCGATTGCATGAAGACCAGCAGGCATCAAGAAGGCGAGTTGTCCGTATTCCATTAACCAGAAATCATCGTGCAAATCGTTTAAGATTTTCCCGTCAACATTTGGACTGGGACATAAACCAATGGGGCATGGTGCTCTTCACAGACGAATGCAAAGTTAAATTTTTTAACGACGATCGGCGTATTAGAGTATGAAGAAGACGCGGCGAGAGATTTTCAGAAGCCTGCATCCATGAAGTCGATCGTTTTGGTGGTCCAAATGTAATGATTTGGGGCGGGATAAGCTTACACGGCAAAACTGAGCTCGCTATTTTAAATGAGGGTACTGTTACTGCTCAGCGGTATATTGAGGAAGTCGTCAGACCACATGTGATCCCATTTGCCCAGCGAGCGGGTCCTGGATTCATCTTGATGCAAGACAATGCTCGTGCACACACGGCTCAAGCGACTCGGTTTGTACTGGAAGCGTCTTAAATTCAAGTCTTGTCGTGGCCGGCGAACAGTCCGGACTTAAATCCAATAGAGCACATGTGGGATCAGTTGAAACGAAGAGTTAGAGACGGTGATCAGGAAATCCACAACCAACAGCAACTCATCAACGCTGTTAAAAGGGCCTGGGAAGAGATTCCAATGGAAAATGTCAGGCATTTGTTTGAGAGCATGCACTCCAGGCTTCAGGAGTGCGTAACGAAACGAGGGGGGCATACCCGTTACTAAAAGATGAGCATGGAGTATTTTCTTTTGTTTTCAGTAACTTAACATTGTTTTTATTTTTAACCTTAAATGTGTTTTTTCTTTCAAAAGCAAATAAACTTTTTAATCATTATTATTGGAATAAATTTATTGGTCTACACGGTAAAAACAACATTAGTTTTCGTTATGGAGACAAAAAAATTTATATTGGTTTTATTATTTTCATGGTACAGACAAAATACCTCGTGGCCCTTATTTTGTTTTGAGTAGTATATAATGAGGCATTGTCGAGCAGGTCGTGTGAAAAAATATTTTTTAACATTCGGCGATTGGAACCGACCGAAAAAGTTAAGGTGTGTGTGTGTTTGTGTGAGGGTCTATAACAAAATAAAATTCGTCTGATCCGAAAAAAATGCGTACAGTCCGCCTGATTAGGGTTGTCAGTGCTTTGTAATAAAGTACTATACCTTTGCATTACATAAACCAGGGGCGCCACGCCGCTGACTTCAATGTTTACATACGAATCACATGATTTGTTTTTACAATGAATAGGTGATTAAAGCAATATAATAATATTATTTTAGGTACTAAACTTCAAAATAAATATCATTAATTAATAATCATTATCACCAACACTCATCAGCTTCCCTATGGATAGATAGGGAGAGTGGAACCCACGTGATCGGCCCAGTGCGGATTGGTGGTTGTTAACGACTGCTAATACAGCCGGAACTGTTTTTAGAAAGTTTTGTTTTGAAGCCGGTTTGCAGAAACTATCTAGAAGATATTTTTGTCAAATTTATGTTTATGGAAACTTATTGTACCTATACTTTTCATTGCTTTTGCAACCTTTTTCGCTTTGGGGAAGTACTGCGTTCTCCAACGTAACATCATTTTAAAATACAATGTGCAATAAAGTTATAAAATTATTTTATTACATTTATTTAGTAGAATAAATCACAAGTGGGTTTACAAGTATGAATACTTGATTTGATTCATGTGCTCTAAGGTGTAGTGTTAAACCAACAACAACAACAACAAGGGTATCAAACACAGAGGTCACGGTTCAGTTCTCAGCGGGGTGTATATTATTTTTGAATTCTGTAAGTACCTTGATTTGAATTTTTCAGTTTTCTTTTTTTGTGGCACCTAACATTCACGAACTTAAGTCATTGTTAGAATTATGATTTTAATATGTCCCCAATGATGTTAATGGTCATCGATGACCCGTAGCGGCCATCATTAGCGCGGCCTTGGCTGCCACGGTGGCTGCGCATGCGCCGCGCCACGGGAATTTGGACACAAATTTAATGTCATTAGACCGTTGACATTTCGCTTAATTAGCCATTTAGACGGTAACCCGAGTGAGAAAAAACCTGCCATTTGGCATTTAGATCTCTATAACACGAAATGGACTATCCATTTCTAATTTCTATCATCATCATTTCCAGCCCTCTTCACCCTCTGCTGAGTATAGCTGCTCGCCTGCCTGCCGGTCTGTCTGACTGACTGCTTGTCTCGCTTGGGTCGCGCTATTCTTTAGTCCTTTTTTTAGATTCCCCGCCGTTCCCCCAAAAAAGTCCAGTGACGTTGAATAGGCCACCTGAGGCTAACAGCAATGTAGAGGTGTTTAGATTAGCTGTACTAAAAATAGAACTTGAATTTGATTAGCTAAGACTGTATGTACAAGCCAGCGGTTTCTCGCAAACCGTGTTAATGCTATGCCCACTAGATACTTACTAAATGAGTTGGTAATTAAGATAAAAATCAAATAAAAAGAAGCCTTTTTGCCTTAGTGTTTGTTGTTGTGACCATATTTTTTTCCTAACTACCCAAATCATCTGACATTATTTTTAAATATGTTTACGGGTAAGCATAATACCTTGATCTCACCTGATGTTAAGTGATGATAAGACCATTAATGGAAGCGCACTTCACCCGGGATCCTCAACTAGTGAGGCACTGGCTATCTTATCTAGCCGGAACATAACAATACTACAAACATTGATGTGAAAGTCTTTGATAATTTTTTAGCTAGGTAGGTAGCTAGCTCGTGGTCTGCGACCGGTGTGGTTACCAGTAGACCACAGAGGCGGTTAAGCTAGATCTTGTTGTAGAAAAGGTTACTAATGTTGTCAACGCTTTCGTTGCCAGATGGGGTGTGGCAGGATCTTGGCAACGCTGCGGCGCTGCAAGCAGCTGAACGATGAGGACACCTCGACGCCGCTGTCGCGCTGCCTGGGTCTCTTGGACCTGACGGCGCTGGGAGTGGGCAGCACACTAGGGCTGGGCGTCTACGTGCTGGCTGGGGCGGTCGCTAAGGACGTTGCCGGCCCGGCAGTGACGCTCAGCTTCTTGGTGGCTGCAATAGCATCTGCTTTCGCTGGTAAGGCTTATTGATAGTCTAGAACGATCGAGAAGTTTTCGCGCTGCCCGATCATTCTGAACATGACGGCGAGGTATCACGCTGGGGCCGGCCGACAAGATTCTTTGATAGTCAACTGACTAGAGCGGTCGCCAAGACCATCGCTGGCCCGGCAGTGACGCTCAGCTTCTTGGTCGCTGCTAGTTAGACTATTCCCAAGCCTTTCGCTGGTAAGGCTTGTTAATAGTCTTCTGACTGTCTAGTATGATCTAGAATTTGCTGGACGGCTTAAGGCTGGGTGTCTAAGTGAATGCAGGAGCGTCGCCCGCGGTTAGATTGTCAATTGTTTGGAGTCTCAGACACAACAAACAGCACGAAATCGTGATTCATGATACCATTGGAAACGATAGAACGCAATCACAATGATATAATGTAACCACATGTTTACACAAAACATGTTACATATTTACTGCTGAGACATAGCTCACTGACAATCATGTTCTCAGATATTTTCAAGTTGGCAAGAAATTATATTAAATTCAACATTTATATTTTATTCGGAAAACACAAAGAGATATTCAACAATTCTAACAACTAATTCCACACTGTACCCTATTTATTCGGGCACTCCTGGCACACTATGTGACGAACATTTGAATGAGGACAAGGCAACACCACTTAGAGCAACCCGACGGACGCGAAGTCACGTACTGTGGTGTCCACGCCCCAGAAGGGGGAGAGGTTGTAACAGAAGGGATGGAATTAGAAATTTGTAGTGAGCGAAGTAAATAGCGCAGACGGGGAAAGAGCCTATGCATTGCTATGCAAGTACCGTCGCGCTCTCACGAGATTCGGTCCGTATGCCGCAAGTACCAGGGTAGCAGGACCATGGGTCGGTGGAGGGTTGTACCCTATTTATTATGTTTTCGCATATAACAATATTTCATACATTTGCTATCTGTTCACAATCACAACTAAATTATATCCCTTATCCCCAGGTTTGTGTTACGCCGAGTTCGCGTCCCGAGTGCCCAAAGCCGGCTCCGCCTACGTGTACAGCTACGTCAGCGTCGGCGAGTTCATGGCCTTCACCATCGGCTGGAACCTCATCCTGGAGTACGTGATCGGCACCGCCAGCATGGCCAAGGGCATGGCCAACTACATCGACAGCTTGTGCAACAACACCATCGCGAAGACCATGACCGAGCTGGCGCCCATCAATGTGTCCTTCCTGGCTGATTATCCGGACATGTTCGCTTTTGGGCTCGTCTTTATGATAACGAGTAAGTCTAGTGCTTCTATATTGGTACAGAAAATATTGTTGTATTAGATATATTTTTTATAAGTGAGATTTTACCTGTCAATTTTTACAGTACAGCGCGATGTAAAGTATATCTTAATCTGTGATAGATAGATAGATAATACTTTTATTGCAACACTGTGAAACATAAAAATAAACAAAAATTAAAAATAATTTACAAAGTTACAATTTGGCTGTCTTATCGCTTTAAAGCTATTTCTTCCAGACAACCAGTCGGATGGAGAGAGCTAATAAACTGTAAAAGTTCTATCCTCGAGAGAAGTATATACGTCCTAGTATTTGTCCCAACAGAAATAAATGCCATTCCAAAAAAAGGCATTTCTACATCACTATCAACAGCAGTACAAACCCAGACGTCCCGGGTTGTATTCCCAGCGGGGTACATACATATTATATACTTAGTTTTAAGACAAAGACAAAAAATTTAAATTACTATTATAGTTTACCTTCTCGGTTTTGATGATGGGCCATACGGCTTGTCTTAAGTCCGCCTGCTTAGCTACTACCATTTAAGTGGATACCAATAAAGCAAAGTTAGTCTCTCATTGCAAAGCTTCGCCACAGAGCTTTTTCGTAACGTTCGTTAACAATAATAACGTTCAGCTTTATCGTCTTATGCACTGCAGTAGTTACTGCGTTATTTGCATCAATCGCAAAAGCTAAGCTACCCCGACCGCGGACTGTACCCGGATGGGTGACCGTAACTTGTTGATCCTCCATAACAGCACATCGTTATTTCGCAGTCCTGCTGGGCGTGGGCGTGAGTGAGTCCACCAAGCTCAACAACGTGTTCACCGCGCTCAACCTGGCCACAGTCATCATCGTGGTCATCGCCGGAGCCACCAAAAGTAAGGATATAGCCATCATTGTAATAAAAACATCAATAAGAATAAATACATCGCCTGCAGGTGACACAAAGCGCCATGGAACGCGCGATTCTAGTAGGATTCCGTCCAAAATCTGATTTCTGCCGCAAAGCAGCATTTTTATTTGCCGCAAAATTCCATTTTTAACTTTAACTCATTGCTCAATTTATAAATTTCTCTAGAAATCTAGCTAAGGAATTAGTAGACTAGCTTCACTGAATGGCAGCTAATGAACTAGTCATAACTTTCTGTATTTTGACAAAGCAAATCTAAAAACTATAGTATAATATTATTTTATTTAAAGGGTAAATAGGTACTAGACTAGACCCAGTAACGCATAAGAACTGGGCGTAGTGCAAATTTAATTTGCCATTCGATCAGCAGCCTCTTCTAGTCAAAAACGAGGAGAGTTAAAATTTAGCCAAATCCTCGTTTTTGTTAACGTGATCGAACGGCGAATAAAGCTCGCACTAGGCTCTCTGTAGATTTAGGGTCGACCACGTCGTGACTCGTGATACCCTTGGTGCTGCAAGTGTCCACGGATGGGCTGCAATGACGGCTTTTCATCAAGCGGGCCGTATGTTCTTTTCCAGGCTCATTAACATAAAAAAGTATATTGTATGAAACATTTATATGATGACAAGTGACTGTAATAACATTATCTAGGCGTATTAAGATTATAATTATATTTATCTTAAAGCTTAAACTTAGATTATAAACCGGTAATACTAAGCTTATACAAATATGGGGTGGATGACGAAATACTCAAAATACGTAAATAAAGTAAATTTTTATCTCTAGGTTTATAATAGCCATTGAGTAAAATCTGCGTGATCATGTATTTAAACCGACTAATGCTAAGTACCTACCTTACCTATGCACATAATATGTAATTTGAGCAGACTTAAATTATATTTTTCTTTTTTTGAGAGAGATTGCTGATTGCCTCTACGGCATTTTCAGCTTCACCGGGCTTTTTTGGGGGCGGCGAGGAACGTAAAGGGTCCCTCAAGCCGTGTGAAACGAATCACCTTCGGAGGTTTTCTAGAGGGAACGGCATGGCGCACTAGTGCGCGTCCCTGTGCCCTACTAGATTCTCCGAAGGGTTCGGATCGGATCGGGGTGCGGAGCAACCCGAGGGCGCTTCTAAATTCACGGGCCTCGGCTCGGGTTGACCGGGCCGTGGAAGAGGAGAGAAGCGCCCAGGTACATGTCTGTACCTGGTATAGAGCGAGTGTGAACCGGTTCTTCGTACCCTTGTTCTACGAGTACGGTGTCTTGGGCCTAAACTGGTGTGCATGTTTAGTGTGTGTTTCTGTAAATGTGTGGTGTCATTTAGAGGATCGGGCGGGGTTATAATATAGGTACATAAATCTGCATTAGAGATTTCATTATTACCTGTGTAGGCGTTTTACGGTGATACGTTTTATAACGATTTGTCAACAAAAACTGTTCACCTAACTGATGTCTGCCCATTAGACCGTATTATGATACGAATGAATGGTATACCATAAACGTGCTAGGAACATATCAGGCACGGATAGCAACACGACACGGGCTACTATGCCCACTACAATGTTTCAGCAGCGTATCCTACAGCATTTATCAGGTTTAATGAAATATTCTCGCCAACACAGACGGAACAGTCTAGTGAGCATAGTCTGATACTTTTCAATACAAAGTTTTTTTTGCCTGACACGTTTCCTAGCACAGTCTTATGGGCAGACACCTAAATACATCTTCATATCACAGGTGACCCAGCCAACTGGAAGATCAAGGTGGAAGACATTGCGCCAGAGTACCAGGCCGCGGCAGGACAAGGAGGCTTCATGCCGTGGGGAGTGGCGGGGGTGATGGCGGGCGCTGCCAAGTGCTTTTTCGGCTTCGTGGGCTTCGACTGCGTGGCTACCACGGGGGAAGAGGCCAAGAACCCGAAGCGAGACATCCCGCTCTCCATCGTCCTGTCGCTGGTCATCATCTTCTCCTCGTACTTCACCATTGCGACGGTGCTGACTATGATGTGGCCGTACTACTTGCAGGTATGCTACGTTGAGTTTGGAGGGCATGCCCATAGGCTGATGATGATTATAGTCACTTGCTTCATTGATATAAATAATTTTGACGGATCTGTCTCTAGTCTTTATAGACAACCGGTATAATTACACAGGGATACGTGGTTCAATTCTTGATGACATGAGTACCTACATGTTGTACTCATTTTATCTAAAAATATATCGCAATTACCATCGTCGCATTTTCATCACTAGCAAAATTTTGTTATGTCCGACTTATGACGAACTGGGAGAACAGGCCATAAACTACCACGCAGGCTCAGTGCGGCTTAGTGGTTGTTAAAGACTGCTAATGAAGCCGAGACTAACGGCTTTACGTGCTTTCCGAAGCACGGAGGATGTTCAACTTGAATCTTGGCTAAACACCATCCTGTCCCCGCGCCAGGACGCCGACGCACCCTTCCCCCACGTGTTCCAAGAGACCGGGATGCCCGTGATCAAGTGGATCGTGACTGTGGGCGCCATCTTCGCGCTGTGCACGAGCCTGCTCGGCGCCATGTTCCCGCTGCCCAGGGTGCTATATGCCATGGGCACCGACGGAGTGCTGTTCCGGCCACTCGCCAAGATCTGCGAGAGAACGAAGACGCCGCTACTGGCGACTTTCTTCAGTGGACTGCTGTCAGGTGAGAACATGGGTTAGACCGAGTAAGAGACTGAGAGTGAGAGCGAACAGCGCCTGCTGATGACAAACGAAGAGAGTAAGTACTTGCCGAAGTATTCCCAATTCTCGTTTTCGTTAACGTGACATTCGATCACGTTTCGATTCGATTCGTTCTAATAAAACTTGCACTATTGTCAGATGAAATGAAACCCGTAAATTAGATAGTTGAACTTTATAGTTTACCCATCAACCGGTTTAGGCCATGTGATAAGGATTAAAGAGCTTTGTCCAATAACCATAGATCTAGCGTTTATTTAGTTTAGCAATACAATTAACAGACATCTTGTAATGGATGTTAAAAATTGAGGTATAAATTGGGACTAAAAATAATTAAAAATTGGAGTTGCTAATAAATCATACACTCTTCCTAAAGCAATGGCAATGTATAAGTAATGTACCTATAATATTCTTTATTTCTTTCTTCTTGAAACTTATTGTTTATTTTGTTTTCCAGCAATAATGGCGGCGGTGTTCAATCTAAACCAGCTGATCGACATGATGTCCATTGGCACCCTGCTGGCGTACACCATCGTCGCTACCAGCGTCCTAATATTGAGGTACATACTAGTCTATTGCTACGTCCTTCCTTTTCTAATCAGCCCTTTTAGGGTGTTCTGATAATAAATTACTTATTAGACTAGGTCTGAAAGTTATGGTCTAAGATAATAGTGTCGACCTCCATACCCAATGACCAGCTCGTCTTTCTCTGAATATCATCACTTACCAAAAAGTGTGATGTGGACTGCTTCGCTAAAGTATTACTTCAAAAGAAATAAAGCATTTTTCATTCTCAATGAAAAACTGCATTCTAAACTAACAGTGGACAGAGAACCACCAACGCACCGACTATTTGAAAAGTTTCTTCTAGAAAGCTTTCATACTAAGGGTAACACTCCATTGAAGATGAGCTGAGCTGAGCTGAGCCGAGCTTAGTGGAAATCAATCATTACAGCCTTTTTATTTCAACGGCTCATCTCAGTTCCGCAGTGGACGGCGACGACGACGGGACGGTGGTTAGCAGAGCAGACATGAGCGGCGTTGTATTTCTATGGAAAACCGTCATGTGCACGAGCTGCGCGGTTCAAAGCGGGGCGGTGCAGAACCAAGCGGAGCGGACAGCCCCACTACGATTTTTAATCGTCTCTGTGGTCTATTGGTTAAGACCACCGGTTTAGACCCAGAGGTCCCGGGTTTGATTCCCAGCGTACATGTTTGTGTACTCAGTTTGGTTGGTGGTAGATGTGGCTATAACATCATGTCTATAGCATTGTTGTGTTCCGGCAGCTAGAGATAAAACAGACAGTGCCTCAGTATTTGAGGAGTCCAGGGGGCCTACCGCCTAACTCTATTGATATCGCTCTCGCTATCGCGCTCTATAGTTTATGGCGTAATCTTGCCATTTCGAAAGCTATATAAAAGCAATATCGAAAGCTATAGGCTATAGCTTTCGATATTGCTTTCTTAATGCTTTCATATCGCTTTAGAAATTAAAAAATGACGCCATAAACTATAGAGCGCGATGGCGATAGAGTTAGGCGGTCGGGGGGCAGGTGAAGTGCGCTTCCACCTTCGGCCTGATCATCACTTAACATCAGGTGAGATGAAGGTCAAGTGCTTGCCCGTAAGATTAAAAAAAAATGGAGAGGAGTGGGGCTGACTGCCCGTTAGTTGCAGATAAAGCCGCTCCGTCCAGCTCAGCTTCAATGGAATGTCACCCTAAATTTAAATTCTATTCCACTCTCAGGTATGAGGAGGAGCAGACGCCCGCGCTGCAGGGCATAAAGCCAGTGCCGGAGACGCCGTACTCTGTAGCGCGCCAGACACTCAACTTGCTGGGGCTCAAGCACCCCACGCAGCTCTCCGCCAACATAGCCAAAGCCACCATCGCCATATTCTGTGAGTACACTCGGGATGCAGTGAGAACTGACCCTAGCATTGGGTGGCATACACAGACTAGATCTTGTAGCCTGACCTATTTTTTATGTTTTTAAATGTTTTATTTATTTTGTTTAATATTTAAAAATGTAAATTTATATGAGAAAAAATAAATAATAATAGTCTTTATTGAATGACTTATTTTACAATATATCCAGAATACTAAACATACTATATAATGTCAAAAATACACAAGTGCCTGAACTAGGATTATCCTGTTTTCCAGGCAAAAATAATGGGTTTACTACATTCTTAAATTAGCAATGCAAAACACATTTTTATTCTTAGCGACTAAATAAAAATAAAAAACAAAACTATATTATTGTTTTCTAAAGTTTACGCGAACACCACACATTGAAATGAAACAACTTTTACGGATCTACTCGCGTTTATTTTACACATTAGTTTTAATTAATGTTTATCCTGACGTTTCGAACCCTTTGCAGGGTCCGAGGTCACAGGGAGACTGAGGTGTTGGTCGTCTCATAATTAGTTAGTAGCTTGTATATAGTACACTCGGCGTCAAAAAAATCGCACCTCTTAGAAAATCACTTTCAAATGTCATTTACTCTTGATATGCACATGCAGTCGCATTAATTATGATTTTATTTACAAGGTTACTTAATTAACTTAATAAAAAACATTACTTTTCATTATCAAATAAAACCTAATGCAACAAATAAAGTGTCACAAAAATTCGATGCAAATTTTGCTACCCGTGAGAGTTGCTAGTTGCGCTTCCTTTGTGGGTATAAAACGGTCAACACGGGTTCAATGTGGGTCATTCGCTATTCAACCGTTGAAGAGGACACACGCACAGATTTTGATGGATACCACAGCTGATAAAGCCGCTCAAGTGGTTGCACTACTGCAATCAGGGGTGCGGCAGTGTGATGTCGCCCGGCAACTGAACCTGAGCCGTTATTCCGTTCGAAGAGTGTACCAGCGCTTCATAGAGACCGGTGGCTATATCCGCAGACACGGTTCGGGTAGACGTCGCTGCACTTCGGAAAGAGACGACCGGTTCGTTGTGTCGAACTCTTTGAGAAATCGTTTCTCCAACGCTGTTGAGTTGCAACAGCAGCTCCAGGCAGTTCGCAGACGCACCGTAAGCGTATCTACGGTTAGAAGAAGATTGAAGGAGAAGAAGATAGCGGCCCACAGAGCTGCTACGGGTCCAAAATTGACTGCAGCGCATCGGCGAGCCCGCTTGCAGTTTGCTCGTGACCACGTCGATTGGACCCTTGAGCAGTGGAGAGCTGTTCTCTTCTCAGACGAGACGCGAGTGTGTCTTTTCTGCAACGACCGACGGAGAAGAGTATACCGGAGGCAGGGTGAACGTTTCGCCCAAGCCTGCATCCAGGAGACGGTGGAATATGGTGGCGGATCCTGCATGTTCTGGGGCGGTATGTCTGCTGCCGGCAAAACCGACCTTGTCTGCGTCTCCCGGACTGGAGGTGCTCGCGGACAAGGGTCGCTGACTGCTCGCCGCTATGTCACTGAGGTCCTGGAAGTGCATGTGGTCCCCTTTGCCGAATCTTTTGGCGAGGGGTTCACATTAATGCACGACAACGCTCGCGCTCACACTGCAGGCATCGTGAGCGACTTCTTGCAGAGGTCCCAAATCTCTGTGATGCAGTGGCCAGCGCGAAGTCCGGATCTGAATCCTATAGAGCACCTCTGGGACCATCTTAAACGTAAGGTTCGATCTCGGGATCCAGCTCCTTCGACTCTACAGGAGCTCCAAGACGCGGTGATTGAAGAATGGGGGCTTATCCCTCAAGAAGAGCTCCTAAAGTTGGTGAGGTCCATGAGGGACCGTATGGAAGCCGTGATCAGGGCAAGGGGGGGTAACACTAGATTTTAAGTTAATTTTAAGACACTTTTTGTACATTTTTCTTTGTAAATTATCTGTTGTTAATTAGGACTTAATTAAGGATTTTTATTATTTTATTAATTTTAATGTTGTTTGTATAATTATAATTAAACAGAAAGTTAAATTTATTGTTTTTTGATACTCCTTTTTGTTACCTTTCTAATGATACCCAACACTATCCTCTACATAAGGTTTAAGAATTTTTAAAGATGATTTTTAAAAGGTGCGATTTTTTTGACGCCGAGTGTATATTGTACCGGATAAACATTAATTAAAACTAATGTGTAAAATAAACGCGAGTAGATCCGTAAAAGTTGTTTCATTTCAAAACTATATTAATTTATAAACTTATCTTCCTATATATATAAATTAAACATTATTTATTTTAAAATAGGAACCTTACTCAATTCTTAAATAATAATGTATACTACTCTATTAATACCATGAGAAGGCGCTGGAGACATCGCACTCCGTAGCGAGTAAAAACTGCTGGGGCTCCAGCGCCCCACGCAGCTCTCCGCCACATCGTCAAGGCCACCATCGCCATATTGTGTGACACCGAGGACCGCTGCGAGACCTTACCCGAGCATGCCGACGGACGCTTCAAATATGACAAAAGTTTTTGTTTGTGCAGTCGTGCTGGCGCTGGCGACGTGCGTGCTGCTCCGCTGGGAGGCGTCGGCGGCGGCGCTGGGCGCGGCGCTGGGGGCACTCGGCGCGGTGCTGCTGCTGCTGCTGGCCGTGCTCTACCGGCAGCCACGGCATTCCGTGCGGCACCTCAGCTTCACGGTCAGTATTTATTTAACGACAATCCTCAATAGTCAGCCCCTTTAGACAAGTGGCAAAACGCTAATATAATAGAAATCAAATGAAATTATTATTGTACGGAATTGACATGAGTCAACGACACGTTTAAATGACGTTTATGCCTATCCCATATTCATTATATTTAATTTATATTCTATTAGCGTTTTGCCACTTGTCTTGGGGGGCAGTTACCCTGGTAGTAGGAAGGATTCTATCCAGGTTCTAACTGGACGGAGACTGAAGACCCCATATCCCATACAAATCATCAGCCTATATTAATCCACTGCTGGACAGGCCTCTCCAAGGCCACGATTCGCGCCTTCTTACGCACCATCCAGTTCTTGTCAGCCACCTTGCGAAGATCTCTCCACCTAGTCGATACTTAAGTGTAATACGGAGATTTTGACAATTATGGGAAGCATAAAAAAGTTAAAATATTAAATTAAAATAATAAAAAAATATAATTTATTAATTATATTTAATTTATTTAAAGTCTCCAATGCCGTAATAGTTAAGAGTAACACCTATTTCAGCCGCCAAGCAGCATTATATCGTGACTAGCTGTGCCCCGCGGTTTCACCCGCGTTAATTAGCGACTGCTTCACTCCTATTAGTCATAGCGTGATGTAATATAGCCCATAGCCTTCCTCAATAAATGTACTATTCAACACAAAAATACTTTTACAATTCGAACCAGTAGTTCCTGAGATTAGCGCGTTCAACCAAACAAACAAACAAACAAACTCTTCAGCTTTATAATATTAAGTGTATATAATAGTTTAAAGATGAGCCGTCAAACTCCTATATCAAATATTAATCTGTGTCTATTGTTGTCAGGTTCCGCTAGTGCCGCTGGTGCCGTACCTGAGCGTGTGCATGAACGTATACCTGATGGTGCAGCTGGACTACCAGACCTGGGTGCGGTTCATCATCTGGCTGGTGATC
Organism: Eudonia truncicolella; assembly: GCA_949315975.1. Taxonomy (NCBI): domain Eukaryota; kingdom Metazoa; phylum Arthropoda; class Insecta; order Lepidoptera; family Crambidae; genus Eudonia; species Eudonia truncicolella. The sequence continues at coordinate 17,041,326 of OX438835.1, read as the reverse complement.
GGTGAGTACTCACGCCTTTACACTTGATACTTCAGCAGTAACACCGTCAAAGAAAAACCAGTCTTACGCTGTAAGCACTTTGGATTCGTTTTCGCATGATCGAGTCGTACCAATAGGAAAATGTTTTCAATACTTCAAGTAATTTGGGAGCTCGCAGACTGAGTGCCAATACGAAACTACTCCTTTTTAATACATCAAATAGGTAAGTATTTTATTATTAATTAATTAATTAAATATATAAATAAATCACAACCTAACTTGATGGTAAGTGAAGATGTGGCGTAATATGGTTATCTCGAATGAGCTTCAATACTGGTACCCGCCACTTGTGATGATAAGGCCGAAGGTGGATCGCACTTCACCCGGAACCCTCAACTACTAAAGCACTGGCTATTTTATTTCTAGCTGCCGGAACACAACAATGCTACAAACATTGATAGCTAGACAGGCGGGCAAACAAGCCCTAGCACCAACCAAACCAAGTACACAAACATGTACCCCCTCTAGGAATCGTACCTGGGATCTAAGACCGGTGATCTTAACAACTAGACCACTGAGGCGGACATTCCCAGAAACTCGACTGGTCGAGAGCTACGCAGCTCTTGTCCTTCTGCATGTGCATACTTAGAAATAATAATAATAAACTTTCCTACACTCACACCAATTATCTAGCCCAAGAGAAGCTTCGTCATGAAACTCGTTAAATGGTTACTAGACAACGGATAAACATACTTAAATACATACTTATTATACATAGGAAACACCGAGACTCGAGACAATTTAGAAAAACAATAATTTCTAAATTGACCCGACCGAGGATAGAACCCGGGACCTCAGAGATGAAAACCGGTGTACAAACCACTCGACCAAGGAGGTCGTCACTACCTTATACTATAATTACCTATGAAATTGACGTTTTGTATAAAGATTTATCATAAATATATATTTATCATACTAACGTTTCTATAAAAAATGTGTAGTGTGTTTGTTTCACTAGCTAAATATAGCAGAAATAAAAAATAAAAAAATCAAGTACCTTCAAAGCTACAATGAAACAAAAGATCAATTCCACGAACAAAAAAAGAAGTCAATTTAAAAAAAAATGGGACGATAAAGACACAAAATGAATAGTCATTATTATTACTGAAGCCTAAGTAACATAGTCCTAATTAAAGGTGTATAATAATATTACAACCGGTATTGACTTTTAGAAGTAATACACCTATTAATAAGTGACAAAAAAACGTCAATTTCATAGGTAAGGACCCAATATTTGCTGGCGAAAGGGTGGGTGCTTGCATGCTGCATCCAAACTTAATAAACGAATAATTAAGCAAAATTAACACCCTTAGTAATTTTGAATTACATTTTTCTCGTACCAAATAAACAATCAATATGTTTCTTCATTCCAGGTTACTTGATATACTTCGGTTACGGCATAAGGAACAGCTCATTGAACGAGAAAGAGATACCAGTCACGAGCAACGGCAAAGTCGACGAAAAACACCACATTACGACCAAATTCTGACCACTTTAGCTTTGGTCGAAATTAAGTGACTAACATTTGACGTCGAAGTGTTTCTGTTGTCGAGCATTTCGGAGGTGTAGCGTTATGTAAAGATAAAGTTGAAAACGAATTTATTTGCCTAGTTTTTACTGTAGAGATAATATAATTAGGACTTGAAAGTTTTTCTGACATGGACTCAATTAACCTGTCCTCTATTATTCGTGACAATATGTTTAGGGAACACACTGTACTTATTTTAATTTGGGAAACCGCACTCACTATAACAAAATTTGACATATTATTCAACTCATTAATTATATGACATAATTATGCCAGTCATTTTATGCAATATCTTGAGAATTTAATATTACTGGTTTGTATTCGATTTATCTGAACAAATACTGAGAAGGTATCAATGATTTATGTAACATCAACATAATATTTTCACCATAGTTATTGCACACTGATATGACTGTATGTATGATTTTTTCCCATTCTTATCTTATTTTTATTATTATAGTTTACCTTAAAGTTTGTACAGTGAGTCGCTCAAACAAATTGTATGGCAGATTCCAACTGTGCCTGTAAGTGCAGTGATTCTTCACATAAAAAAAGGTTTGAAACAGACATTTCTGACAAGCTTTTGTATCAAAAATGACAGGTTTTAACATTCCCTAGCCTACTACAGCTCACAACAGTCGGTAATTTCCGGCTTTTGAAGCATCGTCCCATTGAGAACTATTAACTAGTTTTAAAAGGCAAGGCTGGCAAACGGTGGCGAAAAATCAAGAGGAGTGACGGGAGGGGGGGGGGCGGGGCACTATGGCACAACACAGGCTAACTGCTAGGCTAACGGCGACTGAAATTCCATCTCAGCTATATATTGCCATTTCTGTCACCTTATACAAAAAATTGCAGTTTAGCTCATCTTGATCTACAATGGGACCGCGCCCCTAAGTATATAGTATACTAAAGTAACCTACTTACAGCGTACACAACTTTGTAATTATGTAGAAGACATAAGAACTAAGAGTTTTGTTTTGTAGAATTCTAGAATGCTTGTAAATATCTTTGGTGGCCTTAGCACGTAGCGAGTTAATGTTGTAAAACGACTTTAATATTCAACAGCGACTCAGTTATTAGACCAAAATTAAACCTCGTTTAAATGTAATGCTATAAAAATTTATGTTTTCAACAAGAGAACATCAGTTTTTAACTATTTTACATGTCTCTCTTTGTTTTAGAAAAAGAGGGAATGGACTTCGCTATAAATATAACTAACAATTGACAGACGCCATTTTATTGTATTTGTGACGTCATTTCCGTGCTATACCCACAGAACTCGGATATGTACTTAGTGTTAATATATTGTTGCTCATTAGCTGTTAAACATTTAATTTTATTATCAACTAGAGATGTACAGACACTACACACTTTACTCCAGTTTGAGACTTTTATAAAGTGGTAAAAGTGAATATCATAATTCCTGCATTATAATGTATTGCCGACATGAAAAAGAGTTGACCGTTCGTTATGACAGTTCATAAGTACTTGCCATTAATGTAGCCTACTTTATCTTAATAACAATAAGGTGCACATTTGACAAAAATATAGTCTGAAGCTGAATTAAATATTTATAAAATACAGTGAAAAAATTAAATGCCCACCCGACCCAGCCAGGAATCGAACCTGGGTCTTCACTGACCATTATGCTACCGGGAAGGCTGACGTAAGCACTGAATTTTTTTCACTGCTTTTTGATTTTTGATTGCGTTTTATGCGGCAGAGTGCCATCCATCCAACGGTTATTGCAGCCGATGGCTATGCAGATTCATCTTTACAGATGAAATACCACAAATTTAATAACACCGAAATACAGTGAAAAATAAAATTGATTCAGCTTCAGTGCAGCAATTAGCACTTTAAAATAAAAAGTAAAATTTAAATATAATCTGGCCACATTGATCGAGCCGGTGCAATTTCTTGTAACGCGAATATTAAAAAGTGTATATTGCATTACCTTCTACATCGACTATTAAGCATGAATACAGTTGATTGGCCACAAACTTATTCAAGAATGTCGTGATAAATAAGTTTCGTCTTTAACATAAGTCACAGCCATGATTTTATTTATATTTCATAATGTTGTTTCATAATTGTGATAATCGTGTGATTGTTTTTAATAATAATAATTATGTGATAATGTAATTTAATATAAGCTTTAGATTTATGTATTAACAAACTGTGATTTATTGGAGAAGTAGAAATATTATAATATGAAATAAATAATTGTATAATTATTTGATTTTTATATTTTACCACACGCTGTTATATCTTAAGATAGAAGTAAACAAAAAGTACAAGTAGTAAATATTTATTTTTATAAGCCTTAAAGTTACCTCACTAAGTACATTCAACATTGCAATACCTAATAAATACATTTTTGAAATTTAATAATAAATACATCTTACAAAAAATATTGCTTATATTTCCATAGAAATAAATATTGGTATAAATATAATAATATTAAAGAAGTTACATTCGATCATTATTGAAAGTTTAAATTCAGTTTAAATGCAAAGAACATGTTTATCTTATTTAAAATCTTCGCAAGGCTTTGCAAAAATATACCTATTCCTATTTCAACAAGCACAGCTTCCACATAGCAATAAAATTGTTAAAGTCCATAAACTAGAACTGCAAAGTAATCACGTAACATAAACTAATGACACTAAAATGGATTTTAAAAGCATCACTATGTTATAACTATTTATCGAAGCACTCCTGCTTAATACAGATTTAACCCTTTTCAATCTTATGAAGAATGAATAAGGTTTAATTTTATGTGGTCGCTATGTGATTTCTTAATATTTATTTCAGCTTAACAAACAAGAAGCTGTTTCACAGCCATGCAATACTATTTTATAAACACAACGAGAAGCTTTACCAATACTAGCCCGGCGGCGCTTATAAACTGGCTATCTCATAGCTAACTGTCGAAACACAACATTATTGTTATGGCGACAGATGGTGGAAGCTATCCAGATGAGCCCTACCCAAACAGAGCACAATAATATATATCCCCCGCTGGGAATTGAATACGGGACCTCAAGGTCTGCCACCGGTGGTTTAACCACTGGACCACAGAGGCGATCAAACTAATACTAGTACGAATACTGAATACTTAACACAATACCAAGAAGTACTTTAACACTACCTTAACGTCGATCTAGATACTTTGGTCGAATATAAAAGGAACGAATACCAAGAGATTCATAATTAAACCAAATTACAGTTAAATAAAAATGAGTTCTATAACAATGTCATCAAGACACAATTTCGTGTGACATTAACGATATTATTGTTTTTTAAATAAATATGGATACAAAATAATTAGGACATCATTATATTCATAATGACGACATTTAAAAGATAAGTTTTATGCCGCCGACGGCTCACAGCCTTCCACTGATAACAATAACTTATCACTTAATTATCTATCATTTCATTGGTAGTTTGCATTAAAAAAAAGGTAAGAAAGATATCTAGGGAAATATATTTTAGAAGACATTGCGGGTGTTGCAGAAATGTGTTTCGTTTCTATTCTGGCTGCTGATTTATTTCACATACCCTACAAGATCACCCTACAAGACCATAGAAGATGTAGTTGGTACACTAAATAAATAAAATAAAATATTATCATTTTTGAAACCTTTCGTAAATATTGTTACTACTACGTCGTAACAGAGTAAAAAAATTGCAAACTGAGTCGAACAAATAAATTAAAACAACAATACAGTACCGCAGTGAGAAGGCCGTGTAGAAAACACTTCATATGCTGGATATGAACGACACGACGGTGCCGGTGGGGCTGGTGGGGCTGGCGACCCCGCCGGGTCAGCCGAGGGCGTGGGTAAGCCCTTCGTGGTTCAACAGGGCGGTGTGACTGTCAGTATGCAGTTCAGCCAGCTGCACAGCGTCGGTGGTGCGACGTCGCTCGGAGCTGTTCCACGCGCCGTACGTAGCGTAAATTATGAGGCCTGTGCAATACAAACACATTTATTTATTAAAGAGGCACCAAATAGTATAATAGAAGAACAACAAACAGATATTACAGAACTAAGTATGATTGATAACAGTTGGGCTAGCACTTAAGGCGAAACACTGAAAAATGCACCAATTGTCGTCGAATAAGGAAAGGACTATAAAAAGACGAACGAATTTGGAATTTTGATATTCATGTATTTATCTTAAATTTGCTTGCTCAATACAAGATTGTATAATTTAAGTTTTTTCAATGCAGGAAGAGTCCAGTAAATAGTCTAGTCACAAAAAAATACAAAAAATTTAATTTCCAAATCATTTATTCAGTTTAATATTATAATTACTTACGTTTACGTATTTTAATACAAATATTATTTAACAAATATTAATAAATCCTAAATAAACAGATTTCAAAAAACGTCTAAAGAAACGTAGGTGAAAAAAATCACTATTATAAAAATGTTATTCTTAACTTTGACATGTAACAATTACCAAGTGCTTAGTTGTTTTTATGCTAACTAGAAGTTTTTTTTACCAGGTCCCTCGCCGTTCACATGAATTATTAATAGGTTGAATTTCAATTACTATGACTACGTAATTATACTTAAATGAATAAGAAATAAACCTATACAACGATATATACCATTGCTATGTAAGACCATTGAAATCAAGTCATCGCTTGCTACAATGCTATTGCTATTTATGGGTATTGTAAGTCCCCTTTTTGAATCATCATCATCATCAGCTCATTCTATGTCCCCACAGCTGGTACACGAGCCTTCCCTATGGATGGATAAGGAGAACGGGCCATAAACCACCACGCGGGCCCAGTGCGGTGCGGTGGTTGTTAGCGACTGCTAATGCAGCCGGACCAACGGCTTTACTCTCGAGATGATAAACTTTTGATCACCTATCCGATGACCGGCCTTTGCGAAAATTGCTTAACCTCAGCACTCGCATACCGGGCGCGTTAACCACTGCGCCATCGAGCTCCTCATCGTATCGTATAGTGCCATCTTCATACTGAAGTTTAGAGATCAGTACAAGTGTCTCGTAGTCCAATGTAGCATATTTTAACTGACGATAGCTAGGTTAATACAGGAACAATGCCAATGCGCAATCGCATACCACTGTACAAGGGAGACAAATGCAAATGTCTATGTTGGACTCTCCTCCGGACCCCTTAAGGGGGACGAGGGTATACCCACTAAAAGATGACCGCTAAGATGATCCAGGGTGGTAAGGCCCCTGAGCATCGAAAATCTGAAAAACATTTTGCTCAATCTCTAAACCGGTTCGGTTCGACCGACGACGATTTAAACATACTGACACTAGAAGTAAGTTAGTGGTGTTGTGTGCTCACCGACAGCGATCCAGACGGCGAATCGCACCCAGGTCATGTAGTCGAGGTTCAGCATCAGGTACACGTTGATTAGGATGCTGAGCCCCGGCAGCCACGGCACCAGCGGCACCTGCCCCGAAATAGGGTAGTTGGCAGGTCAGGTTAACAGGTTTCGCGTAAAACGGAATGCATCCGATTGAGACAAAGAACTGTATGCAAGTTACAAACAAATTATATACGGGCCCTGTAAAGAGTTCGAAACTTGAAGATATATATATATTTTTACTTGTTAAAGGTAAACTGTCAGTCAACACAGTCGTGTTAAAACAACTATTGCTTGAGAACTGAGATAAGAAACCTAAACCTAAAAAAAAAATGCATTTTTGCTGGTTACTTATTTTGTAATTGGTAACACAATTTTTATATTATATTTTCATATATGTTTATTGTAACTTAAATAAGTGTATATTAGTAACATTAAGTGTATGTGTTTATACAATAAATAATTATTTAAATAAATATTAATGAAAATGTACACTTTGACTATTTTGTGATCGTTCATTTGATTTGACGAATGAGCGCGCGGTGGTAGTTGGCCGTCGGATGGTAGCAACCAATCGGGGAAGCGCGCGCCATTTGATTTGACGAATGAGCGCACGGTATTGCATTACTCTTAGGGCCAATTTCACCGGTGAAATTAAACGCGATCAATTCGAGTTAAACTGAGTTTACGCGCTAAACTGAGTTCCGCTCTCAAGGTTGCGTTTCACCGGCATAAACTAAACGTCGTTCAAGTTGAACTTGGTTCAGTTTCTGAACGGCCGATTTTCGACGTTTAGCTTAGCTAAACGCGTTTAAAGCTGTTTGCCTGTCATTGTCACGATTGTGTGGAGTACGGGAGATTGGTTTGTTTATTTATTTTTAAAGAAAGAAATAATCATTTTGTTAGAGATATAAAACAAAGATGAAAAGAGCCCTGGCACTATCTTTTGACGAAAATTTTGATGAGGATGAGTTTATTGTACGTCGCTCCAGATGGATACGCGAGAGAGAAGAACACTTCGACACTCTTGATGCATTGCAAGATACACTTTGTTTTGTTGTGTGGTGAATTTCACTATTGATATGTGTTTATTAGAACTACATTTTCTTTGATAAAATCTTGGTAAGATATCTAGTTTACAGTTACATCTGTAAACTGGCCTCATGTTTTGTGAAACTGAATTAAACTTGTATTATTTACTAAAAAAAAAGAGCTTACGCTTAGTTAAATTCCCTTTTTTTGGTGTCTGTCAGTACATATTAAAATCAAACTAATAAATAAATAGTAGTACCTAGGTAATATTAAACAGTAGGTAAGTACTACAATACCAAAATGTTGTAAAGCACACCACTAGCATTATTTGCTTAACATAGGCACCTATATAAATGCCTAATCTATTATTATTTTGTTTAAGAAATAACAGCGTGTCTCCCATTAACCAGTTGTTATGTGCCCTACGTTTAAAAGATCGGGTCCCTTTTCCTTTTTGACATCTTGGTCAAAATGGGTCGAAACTCAAAGATCTAGTCCGTTAAGCGAGGCCGTGGTCAATCATGAAAGCAAGAATCGAGTCCGTTTAGCAGGCAGTAGGTTGCCGTAATGACAGCCTGATACTGATATTGACAGCCTCAAGTCACTACAATATTAAAAAGTCCCCATGTATTTATAAAATTTATAAAATACAGTGAAAAAATTAAACGCCCACCCGACCCAGCCAGGAATCGAACCTGGGTCTTCAGCAATCCGGGCGGCTGCACTGACCGCTATGCTAAAGCTACGCTACGCTATGAAAGTCCCCATATATTAGTAGTTTTAACAATTTACCATACCATGTTTCAAGAGATATTGTTTTAAAATATTTGATCAAAATATTGTATATAAAATTTCTAATAACTATTACATTCTGAATATTTGTGTACGATTAACGTGATATGAATTTATATTTTTTTATTAATTTTCCCATTTGAGAAGGAATAATTTATTTTAAGGCAATTCGTTTAGTTCCAAGCCAGAACAAAAATAAAAAATAAAAAAACGTTTACGATGACATGTCATTCATTCATTCATTCTTTGTCAAAGCTAAACTAAGTTTTAATAAACGGGATCAAAACGAAGCCGGTGAAATCAGTGCGACGTGAACCGCGATCAAGACTAAGTTTTGAACTCGATTAGTCGAAACCAGGTTTTATTAAACTCGGTTTCTATTCGGGACGGTGAAATTGGCCCTTAGTGTCAATTAAATAAAATACAATTTTCAATAGAAAGAATTATTCTTTGTTATGAAAAATCATTTCAAATAATAACTAACCCATTTTTTTCAGAATATAATGTTAAAATTGCCTATTACTAAGGTGAGATGAAGATGAAGAGGTGAGATGTTAATTTATATAGTAATATTAGAAACCAACAAGTAGTATTAGAGCAAGTACAATAGTCCCAAACACATTGCAGTTTTTAATATTTAGGCCTCTGTATTTCGCCACAGACTGAGTTTAGAAGAATGTGTGCATAACAATTTTTATAAGATATAATAAATCCTAATCGAAATTCAGCAACTTATAAAAAAAAGGCAAGCTACCCCCATACACAATGGTCATTGTCTTTTAATGTTCTCACTTTTCCTTTTTTTCTTTTTTCTTTTGATGGACAGTTCTTGCTTGCGTTTACAATACCATTCTATAGCTTTATTAGATACATAACTGTGAGTATTTGTTAAAGTCGTCCAGTTGCAATACATAAATTATTGAACACACGCTTGTCTTTTACTTGGTACCGAGCCACAAGCAAATTGAAACATTAAGATTTCAACACTAGTCGTTATGCAGATCCTTGGGGAGCAGTGGACGTCATCATCATCATCATTATCATCATCTTAACCGAAAGATGTCCACAAAGGCAAAGGCCTACCCAAGACTCTCCACGACTGGTTTTGTGCTGCTCGCATCCAGCGGCTACCCGCGACCTTCATCAGATCGTCGGTCCACCTTGTTGGAGGTCTGCCCAGACTGCGCTTTCCGGTACGCGGTAGCCATTCGAAGACTGTTCCGTCATCAGTTCTGCGAGCGATGTGCCCTGCCCCCTGCCACTTGAGCTTAGCAAATCTTCGGGCTATAGCGGTAGCCTCGAGCATAGTCCTCTTTATTTCTCTTTGAGTGATCTCGAGTCTTCTTTTAGGTCAGTGAGCGATCACGTCTCAATCCCGTATGTCATCACTGGCAACACACACCGGTCAAAGACTTTCGTCTTGCGGTATATCAGTGTATGGAGACGAAAGTCTTTGACCTTTGTCCTTTTAGATAAGGTGTACATACCGAGAAGGCGAGCTTCTTCTCGGAGACGGGTTGTCGGGCCAGCGCGCACAGCGTGGCCAGCACCAGCGCCCCGGCCGCCGCCAGCGCCGCCGCGGCCGCCGCGTGCCCCGCCAGCGCCAGCGGCAGGCACTGCTTCACCGCGCCCATCAGCAGGAAGCACCACACGCCTGGCGGCACACTCAAAATCAACACAATCATTCAACTCAACACACTAACTTAGAAGGTCCTTCTTAAAAAAAAAACTACATCGCACAGCTCTTTTGGATACGTAACCTAAGTGCGTGACCTTAGTGACGCAGACCTTAGCGGCGCGCCTGCTCGCACATCGGATAAATTGGTACTTGTCATGTGTCTATTTCGCGCGCCGCGGATTCCTCTTGCATGATCAGCCGTCCGTACCGTAGCGTAGCCGTACCGTAGAGGGTGACGAGCGCGGTGACGAGCGCGGCGCTGAGCGGCGTGGGCGCGGCGTGGGCGTCGGCGTTGACCAGCTGCCGCAGCACGGCGCGCGGCGACAGCGCCAGCGGCTCGGCCGGCCGGTGCGCCGGGCTGCGCTCGTACCTGCACCAGGTGGACGTATACACTTATAATTGTGACCTTTTTTTTTTTGAGAGTTCGCCTTTGGCCTTAAACTGCCGATGCAGTCAGTGGACATTTTGGAGGCGGCGAGAAACTTAAAGGGTTCGTTGAGCCGTGTAATCGAATATCGTCAGAATGTTCTTAATGTTAAAAAAAAATCAGACACTAATTGAATTTCTATAATTCAATTATTTGTTGTTCACATGGCACTCGAGCTATTAAGATTTTGAGAGAAAAAATTTAGAAGTACGCTGTCAAAAAATATACCTAATATGGTTAAGACCCTTTATAAGTTTCGGTATATCATACATATCTTCCAATTTCATTTATTTGCAAATCAATTTAAATTGTACTTTTTATGCTAAAGGAAAATACAGATACAGTAAACAAAGTACAAAATATTGTATTTGATAAAGTTTATTAAGTTCTGTGTGCTTCAGATGAGAGACCGACCTGAGCAGCAGCACGCAGGACGCGACCATGGAGTAGGCCAGCAGCGTGCCGATGGACATCATGTGGATCAGCTGCTCCAGCTCAAACACCATGGCCAGCGTGCCTGAACCCAACAACGAAGAAGGATAAAATTAACGCAGTAAAATAATCAAAAATCGTAATCTTCAACGAGAGACTTTAAAGACCTTTTCGGTAACGTATAATCAAACAATGACAATGTTACAAAAACAAAAAATGTAATTTCCTTCTACAACGACTACAGATTGATAGAAATCGTTCCATTGATCGAAGCATGTCAATGAAATAACTTTATTATTACGTCACCAGATTATTGTATTTTTTTTGTATATTGCGTTTTAACATACCCGTTGTGCGGATGCGCATGGGTGTGTGAGAGCGTACGCGTGTCGTGTGCGTGTGCGTGTGCGTGCGCGCGTGCGTGTGCGTGGGTGCGGTTACCGGTGAGGAGGCCGGCGAGCACGGTGCCGGCGAGCGGCGTCTGGAAGCGCGGGCTGACGGCGCCCAGGAAGCGGAACAGCAGCCCGTCCGACGCCATGGCGTAGATGATGCGCGGCAGCGGGAACACCGCGCCCAGCAAACTGCCGACCCACGCCACTATTACTTCTCAACTATTCATTTAAAACACTTTGCTTGGAACAATCAAAAAGGTACATGACAAAAATGTTAATAAAACAATGGTTTGCGGGAAGCCGCTGGATGCGAGCAACACAAAACCAGTCGTGGTGATCCTCGGGGAAGGCCTTTGTCCAGCAGTGGACGTCTTTTGGCTGAGATGGTGATGATGATGATCTGCAGAAGGGTTAAGTTGAGTTGCAGACAACAACGCTTTCCTAACAGAGTCCAAATTTTATAACTACATTCCTAACTTTTATTTTACAAACAAAATAACGAAATAAGTAATATTTAACAATCATTTAGATTTTATTTTATTAAGTACTAGCGGCCCGTCCCGGCTTCGCACGGATGGACATTTCTTTTTTAATATAGCCTATGTTACTCAGCGCTAATATAGCATTCTAATGGTGAAAGTTTTTTTGTAAATCGGTCCAGTAGTTTTTGAGTTTATTCGTTACAAACAAAAATACAAAGCTTTCCTCTTTATAATATTAGTATAGAAAACCCATCCTCATAGCAGGGCTTTAAATACCGTTATTTTCAATAACCGTTACTTTTGATATTAATAAAATACCGGTAACGATTTGATACCGGTATTAATAATACAGGTTAACCGATGAGTACCGGTTAATAGTTTAGCAGTAAAATACCGGTATTATACACATATAATACTGGTACCAATACCGGTACCAGGTAACCAAATTTATTAGAGCTGGGATTGGCTCATCTGCACGCGTTGCGGTCACGTCTCGTTATTTTGCGCGTTCATGTTCATGTCGCGCGGTCGCAGTGCACTATCACGTGACAAACAGACTGGCAACGTCGCAGGTACCTACCGGTATTATTGAGGTAACTTGAAGAATCGGTATCCAGGAACCGAAATGAAAAGTACAGGTACTTACGTTATGATATGTTCAGGATAGAACATAAATAAATAAAGACTTGCAGTTTGTACTGGAATGAACTTAATAAAAAAAAAGAAATTTGCAAAATCAAAGGTATGTGGGTTCGGTACGATGTCCGTTGGCAAGTGGTGCTCCCCCCCCCTCCCCCCCCCCCCCCCTCGGTCCGTGTCACGCGTGCGGTGTGAACACCTGTATTTCCGTTACCGGTAATTCCAGCACTGTGGGTGTTGAAACATAAAATTGGGGCAGGGCGGGCGCAGTGTTATGCCTAATACATTTCCCGTGTTCTAAGAACGTCTGAGGCCAGCCGCTCTTTGAATGCATTTTATTACGTACACGTACGCAAATGCACAAGTTGTACCGCATACACAAGGTGCGAGCTAGTCGTGCGCGTACGCGCGTATTTTCCCAATGTCCGAAATCAATCCCAACATGTTAGGATTTTGCACGTGTGACGTGATTGTGTCACTCTGGCATTTTAACTGAAAAAAACGCAACCAGTGTGCGCATTCAATTCGTACGTTCAATGTCGTTCATTCATGTACGAGTAAAATTCGTACGGGAACGCATCCAAAGTGCAACTGCTCATTCAGTAGGTCATGTATAAAAAAGATGTTATTTTCTTACGTTACCTGGAGCAGAGCGCGCAGATGGCGCCGACGCTGACAGCGTACTTCGCCCACGGCCAGCCCAGCTGGTCGTACACAAACGGGAACGGGGCCTTCTCGTCCTGCCGACAACACAACACACAATAATTACAACAAAATACTTTTACAAAAAAAAAACCATTTCAACGATGGACAGATTTGATTACGAACAGCACACGCAAGCAAAAACCACTTGAAACTGGGAAAGCTTAATTTGGTCAATAATACGTGGTTGAAATGGCGTAGCGTAGAGTGAAGAGAGAACTTTCTTTCTTTCTTTAAATATAACTCTGCTTTTCAAAAATACATCTAGAAAAAAAAACTATGATATGTGTATTAAAATGTAATCCCTTTTAATATAAAGTTGTTAGTGAAAATATGTTAAGGAAATAATTGCAAAAGGGTACCACAGAAATGGTCTTTATAGTATTGATTATAATAATTTTTGACATCTTTTAAATGATGGAATTTGCACGTAGCCGACAGATTATATTGGTTCCAATGTGTAATTGTAACTATCATTAATATATATAATCTAGCAAATAAAGATACATTTTAAACTTTACATTACAGAACGAATTTGACAGGGTTTAACGCAAACTACTTACCGACTAATTCTTAACAAATAAAATAATAACTGCGTGTGTGCGTGCGTGCGCACGTGCATGCATGCGTGAATGAGTTGCGTACCTGCATGTAGTAGGGCAGCATGAGCGTGAGCACGGAGGACACGCCGCAGTAGGCCAGGAACACCACCAGCAGCGACGCCACCACCGCGAACGGGATGCTCTTCTGTGGGTGGCGCGCTTCCTCGCCCGCCGTCGCCACGCAGTCGAACCCTACAACACGTTAACATTTGTTAACTTTCAGATTTTATAACTTTATTTTACACACAAGACACACTTCCACTTATATGAGAAAACAAACATACACTCGGCGTCAAAAAAATCGCACCTTTTAAAAATCATCTTTAAAAATTCTTAAACCTTATGTAGAGGATAGTGTTGGGTATCATTAGAAAGGTAACAAAAAGGAGTATCAAAAAACAATTAAATTTAACTTTCTGTTTAATTATAATTATACAAACAACATTAAAATTAATAAAATAATAAAAATCCTTAATTAAGTCCTAATTAACAACAGATAATTTACAAAGAAAAATGTACAAAAAGTGTCTTAAAATTAACTTAAAATCTAGTGTTACCCCCCCTTGCCCTGATCACGGCTTCCATACGGTCCCTCATGGACCTCACCAACTTCAGGAGCTCTTCTTGAGGGATAAGCCCCCATTCTTCAATCACCGCGTCTTGGAGCTCCTGTAGAGTCGAAGGAGCTGGATCCCGAGATCGAACCTTACGTTTAAGATTGTCCCAGAGGTGCTCTATAGGATTCAGATCCGGACTTCGCGCTGGCCACTGCATCACAGAGATTTGGGACCTCTGCAAGAAGTCGCTCACGATGCCTGCAGTGTGAGCGCGAGCGTTGTCGTGCATTAATGTGAACCCCTCGCCAAAAGATTCGGCAAAGGGGACCACATGCACTTCCAGGACCTCAGTGACATAGCGGCGAGCAGTCAGCGACCCTTGTCCGCGAGCACCTCCAGTCCGGGAGACGCAGACAAGGTCGGTTTTGCCGGCAGCAGACATACCGCCCCAGAACATGCAGGATCCGCCACCATATTCCACCGTCTCCTGGATGCAGGCTTGGGCGAAACGTTCACCCTGCCTCCGGTATACTCTTCTCCGTCGGTCGTTGCAGAAAAGACACACTCGCGTCTCGTCTGAGAAGAGAACAGCTCTCCACTGCTCAAGGGTCCAATCGACGTGGTCACGAGCAAACTGCAAGCGGGCTCGCCGATGCGCTGCAGTCAATTTTGGACCCGTAGCAGCTCTGTGGGCCGCTATCTTCTTCTCCTTCAATCTTCTTCTAACCGTAGATACGCTTACGGTGCGTCTGCGAACTGCCTGGAGCTGCTGTTGCAACTCAACAGCGTTGGAGAAACGATTTCTCAAAGAGTTCGACACAACGAACCGGTCGTCTCTTTCCGAAGTGCAGCGACGTCTACCCGAACCGTGTCTGCGGATATAGCCACCGGTCTCTATGAAGCGCTGGTACACTCTTCGAACGGAATAACGGCTCAGGTTCAGTTGCCGGGCGACATCACACTGCCGCACCCCTGATTGCAGTAGTGCAACCACTTGAGCGGCTTTATCAGCTGTGGTATCCATCAAAATCTGTGCGTGTGTCCTCTTCAACGGTTGAATAGCGAATGACCCACATTGAACCCGTGTTGACCGTTTTATACCCACAAAGGAAGCGCAACTAGCAACTCTCACGGGTAGCAAAATTTGCATCGAATTTTTGTGACACTTTATTTGTTGCATTAGGTTTTATTTGATAATGAAAAGTAATGTTTTTTATTAAGTTAATTAAGTAACCTTGTAAATAAAATCATAATTAATGCGACTGCATGTGCATATCAAGAGTAAATGACATTTGAAAGTGATTTTCTAAGAGGTGCGATTTTTTTGACGCCGAGTGTAGTATATACATTCAATATTATTTATCATCATCATCATCTCAGCCAAAAGACTGGACAAAAGCCTCCCAAGGATCTCCACAACGACCGGTTTCGTGCTGCTCGCATCCAGCGGCTACCCGCAACCTTCACCAGAACTTCGGTCCACCTTGTTGGAAAAAACTTTCACGTCTTTGAAATGAAAATAAAAAGAATATATACTTTACTGCACGTATTCATAAAGACGATAATACAACACATAGTTGTAAAGTATAATACTTGGGCGTCATTGCGGCTGGAGCAACGGGAAAATGCTAAAGGTACAACGCAGAAAATAGTGGTTTAAAAAACTTTCGTTTACGTGATTGTTGTCGTGAGATGGTCGCCGATAAAACCCTGCATTGAGACACTGTATTTGGATATGGTCCGATCTCCTCAAGTGCTATTGTTCATGTGGAATGGGCTTAACCCAGCAGTGGCACTCTTGTAACATGATGATGGATAATGACAAAATTCAAAATTCAAAATCAGTTATTCAGTTTAGGCTACAAGTAGCTCTTGTGAATGTCACTATGCCATCGGTTCGTAAGTCTACTCTGGGCGGGAGATCTTGTACTGAGAAGAACCGGCAAGAAACTCAGCAAGTGTCCAGCTCTTTTCTCCCTTACAGCGACAAAAATGTTGGAAAATGCCCTATCATAGCAGGACACTTTCCATTACAAATAAACACAAAAATATAGAAGACAACCACAACATGTAAAAAAAAACACAGAATAAAAAAAAACTAAGTTAACAAATTTACATGACGATGATGATGGTAATGAAGCTCATGATGACCTTACCAATGAACCCATAGAAGCACACCGCAGCTCCCTTGATGATGCCGGCCAGCCCGTACGGCGCGAAGCCTCCGCTGCCGAAGTCCTTCTTCTCAGTCTTGGGCACCTCGGAAGCAGGGATGCGCCAATTCTTCGTGTCCGCTGAAATTTTATTTAGTTTCAACAAAAATGTGGCCAGTAATGATGGCTGGGTTAACAGCCACTTTAAGGAAAATAAGATGTGAAAGAGGTTTTTTGATGGTAATGAACACATTATAAAAATACTTATTTCATAAGATTTCAATTCATTTCAAAACTTTCGATAGTAGACTTTAAATCTTGAATTGAATTTTATGCAAACGTCTTTTTTATAATTTTATATTAACTCTCAACATCTCAGTATTTCCCTTAAGTGTAGAAAGCTTAATTAATGAGCCTCTGATGTCCAGTTTTTTTTTCTTAGGCGACATTTGTTATTGTTTTTTTTTTATAATAAGTCTGAATTGTAATTTTTATGTTTTGTTTTCCATTAATATGTTCAATTATGATTAGTGTAGGTAGTGTTATTACTTATTGCATGCAGTGTTTACTCCAAGAAGATTCCACTCTATATATTTTTTACGATATCATGTAATGTTGATATGTAAGATTTGTGTGTTAAGTAAACCAATTAAAAAAAAAACAAATTAAAAATCAGCTAATTGGACTGAAAGTTTATTGATAGAAAGCAGAAAAGTTTATATGGAATTCCAAAATACGGAATTGTCTTCTGACCTTTGAAGGATCCGGAAATGATGACGAACACGACGACGATCAGATTGACGCCGGTGCAGAAGTTGTTGAACTTTGTAGACTCCTTCACGCCGAACGCGAGCGCCACTGCAAACAAATGTACAATGAGCGTATCAACCAACACCAACCATAGCCTGCTATGTGGCTACTGGCTAAACCGACTGGTAGTTTTCCAATTCAGTATTTAAAAATAATTTATGTCAGTTAGATTTAGAGATTAGATTTATCACACGATTAAACGACTGACCGATAGCCGAATTGCCGGATTGACTGATTGTCAGATAGCAAGATTGACGGATTGCAATTATCACACGATTAAACGACTGACCAATAGCCGGATTGACTGATTATCGGATGGCAAGATTGACGAATTGCCGGATTGACGAATAACGTACTGATGGAATGACGGATTGCCGGATTGACCATTTATCGGAATTAACGTACTGAATGTATGACGAATTGATCGTTTGTCAGAATAACGGATTGACGGATGGCAAGATTGACGGATTGACGGATTTACGAATGAACGTACTGATGACGTTGTCGGATGACCGATAGCCGGATTGCCGGATTGACGAATAAACGTAATGTAGGATTGCAGGATTGTCGGAATGAAGGATGTACGTACTGACGCATTAGCAAATTGCCGGATTGACGGTTAAACGTACTGACGGATTAATGGATAGCCGGATTGCTGGTTTGACTGACTAACGTACTGCCGTCATGACGGATTGATTAATTTACCGTTTGACTGATTGATGGATTGACCGATTGACGGATTGAAAGATTGATTAATTGACTGATAACCGATTGACGGATTGACCGATGGATGGAATGACAGGTCTTATTCACCTGAGAAGACCATGATGACGGCAAAGGCGAACAGGTCCGGGTAGCGTGCCAGGTGCGGCGTGTCTAGCGGCATGACGGCCTGCAGGTGCGTGGACATGGCCTTGTCCAGCAGCGAGTCCAGGTACTCGCTAAGGGCCTTCACCACTGAAGCGGCTCCTGTTCAAATAGACGGAATTATTGGGTTAGTTAGTAGACCGTGTTTAATTTTAGACATTTGTTTTGATACATAATCCTGTTATGATGTTAACTAATTCTTTAATATGCATCATCATTATCTAACTAAGATGATTGCAGCTCATTTTTTATGTCCCCACTGGCACGAGCCTTACCCTATGGATGGATAGGGAGAACGGGCCTTAAACCACCACGCGGGCCCAGTGCGGATTTTGTTGTTAACGACTGCTATAATGCAGCTGAGAAAAATGGCTTAACGTAATTGCATTATGCTGAGTGGCAACCATTTGTTCAACAGCTAGTTACATTCATTTTAATTTATAATAATTGAACTTAAAGTGCTTGACTAATAAATATTCTTTTTTTCTTTCAATAAGTCAAAGTGCATTGAGAGGAAGAAACCTCTGCAGGTGAGTCCTGCGGAGGTTTAAGGTTAAGATAAGATAAGTACGATATACCCAAATTAAGCTATCAAATATAAACTTGATTTGATAACTACTAACACATCACAAGATAAGTTTAAAT
Organism: Eudonia truncicolella; assembly: GCA_949315975.1. Classification (NCBI taxonomy): domain Eukaryota; kingdom Metazoa; phylum Arthropoda; class Insecta; order Lepidoptera; family Crambidae; genus Eudonia; species Eudonia truncicolella. The sequence goes on along the minus strand of OX438835.1, from coordinate 17,022,180 downwards.
ACTTTCATAACATATCCTTCTACTATCAACAATCAAAGTTGTTCAATGAAGTACTGCCATAAAAATATTAAAAAAGCTATAAAAGCCACGCTTATCACAAGGTAACCAATACAAAGGATAAGATAAGCAGGTACATTGAAACCGGGAAAAAAAGGTTCCTTTTTAGTCAACACAGCTGGCATTGATAAGGGGCCATAAGGTTATCGCAATAAACATAAAAAGGAAAATATCGAGTCGTTCGTTAGGTAAGTAATGCTAGCTAGGTATCAAAAGAAGTATAATTATTACGTTTGGTCAAAAAGTTATGAACATTTAAGCTTGTTATAGATAAGACTACATTTTTTTATTAATTTAATATTCTGATTTAATTTTTTTTTATTAACAATATCAAAAATTTACAATCACACAACTTTTCCAATAAATCGTTTGCGTCTTCTTCTGGGAGTCAAGTAAATAACAAGGAGGGGGCTATAAAGGAGGTCATTAAGGAGGCTTTTGCCCATCAGTGGGACAGTTATAAGCTATTAACTTACTTATAGTAACCATACTCGCCTATGATATACTCGAGTATGAGGTTCCACCCGATGATGAAGGCGATGAACTCGCCGACGCACACGTAGCTGTACACGTAGGCCGAGCCGGCCTTGGGCACGCGCGCGCCGAACTCCGCGTAGCAGAGGCCTGACGACAAGATCGGTCATCAGCTGTCAACGTGCCATGACATGCCGGCTTTTTGCGAAGGATGTTCAAGGTTTTGATAACTAGCTTACAGTAAAATTCAAATTCAAATTGAAATAATTTATTGCATATCACATTACAATATATTAATAGGTGGAATATTTATTAAGGTATTCATGTGACACCCTGCAAGGGCACAGCAAAATTTTTAAAATTAAAGTCAAAATTGTGTTTTCAAAATTTAAGTCTTAACGGTGATCCAGAAATCGAACAACTTTGGGTATGAAACCGCTTGTCTAACTATTGAACCCATGCATCAGTGTGTCCCATTACCAGATAAAAGGCCGCAAGTGCACTTCACCAGAAATCCTGAACTACTGAGGCACTGGCTATCTTTTCTCTAAATATCGGAACACGATACTGCCGTGCTAATTAAAAACGCAGTAAGAAATATTTATTCAAATGTTGAGTTACATTTAGATTCGGAACCCTCACGAAGAGCTCTTTACAGCACTTTGAATTTTATTTCTATAGCTATACGGAACGTTATACTTTGACATGGCGTAAATGCAGTATGTCTCTTCGTAAAAAAAATATTACTAAAGACAACCGCAGTTAGTAGTAGCGTGTAGTAACTATTAAGTAATCTGTGGTTACGTGTAGTACTGCTTTTTGCCGATAGGACTTTTGTAAGGTGAGATTTATAAAACCTGTAGCTTCGCTTACTGCTATTATAATTTGTAAAACAAAACTAGTAAAGTGATCATAAATACAACTTTGAACTGCAGTAATATAGGATACTGCACTCTATTCACTAGTCGTTTTGTCATTTGGAAGAAGAGGTAATACTAATCTTGTACGAGCGAGCTCCTACAGCTCACATTTCACTGACGCGTGTTACATTAAACATATAATTATTATGTAAAAAACCCCGTACATTTTTTACGTAATCCAACCCGTACGTAGCTGATTTTATGCTGTTGGTGTGATTTGGTAAGTTTGACGGAGTGCCGTCTGTAAGGTAAGGTCGTGGAGAGGTAAAAACGTACGCTCAATCCAATGTCTTTATTAGCACTAAAATTATTACAATACATAATAATTATATGTTTAATGTCACACGCGTCAGTGAAATGTGAGCTGTAGGAGCTCGCTCGTACAAATCTGAAGAGCAGTTTCATGTGTTCAATTCAATTTCTTGTAAAATGGCTCTCGCTACGATTTAGCCAGTGTCCAGTTTTAGGCCAACTTATTAGTGTTTTGATTTTGTCCGCTTAAAACTTCAATAGGCGTTATTCTTGTACAAGCAAAAAAATGTCAAAAACTGAGACCCAATTTTGAGGATTACTGCTTTCAGTGTCACAATGAATTCCTAACAATAAACGCAGCAACTCCCAATTACTAGTTAAGAGCGCAGCAAGTCCGTCCTTACTGCATTTAAAGTTTGTATAGTTAGCTTTATTCACCAAAACCAAGCTAAAAAAGTATTTTTTTTTAAATTAAATTTCCTGTGTTAGTTTAAGAGAAATTTCAGATATTTTTTATGAAACTGTGCATATCAAGCTATACAATAACAGTAAAAAAATTTTTTTAAATTGTAAAATAACGCCATAGTATTTAAAAAAAAATAACCGCCATTTACTCAAAAGTTGTCTAACCTTTTTTACTGCGTATTAAATTAGCACGGCAGAATAGTGCTATTAACATTGATGATATAATAATATTATGACGACATATTTAGATAAGATAAATAGGCTAGTGATAATGATAATAGTGAAAAATAGGATAGTGGGCTAGACCAGCCCTATATATACAATCATGTAACCCTACTGAGAATCGAACCAGGGACCTTTGGGTTTAAGAACATTGGTCTTAACCACTAGACTATTTTTATGTGTCTTTGGCAAAATAAACCAGTAGAGCATAGAGGCGGTTTAATGAGCTACTCACCAGCAAACACGCTAGCCACAGCCGCCAGCAGGAACGACAGCACCACTGCGGGGCCCGCGTAGTTCTTGGCCACGTCGCCGGCCAGCACGTACACGCCCACGCCCAGAGTGCTGCCCACTCCCAGCGCCGTGAGGTCCAGCGCGGACAGCACGCGGGCGAGGCGGGCCACGCCCTCCTCGGCGGCCTTGCGGCGGGACAGCACGTTGAACGTCACGCTGACCACGCGGGACGCGCCCGCCTTGATGCCGCCTAGAAGGTTTATTAAATACTTAAGTAGGTTAAACTCATATATTTAATATTAATTTTGCAAAGAACTGTTTTATAAAATGTTTAAAATAAAATAAAGAACAAAAGCCGCCATTTTAAATAATTATTGTTCTAAATCACCAATCCGCACTGGGACCGCGTGGTGGTTTATGGCCCGTTCCCCCTACACCTGTGATGAGTGGATGAGCTAACCATATATTGATCTGTATGAAATTTTAGCTACGGCTGCTACCTTACGACAACAACTGGTGCCAAGGTCTTAACATGCCTTTCGAACACAGACCATATCTGTGCTTTCGAAGCATGGAGGAGATATAGCTATTTCAACCGGTAAGTGTCCTGCTAAAATAGGGCATTTTCCAATATTTTTGACGCTGTAAGGGAGAAAAGAGCTGGACACTTGCTGAGTTTCTTGCCGGTTCTTCTCAGTACAAGATCTCCCGCCCAGAGTAGACTTACGAACCGATGGCATAGTGACATTCACAAGAGCTACTTGTAGCCTAAACTGAATAAATGATTTTTGAATTTGAATTTGAATTTTAAGATTGCAGCCAGAAAGCGTGAACTGCTGCTCCTCTCCTCGTGAGAAGAGAATGACTTAGGCAACAACCGTCTTCTCCATCCATGGTTTAGTTGATCGCTGGATATGACCATTAGGACAACTTTAAGGAATCTCTATTAAATATTCACTTACTTAATATCAGCCACATGTCGACACGCGAGCGGACGTCTGGGCGAATTGAATGCACAAATTGGTATCAATGGACCGTCTGTCCACAAATTGATTGGTTATGAGTTACGGCGCCCGCGGCACACCGAAATCATAAATTAAGAGGCATTTTTGTAGGTATGTGGAACAAGCTCGTAGTAAGGGCCGTTAACATCAGCAGACACTGTGAAGGTTATCTCTAACCAGTAACAAACAAAAGTAATTTTGGATATTTGATTGTTGTGACAGGAGAACTTTACCACCGACTATAACCGCTATTATCATCTTAGGAACGCATTTTAGTGTATGTATGTTTAAATTACGATCATAAATGCTAAGCAAATTTCGAAAATTTGGGTTTTTGGATGTGTGACCAAATTTCATAATTCGTGTTGAGCTCCTATATGCTTCAGAACGTGCTCCTTATTATATAACATACATATGTTGAAATATATATAAACATGCATACCTACAATGCACTATCAATTTCCATGTTAGGACTTCTCCCTATACACACCTATTTTTTAATTATTACATTTTTATAATATTAATTTATTATAATAGTATTTTAGATATTATTATGATATGGCAAACACTTTTGAAAAACTACAAACAAGGGTACCTAATTAACAATTGAAATGCATGAACAACACAACATTTAGTTGATATTCTGAATGGAATACATTAGTGAATGTTAGTGTGATGAATTTCTTCAATTACTGTCTGTTGGATTGTCTGACTGGCCTTGTTTTTTTATTTTTTTATACATAGCTCGGCAAATGACTCCTCTCCACCTGCTGATGTTAAGTGGAAACGGAGTCCAGACGCAAGGACAACTGGTGCAGCGTGAAAACAACGCAGCATCACTCACCCTTACCCTGCTGGCTCACAAGGTGCCTCTTCACGCCACGTTTGAAGGACCCCATGTCATAGGAAGGAGGGACAACGTGTGATGGTAGACTATTCCATCTTTTGGAAATGCGACAAAGAAACGAGTCACCAAAATTCACTGTGCGCGATGGAATGTTCGAGACAGTACTGCGGTGACTTCGGAGAGCAGCACGCGTACTCCTATGGAGGAAGGGAGAAGGTGGGATAAGGTCAAAGAGTTCTTCAGAGCACTCGCCGTGGTATAAGCGGTAGAAGACGCTGAGTGAAACTATATCTCTACGCAATTGCAGGGGTTCGAGAGCATTAGTGACCTCTGTATTGCCGATAATGCGTATAGCGCGCCGCTGCAATCTGTCCCTTGGACATCATTGGCATCGAGAAGATACTTTGCGGACACGTCCCAGAGGTGCGAGCAATACTCCACGCAAGACCGCACCTGTCTTGTACAAAAGGCACAACTGATCCGGCGTGAAGAATCGCCGCACCCTGTTCAGGACACCGAGTTTACGTGACGCTGTTTTTATCACGGCTTCGATATAGTCCCTTTGGTTCAGATCGCAGCCAATCTCCATACCGAGCATGTTAATACTGCTCTGCAGGCCGAGTGATGAGCTTTGTGTTTTGTGTTTTCTTGGCATTGAACTCAACAAGATTATTGGAGCCCCATTTAGATATGAGGTTCAATACCCGATTGAGCTTAATGACCAGATTCACTCGTTTCTCTTCAGTCTCGACCTGCCCAGCCGCTGGGTGACCGTCATACCCACCGTGCACTGTACTATCATCTCCATAGAAGAATATTTCCAAGTGCAAGCATATCATTGATATGCAGAAGGAACAGCGTGGGGGATAGAACGGACCCCTGAGGGACACCGGCGTTCACTGACATGAACCGCGAAGCGCATCCGTCTGAGAGTACTCGGATTCTACGCTCATGTAGATAGCCAGCGACCCAGTTGCAGAACTGAGCATGCAGACCGTATGCCGGGAGAAGGGCTTTGTGCCAGACCCGATTCAAAGCCTTGGCTATGTCAAGGCTAACAGCCACCGACCCGCTGCCAGCCCGAACCCCTCTGGGAATGGCCGCCGGGACTCCACCCTCCAGTCACCAACCGGCCAGACGACCACTCCGAGATTATGCATGACATGGTGAGGCAGCCTCACGTGCTGGTTAGGCTCGCTTGGGCCCCTGTACTGTGCCACGGGCGGCCAGCGGGACAGGGGGTTTCTACGGGTCTCCCTGGTCGGCGGCTTAACAAAGTCTTCCTGGCACTGGTTTGACGAATCCTCCAAAGACTTAATGCATCGCAGCAACATCCACTCGAGCTCTGGTTATACCCTGGCTGATCCCGAAACGCGACCGACAAGCGGTTACTTGACGGGTTTTACACCATGCGTACTGTGGTCACTAACCAGACGGGCTAAGCCCATTGGAGCTATGGAAGGATATGGAAGCTGGGAAATCCGTTAGTCGCCTCTCACGACACCCACCGGAGGCACAGAATAATTAATATTACAAGGCCGGAGGAGAGGGGTGGTGAATTAGTATTCTTTCTCCGTCACCACACGTATACAGAAAGTTAATGACAATTTCGATATTCCATTGACATTGTATGTGTAAGTATAGCTCCCTATTTGATGCAAAACGAAAATGCTTATGTGACCAAATAAGCTAAAACAACTAAACATACTAAATTTAAGAAAAGTAAAAACAAAAAAATTATAAAAATATTTTTTAGTAAAAAAATTTGTAGAGCAAATTACTTATTCAATGAGCAGCCAGTTGATAATTGGATCTAATGCAATTCATGTAAGCAATGGAGTTACGAGAAATGTATAGCTTATAAATGATTTTATTATTTATAATTAAATAAGGTATCGAATTTAGCCGATCGGAGTAGGGCGTCCCATGTACGATTAGTACGATTAGAGTACGATTGTGTCCCTTCACCACACAATCGTCTCCTATACAAACAACCCAGCCAGCGTAGTCGCGCAGAGTCGCAGTGGGCCGACTGAATCACTAAGGATCTCGTAGAGATAGAGGTGCCCGACTAGTCCACGTTGGCACAAAGAAGAAAAGAATGGCATGCTCCTTTTTCGGAGGACAAGACCCAGTTCGGGTCCATGAGCCAGTGGTAAGTAAGTAACTAGATAAGGTAATATTTTAAGTTATTAAATAGTGTTAATGTGAAATACTGTACATAATAAAATATAATTTAATTAATGAATTACATTGTTTACTAGCGTACATTAAGAATACTTTGTAGCAACTCACACAACAAAATGGACTTTTAAGAAATTGGTTTAAAATTAATTATAAATTATTATTTTTATTAATATTAAGTAATTTTCTCACTCAATAGTGTTTTTTTTTATAAAGTTACAAATTAAATCTAATATTAACTGCATTATCTCATTAACAGCATTATTTCATCCTTTCCTCATACATTTAATACAACAATCCTTTTCGAAAATAATCAGTTATTTTTTATAAAATTTTAGCCTAAAGCATAACTTCTTGACTGCATGATCTTATAAGTCATGTTAATTTATGCCAATTAGGTACATATACCTATTAATTTATTAAATGCTTTATAAATTTAAATTATTGTTGTTCCTACTGAGTAAAAAAGTAAGTTCAGATGGTAATTTATGAGAAAAGATTTTGAGAGTTTCTTCTAGTTTTTTTAATCACAATGCTATAAAGAAAATAACAATGCAGGAACTTATGTAAAATTTATAAAAGTGAGATGTGGCAATTTCAATAGAACATAATACAGCACATTTATGATTGTAGGTATATCCAATAAGTTCTTACCTGCTTCATAAGCCTGCCGCACTGTCTTCTTGGTAATATTTTCCCGTGCACCTTCATAATTATTCGGAAAAGTCATATTTGAAATCGACACCGCAAGATCTAACCTATTAAGGTTTTAAAATATTCCCGCTGTTTTTTATAATTTTTCGGCGTGAGGCAATTTATGTAACTGCCTAAAACAATTTACATAGAAAACTACTTGCTACTTGATTTAACACATTATTCTAAATAAATACAAATTAAATCATCCTTCACTACCTACTTACTCGCTTGACTGACACAGTGACATTGACAGTTTGTAACCAGAGCACATGGTATGGTGGCACAGTTTATAATAGTGCAGTTCTTAATATGTTCTATCGATGAAGCTAGGTTGAAAATAAATATTAGTTTAAGTGTTTTTTATATATTTTAGCGTTTTATTAACGCTTAAATATACTTAAGTAAAATTTAAACACTGAAAAAAGACGACAACCTCAGACGGGAATCGAACCACGCACCTTCCGCATTCCGGGCGGCTGCCTTAACCACTTGGCAACCGAGGTCTGGCTTTCACCCGTGTTTAAATTTTACTTAAATATTAGTTTATATCATGAATTTAATAAATCAATTCAAACAAGTTATGTACAGGTTTCTTATGATAGCCGATAGATTTATTGTGAGTATAGGTGAAACTAAAACATTTACTTCAAATTAACATTTTAAAGAGCAATGGTTATTCTTGGGGTCATTATCCAAGGGTCTCCACAACGACCAGACGTAATAAAAATTTTAATAACAGATAAATTGATTTTAAAAAAACAAACGAGCAACTTGAAAGTCATGTTATTATAAAAAGTTAAGTTAAAAGTTTTTTATTTAATTAATATTTAAAAATGTTATTAAATACATTTTAAATACATAACATTGAAGTGCCTGTTTCAGATCAGCTATTTTAGATAGTTGAGGATGGTTCCCTTACTAAAATTAAATAAAATAATTAATATTTATTCACAAAGTTATATTAAAATGTTATTTGCATTCTGTGTCTTATACATTGAAGTATTTAAAACCTATAAAAATGTTGGTGTTTGTTGCAAATATTAGAATACAATAAAAAGCAACTAATTATCGACGTCAATATAGTGAAATAAAAGTACATCCCTAAAGTTGTCAAACGTCACCACAACGGACAGTTGCGTCATTTTGTCCGTTCAAAAACCTAAACTGAACATTCTATTTAAATTATGATATTTTTTTTATGAAATTGGGTTTAACACATTATCAAAAAAATATATTTTATCTCCTTTTTTCAAAAGCAAGTTTTCCATTATAATATAATGGCACTACGTGTTGCTTACATCTTTTACGGTAATTGCCCTCTTGCCTTTTTGACCTATGCCCTTTTTTCACAACGAAGCCAAAGAATCGATTGGCTTTCGTCTCATTTATACACACATCAACACAATATCAAAAAGTTCGTTTTCGACATTGGCCCGACCGGGAATCGAACCCAGGACCTCAGAGTTAGCGCCGCCCAAAGTCAAGCCACTCGGCTGCGAAGGTCGTCATTTATTTTGCTTAGAATATTGTTAGTATCAAATACTTAGTTGGTCATAATACTTGTTTACGTTAATTTGGTGGAACAATCCCATGCTAGCTATAACTGGGACGTGAAAAAAATGTGTATCAGCTGCTTCACTTCCGGTGCACGGTGTAGAACTGACCAAGGGTTCCAAGATACTTGCACATCACACGATCGGCTAGCAATTCATCACTGATATTATCTATTCCACCTCGGAACCATCGTTTATGCTAAATGTGGGACGTGAGAGTATTGTATGTATGTATGTATGTATGTATGTATGTATGTATGTATGTATGTGTGATAGAACGGCAAGGATCTTGAAACATAACATAACAGCTGCCAACATAGTTATTAGAGGCCGACAAGAAGATGGTAGTGGCATGGCGGACTGTAGTTAGAGCACAGAACTAATAATAGTATGACTATTTTTGCGAGACTTTGCTGACAAGACGGCATTTTCAGCTTCACCAGACTTTTTTGGGAGCAGCGAGAAACTAAAAGGGTTACTCAAACTGTGTGAAACGAAGCACCGACACAGGTTTTCTAGAGGGAATGGCATCACGCACTTAGTGCGTGTCCCCGTGCCCTACTAGATTCTCCGAGGGGTTCGGATCGGGTCGGGAGCGGAAGAGCCGGAGGGCGCCTCTGAAGGCTAGGACCTCGGCTCAGGTTGACGGGTCATGGGGAACAGTATTACGACGGATAAACCAACAATTGCAAATCCAATAAAATAATAAAATTATTTAGGGAAGCAGGACACTTAGTTTGTTCTCTTCACTAGACTACAGATGCGGTTACAAAGTATCTAAATTCTAAAGTAACAATTAGAAACTTTAAAATAATAGGTACCTACCTGCTCATCTGACTATTTCAAGTTGTTCCTCTAATTACTGAAACTCGAGATCGAATGCATTGCAAATTGCAATGCAATAATCTCATTCTGTTGCTATAATGAGCTTGACCGGCATGAATATTTCTATACAGAGTGTAATCGTTAAGTGTGACCAGGCGATTATTCCGTAACTATTACAGATGTCAAAAAACCTTTAAACTGATATCGAAAGTACGTTAACTAATGGGTAAAATGACATCAATAACTTTTTAAACGTCAAACGAGAAGCATGCAAAATTTTGACATTAAACATTACCATACATTTATTATGAGATTAGTAAAAAGGTTTTAGTTTCCTTATTTTATGTGGTCTAGTACTCATTTAACCTTAATCATATTTTATGATTACGTATGATAAGATAATAATTACTCTGCAAATGTTAAGGAAAGTTTATTTAGAAACTGTAAATAGAGCTTGTCATTGTATCACACAACAAGGACCTCACTTCGAACATCTGCTTTGAATACAAAATTTTGTACTTACTAAGAAATAAATATTATTCTATTAAAAGATAGTGTTATCACTTTGTTGGGTTAATAAACAGTTTCCTTTAAAATCAGTACTAAGCTAAAATAACCTTTTAAAATAAGGACACACTTAACGATTACACCCTGTATAGGTACTTCATCACTGATGAGTCCTTAAAAAACTGGGATACATCCCAGGATAAAAAGATATTTTTAATAAAAATCGCCGAATTGAAAAGCGGATGTCCACTTTTTAAATTTCGAACCGATCCTTTTTGTTTTTTTTTTCGATCTTCGAAATCACAAGTTTGTAGGCTTCAAAGCTAATGAGATTTCATGATAAATCAGACATCAGATAGGTACCTATGTAGTTTAGTTGTATTGTTAGGCTTTTATAAAATGTTGCATTTACATAGATAAATAATACTTAAGTAGGAGCGATCGGGGAGGTGCAAAGGTTTCAATAAATTAATTAAATAACTATTCTAGTCATTGTAAGTAACTAGAGACAGGCCAAATAAGTACACGGTCAATCAATAATCACAATTTATTTCAATTAAAAACATTATATCTATTATTTAAGAAACTTTTGTATTCCTATTTCTATGTAGGAAATATTCAAAAGTCTATGAGATCAATACTGATTTTATCAAATAGTTATATGTAAGTATTAAGTTAATACATACTTTTTTATAAATCTTTAAATACATACCATACTTAATAGGAAAGTCTTCAAACGAAGTTTTATAAACTTCGTTCGTTAATTATTTGTTGGCTCTCGTCCAAAAAGCAATAGTCAACATTCAAAGTAATTTTATCAAACTATCATTGACGTGATCAACGTTCAGTCCAAATAATGATTAAAATTATTCCAGTGTGTTGATATAAACCACTACTTACATCTAACACAGGCAGAGAATACATAATAGTACAACACCAAATTGATTGTTGTTATGCATTTTTAAAAAGTTTAAATAATACTTAAGCTGTTCCAAACTTGCGCAGACGTTTCGAAACAAATATTTTGTTTCGTGGTGTTATCTATACTAAATATTAGTAAAGAGGAAACCTTTGTATTTTTGTATGTATGTATGTTTGTAACGAATAAACTAAAAAAAAAACTGGAAATATTCAAAAAATTCTTTCACTATTAGACTGCTACATTAGCGCTGAGTAACATAGGCTATATTTAAAAAAAAGTACACAAGTGCGAAGCCGGGGCGGGCCGCTAGTTAATTTATACGTAACTAATTAGTACCTATCAATTCTAGCACCGTACTAATAAACTGAGTCGGTATAAGCTTTGAATAGTATTTCTGTATTTATTTCAAAAGTTTACGCAAACCCTATTGAAATGAAACAACTTTTACGGGTATGCTCGCATTTATTTTACACATTTCGAATCACTTGCAGGGTCCGTGGTCACAGGGAGATAGGATATAGGGTCAAGATAAAAACAAAGATGTGTAAAACAAACACGAGTAGATCCCTGAATGTTGTTTAATTTCAAAAGCTATTCCGTGTTTTGTCTATTTTAACTCTAATAAATAAGGGATGAAGTTTACAAAACGGGAACAAAACACGGAATATCCATTCCAAGCTTATACTCTGTTTATTAGTAAGGCACCTAACAGTTTAATAAATTGAAAGTGGTGTTATTTACGAATAACTTATTATTTTGTGACGTTCGAGCATTAAACCAGCCGTACGACACTTCCTATATTGTTTATAGTCCAAGGGACCATTTAAATAAGTTTATGTTTTATTCTGTTCGCGTGTAGGTGTGCGTAAATAGATGATATTTGTACATTAAAACGTCGTTTTAATTATGCGGGGGAACGGAAGGCGCATAGCTTGAAGTAGCAGACCATCTGGGAACCTGCGAAATGTAAAAAGAGCACAATCAAACACAAAGAAAAAACAAGAATAAGTATTTTTTTTGAAACCTAATTAGGGGCCATCCATTAATCACGTGAGGCCCAAAGGGGGGAGGAGGGGTTTTGAAGGAGATATCACATGTATTTATTTTCGAAACCGAAATACATTTGTTTTTATAATCTTGCAAAATTGCGTAAAACTGATACGCTAACCTTATTTTTTTTACAAGCTTTTTTTAGTTTCACCTGTCCCGATGTTCGATTGTTTGTTTGTCTGTAATCAAATCTTGCAAGTTAAATTTGATTCACTTCCCGGTTACCGATTGAGCTGAAATTTTGCATGCATTTGTAAATCGGATGACAATGCAAAGTTATTATAACATGGAGCTGATCTGGAAGATGGCCATAGGAACTCGGTAATTAAACGACACAACCCCATCGAGTTTGTGCTCGTATGATTCGTCTTGGCGAGTACTTTGGTGCTAGATGGTAACCAGGGTCTGATGATAGAACCGGAGGGTGGCCATAGGAACTCGGTAGTTAAACGACACAACCCCATCGAGTTTGGACTCGTTTAATCCGTCTTGACGAGTACTTTGGTGCTAGATGGTAACCAGGGTCTGATGATGAGCTGGAAGATGGCCATAGGACCTCGGGAAAATAAGTTCGTTCGTTCGTTCGTTCCGTTTGTTATAAATGTGGATTCTGTCTTTGATTAGATGGATGACCCAATGCCAAGGTAAGCACGTGCAATGGTATGAGGGTGTATAAACATGTCATTCAAAAATACTAAAAAGATAAAATAAAATTAAAAGAGAAAAAAAGCTTGTTTTTAGAAAGTTTTTTTTTCTCTGAATTTTTTTCCAATCTAACTTCTAATTTAACTCGGGTTTACAGCGCGGGCGCGGGAGTTCGGGACACGCGTGCCTTGTTCTTCGCGGTCTCTCAGCCAACTGGCGCTCGATGCGCGTACTGAAACTTGTGGAACTAATATCCGTTCCGAATCATGATACTAGTGTACGGCGACACGCTATAGTTGTTATCAGGTGGTTTCGGATCAACCTTAAAATTTTAATACTTACTACTCTTTATTCTATTCTCAGCGTAACTACCTTAGTTGTTTTTCTTTAAACGGTAGCTTATTTTTCCAGAATTTATTTCGATTAAACTGTTTTTCAAGTTAAGGTTTTTTAAACATACCTACTTAGTATCAAAAAAATATACGGGATCTTAGGTGGGGGGAGGGGTAGTACAAAACCTCACCACGTATCACCAGGGGGGGTCTAAAAAGCTGCTTAAAAACATCACGTGATTAATGGACGGCCCTTTAGCCCTAGATAATTGTTGTTGTTTGACGAACAAGACTGGATGGAGGACCAGACCTATAACTAACGAATTAAATTAAAATTAAATTTATTAAATTAATTCTGTATTTTGAAATTGTTATTTTGCATTCAAATTGTATATTCAGTGCTGCCAGTAACTATTCTCATATTCGCAGAACTTGAAACCTTAAAAACACCTCACCTGAATGATGTCATATGTATGTTATTTTTTATTCTTATGGTGAAATCTTCATTTCTTAAAAGTATACGCTATGCTTTTTAGTAAAAAAAGAGTAGACAAGTGTAAGTCAATGGTGTTCTTTCTTCTGAGTTATTGTTGACTAACCTTGGTAAACAATGACAGATACTTCAACTGACCTATAACCTTGCCTTTCTTGATCTTCCATTTCTGCTGCGGCCTGGCGAAGTCGCTCTTGTACCCCTGGCCCTGGATGCCCACGAAGCCGGCGAGCCTCTTGAATATCTGACCCTTGGACATCAGCTCCGGTTGGTCGTCGTGCTCGTGTGCCTCAGTAGGCACTCGGTTTGAGCTGAAATTGAAAACAACAAATATTGTCAAAGTACTTGTCTGATACTGGGTGCCAAGCGTGAGTTTTGATTACCATCCGAATTTCGATGTAATTTACATGTAAACACGTAAATGACTATCAGCGCCTCCTGGCGACATACGAGAAGAGTTAAAATTTTGCCATATAATTCTCGTTTGCGTGAATGGCGAATGTAACTCGCACTAGGCACCCTGACCAACATACCTTTAGTTTACTGCAAATACCTCGGTTTCTTTAAATACGCTCGAGTACTTACACGCGTCCAAAAAATCAACCTCAAGCCGAAAACTATATGAAGTCCAGCTAGGGACTGATCTCAGAATACAGAAGAATAACTACGTCAGGTTTTTTAAAATGAAAAGTAAATAAAAAAGCCGAAATAATTTTTACCTATTATTTACGTTCTTTATTTAATAATCACCTAGTAAACATTTCTGTTGCTAACCCTGAAATTAATACTTACTGCTATGTTTAATACATGTAATAATCCTAAACAATCACGGCCATAAATAAACAAAATACCCATACACAAAGAAAACCTTTTTTCATATTTTTTGATATTTCTAAAAACTGTCACAAGCTAGGCCATGATTATTGAGATTGTATCCCGTTTGGCAATCATAGAAAACAATATAAGTAATTGAACACGTATTGACACTTATGAGCTCGCTGGCGCAGTGGTCAAAGCGCCCAGTCTGCGAGTGCTGAAGTTAAGCAACTTTCGCAAAGGCCGGTCCTCGGATGGGTGACCAAAAATGTATTATCTTGCTCCTTCGTACTTCGGAAGGTACGTAAAGTACGTTGGTCTCTGCTGCATTAGCAGTCGTTACAAATCTCCAATCGTGGTGCGTGGTGGTTTATGGCCCGTTAGGGAAGGTTCGTGCCCAGCAGTGAGGACATAAACTGAGCTGATGATGATTGGCAATCATACGATAATGATGGAAACAGTATTTACCTGAAGGCAGAGTAGCTTGGAGAGTCTTGCAACTGCAGCGCCCTGAGGATCCGGTACAGCATGGCGTCCTGCCCCCTGGCTAGGCGCGGGGACAGCTTCTTCTCGGCCAGCGGAGGCCTGGTGTCGATGTCGTTGTCATTCTGAAGTTTAAGATTATAATTATGTTTGGGCTGGTTTCGCAAATCCTGGAAGCAGCTGTCAGTAGGCTAACTTGAGCATTGAGCCTGTGGTCTCTGTTATTGCCATTGTCAAGCTCGAGCATTCCGCCTGTGGTGTCGCTTTTACCTACAGCGCTTTATTCCCAAAGCCGCTGTCTGACGCCTAGCTCTCTCGTGGCTTAGTGGTCCCTGCTGTTGCAAACAACCTCACCTGGTACCCAGGTTCGGTTGACAAAAAGTCGACTGTCACCAGCAGCTCGTCGTACAGCTCTACCGCCGCCCTCAACACCCCCGCCGCCCCCAGCCACAACCCCAGCAGCTCGCTCACTTAGTAGCAGCGTTGTCCGGCGCCAGCAGCTCGTCGTAGAGCTCGGCTGCCACCCCCGCCGCCCCTGCCACCCCCAGCCGCAACCCTAGCAGCTTACTCACCTTGTAGCCAGCATCGTCCGGCGCCAGCAGCTCGTCGTACAGCTCGGCCGCCGCCCCCGCCGCCACCAGTAGGAGCCCCACCAGTCCGCTGCACCATGCTTGCCCTCCAGTCACCATTCTGTAAAATGCCAGTCTCAATTGTACCATACAACTGAATATTTAACGAGTAATTTTTTGAGAGCTTTCCTTTTTGAGGCTTTTTTTTCATCTCGTCCCAATGCTACAATGTTATTATGGCGAAAGACTTAGGTATGATGGTGGTAGCCCAGCCAGGCAAACTTAGAACACTTAAACCCTACCGGGTTACTGCTAACAAAACCGAAAATCTTAATTGCACCCACCGCGGTAATCAAACCCAACTCGACTGCGGTTCAACCACGTAACCGGTTAAAGAAACAGTTTGATAAATCTGATAACTGAACATGTTTTTCTGGAGACCGATTGAATCCAATTATTATTGAATAGAAATTGGTCCCTTTTTCTATTGCTTCTTCGTCTACGCAACGTAAGCTTACTGGCATAATAACAACAACAATGGGTGACGCATTTGATAAATCTGTAACATACTGAGTAAATTGAAATAAACACGCTTCACGTCATCACGCTAGCCATGACGCTCGCTAGTAACCATATTAGTAAACTATATTATCTGAAATTATGTGCATGCTATTCAATATGGACTTAGTATGGTCTGAAATAAATGATTTATTATTACTATTAATATAATACCAGTACATGTCGTAACGAACTATAGTATGTAGCTTCTTACTTGTTTTAATGTATGTATTGTTGGTTGTTGGTTGTTCTATTGAAATAAATAAATTATATATTTTCAAATTGTCTAATTAGTTAGTTTTTAGTATTCATATTCATTTTCACAAGTTATCACATCGTCACCTTATTTTATGTCCGTGCTGCTAGGGCTCGAGCGTTCCGTATCGATAGAAACATCGCACGGAGAACCACTGCCATCGAACGTTTCCAACATATTTTAATTGAAGTATATATATATAGTACATTTTTTTGGGGTTGGTAATCGGAACTCCTCGCTGGCGGACTTTCTGGAAAAGGAGGGACTCTTTATGATGAATTCCTTTTTCAGGAAGGCTGAACACCGCAAGTGGACCTGGATGAGTCCCGATGGTGCAACAAAAAACGAGATTGACTGTATTCTTAAAAGCAGGCGGAAGACCGGTACTCGTAGCTCTTCAGAAGCTATTTAATTCCGTCGTACTAGGGGGTAGAACGCCAGAGATGTGGCAGGAAGATATGGTGGTTCTGTTCTTCAAAAAGGGCGATAAAAACCTGCTGAAGAACTACAGGCCCATCTCACTTCTAAGCCACGTCTACAAGCAGTTTTCGAGAGTCATAACGAATCGTCTCGCACGCAGGATTAACGACTTCCAGCCTATCGAACAAGTCGGTTTCCGAAAAGGCTTCAGCACCATAGACCACATACATACGCTGCGACATGTTATACAGAAGACCGGAAGAGTATAACCAGCCTCTTTGCTTAGCGTTGTGGACTATGAAAAAGCCTTCGATTCGATTGGAACATGGGCCGTGCTACAGTGTCTCCAGCGGTGCCAAATTGACTACCGGTACATCGAAGTGTTGAAGTGTTTTTATGAAAGCGCCACTATGTCAGTCCATCTTCAGGTCCAGAGCTCGAAACCTATCCAGTTGCAGCGAGGAGTGGGACAGGGAGATGTGATATCTCCGAAACTGTTCACTGCTGCTCTGGAAGATGTTTTCAAGCTTCCGGACTGGAAAGGACTCGGCATCAACGTCAACGGCGGCAAATACATCACTCACCTTCGATATAGTGGTCATGGCTGAGAGCCTGGAAGACCTCGGCACAATGCTCGGTGACCTCAACAGAGTCTTTCAACAAGTGGGTCTTAAAATGAACATGGAGAAGACGAAAGTTATGTCGAACTCACGTGTCGTACCCACTCCTCTGGAGGTTGGGGACTCTGCCCTTGAAGTTGTGGACGATTATGTTTACCTGGGACAAACGGTCCAGCTAGGTAGGTCCAACTTCAGCAAAGAGGTCAATTGTCAAATCCAATTAGGCTGGGCAGCGTTCGGTAACCTACGAAATATCTTTCAGTGATGACATACGGGACTGAGACGTGGTCGCTCACTATCTGCCGTACTCAGAGACGTCAATTAAGTTTTAATGACAATTAAATCTCTTGCTGTCACTTTCTTATGTATAGTGCTAAATAGAGAAGGAAAGACATTTAATTGTCGTTAAAACTTAATTGACGTCTCTGAGTACGGCAGTAAGGGCCTTATCAGAAAGCTCAAGGTCACTCAATAAGCAATGGAGAGAACCATGCTCAGGGTCTGTCTGCATGATCGAATCAGAAATGAGGAGATCCGCAGAAGAACAAAGGTAACCGACATAGCCCGAAGAGTTGCTAAGATCAAGTGGCAGTGGGCAAGGCACATTGCTCGCAGGATTGATGGCCGCTGGAGCGGAATAGTCCTTAAGTGGCGACAGCGTACCAAAAAGCGCAGTGTGGGCAGGCCTTCAACAAGGTGGACCGTCGATCTGGTGAAGGTCGCGGAAGCCGCTGGATGCGAGCAGCACAAAACCGATCGTTGTGGAGATCCTTGAGGGAGGCCTTTGTCCAGCAGTGGACGGCTGAGATGATGATATGACATACCATTTATTTATTATGGCACATGGTATAGCACTTAGATTCATCACAGCTCTTTTTACGTCCCTACTGCTGGAACACGAGCCTTCCTTATAGATGAAAAGGGAGAACGGACCATAAATCACCACGCGGGCCCAGTGCTGTCTGTTGGTTGTTAACGACTGCTAATGCAGCCGGGACCAACGGTTTTAGGTGCCCTTCTAAGCACGGAGGAGTTCAAGACTAAAAATTTTTGGTCACCCATCCGATGACTGGCTTTTGCGAAAGTTGTTTAACAGACCGGGCGCATTAAGCTTTTTTTTTTTTTTTGGAGAGAGATTGCTGATTGCCGCTGCGGCATTTTCAGCTTCACCGGCCTTTTTGGGGGCGGCGAGGAACGTACAGGGTCCCTCAAGCCGTGTGAAACGAATCACCTTCAGAGGTTATCTAGAGGGAACGGCATCGCGCACAAGTGCGCGTCCCCGTGCCCTACTAGATTCTCCGAAGGGTTCGGATCGGATCGGTGCGCATTAACCACTGCGCCTTCGAGCTCCTCGAGCACTAAGATTACTTTTGTTTTATTAACACAGCACGTATAAAACACGTTGTTTAATCTAATTGCCTAAATTCGAATCGCATAGGAGAAATAAAAAGTCCTTGCCGAGCTTCTTTCTATCGTAGGACATTCATACAAGAGCTACATATTGTAATGAAACCTGAATAAAGATATGTCTATATTAATTGTATTGGAAATCTATTAATATTCACGATTCACACGTTACGCGGGCAAATCAATGAATCGAGTGACAGCTGAGCCCATTGTGTTCCCAAATTATAATTTATGATTCCTTTTTTAAGCCATTGTCACGTATTGTATTACGCTGTCTTCTCACTAGTAAATGTATTATCTAACTAAAGGACATTGACAGGGTTTGGACCAAAAGCTGCCAAGATGTTGGGAGTGCTTAGTCTGGTTCTTTGCGTTATTGCATATTTAACAAAATCTGTACCAGAGTTAATTTTCAAATTGAAGTTTTCTTTTCAAGGTTTTTTTGGTTTGACGGTGCTTAGAACAAATGCTGCCCAGATGTGGAAGTGCTTAATCTGGTTCCTTGCATAATAAATATTGAAAAAATATATGTATTAAAAAAAATCTGTTACTAACTATGGCGCATGCAACTGTGCCGAAATATCGGGTACTCGATAACGAAAAACATAGTATTTACTGTAATGTTACTTACTAACATTGACGTTTGGCGCCATATTTTACATTTTTTTTGATGTAAACGAATAATATTTATTCTTTTTTGCGGCAAGGACACTATTACAATAAAATACCAAGTACTGTACTAGATTTACCTTTAGATAAGTTTAAAAAACATGTGAAGTCTTTATTACTTTATTATACAGTCAAAGAATATTTAGATGATAAATCAGATTGGTTATAATAAAAAACTTATAACTAAACTTTATTTGAATCAATATAATAAAATTAATATATATAATTTTTATACTGATATGATAGCCTTTATCAGCAGTGTCCTACAGATAGCAAACAGCGTTGCGGTAAATAGATCATTGAGTTTTTATTTAGAGTATATTGACTGTGTCATGCTCTCTTTATCTGCGGTGGTGGCGTGTGCGTCGGGTCGTTACGTTCCCTAAAATATGGTTGAGCGAAGCGATGGCTGATTCATATGTCATACTCGTGAACGGGTGCCGCCTGTGGAGGCTGGTCTGCTCTTGCATACATATCTATCACTATAGTTTGACTTTGTTTTTCTTAAACAATTTTTGACTTTTATTAGAGTACTGGTAGGGGGCGTCCATAAATTACGTGAGATGTTTATGGGGGGGAGGGGGTCGAGTCAAATCTCATCTAATCTTACGTTGGAGACAGGGGGGGTCTCGGCAAATATCACGCAATTTTTTTTCTGATTGAAACAAAAAAAATTATACTATTTTGGTCCATTTAATCCAGATTGTACATGCTTAAGATTTAATCTTACGCGTAATCGTAATACGATTAAGATCATTCACTAATTCGCTCGAGAGAAAATAATTTTATTCATACTTCAAATTTGTTTTTTCTTTTTACAATCACAATCCAACGCGTTTACGTAAGAAACCCATATTTTGAAAAATCTCACGTGAGATTGGGGGATGGGGGAGGGGGTTGAATAAAATCTCACGACATCTCACCAGGGGCGGAGGGAGGGACAGAAAATTCAAAAAAACACCTCACGTAATTTATGGACGCCCCCGTAGTGCTACTGTATGACATTGTGGAAATTGAAACTTTTACCTGATGTAAATTTGTCAACTTAGTTTTTTTGTTTCGTTTTTTTACATGTTATGGTTGAGCTATTTGTGTCCGTAATACCAATTTATCAATTGCAACTAGAGAAGTCGCGTTGCAATTGTACCATCAACAACTGATTGCTTTTTTCGGTAAAAAGCCCGCGGAACAGTCCGAGCGCTGCTGTTGCGAGACTTGCGAGATGCCGCGTCCGAGAGAGGTTGTCTATGCGTGCGTTGCGAGCGCGTTCGTATGAAGCTTACTATCTGCAGTCCCTATTTTGTGCTACCGGTAACTGCTAGTACTGTAAGCTCTTGACGAAGCCGCAAATATTTATCATGAAACTCGATTACCCACAATTGGAGAAGCCTTCAAACAATGCCTTTCTCCTCACGATAATATTTCTAGTGACTTTCAGTGCTTGGTTAGTAAAACAATTGACACGCTACTTTTTTCTTTTGACTTTAACAGACACTTATGTACAATCAATAAAGGTGTTGCAAAATACACTAGACTCCACATGTTCATGCAAATGGCTAAGTTCAATGTTGCTTCTTTTCTCTGCATTATTACAAAAAATATTCTCAAGACTTCAAGGTATGCAAATTATATTTAAAACTAATCAGACTTTACCGTGGAGCCCTTCAGAAACCTAACCAGCCGCCACAATTTATTTCAAGGAGGTAATGAGAATCCTACCGAGATGAAATCCACAAAGGGTTGGCATATCCAGAATAAATGGGGGAGTTTAGATATGCATTAACAATTTTCCTCCTTTTTAGGCTGTTTAATGGTATACGTCAGTCACGGTAAATTACATTGGTATACAGCACAAAAAGGCCATCGCAGACCTGAAAATGATCACTTCCTTCTTGAATCAGCGCCCTAAACAAAGGAGGTGCAATTTTCCATATAAATTCGCACCTAAGAAGGGCGAATAAAACTTTATGATATCAAAAATGGTGAATAAAGACTATATTCCTTAGATTTATGTCAATATTACTTAGGTAAGTAATGTTAATTCTCGGTTTCCATGTAAGCAAGACCTAATCCCCAGAATAATTAAATCGGAGCGCGAGGCGCGAGTTCCATCCCTATGTTGTAGATATGCCACCTTGTCGCACGAACCGCTAGGGAATGGAACGCGCTGCCTATGAGTGTGTTCACTGAAAGGTATAATCTGGACCTCTTCAAGGCCAGAGTGAATAGGCTATTTCTAGGCAGGCATGTTCCATCCTCGACCGCACCGTCACTTAACATCAGGTGAGGTGTGGTCAAATGCCTGCCTATAAACCAATAAAAATAAATAAAAAAAAGCTTTTCCATGCTTAGAATAGCATCGTTCCTTAAGTTATAGTGACAAAACCTGTAGGTTTTGTCCTCGTATACGTTACAATTATACCGTAGCGAACGAGTCGGTTGGCAAAAGAGGAAAAAAAATCCATAGGATCATAGGAGAAGGCGCCCAGGACATGTTTGTACCTGGTTGCCTGGTAGACCGCGCGTGTGAACCGGGTATTCTTCGTACCCTTCGGCGATGAGTAGGAACGATTTCATGGTCGTTTGCTTGTGTGCTTGTGTAGTGTATCTGGGCACAAAATAAAAGAAACAAAAGAACACAAGAGATTGCAGAAGGTAAGCTTCATACAAACGCGCTCGAGCAACGCACGCACAGACAACCTTATTTTCTTATTTTCTTGGCCTCATCTCACCTGATGTTAAGTGATGATAAGGCCGAAGGTGGAAGCGAACTTCATCCGCAATTCTCATCTACTGAGGCACTGGCTATTTTATCTCTAGTCCCTGAAAAGCGTTTCTACAACACAATGTCACCAAAGCGTAGGAAAAACCGGCCAAGTGCGTGTCTTCCACTTCAAGTGTAGGGAATGTAACCTAAAAAAATCGATTACAGAGTTTCTTGATCCAGAAAGCTTGAAAAAGAAAAAAAGTGCTACGAGTAAAGCTTTTGGAAGCACGCAAGAATGGCCACCACCCTGTTATAAAACACGACACTTTAATAATCAATGGCAAGGAATACAAACACACATTACCTGAAGCGCAGGTAGAGATAAACCAATCATTGAACGTCACCTACAATAACAGCAAATCACTAGATTCCACTCACTTCAATCAACAATAAAATAAAAAAATTAGAGAAATGGGTGCCTCATGATTTGACTGATCTGCAGAAAGAAACGCGTGTTGAAACTTGTGTTGCCTTGTTGAATCGATACAGAAATGAAGGAATATTGGATCGAATTGTGACATGTGATGAAAAGTGGATTCTTTACGATAACCGTAAGCGAAAAATGCAATGGCTAACCCCAGGTCAAATGCCGCAACAGTGTCCTAAAGCAAAGCTTACCAATAAAAAGGTAATGGTAACTGTTTGGTGGTCTCAGCATGGTGTTATTCACTATAGCTTTCTCCGATCTGGTCAAGCAATAACGGCAGATGTCTACTGTGCCGAACTTCGAACAATGATAGCAAAACTAGCAGTGAAACAGCCCCGACTCATGAATCGATCATCACCATTATTGCTCCATGATAACGCGAGACCTCATACAGCACGAGAAACCGTTTTAACTCTACAGGAACTGCAATTAGAAACCATTCGTCACCCTCCGTATTTGCCAGACCTTGCTCCAACGGACTACCATTTTTTTCGTGATTTGGACAATTTTCTACGTGATAAAAAGTTTTCTTCTCAGTTTGTCGAATCTAGATTACGAGAGTTCTATCGAAATGGCATAAATGACCTTCCTTTTAGATGGCAGCAATATATCGATAATAATGGTAATTATTTTGATTAAATAAAAATGTTAAATTTCAATTTAAATTTTTCAAAAAACTAATTTAAATTTTTCAGTACTACAAATCGGCAATTTCATACTTTAACCCCTAATATAAGTTATTTAATTAGTAACATGGCGGTACTCTTTGGTGGCTTTACCCTATGCGCTAAACAACAACATTAAAAATAAATATTCCTCAATCTGAGTGAAAGTCTAACCGATCCTGTACTATTAAGTATTCTGTGATCTAACCTTATTTGTTGGTGAGTAGCTTATTTATCAGAAAACCTAGGTATGTAGTGATAGCATTAGAATCTTGCGATCGAAATAATAAGAACTTTTGCCAGAAAACAATAACACTGTTTAGAATGATAATGGAAATACAGAAATACGCGTTTATTGGAGCTAACAAAGCCTCTCGACACTCCTGAGTGTAAGTATAACAATAGAATTTCAAAATTCTAAGTTTATTTTGCGGTATTTGCGGGCCTAAATTGGTGGCGTCTGAAATGTTACAGTGTTAAAAGTAGCTATTTATTTGATTGTACAGACGCCTGCACATCCACCTGTCCAAAACTGTCAAATTTCTTCATTTATATGTTCAACCTTGTGTCATAATTACATATACAACTATTTGTCGCCCGCGACTTCGTTCGCGAAGACTACACTATCCCACAGGAACCTGTTACCGAGATCCTATGTCCTAGTCCGGGTCATGGTCTGTCTATGTGCAAAGTTTCATCCAAATCCGTTCAGCCGTTCCCGAGTTTTGCGCTAAAACGTAAAGCTATTAGATGGTTATAATCAATTTCAAACAAATATGAACATAATAAGGCTGAAGGTGTTGTGATCTATGTTAGGGACACATTAGGTGCCACGGCACCGGAGATTGATTTTAGGGGTGACGCAAACTGCTTAATGTTGGACCTAATGGGTGTCACTACGATTTTAGGAATATACCGTTCTCCCTCTACGAAAAAAACAACTTTATCGAATTACTGGACCAGAATCCCTGCCTACTAAAGCATAAAAACAATGTTATAATAACCGGAGACATCAACATTGACATCTTATCCTGCGATACAGTGAGCCCACACAATAACTACCTCTGCCTTTTGGCAAAACACGGATTCATTCCAGCTATAACCAAACCGACACGTCAAAAAACGTGTCTGGATCATATATTTTTAAGACCATACCGTCCTAGTATAGTTGTTGTATGTCCAAGCAGCTACACGGAACATCCATCGGCCATGGTTGGTCTCTCACTGCCTGGCAAAAACGACAACACAACGATTAAGTCCGTCCCAAAGGTAAATCACTTAGCAGCAACAGCTGAAGTTAAAACAACTGACTGGTACACCGTAATCAATAATACCGATGTCTCCACTGCAGCAGCTCTATTTGGACAACTAGCGCACATTCCGCGTATTCCGATGATCCCGACGGATTTACCGATTCCTTCTAAACGCTTGCAATTTCCAGTGAAAGTGTCATTTGCCCTCACAATAAATAAGTCTCAGGGACAAACATTTCCACTGGGTATCGACTTAAGAAAGGAGTGCTTTTCCCATGGCCAATTATATGTTAATTTATCTCGAGTATGATCTCCTGACAATCAACATATTTTACTTCCAGAAAACAAAAAGACAGTTAATATTGTTTATAGAGAAGCTTTGATGTGATATAGTATATTACATTAAGGTTTCTCCTTTTCTATCTTCTATTCATTCTCCTCCACCTTTTCCTTCTTCTTCAATCTTCTTATTTAGTTATTTATATTCACATAAAAGAAATACGGGAAACATGTAATAGAAAATTGTGATATCAACGCATGCGAAGTCGCGGGCAAAGTGCTAGTATATAACAAAGCAGTAAGTAAATGTGATTTTAAATGTAGCCACATAATTTCAGACAAATCTATAATAAGTAACTGGCTTCTTTCTATAAACTATAAAGAAACAGAATTGTTATTGACAAATCCTGGTTAATTAATATTAACAAATTTGTCTACCGCCTAATTGTGTGTTCGGCTGCCGCATCTCCTTTAGCAGAGTTAATGTCACTTTTTTGCACTAACACTGATCCCAAGTAAGGATATTGTTACGTAGGGCTAAAGTAGGTACTGGTACTTTGGGATGGGGTGAATGAAACAACAGGCCAGCCTTCATTGATTTAAAAATTTAAAAATCTATAAGAAATAGGTAGTGATTTGCGTCGTATAATCTGTATATATGTATAGTTTACAATATTGTATATTTTTTAAATCTTTTGTTGTACACTTAGCCATAGACATAATTTATTTACCACCACCAAATGTAAGTCCCCATAGACAGGATTACCTAGTTTGGGGACTACTAGAAATAATGTATACATACTGTTGCAATTTTTTTATTTAATAAAAGCATTTAATTATTTTTATTTGTTTATATATAGACAGATGAAGTTCAAAGTCTATTAAGGAAAGTTGACAGTTTATAGTACCTAGTCTGATGTGCAGGCGTGTGTACAATACAAAAAAATCTCATTATTTTTGTGGAACATATTATAATATGTTTAAGTATACAGTTTTAAGTACAACCTTGCCCTGACTGTTAACCATTAGGTACCTATGTTTATGTTTTTGCAGAGTGAGTGACCCTTCTGTAGAATTCTGTGGCGTTATTCGTGGTGAAGCAAAGAAAGTGTACCTAGTCCTTTATGTCACAAAATAAGAAAACTGCAGAAGGTTAGCTTCATACATACCGAGCTGATACATACCTAGACCCTCTGACGGACACGGAATCACGCAACATCTGTGCACGGACTGTTCCGAGCTGTTGCGAGATCGAAGTGAGCTAGGAGATAGGTCTAAGTGAGCGAAACAATCGTGTTATTCTGTGGATGAAACGATCGTTAAGCAAGAGAATCTGGAACAGGAAATGATTATTGCGCATAATTTGAACATTTCCATAAGCTCTCACGCTCAACTGTGAGGTTTTAATAGTTATTTGTGCAACAAGAGAGCAGTCGTTTTTTGCTGCGAGTGCTGATTTTGAATCCTGAGTGTGGCGAGGGATTCAAAGGCACGAGATGCAAAAAACTTAGCTCTCGTGTACCACACATAACTTTTCACTTCAGCAGCGAGAACCCTTTAGGAGATAAAATAATAAACAGGAATACATTGAAATAACTATTTATTGTGAATCTAAATAATCAACATTGTATGTAGAGATACCAATTCAATAAAATGGAACTTTTTAAAAGTTAAAAGTAAAATTACTGCAATTCTGCAAATTAAAAGTAACAGATTTATTTGGCAACGTTATAGTTGCATTGAGTTGAGTTTGATTATCTGGGGTTAAGGTTTGTGTTTTGGTGGCAGATTGAGAAGGAGCAACGGTCGCTAGTTTCACTCATATTTTACGATTATTTTAATAATTTTTATTATTTACGCCAGTCACGAAATTTTATTCCCGCTCTTTTATTTAAATGAAGGCGTGTTCGGAAATAGCACCCATGATATTTTATTATTCAAAATATATTACGTAACATTATTGAAACTAGAAATAAATATTTACAGGTTAAATACCAGTTTTATTTGCAGTAAATACTTATTTTCGTTTAAATACAACAAGAAGTTAAACATTCAATAAATTACATTAAAAGACATAATTATCATTTTGTAAAATTTCTTTAGTTAGTACGAGATTCCGAACGTGTTTGTCTTTGAGGTCGAATTCAAAATTGGATCTTCGAAAGGGCTGGTCTTTGTCTCTCTCTCTCTCTCTCTCTCTTTCTAAAGGCGGGAAAGAAATAGAGTGTGAATGTTTCGAACTGTATGATTAACATATTCGCGGCTTTCTGAAAAAAAAATTAAAAAGTTACTTGGTCTCACTCAGTGAGCAAAATCGCATTTTGCTCACTGATTTCAGGCAGCAAAACCTACATGTTTGAGCTACTGAAGTGAAAAGTTAATTTGTTACATCAAAAAGTTGGTGTTAGCACATGTATGAACGTGGGCAGGTACAGTAACGCTTCGTGTGAGTGACCTATCAAATAAAGGTATAACTTTGGAATGTTAAATTTTATTATCTGCATTAGCATTCATTTTAAAACAAATGTTTTTAGGTTAGTATCTGCACAGCCTATTATTACATACAGCACAGTTAATACAATAACTAAAGGATCTTGTGAACGCAGGCTGAAGAATTTTGTCTGTCTGAGAATCTGTGAACTGTGAGAGAGTCCCGCATAACCAAATCCTGCCTCTCCCCGGGCGTGTGGAATGCCTTATACATTTTTTTCTTATAGTTACGTGGGGCATACTAAAATCAATAATAAAAAAATACTGTTAATGGTCAAAAATTAATTTATTGTTTCTCAAAATATTCTCCCTTTGCGTCAATGCACTTTTTCATACGATTGAACCAATTTTGAAAACATTTGTGCCACTCCTCCGTGGTGACGTCAGATACATGTTTTTCATACTCTTCGACAGCCTTTTCTGGTGATGAAAACCGTTGATCGCGTAATTGGTTCTTGATTTTTGGAAACAGAAAAAATCACACGGTGCCATGTCAGGACTGTATGCTGGATGACTCATAAGTTGTACCTTTTTCGTTCAAAAACTCATTTGTCTGTCTGGCCGTGTGGGAACTTGCATTGTCGTGGTGCAAGATGATACGGCGTTTACCGTTATTTTCACGGAGTTTGCCAATAATTTCGTGTACCAGTCACTATTCACGGAACTATGATTTTCTAAAGCAACAGTAGCCACGTGTCCAGTTTTATTAAAAAAGAAGCAATCATTTGCTTCGAAGCAGTTTTCACGCGTGCCACTTTGGTTGGTTTCGCCTTATCTCTATAGACCCATACGCTTGATTGCTGCGTTTTGGGATCATCATTGGGGCTGTAAATCCATGTTTCATCACGTGTTACTATGTCCCACACCAAATTTGAAGCCCCTTCGTTGTATCTGGCAAGCATAGCATGGCACCAAGTCCGTTTTTTGAGCATCGGCCAAATTATGTGGGATCCATCGAGAACACATCTTTCTCACACCAAAATGTTTGTGTAGGATTGACTGTATTGGACTTATGTCTATGTCCAAAGATGTCCGGATCTCATGGTAGGTCACAATGCCTGTATGTATCGATCATACGGCGCACAGCATCGATGTTTTTGTTATTTACAGCGGTGCACGGGCGACCTTCACGAATTTCATTTATGAAGATTGACACAACCGCGTTTGAATTCTGCTAACCAGCTATAAATAGTCGTCTTGCATGGTGCTTCTTCGCCAAAAGCAGATTGAAGCCCAACGAGGATCTGCTGAGCTGTCAAATTACACTTAAAATCGTAAAAAATCATGCAACGAAAAGTTTTCCCGAGTTAAATCCATTTTATTGTAATCGAGCAATTTTTAAAATGACGCCAATGTGAAAACAATTGACAATCAGATTAAATAAATTGTATTCCACGGCTAAAGAGTTCCATTTTCAAATGTAGTAATAACTTTTTAAATATTGTTTATGTAAGTGGTCAATTCCGGAAACTTTTAGAAGGCTTGTAGAACCTTCATCTGGTCGTCTGAAGCTCGTCCTAAAACTATTTTCTAACAAGTTTTTTTGTTGCAGTGAAGAAACCTTTTAAATTTATCAATACCTACAATTACCAACCTACCTTTGTGGAACGAACGAGGGTCTTTTGTGAATCAAGGCCAAAAGACAAAAGGCCCTACGCCTAGGATTACTAATTTCCTATAGGTACTAGAGAGTGAAAACACATTTTAAACTTATTGAATAGTCAATAGATCATTGCCCTAAAAACAACCTTTCGGAAAAAACTGATAGAAAAAACCAGAAGAAATGTCTCGTTGTGTTAAACAGCTATAACCATATCGGTTTACTTAAAAGAGTATACTTTGAACCCTCCGGTCCCTAATAACAGCAGTCTACTAATCAGATAGGGTTTTAAGGGGCGCAAAAGTTTGTTTAAATGAAACTTGAAACTGGAACTGAATTTAAAATCACGTTACTACGAAACGATAACCATAGTATGATGAGCGTACAGATAATGACAGTATCATTATAACATATCTATAACCAAGTTCTTGTCAATTTACTTATTAACATAATAACTGTTACTTTTAAATTATCATGGTAATTTACATGATTAATTATTGACGGGGTTCTTAACATGTTTTTTTATAAAAAAAAACAAATAATAAAAAAACATGTTAATAATCTCATTCATAATTTAGTAGTTAGTCAAAGGAGATTGACCAATGAAGTATGGACTTTGGTTTCACATTGTACGATTATGTACCCCTATGAAACCTTGTCAAAACTCATCTAGTTGAGTTTTATCTTAACATTAAGTAAAAAAAACCTCTTTTCTCTAAATTCGCCGGAATCACGAGAAATAGACTTGTGAAGTTCATCAAATTATAGGTATTTTTCACATCGAAAACAGCGTTTTTCGATTTTACTTATCTTCTTTTGCAATTCCAGTGTCAAAACATTACATATTAAAAGTAGTTTCGTGGAAATCAATTTAAAATAAAATAGTTAAACGAGGCAACGTCGCAATCAGGTGCAGTTGTCATTTGCCGTACAACGTATAAAAGAATACTTATAGGTACAAGGTATTCCAATTATAGAATAGGGAAAATAATAACAGGATTTGACATCGCTAAAGTTATAAATTATTTTGGTTATCGCACGAGACGATGGATAATACCAAAATTACTTTACGATCTGCCGCAAAATTTAATAGTCCCCTATTAAAATAATTTCATTTCTTAAACAAACGTTTTAATTATGACATTTATTAAACTAGCTTCGTCAACACCTGCACTAACGCGTAAAAACATCATGGGTAAATAAAAAATCAATTACTTGATAATACTGTGCGTAAATAGACTTCGTCGCAACAAGAAATGTGTTTTGATCACGGTTTATTCTAAACGGGAGTTAATTGAGTTTGATTTAACTATTGTATGTCTTCCTGATGTCTGGAAACCTGCTTGTACTCGTATAGTCTGGAACGTTCTATGCATATTTTTTAATTAATTTTCTTTTTTACACTGACTGTGACACAAATACTTATTTACCTTCTTTCATGATAATTTTTGAGCTGCTCACATTCAGCGACCTTATCGTCGGTCAACCTTGTGCGACCTGCCTGCGAGCAGCACAACCCCGGTCATTGGAAGGCCTTTGTCGAGCAGTGGACTTCTTTTGGCCGAGATGATGAGGATGATGATTTTTATTATTTTTTTAACTGGATAGCAACATCTTGTATAATATATAATATATATAATTGTGGCAGGCTTTGACATTTTTTAATATTTCTTTTTGCTTAATACCTAATGTATTCTTCTTTTTAAAATGGATTAATATTTTAACAACTCTAAAGCGCCGAAAAACGGCACAGAGGCGTTAATAAATAAAAATATAAAGATACTTATTACAAAAACACAATGTTGAAAAAATTTCCACGAGCAGGATTTGAACCTGCACCCTTCTGACATACCGGGTCAGGTGCTCTTCCAATTGAGCTATCGTGGTTCTAACCAGCCCGCCGAAATTATTCAACACTATTTTTTACTTTGGAAGTCAAAGGCGCCAATTCAATGTCAACAACTACCGTCATTAACATCTGCGCGGCGTTAAAAATTATATAAACAAAACAAAAACATTTTATATAAAGATACGTTAATTTTAGGCGGTGGTAATGTTAGTTCACGCACATAGCCCGTTAAATACTAGGTACTACGCCAAATAGCGGCGATTTTTTAATCACACCGGTGATCTCGAAATTTAAAGTGTCATGTAAGTGTCATTGATTTATAACATACTAACATATACATGCCGTTCCACAATTTTCGGTGTCAAAATAAAGTTACCAGAGACTTTTAATAAGAGAAAAAGGAGCAGTCTTAATTGATATCGTAGCGTGAGAATTAGTCACCGTTTTTAAAATAGCCCTGGAGGGTGCCTGTTTGGAGGAAACCGTAAAGTCTCTGAGCATGGAGGCATAATACCTAAAGCCTCAGGTTCAGCAACGCGTGATTTATATTATTATTTCCTTGGTGTTGCAAGCATTAATATTGCTACGGTGTCCGCATACCATCAAGCGAGTCGTATTATGTTGCCGATTGTAAAATAAACCGTGTGTTGTAAGTTTAGCTGAAGCAGATGATACAGTACACATTATACAACTATGTTTAGATAGTCCGCTACTATAAGTTACAGTGATAGTTCGAAAACTATCAGCTGGAACAATGGTCAATAAATTGTTTGAGAGTGTTTGCTGTTGGCCGCTTATGACCTACAGC
Organism: Eudonia truncicolella; assembly: GCA_949315975.1. NCBI lineage: Eukaryota > Metazoa > Arthropoda > Insecta > Lepidoptera > Crambidae > Eudonia > Eudonia truncicolella. Next base: position 16,990,562 of record OX438835.1, on the reverse strand, counting down.
CAGCGTCACCAAACAGCAGGTGATAGAACTCATGCATAGAAACAACTTTATGTACTAGATCAACTTTAAAATCTTGTTAAATAATCAGATGTTCCATAGGTAAAGTAAGTAAAGGAAATAGCCTATAAATGTCCCACTGCTGGACAAAGGCCTCCATAATTGAAATCAAGTCATCAATACAATTGATGGGGAATGGCTCAATCATCACGCTTGCCAAATGCAGGTTGGAGCGCTTCGCCACTCGGCCTGCGAGGCGACAGCTCCATGGGTACATTACAATAATACCTACTTACCCAAAATTTATGGGACAGGTTTTTTTTATTTCAGTTTTGTCGTTTACATAAAGTTAAAAAGTTACAATAAGTTGTTCCTATTCAGGAATCAAAACGTCATAAACGCACGGTGTAGTTACTTAAAAACTCTATAAACACCGGAAACTCTCGTGTCAGAGTGCCAAAACTCCCTGCCTGAACAGCTGTTGAAGCTGAGTTTCGCTACTTCGTCGCGCAGCAGCTCGAGTGTCAGTGAAGCCAGATTCGATGTTAGATGGTGCGATTAATTCGCTTAGAGATGTGATTAAAGTGTCCGACAAGATGTCTTTTGTAGGCAGTTTTATGTTAAAATATTCCCAATTTTAATCATCAAATTTTATTATTATTAAAAGATGTGATGATTTAATAAAGAAGCTTTTAATTAACTTTACTAATTTTATTAAATTAAAAATGAAGGTTTCTTATATTATATCATTGCTTTACGTGCGGTGGTGTGGTAGGACCTTAAAGAGTTTCTATATTTTTATTTATCGGAAATTTGTTATAATATTTATAAAACCTTTGAAGCCAAAAGTGATCGATATAGACAATTATTAAAGTAATCATGTTAAAATCACTAAACAATAAAGACTATACAAAAAATATGCCCTAGGCCCAAGAGTAAAAAAATATTGTTGAAAAAGTACGTACGTCGAGAGATAACGTTGTGCACGACTTCGCATTTAAATTAAATAAACATAATAATATGACAAGTCTAAAAACCCTTAAAGTAATTCAATGATATTTCAAAATAATTTAATTATTCAGTATGTACAGTCGAGTTCATAAATATATAAGCACCTCCAAGACTTCAAAAATAACTGAGCATAGAAAGTTACATAGGCATCTGAACAGATTTACCAATCAAAAATATGTACACATATCACCTATCATATTAATCTGAGCAAGTCTCACAATAATATGTAAGCAACTGAAAACTTCAAAATTAATCAATAGTGTCAATAACTTGCAATCAGTCCAAGTAATCTAATTGTTCGTTGTATACCTTCCATTCTGTGGAACAAAAATATCTGTACTAAGGTTTTACACTTTTATGTGAACACGTGGAAGTTAATAAATATCTAAACAAACATAAGACTTAACATTTTGACAATCATCGAAAAGAGTACCGTATTGTCAAATCATACATTTGTCTCTTTCACTTTAAGTGTGACGTCATACAAGTGTCATTAGTGTTTGCTTGCGGCTTCTTACCTATGTTTGCTGCTTTCTAGTTTCGATTACGATATTGTCTTAAAGGAGGTGGTTATCATCTTTAATGAGTGGCCACTTACATTTTTTAAAATAATAAGCTGTTCTTGAAGTCAATCTCAATTGTCATATTCAAATTGTGATTCATATATTCAAAACATGGCTCTTGTTGTCGATTCTTTAAAATCATTGTGTTTAAAAAAAATTACAGCTATCATGAATGATAATATCGAAGATATATCATGGAACCTTATAAAAACATGGCAAACAAAGATTTTTCAGCTGCCTCTGCCAAAATGCGTATTACGCGATATTTTCCTGGATGTACTCCAGGACTTAAACTTTAAGTTAAACTTGGAAAAAGAAATGGTATTATTTATTGGCATATGCAGTAACTGCCATCCATTGTAATGGATTTTTGGACGATGAAGTCATTTACCAAGAAGGCCGTAAGGAACTTGAGGCCGTATTCTTATTTTGTTAATTATGTGCTAATCCCTGCATTATAGAATGTCGTCATACAACCAATTGTACTTGTGTCGAATATGTGACTAGCTTAGGTAAAAAAATTTATTTGAAATATTTATAATTTGTGATTTTTTTGTTTGATTAATTGATTGGTTTTATTGATTCAAGTGTAATTTGTGACCCCGACGTAAAACATTCAGTTGGATGGCTGCAACCATCTATTGAATACCTTACATGCCCCCAGATACCCGTCTTACTGTAAATTTCCACTACATGTTTATAAATATTTGAAAAAGCTTTTGCGTAGGTATTTGTGTACTTTCACTTGGTTAAATAATTTTGAAGTTTTCATCTGTTCAGATGCCGATATATCTTTCTATGCTCAATTATTTTTGAACCCTTGGATTTGATCATATATTTATGAACTCGACTGTACTACCTAGGTAAGTATATATCTTTAAAGACTTTACCTTGCTTGAAACACAAAAAAAACTTATTATTTATAAAAAACTTATTGAAAAGGTTCAACACATTTTTCAAATCGCACCTTCAAATTTAGATTTGTTTGCAATTAAACTTTTCGTATTATTTCTTTCTACATGCGTACTTTATCCGATCCGATCCGAGCCCTTCGAAGAATCTAGTAGGGCACGGGGACACGCGCTAGTGCGTGATGCCGTTCCCTCTAGAAAACCTCCGAAGGTGATTCGTTTCACACGGCTTGAGGAACCCTTTAAGTTTCTCGCCGCCCCCAAACAAGTCCCATGAAGCTGAAATTGCCGTTTAAGGCAACCAGCAAAGTCTCTCCAAAAAAATGGTTAAAGAACTTTATTATTTCTCATTAGAATTACAATAGGTATTCACTTATTGAGAAACATATTTTACTTACTAATCTAAAATCACAATAAATCAACAATCGAGCGATAAATAGTAATACACACCTGTTAAACACGGTAGTTTTTTTAAAAACGTCATTCGTGGTGTACCGTCCTAGCGGCTAATATTATTATCACAATGCTATGACCGGCCGCCTCCGCACCGGACGGGACTCACCAAACAAGGAGTAACAAAACAAAGAACGTATTACGACTAGATGCGGCATTGATAGGTTCAGTACGTATCCTTTGGAAATTGGAACAAAATAGCAAATACTGATGTAAAAAGAGATGAATGTAAGATTCAATATAAAATTTTTGTTTTTGAATTATGTTATGTATATCTTATATTTTTGTTGTTTTTAATCTGTAGTTGTTTATTTAAGTTATATAAAAATCCGTACTTTATTATCTTACAAAAGAGTTTAAGTTCTTACCTGTCGCGGTTAAGGTTGTCGCGAGCACATACGAGCCGTAGTGGGCCAAGGAAGCCAGGTGACGCGACTGCAGGCGGCGGCCGCCCGCCCTCGCTTATAAGCCACCCGCCCGACCGCCCAAACCGTGGGCTGGAGAGACGCGGGTCTAGAACAACTCGACAGTTACCTGTGCACGGTCACGATCATTAACATGTTAACAATTTAACTCTTAATACCATGGAATAAGAGTCAAAAGTGTATAATATTATATTAAAGGAAGATTTACAGCATTATAACTGGAGTTAGGGACTTCTTGGCGGGAAAGTGAAGAGTCATGGCTGCGGTTTTGTTTTATTTTCTAAAATTTGTGTTATGTCGAATATTAATGTGAAATAATGGTGGATTATTAACAGTTATGTGTTCGTGAGTGTGCATGAGTGTTGGCAAATGAAACAAAACAGTGCAACGTCACTTTTCAAATTCTCTCAAGAAGTCTGCGTGAGGGCGCCCCACATCTCTTTACTGAGATACTCGAGGGGTTGGGGGGTATATGATTTATCACTTCCCATTTCTATTATCAATCATCATCATCATATAGTAAGGAAATATTGTTTATTTATGTATTACTTGTAAGAAAAAATACTTTTTCATTGGCTAAATGCTTGTGCAAAGCCATAAAAAAAACTAGAATTAGACTTTAAGTAGTATAATGACTAAAATCCATTTACAGATCTTAAAACGTTTAATAATTATATATTATAATAGAAAGAAATACTTGTACTAAATTAACTTTTATCAAACGGTGCACCAGTTGTCCTTGCGTCTGAACTCCGTTTCCACTTAAAATCTGGTGGAGTGGAGTCATTTGCCGCGCTAGGTATAAAAAATTCAATATTCACCGGTGTCTTCGAATTTTGATTACGAGAGGAGTTCAGCACCCGTAATTGATATCACAGTGGGAGGACCATTGTCACCGGTTCAATAAACTATTGGGAGCGGATTCCCCTTACATTTAAATAAGATGTTATTGTCTCGTACTTCATGGTTAATTAAGTATAATGCAATTTTCGGAAAGGCCTGTCAACGGATGGGTGATCAAAAATGTATCATCCGAGCTCCTCTGCGCTTCGGAAGGCATGTGCAAAGCCGTTGGTCCCGGCTGCGGCAGCAGTCGTTAACAACCACCAACCCGTACTGGGCCCGCGTGGTGGCTCCATAGGGAAGGCTCGGTGAGTCGTGCCCAAGCAGTAGGGGCTTAATGAGCTGGTGATGATGATTAATGTTTTATGTTATGTTATAAAAATACATTTTGTTCATCACTTTCTAACTGTTGTTGAATCGATGTGATATTTTAGGGTAACCTGATTGAAGGTGCCAGGTACTTTCCACATAGGTATCCTGTAATTTTAAATATAGTGATAACCTTTAACAATATAGTCTTCAAAAAGTTCAATTTAGCCATCATACATAACAAGTACATATATAATCCTCTACATGTTTAAAATAAAAGTTTATTTGTTTGTTTGAGACCACGCTTGCGAAGTTTTTAGGGTGCGAGTTTTAATTGCCGTTCGTCACGTTAACGAAAACGGGAATTCTAACTCTCCTCAATTTCCACCAAGGGGCACTGCTTCAATGCCATACGATAAAATGGCCAATTGATATTACAACTATTTATAACTACGGTATATGATTTAAAATGTTTTTGTTTTGTTTATATAATTTTAACGCAAATTTTGTTGCGAAACAAATTACAAAAACACAAATGTTGAAAAAGTAATAGTGTTGAATAATTTCGGTGGGCTGGTTAGAACCACGATAGCTCAATTGGAAGAGCACCTGACCCGGTATGTCAGAAGGGTGCAGGTTCAAATCCTGCTCGTGGAAATTTTTTCAACATATGTCTCGGGAACTATGAAACCTATAAAGACCATTTATTTACCAAAAAAGTGAGTTTTTTTTACAGATAATTCTTATAATTGGTTAATAGTTTTTTTTAAAGGAGATAACAATAAAAATATACTTTACTGATAAAGTATTATAGGTTCGTCACGCTAAGTAGCTTTACGATAGTGCTCGACGGAAATCGCAAAAATGATGATGATGAAAAAAAACATGATGTTTCTTATATTAGTATTACAGTAAAAATAAAGTACATGTTTGTTCGATACATAAGTATAAGTATAAGTACATATATTTACGTAAATAAAAGCTAAATTACTTTTGTGTAAATAACGTATGAAGTATAATTAAGAGTATAAATAAAGCGTAAAATATTTAGGTATTCGTAACCATTTTTTAAATTTGCACAAACGAAAAAAAATAACAATTTTAGAAAAAAGTACTTACTTGAAATATTAACTTAAATTACTGAACTCTTTAAAAATTCTTTCAAAGATTTCTTTTTTTAGTTTTGTAAGCTCACCTAATCTGTGAAGGTAGTCATTACTTTCACAGATTAGGTGAGCTTTAACTCCTTAACAACATGCTGGGGGTATTCAAGTACTTACTTTTTTTTCTTCATATAAGGCTGTTTTTCCGCGATTTCGTACTTTGATCGCTCCAATAATCCCATGTAATACTCGTATATTTATATGTTTCCCTCTATCAAGGTAGTCGATAAAGAGAATTCCTTGTACATCCCAAAATATAGAGGCCATAACCTTCCCGCCAGATTGTTGTCTTAGGCTGCTTCGGGCGGCTTTCACCGACCGCTCTCCACTCTGCTGACTGCCGTTTGGATTCCGGAGTGAAATGGTGAATCCATGTTTCATCCATTGTCACATACCGACGTAAAAAATCCTTTTTATTCATCGATATTATATATACTACTTACGCACTAGATTTCGTGATCCGAACTCACTCTATCCGACTGAACTGTACTGCAATCCGTACACCTTACTTTAGCGCCGCTTTAAAACCATTCCTCAAAAACACGATTGTGCAATTTTGGCTGGTGTTTTCGTAAAGAATTACGATCGAGCCAAAATTGCACAATCGTGTTTTTTAGCAAGGGTTTTTAAAGACAAAGGCATGGAGTTATCTATATCAAAATTTCAGATGTATTTTTTTCAAGTGTCGCCTTAACTTGCAAGGTCGCATCCAAAACGCGTTTCTAAGTTAAATATTTATGTTATTTCTGAAAACTATAAGGCTTCTTCGTAGTAAACTTATGATACTAGTCTTATGATACTATTAGTCTGATACTAGTCTTGACTATAAAAGTGAAAATTATATTTTTTTTTTCCAAAAAAAGGTGGAAAAGCGCTCAGCCTGACGGGCCCGGGTTTAATTCCCGCCGGGCAAAGTGTTTTTCGGACGCGGGCTACAAGAGCCACCTTTTAATAAAATTAAAACATCGGATTGTTTTAACAGTTATCAAAACATGACCTAAATTAATAAAAAATGAAGCGGAGGCTTAAATTCAAATGTGCTTGGGGTTTGCCACAGTGATATTAAGTAAAAACAATATTTTACAATTATTGTTGAATTCAAAATTTAAATAAAAAACAAAATTCAATAAATGATTCTCCATTCAAAACTATTAATGAATTAATGAATCGTATGTAGCCAACTGTACTGTCCACTGCTGGACAACAGGCGTCTCCTTGTGCCCGATCCGCGGCTACTCTCATCCAGCTTTTTCACCATTCTCGAATCCACTTGAACACACACAGAAAATTTCATCCAAATCGGTCCAGCCGTTTAGAAGGAGTCACACGCACAGAAGATTTATATATATATATATATATATATTTAAAATTATATATATATATATATATATATATATATATATTTAAAATTAATTATATATATAGTCTATTGGCTGGCCAGCAGTAAACGGGTTTTGGCTAAGATGGTGATGATGATGATAATGACAGGCAAACGAGCGTACTGCCCGATGGAACATTGGATGTGATGGCTGCTGCAGCCCATGGCCGCTTGCTACACCGAGGGTATCAGGCTTTGACGCACCTGACTGAAGATTTGGTGCATGTGCCTCTATGCTACGTAATTTACTAGATCTAGATTTACTTACTACTAATTTACTAGACTTACTAATCTTCAAACCGCAAACACAACAATGCAAAAATAGGTACGGTGATAGGGTAGTCGCCACACAATCGGTTGCTAGGTGCTGGGTGCTGAGCGCGAGTTTTATTTGCCAATGGGTAATGCTAGCGAAAACAAGATTTTTTGTTGCATAGTTCTAAATCACATCTTTTGTTGCGAGCCGATCCGAATCCCTCGGATAATCTAGTAGGGAACGGGGACTCGCGCTAGTGTGTGATGCCATACTCTTTAGAAAACCTCTGACGGTGTTTCATTCCACACTGATTGAGGAACCCTTTAAATTTCTCGCCGCCCCCAAAAAGGCCGGTGACGCTGAAAATCCTCGTTCTTCACCAGGAGACACTGTTTAAATGCCATGGAAATTTTCGTTTTCGTTAACATGATCAATTGGCAAATTAAACTTGCACTAGGCATTCTCAGCCGAACCCTAGCTAGGTACCAGGCATTTTGCCAGGTATTTCCACAGCTATTTCGGCTACCTCGGCCTAAGTTTAAAAAACATTGTGATAATTTTCTCAACAGCCCCTCGCGGTACAGTTGTGTGCTGGCTATGCTTTCATCCTATAAAACAATGTACAGGAAAATATACTTTACAATTCCCTAAAGCATCGCAACACACGCGTAACCGCTGAAAATCTTTTTATAGCACCTTCTTTTGTATGTACCATGTAATAATAATAATAATAAAGAAAGAAAATAAATAAAGATTATAATAATAATACTAATACTTCGAAAAGCCGTACTACAGGTACACACCTGCGCCGGTTCTCGAAAACGGCCGTGCCACCACAGGTGCCACGCTCTATTGGGATCGAGCTGTCATCACGGACAGTACTATTATAGCTAATAGGCCTGATACCGTGCTGACTGCTGATACATCGATCGCAACGCCGGGCAGTGCTTGTTGACGTCACCATCCCGCATGACGTAAAGGCCGAGAAGGACAAGGCCAGCAAGTGCCTTGACTTGGCTCACGAGATAACCGCCGTGTGGGATGTTGACTCGACAATTATTGTGCCGATAGTCGTGTCTGCGAACGGTCTGGTACCGAAGAGTCTCGACCAACACCTTAAGAGACTCTCGGTCACGGCGCGGATAGTCCGAAGGTCTTTGCAGCCCTAACCACCGGCAGCTTGAGCCCTGCCCCGTTGCCGGCGGCACCCTAGGCTAGGTTTTTTATAATATTTTTATGTTTTGTATGTACTTTTGTATTTTACTTTTATATTAATATCATAACAAACCTAGGCTAAGAAATAAAAGAAATAATAATAATAATCTTTATTCTTTATCTTAATAATGCATAAATAGTTTTTCATGAATAAGGGGGTTCATGTATAAAAATTTAAACAATATTAATTTTAAACTACTAGGTATAAATATAAAAGCAACATTCATTTAGGACAACTAATAATTTTTCTGTATCCTCGTGGGACGTATTGAGAAGGTCTTCTTTGAGTATAGTCTTTGTTTTACTATACATGATGACTGATGATATATGCCTAATTTAGCGTTTAACCTATTATTATAAAGAAGTGGATTTAAGAACAAGTAAAAACTAGAAGAGAAGGCATGTTTTGTTCCTGCGTTTTGAGGGCAAACTATACCTTTTCGTCTTTTGTTAGTAGTGTCAGTTCTGTATGGAAGTGCGACGTGTTATTTGATGACTGTGTTTAGAATAAATAACTGTCTAACCGTTTTTTTTTTATTTATTTAATATTCTTACACCTTCAACAGAATCGGAGCCTATTTTTAACTATATTTTATCTTTCATACCAGTTCTCACTTTTATGCCTCTCGTACTTTCATTCTTCATACTACTCTTTCATACATCTTCTTTTATACTTTTGCGGGTGGGATGCCCGTCTAGGCTTAAGTTCCTATTCTATTCTATTTTATCCTTATCGTTAATACCATAACCGTTAATACCATACAGGATTTATAAACAGTGTCAGTGGGGAAGAGGAGAGGACGAAAAGTAGAGACTTTTAATACCGCTCGTTGGGCTCTCTCAATGGTTATATAGTTTAAGCAGTGCCACCCCATGACGTAATGCAGTAAGTTATTATTATTGATTGACATAAAGTTAGGTAAACTTGCCTGATTGCTGTTAAATCCGCAATTGTGCGTAGTTTTTTAAAACAAATATTAATTTCCCTATTCTGCCGCATAAAGCTTCAATATGGTGCTTAAAAGCAAGGGTTTCATCATTTATAATAACACCCAAATAATTGCGATGTCCGAACACTTGCACAGTAGATTTGTGGGATCCTTACATTGGTGTGCATTAAAGTTTAGGGATCGTTGGAGCCGATTTTAGAAAACTGCATGTAATTTGTTTTATCCGCGTTCAGTGTTAGTAGATGTTGCTGGAGCCAGTTATTAACAAGATTGAAGCCCCACTGTGCATATTTATAGACATCTTCATGAGAGCCAGCAGAGAACAGCAGACAATAAATCCTTTCTGTCACCATGTAGGAATTCCTGATCAGAAATCTTAATCAGGAAAGCGTATTTGTGCGGCCGCCCTAAGGGCAGGTCTGGGTGTCTAAAAAAATAGTTTTATTTCTTTTTCCCGTTCAAAAAGTTTTGAACTGATCATTCGTCTTTGTCAAGGTTGTCAAGGGACACGTCACACGTCGCTTTGCAATGTTGACTTCGATACCTTTGACGAAAAGTAGGCAAATGATTTTTATATAACGTTTTTTTGTAGAGTACTCGAACCGCCTTATTATTCTTATCCCGACGTTTCGAACCTTTCGCATAATAAACTGAAAGTGTAATAAACTCAAAAATTAAAAAGCAGTGACAAAATTCAGCGCTTACGTCAGCCTTCCCGGTAGCATAGCGGTCAGTGCTGCCGCCCGGATTGCGGTTGACCCAGGTTCGATTCCTGGCTGGGTCGGGTGGTATTGTACTTATATACATGGGCGCCGCACTTTAAGTAGTTGTGCTCATATTATAAGCATAATATATTATTTTGCCTGGGCCAGATATGAAGGTGATCTGATTCAGCCTGCGCAATTTTTTGATGAAGTATGTATACATCTTGAAAATAACTGATTTATTGAAATAAAATAAAATAGTACCAAAACTACTTATGGTTGGCTGGGTCGGGTGGGCGTTTCATTTTTTCACTGTATGTTATAAAATTTTATAAATATTTAATTTAGCTTCAGTGCAGCAATTAGCACTTGAAAATAAAAAGTAAAAATTTACTATAGCGTTGTGTTATCAAATTTGTGGTATTTCATCTGCACAGATGAATCTGCATGGCCATCGGTTGCAACGACCGTGAGATAGATGACGCTGTGCTGCTATATAAGCACTCTAAAAACATTAAAAAAAGCAGTGACAAAATTCAGCGCTTACGTCAGCCTTCCCGGTAGCATAGTGGTCAGTGCAGCCGCCCGGATTGCGGAAGACCCAGGTTCGATTCCTGGCTGGATCGGGTGGGCGTTTAATTTTTTCACTGTATGTTATAAAATTTTATAAATACTTATTGTTTTTCTTTTATCCATCCATAGCAGCAGAATAACCAACAATACCACAATTATCAGTAAACATGTTACTTTTAACTCGTTACAACAAAATAAATACAACATCATATTAAGCCACAATATAACGAAGTCTCTGATTTTTGTACTTATTTTTGTTGGCCCATATCTCTTATACTACACCGATTTCGGGGTTTCCCTTTGGGTTTACATTTCATTACTGTTGGTTCTGAGTTTTTGATTCATACATTTTTAGCCATCTCCTTTTGCACATAATAAATCTCGTTTTCGTAAACGTAATCGAATGTCAAATTAAACTCGCACTAGGTACCCTGGTGACAGAAGAGAGACAAAATTTTACCACACAATATGCCGTTATCGTTTTGCTTTATCACGTTAACGAAAACTACTAAACTGGGTACCTACGTATCCGTAGGTACCTATTACCTTTGTGGCTCCAAGGTCTACCACAGGGAAGTATTCTTGGCCCTCTTCTTTTTTTAGTATATGTGAACGAACTCCCGAATATCACAAACAACTTATGTGTCATGTTTGCTGATGATGCTACAATTTTCATACCCAATAATCAAAATGATAACATTAAATTTGAAAGAGAAATAATTAAAACTTTAAATTAAACCATACGTTTTCTAAAATCATTAAATCTGACAGTAAATCTTTCCAAAACAAAAGTAATACAATTTAGAAACTATAAAACAAATCAAATTAAATTAAATATAACGTCCGAATGCAAGTCAATCATCGAAATTGTGGATGAAATAAATTTTTTAGGTGTAAATATTGACTCATCTAAATTGGAAGTCGCACATAACTAAAATTAATAATAAAATATCAATCTATACTTGCGGAAACATCATCTGTAGAAGTAGCCAGAGCCGCCTATTTTGGCCAAGTTTATCCTCTTCTTACTTATGGAGTTATTTTCTGGGGAAACTCTGTTAATGTAAAATCTACCTTTATACAAAAGAAATGCTTGAGAACTCTTTACAGTATGTACTCTGATGAGACTCTGAGAAATGTTTTCAGAGAAAAGGGTTATTTGACACTGACGGGTATTTATGTGTTGGAGATGGCTGTTTTTATAAAAAGCAATATTCAGTATTTTAAAAGTAAAAGCACAAATAATTTTAATTTGTGGAAGAGATATGCATATGACTTATATTTACCAAATATTAATAATGTCCTGTATCACAAGAGTGTAACTGTAACTGGTATCCAAATATTCAATCATCTGCCCACTGATCAAAAAGCCTCAGTAAATTTAGGCTGTTTTAAAATTAAATTAAAGAGATGGCTTACAGATAAGGCGTTCTACAGTTTGACTGAATATTTCGGTACAAAAACAGCATAGTGGCTGTTTCTATGTAACATGTACCTACCCACTAAAAATTGCATGCCCGACTAGGGTAAATTATTGTTCCCAAATGCTTAACTCCTGCTATGTATTTACACAATTTTATGGCAATAAAAATTTATCTTATCTTATCTTAAATGTTGAAAAAATGTCCACGAGCAGGATTTGAACCTGCACCCTTCTGACATACCGGGTCAGGTGCTCTTCCAATTGAGCTATCGTGGTTCTAACCTGCCCGCCGAAATTATTCAACACTATTTACTTTTTTACATTAATTGCTTAAGGAGATTCCGGCCACTAATGATGTAAACCAAACCTTTTTAGAGAAATTAATAATTATAATTATAGTAATTATATAGTAATTATATAGTAATTATAATTATATAGTAATTATAATTTTATTTTTATTTTTTTTATAACATTAATTTAATACAGACCACCTGCATCTTGGGATCGACATCGGTCGAATTAAAATCGACATGATTATAGTTTTCGATGATTATTACGAAACATCGCAGAACAAGACGTCAATTGAACAAGGCTGCTCTGAGGTCCCGGGTTTGATTCCCGGTCGGGTCAATGTCGAAAACGAACTTTCGATATTGTGTCGGGTCTGGGTAGTTGTGGTACCGTCGTTGTTTCTGATTGCCATGAAACGAGTGCTTTAGCTACTTACCTTGGGATCAGAACAATTCATGTGAAGTTGTCTAAATATTTATTTTATCACAGTAACAAGGCGTCGCAGTATAGAGATGTCGTTGAAAGGTTATCGAATAAACAAAATTCGATAATACGACTTTCGTATTATCGAATTAGGTATCCCCTGCATCTTAGCTGTCATCCCAGTCTATCAGTTTTATTTCGTGTTACCTGTTACATGTAAGTTTGTTATATGATATCAATAAACGTTTTTTTCTTTCGTTTGATTGTTTGTAACAATCAGACGTATCGCAGTTCACTTTGGGCGAGCTCACCTGAGGTGGCGCGGTGGTGTTTGTGTAATCTAATCCCGAGGTGTTTACTCCGAACTCCTCGTCATTAACCCGCGCCTACGTGCGGCCCCGTTAATTTCCGAACTTGAGTGTTTTACCACAACATAAGGAGAGCCCGAAGGTAAGCTTCATACAAACGCGGTCGACCTACGCACACATAGACAACCTCTCACGGACACGGAATCTTGCAACAACTGCGCTTGGACTGATCCGAGCTGTTCCGAGATCCGAACCCCTCGGAGAATCTAGTAGGGCAAGGGGGGGATACGCACTAGTGCGAGATGCCGTTCCCTCTTAGAAATCGGTGATTCGTTTCCAAAAAAACCCGGTGAAGTTTAAAAATGCCCTGCCAAAGGCAATCAGCAAACTATCTCAAAACAAAAGCGTTCGTATGAAGCTTACCTTCTGCAGTGTCCTTATTTTGTGGTTTTACTTAAATTGTTATTTTAATCGCTCCACTGTTCACGACGGAGGGTAGCTTGTCAAAAATAAATTCTTTTGAATACTTTAGAATCTTATTTATAGAACACACTTTTATGGCTCACTTAGACTGCGATTATAGAAAAATCGGTATGTCAGTGTCAGTCAGGGTGCGGGTTCGATTCGCGTGAAACCTGATTTTAAAGACAGATTTTTTTGTCGTTGTCTTTGTCCAGCAGTGGACGTCTTTTGGCTGAGATGATGATGATGATGATGATGCCTAATTTGAAGTCCGGTGACGGTAAACTCCCACAAAAAAGAGGCTAATTTGCGTCGAGAAATATTAATCCTTTATTGTAATTTTTTTTTAAATTGAAATGGGTTTGTGTTTGCCTACTATATCACCTGATGGGAAGTGTAGATGTGGTCTAAGATGGACCGTGCTCACCCAAAAGGTGCCCATTCACCCTGACCTTCTACAGCTTTCTACAGTTTCGCCGTCCGCACAAGAAAGGTGAGCCAAATCGCTTAGTGCGGCAAGATGGAATATCTACGACAAAGGTGGAGACCCTCGAGATGTCTTGTGGTCCGATGAAAGAACGGAGACACAGAAATATGGACATAGAAATTAAACTTTTAATTGCACTATACATTCAAGGGTGAGCTATTTAATATTCATGTCGATGTGACAAGCTGCACTCAAGTCACTCATATCGCCCCGGATCGACTCTGGACTTGTCCTAAACTACCAAAGCTCTAAACAAGCTATGTCGATATAACAAGGTGAGATTGATCTGGGTCCCAGGCCATATGGGAATCCATGGCAACGAGATGGCGGATGCACTTGCCAGGGACCCAGCTTATTGGTCCTGAGCCGTTCGTGGCACTTGCACCAAGTACCATTAAAAGATTACATCGTAAACAGGCATCATCGAATGGAAAGAGCAGCCGGGTATGAAACACTCCAAATCCTTCCTTGGCGAAAACGCCTTATGACGGATTAACGCCTCCACCAAGGATTTTTACGATGATAGCTTCGCGAGTACAGTAATAAATAACATAAAACAAACCAGCCCTAAAGCGCGCGGGCCGTTGCTTTTTACGCGGCGTCCGCTGAAAAGTGCTGAAATTGATGGTTAATAAACAGGTCTATTATGGCAAACGCGCGCGAGTTTTGGGGGCCGACGAACCGGGTTAAAGGTTAAAGGGTTCCTCAAGCCGAAACAAAGCACCGTCTGAAGTTTCCTAGAGGGCACGGCATCACGCACTAGTGCGTGTTCCCGTGCCCTACCAGATTCTCCGAGGGGTCCGGATCGGATCGGATCGGAAGGCATAGGTGACGCTTTATTTATTGTAATATAATCAACTTAAAAACATATTTCTGATAGGTAAATACATACAAAACAGCTTACATAACATCAACTTGTTCAGAAGTACCTTCTAAGTTTAAATAACAGTATGTTTATGTCACATTAGAATAATTACAAGTATTTGAAAAGCTAGTGAAAACATGTTTTCTGTTAATTTAGAGATCTTAAGAGTATTAGCATACTCTCAAGATCGGATCTCGGATAGGTCCGATATTGGAAATGAAATGAATAAAATGATATGAACAAAACAAAAAAAAAATATTAAAAATGTGTCCTAAAAGGACTCCACTCAGCATTTGTTGCAGCAGTGAACGAAAACATACAACGCTGATCCTCCGTGGATTCTATTTCGCCATAACCACTTAAGTACTGAAGATACTGCAGATGTTTTTTTTATTTTCGTTAACTCGAGATCACTCGTTATTAACAAAACATCATTCTGACCAAAATTTGTAACAAACCACTAAACTCATAAGCAGCTTATTAGCAACATAGTAGTTGCGTTAATAGAGTAAGGTTAGTACTTAATTTTTATATTAATATGGCTTACCTAACCAGCGTAGGTAACGAAATGAGGTTGCAAAAAGATCGATTGCTTTCTCTAATGAAATTAGAAGCGACCTGCGGGTCGCATGGTAAGATGGCCCTCGAGGCCGACAAGATTCACAGCGGGAACGAGCAAAATGGTTTGAAGTAAAAAAAAACATTTGTAATAATGAGGTGTCATTATGGCGAACACGTTCGTTTTAAAAATAGAGTTCGTTTTTTGAAATATTAACTTCTTGACTTTATTAACATTTAAATTCTATTAGACTACGAGTATGTTAGGTACAAACGCCTGCATATCAACCTATCCAAAAATGTGCTTAATAAACCCAAAACTGTCCATAAAATAATTCTTCAATAAGTTTGACGACCTCCGTAGCCGAGCTTGCACGCCGGACTTTGGGCGGTGCTAACTCTGAGGTACCGGGTTCGATTCCCAGTCGGGTCAATGTCGAAAACGAACTTTTCGATATTGTGTCGGGTCTGGGTGGTTGTGGTACCGTCGTTGATCCTGATTTCCATAAAACGAGTGCTATTTAGCTACTTACTTGGGATCAGAACAATGTATGTGATTTTGTCTAATGTTATATCTAATATAATCTTTAAAGTCTACTGAGGAAATTTGTCAGTTTGTGATAGTCTGATGTGCACGCGTGTGTACATTGTCTACTATAGGTACTTAAGTTGATTCAATGTGACCTTCCAATAATAGAATTAGAAAAGAATCAATTGTAGGTTAACATCTGTATGCCATAAAGTTTCTGCAAAACATGGTTGTGCTTGTTTTTCCTTTCTTTTATCACCATAGGTATCATCTGATAATGATCAAATCATCAAATCATTTTATGTCGCTACTGATGCTGGGGCACGGAGCCTTTAGATTAGAGAACCATTAGATACCATGTTCTAAATTAAAAAATATTTAATTAATATGAAATGAATTGAAATTTTATACATGTAAACTTACAAAAAAAGAGCATTTGAATAGTCTTAATATGCTATTCCATAAAACTATTATTCCAAGAATAATAAAAAATATATTTATTACTTATATCTATTTACTGTTCCAATCCTAGTGTAATAAAAAACACAGCCTTGGCATGGTATGTATATTGGTATGAATCCTTATTACCTACTTCTTACTTACAAACTTCGTCTGCACAGAGCTGTATACTTATTACGTTTTGTCTCATATCATTCATTTTACTGGAATCTACAGCACCTTTAAGCCTTCCCCAACGTTTAATACCGATCATTCATGATAAAAAGCTCATTGTGCGCAAATAGGGCAATAAAACGGTGTGGCGGTCACTATATTTGTTTTATCCCTCGAAATAACAAAAATACAAGACCCAATAAAAAAGCAAGCTAATTTGAATATAAAAATATAGTATTTAACAATGATTCTTTTAGTATTTCACTTTAATGTGTAGTTTTCTTGCTAACTTTAGAAAACAGCACTAAAAACACATCTTTGAAAATTAAAACTATTCAAATTAGGAAACTTTGGATAGTTGATTGAAATGTCAAAGACGCTTTCAGAATGTATCGTGAGATCACTTAAAAGCACCGCATAACAAAGATACCCCAGGAAGTAAGCTTAACGCATACCGCGCATCGAGCAACGCATGCGCACAGAACCTCGGAACAGCTCGCAACAGAGGGCCTAGTGTGAGTTATTTTTGACATTCGATCACGTTAACGACAACGAGAACTAGTAAGGCGTTGAAGCAGTGCCTCCTGGCAACATACGAGAAAATTTTACATTTTGCCATATACTAATTATAGGATAGCAAACAAAACTGACATCATACTAGACACGGAATCACACGGAATCTCGCAAAAGCTGCGCCGGCGCCGTGTTCGTGAGAGGCTGGCCGGCGGACTTCGTACCGCTTTGACAGTTTCCATGACAACAAAACCAACAAAACGTTGACAGTTTCCATGACAACAAAACAAACAAATCAGTCGTCCGCTTAGGAACACCCGTATCCCATGATGGACCCCTAGAGCAGCGCCACCTACTGGGTCCAATTGTAAATCTAAACCATTCTCGAATCCACACACAGAAAATTTCATCCAAATCAGTCCAGCCGTTTAGAAGGAGTTCAGTGACATGTAGCTATGTCACTGAACGCACACGCACAGAAGATTTATTATATAAAGATTATGTCCGTTGTTAGAGCGCGTTTGTACGAAGCTTTCCTTCTGAAGTCTCCTTATTTAGTGTAAGCACTCCCAAGTTAACTGATTAACAAATTACTGAAGGCGTGATTAGCAACTTTAAATTAGCAAACTAATCGGAGTGTTAAAGCAGAGGTGCCTTAATCAATGTCGAAAAGCAAGCGAGCTTAATTAAATTCCAAACAAAATTAAATACCGTCGGCGAAAATATGGTTTCAATTCGATTGCTAAGCAATTAAGTTGTTACTGATATTTCACGAATGCCAGGGAGCAAGGATCTACGGAGGGCATTATTAACTATTAAACTCTATTGCGACTTTAAAGAGTGAGCAATCAAATAGTATACATGTATGTATGTGCATTTTTAATATATATATATATATATATATTTAGGAGTATATAGGTTTATTTATATAAGTACAATTATGTACACATATATATATTTATATTTTATTTATTTATTAGTCTAAATAGGATATATAGGAAACGTCACCTCGTACAGGCCCTGCCAGAATACCAGCGTCGTTGCGATGTGGCTTTGTCACACCGTAGCGACATATGCTGAGGTGGGGTCCTGATTGGCTCCTCACACTTGTGTTCTTTTATTTGTTAATTATTTATTTATTTTAAATTTTTTTTTTGTGTCTTGTATTTCATGTCTTTGTGTCTGTGTATGTGAGAGTCAATAAATGTTTTTTCTTTCTTTCTTTCTTTATATCTAGGGTTTTGGTTATATATAATTTGACGCAAATTTTGTTGCGAACAAATTACAATTTGAAAAATGACAATGTTTTGAAAAAAATCTACGAGCAGGATTCGAACCCGCACCCCATGACACGCTGGGTCAGGTGCACTACCATACTATGCTATCGTGGCTCAATCCAACTCGCCGAAATTAATCAACACTATCTACTCCTACTCTGTATCCAAAGGAGCCCTATTCAATGCCGACAACTACGTCATCGACATCCGATATTAATATTTTTACAAATATTTAAGATTAGTTAACAAATTAGGCAAACTTCGTATTTATCCACTCAAACGTCCAAAGCGCGCGATCACTGCCGCCGCAAACGCTTGAACGATGCTGATCGCGTACGAACCGTACCATGCCGTTTTCGCTCTTGACTAAAACAGTTTATGCTCGAAAACTACACTAGCTGTATCGAAACAAAAAACACCTACGCATAGAGGAGAGTCTACCGCATTAAAACATATATATTTTTAACCTTCTATACCATTTTATTCAGTAGAAAACAAATGTGACACTTGAAAGAACCGGTATTTGACGCAATTTTTTTTAACACTTTTTCAAATTGTAATTTTGTTCGCAACAACATTTCGGCGAGTTAGATTGAGCCACGATAGCATAGTTGGTAGTGCATCTGAACCGGCATGTCATGGTGTGCGGGTTCGATTCCTACTCGTGGAACGTATTTCAACACTGTCTTTTTTCAAATTACTCGTATACCGATAGGGTTTTTTCTTATAAAATTGTCTTAAGTTAAAGTTAAATTACAATCTAAAATGTTGAACCTTTGCATTAAGAAAATTTCAACCGTTTCAACAACGGGGAATCGAACCCGGACGCGAATTTTATTTTCCATGTTCGAGGAGACAGTTTTGTCTTGAAATTGAAATACTAAGGGTTTCGCTACTTATTTTATTATATTTTTCGTGTTTTATTAGTGCCCCCGCCAAGACGAGCCAAGCGAAGCGCAAGGGCACTACCTAGGTCAATAATGCTCTCGAGCCCCTGCAATTGCGGAGCGATAAGGCGTCACTCAGCCTCCATAGGAGTACGCGTGCTGCTCTCCGGAGTCACCCCTGTACTGTCTCGAACATTCCATCGCACAAAGAAATTTGGTAACTCGTTTCTTTGTCGCATTTCCAAAAGATGGAATAGTCTACGTTGTCCCTCCTTCCTATGACACGGGGTCCTTCAAACGAGGCGTGAAAAGGCACCTTGTGGGCCGGCAGGGTGAGGGTGACTGATGCTGCGTTGTTTTCACGCTGCAACAGTTGTCCTTGCGTCTGGACTCCATTTCCACTTAACATCAGGTGGAGTGGAGCCTATTGTCGAGCTACGTTTAAAAAAAAAACCTACCTTTTCTCGAAGCGCTTCGTCGTTTTTTTTAACCCTGATCACTTGGGTTTGGATTATTCCAGATAATAATAATATCAAATTGATCATCATATTTTACATCCCCACTGCTGCGGCACGAGCCTGCCCTATGGATAGATAGGGAGCACGAATGGTGGTTGTTAACGAATGCCAATGCACCAGCTGCATTACGGCTTTACGTGCCTTCCGAAGCACGGCAGAGTACGAGATGATATGTTTGATCCCCCATCTGGTGACCGGCCTTTGCGAAAGTTGCTTAACTTCAGCGTTAGCAGACCGGGCGCGTTTACCACTGCGCCATTGATCTCCTCAAATTAAATTGTATAATGCTTATAAATAGTTTTCATTTGTTGTTCCTTCAAGTCTAGAGGGAACAACGAATCGGCGTGATTATTCACACGGATAATTGAACGACCCCAAAATGCCATAGGCTACTTTTAATCTCGTGAAAACATCTGATGACTCCTTCGGGAATTCACATAATAGACCGAAGTCATGAACGCTTCAACAAACTGTTGTTTTTACCTGAATCAAAAATGTTCGCAGTTTACCAATAAGGTACTCTAATCGACTTACAATAGAGCGTGTTTTTGACAAACACTATCGAAATTGATTCAAGCTTAAAATAGACTAAAAAAAGTACTTAACGCATTAAGACTCATATTTTTAAATCAAATGCTGAGATGCTTAATCGTTCATGCTGGCTATCAAAATTAAGGCTCTAGCACAACCTCCCCGCCCGACCCTCTAAATGCCACCACACATTTACAGAATACACTAGACATGCACACTAGTTTAGGTTTAAGACACCTTACTCGTAGAACAAGGGTACGACGAGCCGGTTCACACGCGCTCTATACCAGGCACAGACATGTACCTGGGCGCTTCTCCCCACCTCCACAACCGAGCATTTAGAGGCGCTCACGGGTTGTTCCGCTCCCCGATCCGATCCGAACCCCTCGGAGAATCTAGTAGGGCACGGGAACACGCACTTGTGCGAATACCGTTCCCTCTAGAAAACTCTCTGACGATGCTTCGTTTCGCACGGCTTGAGGAACAAAGAGCTTCAGGTCAGACTTTATAAAAAAACCTACAATATGAATATGAAAATGTAACTATTTTGCGCTTTTGTTGCTTAAATAATAAGATATTAACAAATATTAAGACCAGACTCCTCGCCTCCAAACGCGTCGGTGGCAGAGTGGCAAAGCGCTCAGAGTGACAAACCCGAAGGCCCCGGGTTCAATTCCCAGGTCGGGCAAAGTGTCTTTCGGATTTTTCGATCCATAGCCCGGGTTTCTGATCACCAAGCCGCATTAAGCAAGCGTGGTGATTAAGCAATTACCCATCAATTGTTGCGATGACTTGATTTCAATGATGGAGGTCTTTGCCCAGCAGTGGGACAGTTATAGGCTGTTTACTTATTTACTTTAAGACCAGACGTTGATGACGTAATTGTCGACATTTAATAAGGCTCTCCTTCCTTTGGCTTTGAAAGTCAGAGTAGATAGTGTTGATTAATTACGGCGGGTTGGACAGTGCCACGATAGCATAGTTGGTAGTGCACCTGATCAGGTACCTGAGATATTATCTGGGGGTTGCGACATATAAGTGCCTGCATAAGTCTTTAGGTTTAGCAGATCTTACATTGATTCTCAGACTGTCATTGACATAAGGTTGATTTTTGCCAAAGGTTTTGGTAAGTTTGAGCACTCGGATCTGACTTTATAACAAAAAAGGTTGGAAATAAATTACAGGAATTAAAAGAAAAATAATATATTTCATAGTTTACAATACAAATCTCATGGCACCGCGGCAAGGCAGCTCTCACTTACATACAACCATGTAAAGACATACATGTTTAACAGACACATAGTTTAAGGGCAACCAATTTCGTTTGAATAATTATATGAAGCCTTAGTATTTTTCTGAATATCACTTGTTTTTGTAACCCATAGTTGATAATATAGATGCTACTGTAAATTAAAATGTATGCTATTGCGATAAGACTGAAAAGCAGTGGAAATATAATCCATTGTACCCGTCGAAGGGTTAAATGGATTATTCTAGTCTATCTGTAGCTTCTAGATAAGCTAAATAGATTATTACGATTGAAAAAGTAGTTTAAAAAGCACCGACTTTCAATAACTTTTTTTAAGAAACGGTTAAAGTTTCGTCTATTTGTTGTCAGTATTTAGTGTACCTATTCCATTTTGTCAATTTCATGAAAATTCTTAATCAATAGCGTTCGTTTACTGAATAGTTTTTATGACTAGAATTTGGACTCGAAAAACGTTTTGATATTATTAAATATGACATCTAAACTTTCCAGGTTAAATTATTAGACTCTTATCAAATTAAAATTCATGTTAGCTAAAGTTTGCACCTTAGCTTAATTCATATTTTTCACTAAAACTCTCGTTACAATCGACTAAACCAATTCTACATTAAAAAACAAACTTAGTAATCCTTTTTCATTGACACATTGGAATGGTGTAATCTTATTTTATTTTTCAATTTAAATATTAATTTATTAATTACCTAAAGACTACGTACTAGTAACCAATTACGCGTATCCTTAATGCGTTAGTGTATAATGTTAAGGTTTTTGCCCACTACAGCGTAATTACTATTCGTAACCAGTGTAATTAGATGGTATACTTACCATGACTGTCCCAGTATATAAATATTCAAAAACACATATGACTTAAGTATCATGTGTTATGCTAAAACAGAAAACAATAGCAGTGGGCATAGTGCGTTCGAAACGATATTGTCCGTTCTTGGCACGTTTCTACAACGGTTATTGTAATGTGCAAATACCTTGTGTTGATTTTATTATCTAACTGCCATCTATCGTTACGTTTTCGTACCTTCAAATTGGTGAATAACTGATTTGAACAAATTAGCTATTCACCGAGAGATGGCGCTGAACCGTGAATCGTGCTATTAAAGTGTTTACTGTTTTCATATATGTCTAACAATGCTTACAGCCTGCTTACATGACACCACCGTACATGCACCGTACAAGCACAAGCAGTCAACGGCAAAATGTAAATCTAAAAAAAATATATCTGCATCGTCTGACGGTCGTATGTACCGCACGTAACACAATCGAACGACCAACAATTCGGTCAAGTCCAATAATACCTCAACAGTGTAGAACCTTGTATTAATGGTAGTCATAGAATACGTCGACAGAAGTAACTTTGACAAAGTACAAAAGTGCTTATATATATTGGACTCGACTGTACTAGTCTGTTCGTTATGACTCACTACTCCAACAAGTGTATTATATCGCACATGGCAACACCCTGCCTTAACACTATCATCTAATAATAATTTCCAGCACGGCCAAAATCCGCAGTGTCCACTGCTGTTAACACTTAGCCAGTGATCACAGCAACCATATTAAATAGAACTCTATTGATAAGATTGATAATCAATGAAACATTACAACCTCCTTGGCCTGGCTAAGGGTTATTTTTTTTACAGACAGCCTCATCATCACTTATACTTCTCATAAACTCAACATATCGGTGATACCTATCTTTACATACAATATTTCGTTGTTCATTAATTAACAATACCTAATACTGACCTAAGATAATACAATAAATTAGCATAATACATAACACAGTCACTAACATTTGTACGTTATAAATCACAAAACATATCGAGCTGAGAGTAGATTTTTGAATTCCACCGATGGACTTTTCATATTGAATGTGGAGCATTTTCGCAACACTACTCTTTTTGAATTAATATTTAGGGTACTAACTTTAAAAAATAATCTTATTTTATGCAGAATTAACACGTCTTATGAATTGGTATGTAATATTTATTGTTATATGACGAACCGAATTCTTGAATCTGGCACATGAGAATTTAAAATTATTTAAATTAAGTCAATAATAATAATAGTGGGTACGTTTCTAAGATTTTGGTTTACGTATGATATTCAAAAATCGACTTCCAGTGGTTTTGATAAACCGTAAAAGTGGAATTTACGATTTGAATCTTTTTTTATTGCTTCCCGGTGGATATTTCTTTTATTTACATTATTATAGAATAATATTATGATACTTGTTCAATAAAATCGTAAAATTGTAACCACTGATTCACTCTACTATTGTTTAAAATCTAGTCTCTTACTTTTATAACATTGTGCGGTTATTTACCAAATCTTTATAGTTACACCTTAATTAATTTAAAAAACTATTCTAAACGTATTCAACTTTACACATTAAAATTCAATAACTATTTTACACTCTATGTAAAAAGCATTGTTATATAAAAATAAAATTAATATGACAATCATCAATTCATAATAATTATCATGCAATTAATCATTACCAATTTTAAGTATTGCGCAACAGAAATCATAATAATCATGCGACAATATAAAAAAATAAAAATTAAATTCACATAAAAATTAAACGAAAATACATTACGTACACGCCCGCAAAAAACATCCTTATAAATAAATTAACAATTAATCCTAGTTAGTTAAAATATCAACTAGCGTCACCACTCGGAAATAAATTAATATCTGTAAGAAGGTATGTTAGAAGAAATCACAATGAAAAATAATTGTAAAATAAATTGTGGAACGTCGCAAACTCATTGTTTTTTAATTATAAAAGAGAATAAAAGATATATTGACGCGCGGATGAATCCTATTTTATCAAACATAAGGCGTTATTTCGAAGTAGGTAGGCAACTTGATGAAAGGCACATTTTTGTATCACGGTAGAAATAGGAATCGAAGTTCTAAACATGCGGAGACACGCGCAGACATACAAAATCTTTAACGGGCTTAACCCAAATGTATTCTAGGCATATCTTTTAAGTACCATATGTATCGCTGCTGTCGCGGTGCGGTGTTACGCCTCCGTTTATTTAACAACCGCCAAACACAACATCATAAACGCCTAAGATAGCCAATGCTAAACATACCTACTAAGCGTTAAACACCGTTAAATGTTTGAAATGGATCGCGAAAATACTAAAATTTTTCACGCATTTCTGTATTTTATTATGCGAATCACAGCTATATTATATATATATATAATTATATATGTTACAGTCAAAACTCATAACCGTGAAAAGTACTTTTGACTGCATTTCTCGCGTGCCGCGGCAGCGGCCGGCGAAGCGCCAGAAGCCCTATTTTTGCGAGGTTAAACGACGACGAACAAACTAAGGGCATCGGTCAAAAGTACTTTGACCGGTTATTAGTTTTGACTGTAACACATATATATGGCAACACACGCGTACCCGCAGCCATTAGCACGATGCCGCGTTACATTTCATGAATGCGCTCGTCGAACCCATTTCACAAACCTAAAAAAACATTTATTTTGACATCAAAATATAAATTCGGAAAACGTTCATTTGTTTCAACTTTACGTCAGGTCACATCGACATCGGCCGCTTGCGTCTCCTGAAGGCACCTCTTCGCATGATCTGGTTGGAGTAGAGCAGCTAATCTATAGAGCTCCAGACTTTTCACTCCTTAACCTTTCTGGATATAGCTGTTTGAAAGACAAGGAAAGTTTGTTTATTCCATAATTGACATTTATGATAATTGAAATTGGTTCAACAACGAATAACAGTCTCAGTATCAAGAGCGGAGGGCGCCACTAAAGGCTAACTAAGACCTCGGCTCGGGTCCGACCGAAAGGTCGTCGTAAATGAGCTATTTCTAGATAAACATGTTCACATCCTCACTTAACATCAGGTGAGATGTTGGTTAAATGCTTTCCTATCTCATATAAAAAAGGTGAATAAATAATTATAATAAATGTTTCAATAATTCCAAGTAACCGATTAAAATAGGTGAAGACTTCCTACATTAGATGCGTACAAAAGCGTCTGTACCAGAGAGAGCCACTTTTCCTTAACTTATATAACAAAACCTTAAATTTAAAAGTAGAAACTTACATTTATTATTTATGTTTTTGCATTCTTATAAACCCTCGCTCTCTAGTACTGTTGAGGAGGTGACTCACTTTTGCATTCTTATAAAACCCCGCTCTCTAATACCTCTCCCTCGCTCCTTACTACATCTCCCCTCGCTTCTTACTACACCTCCCTCGTTCTCTAGTACAGTTGAAGTGGACTCACCGCCTTGGTCCTACGCGCGCGCGGAGGCCGGGTGGTAGGTGATGACGTTGCTGGCGTGGGTGAAGGCGGCGGGCGCGGCGCCGGGTGATGACGGTGATGGTGATGAGGGGGTGGTGGGCAGCTGCAGCGCGCGCCGCCGCCCGCCCAGCGTGCAGCGGGTGGTGGCGCCGCTCTCCACTTCTACCACCAGGTCGATGCCTTTCAGCCTGTGGGGAGAATAGGCCGTGAGACAATGTACTACCAGCCTTAAGGCCAGCCGCAATTGCGCACTTGAATGCGTTTTCGTACGAACATAATAGTAGGGCAAGCTAGTTCTGCGTATACCTTATGTGCGAGGTACACACGCCGGCAGATCAACCTACCACAAACTGTCAAATTTTCTCAATAGACTTTGAACTTTATGCCTTAGGTATACATATACATGTTTGAAAATGTATTGAAGAAATTTGACTGTTTTGGATAGGTTGATGTGCAGGCGTCCGTACCCATAGCACGGTAGTCGGAGGATCGGAATGTATCGTGCGTATTCGTACGTAAATATACGGTATTAAACGTACGAATTGACCGCGCACACTGATTGCCTTTTACTTAATTGAAATGACATGAGTTACTGTGATATTTGACCGGTAACATAAATTTTTCTAAATCCATGACTTTTATTCGTACGAACGCATAAAAATCCAAACAAGATTGATTTCGGACGACGGAACTATACGCGCGTACACGCACGAAAAAGCATACAAAATGCGGCTGGCCTAAGAGCAATTTCACATTTCGGTATCCTATACAAACTTCAAGGCTTTAATTCATACATAAACCTAATTTGAATTTCAATGAAACTTTCTATGCTTAAGGGAAATACACAGACAGTTAGTAAAACATCATTTTAAAAACGCTTGTATTACAGTTGCAACTGGCCGGAGCATCGCAACTGTAATACAAGCGATCATCGTAACGTAATCGTAACGTAGACGCCTGCACGTCAGACTATCCAAAGCTGTCAAACTTCTTCAATAAATGTACAACCATATACCATAGACATAGAGTTCAAAGTCTATTGATGAAATATGACAGTTTGTGGTAGTCTGATGTGCAGGCGTGTGAGTGTAACATTAGCGGCGAGCTTGATACGTTATTGCTGACCGACTGATAACAGGGCGAAGCTCGGTTTACTTGTTGTCATGCGAATGCTCGCATCGATAATGTTACGTTACGACAAACTGCTCGAGTCAGCTTCCACCTTAACTGATTTTATGCGATTTGTAACATTCCGTAGTGAACTATGGGTTATCGGTTTGATAGCATTAGATCTTTGAGCTTTGTATGGAATACTAAAAATGAAATAATTCTTGCTTTGATCGGTGCTACCTGTTGCAGCAATTAGTCAACCTATTTTAATAAGTAGTAAACATATGTTGGTAATTAGAAAATACTAACATTACTACTGTTAGAGTATGTTTTTGTCTAGAATTTCAACATTTTTATAATCTTGAGGTATGGCAATGTAATTATCGTATAACCGGCATAACACTTGCATAACCATTTATACATGTGTTGTGCCGATTTAGTTTATTGTTGTTATGTTGGTTGAAGAGATAAATATTATCGTTGCAAAATTAGCTGCTAAGGTGAAATAAATTTTGTTATTTATTCAAACAGTTTATTTACAACAACACATTCCAGTACTTTTGGAATTAAAAAATTGTATTTAAAATGTTGAATTTGACTTTGACGTGAAATGGTATAGTTACTTATTAATTATGAGACGACCAACACCTCAGTCTCCCTGTCTACGGAATCGGCAAAGGTCATCAAATAATCTAAATCAATGTGGAAAATAAACGCGACTAGATCTGTAAAAGTTGTTTTAAGTAAATGTGTAGTGTTCGCGTAAACTTTAGAAAACAATACCTTATTTTTTAATATTGAATATTATTAGTATTATTAATATTATTATGAATATTACTAATTAAGACCGGCCTACTAAGACGTATTACGCATATACCCATAGTGATTTGGTACTCACGCGCGGTACCGGTTGGCCAGCACGCCCACCAGCTCGCCGACCAGGTCGCCGCTGGGCAGCGCCAGCCCCAGCACCAGGTCGTTGTTGGCCAGCGGGATGCTGATCACCACCAGCTGCGCGTCGCTGCTCATCACGCGGATTGCGCCGATCTGGACGCGAACACGTCTTATGTAATTGTGCAGAGATTTTGCGGTTTTTTATGGTACAGTCTCGAGCATTAACATTTAAACGATGTAACTCTTAACACAGTGGAATAATAGTCAAAACTAAACAAAAGTGTATACATCGATTAACACCAACATCTTGTATGTCATTGTACCTCTTGTTACAAATTCAAGTTGTATAAATTAATATGAATAACCATGTTAATGACTCGTGACTGTAGCAGGTCTCCGCTGGAGGGACCGCAAAGTAAATTGTAAGTTATTACTAAAAATAGTTCTTTCATTAACATCAACATCATCGGTGTATCGACGTCCCCACATCAATGTTTGTGAAGATATCGGGCATTGACCTACGACGCGGGCCCGATGTGATAAAAAATACTTTATTAATTCATTTTCAATAAAATTATTCGCATTTTTAAGCATTATGTTTTAAAAAAATGTTTATTAAAAATATGTACAAATAAAAACATACGTTCTCTACTGTTTTTGTTGCGAATAAATTACAATGTAGACACAAAACTAAAGTTAATAATGATGTCTTAGTAACAACACATACAAGATACACATACATTTTGACCATACCTTTCTATATACAATACATCCATATCTATAAGGTATAAATCACCTCAGCGATGGGCGTGGGCTTCTTGAGCGGCTTGAAGGTGTTGTAGTCGAGCTTGTAGACGGCCGCGTCGGTGACGAGCAGGCAGCGCGCCGCGGCGCGGTTGTGGCGGTTGAACTTGTGCACGCGGCACGAGAACAGCGCGCGCCCCGCCTGCTGCGACTTCTGCAGGTGGGCCATCGCCGCCTTGTATAGTGCTGGAGCAATCAACGACGTCTTGTTATGTTGTTTTTAGTTTGAACAGCAGCAAGAGCGCTTGGCCACCATCATTAACCGATGCGAAAACTAAAGCACGTGTAGTGAGTAGTGACTCTCTTCTTATGGGATGACATGATGGCATTTATCTTCTACTTGAACTGTATTACTGACCTATACGACCTATTTTACTACTACACAGCTCAATACACTTGTTGTATTTTTCATCGGCTCGTGCTCCGTTCTAGTCCTCACCCCTTGAGGGCGCTAGCGGCGCAGATCGTCATTTTGTCATCGTCACCTCGTACCTACACAACCTAACTACTAGACAACTCACCAGACTTGGAGTTGTAGTTGTCGTCAGCCAAGTAGTCCCCCAGCCACTGCCTGCCCGCGCCCCACTCCGGGCGGCGCCCCTTGAGCGCGCTGGCGGCGCAGATCTTCATCTTGAGCTGCGGCCACTGGGCCCTGGGGATGGGCTTGAGCAGCAGGTGCGCGCGCCAGCGGCGGTAGGCGCGCTGCAGCAGCGCGGCGGGCAGGCGGCGCGGCGCGGGCGGCCAGCGCGGGATGAGCCCGCGGTGGCGCGCCAGCGAGCCCTGCAGCTCCGCGATGTAGCGCCGGCAGCGGTAGCGTCTGCGCGGGGTGGACGGTTTAGCGCTTCAATCGCGAGTCACTCAGACGGAGCGTATTTAAGTTAGTCACGAAGTGTAGCGCGACGCAGCGCGTTTGCAAGGCTGTATAGCCCGCTGCTTTGTAAATCCATATAAATATAATATGAGCGATTCCAGCACTGACGTACGACAGCTGCGCTTTAGCCGCATGAATTAAACAAAATCAACAACTCGAACCAAGCGACAAAAGCGCTTCGGTTCATTAAATGTTTATTATCTTTATATTAATACGTGAACAGAAAACTTCGTGCCTCTTTTTAAGCACATTGCGCGCACGGAAAATTGTTTGATTTTGTATAGTTATAGTTTACATGGCGAAAGGGTAGAAAGTCCCCAAAAATAAAAATTGATGTATAATATGTGTTACAATTATTTATTAACACTGGGCGACCCCTACTTATTATAACTATATCAGCCGCAAGGGTCCCAATCTAAGCAAAGGTCTTCTCACACTTTTTCCACATGTTCCTATTTGCTGCAACATCACATAGTGCCTTACAAATAAACAAAGAATATGTTCCGAATAGTTATTCCTTGTTTTGTCTCTTTTACTCCAATTTGAAATGACGTTTACATGACAGGATCAAGACAAGGAATAACTATTCCGACCTTTTTTTTGTTTTCTCAAAGATGGAAATATTGCCATTACTTTCGAAAAAAGAACACACGAAGTTTTTTTTTATACTTACCACGGCAAATGACTCCACACCACCTGATGCTTGTCTCGCATTAATGAAGTCCTCGCCTCGGCTCGGCCTTCAAACCCATACTCGTCCTGCAATTGCCTATTTCACGGCCTTTGCAATAATGTACTATTTCTTATGAGAGTCCATTTTTGTGCCATTGCAGGACCAATCTTTTACTTATGTCTGTCTGCCGCACCGCCTTGTCGCGTTTGGCCCAATTAACATGGAGTGGGCGTGACCGATCAAATACGACTTTAAACAAAGTATATATAAAAATGAGCCAACACTGCACTAACTTCCATGCGTTGTAGATGGTGAGCGCGGCGCGCATGCGGCGGTAGCGGCGCCGCGCCAGCGTGCCGCGCCACAGCTTCTGCAGCAGCACCACGATGGACGGCAGCAGCTGCGCGCGCGCCGCCTCCAGCGCGTGCAGCGTCTGCGCCGACCTGCGGCGGGCAACGGCACAACTAACAACTAGGTCACCGCCTCTGAAGCGCACTGCTTCATTTGTTTATTTATTAACAAAAAATCTCCAAAACAGATTACTACCAAAAAAAGTATTTACATAATTTTATTTGTTTTGTTCCTTGTTTTAAACACTTCGTCTTCATCTAACCTAATTGTTGCGTCGTGGGAGCGGAGAAATAATAGGCTTCGTTGTCGGTGCAAAAAGAGAGTTTATTTGGTCTTACATTGGTTTATAAGTTGTGGCTCAGCGCCTCTATAGTAGACAGAATGTACTAACCTACAAGATATTGCTATTTCGATCTATGCTATTTATGATATGTTGCTTATAGCATACAATTTGGTTATTAGTGTGCCTCCCTGGCGACAGAGGGCGCCGCTTCTGAAATCCGTGATGCAACACTAATGTTAAGTGATAATAAGGCCGAAGAAGGAAGCGCATTTTACTCGGAATCCTTAGCTACTGAGGCACTGCTACTAACATTGATGTTAAAATGACGGTAGCTAGACAAGCGGACAAACCAGCGCTACCACTAAGCAAACCGAGTACACAAACGTACACTCCGCTGGGTATCGCAACCCAGGACCTCTGGATGTGTGACCGTTACAGCCGCGGTCGTTCTTAAAAAAGAAACTATCAGGGTACCGACCGCCACTTACGAATACGCACTATACATCCCAATCCTCAGACTGCTATGGCACCTCGAACAAATATAGTATGTGTGTGCATATTTTTAAATACTTGTAGCAAATATCTATCACAAAAAACAATCACCGTACTGACCTTATAAACAGCTTAGTATGTCCAAACTGCACGTCCTGCAGCTGCAGATCTCTGGCCAGCACCATAACAGCGTCCTTGTCGTTGGAGCCGCGGAAGTTGGGCCACGTGTACTGGCTCAGCATCTTGTACCGCTTGAGGAAGCGGTCGTAGCGCTGCCGGGACGCGAACCCGGCGCGCCGCACGCGCACGTTTTCTACCAAGCCGAGGTATGCTACCTGGTGCTGCACCTATATGTACGGACACTTTTGATATGCTATTACAATGCAAATGATTATGTTAATGATATGAATGCAAGGAGCTGCCTTTCCTCCGTTTCTCGCAGACTGTATGGGGCTTATTAATAAATAAAGTTTCGTCTCTTTTACTCTTATATGATATGAAGTTTACATGACGGGAACACAACACGGAGAACTACTCCAAGATTACACTTTGTTTATAAATAGGGGGTAAAGGTATATAGGTAGTGGTATATAGGTATATGGATGTAGTAAGTAGTAAATACATAGTGGTCAAGTACGTTATTTAAGATTCAAGTGTAATGTTAGTAAATGTATAGAGGTAAATATTATTTTTAATTCCGGGCTCTTGAAAATTTTTAATTGAAAATGTAATAAATTAAATATGCTATGAATTGGTAACGACATACTTTTTTTTTAAATGTCGTTACTTCTGTTAAATCTGTGGAGTTCCTTGCGCCCAATCTTCTCCACAGCTAAAAATAGACGTCCTGAACTGGTTGTAGGTAAAAAAAATGTTTGGACGATTTAAAAGCATTTTTCTTAAGTTCTTTTGAATAAAAAATTTGAGAATCGTCATAATGATACTCGCAAACCAGCGACAAGGGAATATTGTAAATTAAAAACGGGTTCATGTCTCCAGACGTGCAGCCAGCCGTTTAGCTACCAGCTTTATCTGTAATATCAAAAGTGCTGCCTCAGGTCTCAGCAGCCCCGGCCGCGTACGTACCAGCCGCTTGTCCCAGGCGTGGGGCGCCTGGTGCGCGTTGGGCTTGACGCAGCGCACGTAGAAGGGCTCCTTGCTCTGCAGCCCCGCCACCAGCGCCGCCATCGAGCTTCGGAACAGCGTCGCCGCCGACGCGGGCCGCTTCGACGTCTGCAACACAACCAAACCAGTGTGATAACTATTTGAACGTAATAAAATATTACAAGGTAAGGAGACTGCAGAAGCTAAGCTTCATACAAACGCGCTCGAGCAACGCACACGTAGACAACCTCTTACGCACACAACCTTCCGAGCTCTTTTGACTGGCAATATACACTTTAACGAAAATGTAAGCATTCATATTTAGATGAGATAGAAGGTCAAAGCGCATTTCTTTAGGATTCTTCACCCACTCAAGACCAGCCCTCCGACCGCCTAACTCTATTGCTTCGGCTACGTTTATAGTTTATGACGATGACGTCATCTTGTAAGTTCGTACCGCCTATGAAAGCAATATCGAAAGCTATAGATGACGTCATAAACTATACACGCAGCCAAAGCAATCGGTTAGGCGGTCGGGGGGAAGGCATTGCGTTTTTGCAAGGTTTCTTTTCGAATCACCAAATAGGTGACTACATAAAAATGTATCATGTATCATATCATAAGACACGGCCACACAACACAACACAACACAGACAACAGTTATACCCTATCTTGATGACTTAGTGACATCCAGTGTCGCTTAAGCGAATTAGAAAACAAAGAAGACACAATTTAGAAACGGCAAAATACAATTTAAAAAACAAATAAATTAAAGGGCAGGATTCAATGCTATAAAATAAAAATAACAATAAAAATAAAACAGACAAACAGTAAAATCGTGGTACGCACCAAGCAGTGTTTGAGCGTGTGTGCGTGTGAGTGTTTGTGTATTTTTTTTTTTGGAGAGAGATTGCTGATTGCCGCTTCGGCATTTTCAGCTTCACCGGGCTTTTTGGGGGCGGCGAGGAACGTAAAGGGTCCCTCAAGCCGTGTGAAACGAATCACCTTCGGAGGTTATCTAGAGGGAACGGCATCGCGCACAAGTGCGCGTCCCCGTGCCCTACTAGATTCTCCGAAGGGTTCGGATCGGATCGGGGAGCGGAGCAACCCGAGGGCGCCTCTAAAGGCACGGACCTCGGCTCGGGTTGACCGGGCCGTGGAGGAGGAGAGAACCGACCAGGTACATGTCTGTACCTGTGTAGAGCGAGTGTGAACCGGTTCTTCGTACCCTTGTTCTACGAGTACGGTGTCTTGGGCCTAAACTGGTGTGCATGTTTAGTGTATTCTGTAAATGTGTGCTGTCATTTAGAGGATCGGGCGGGGGTGTTTGTGTAGTGTAAAATAGATGTTAAATGTGGTGCGTGAACCATCACGCATCGATGTGTGTACAATGTGCGAGTGGGTGCTCTTTTTCATCAGTCTGACAGGCAGGGGCAGTAAGTGTGAACTGTAAGGACTTCTTGGCGGGAAAGTGAAGAGTCATGTCTGCGGTTTTGTTTTATTTTCTAAAATTTGTGTTATGTCGAATATTAATGTGAAATAATGGTGGATTATTAACCGTTAAGTGTTCGTGAGTGTGCATGAGTGTTGGCAAATGAAACAAAACAGTGCAACGTTACTTTTCAAATTCTCTCAAGAAGTCTGCGTGAGGACTTAGTAAAGCCCCACATCTTTACTGAGATACTCGAGGGGTTGGGGGGTAATATCATTTCTCACTTCCCATTTCTATTATCATTCATCATCATCATCAATATTGTTTATTTATGTATTACAATGAAATTGAGAAACTAATGACATGGCAGCATGGTCTATGACCTTAGCCGGTTCCTTAAGGAACGAACTAAACTTAAAAAAAAAAAAGTGTGACGTGTGAGCGTACCTTCTGGATGTGGTCGGCGCCCTCGGGCCACATGCCGGCCAGCGAGCGGTTGGCGGCGCCGCGCAGCAGCCGCTTGAGGTCCTGCCACAGCGCGTCCTTGTTCTTGTCCATGAACCCCGCCACCGAGTATGTCACGTCGCCGGCGTAGTGCCTGCGTGTGCGCAAATACATTCGAATTAGAGACGAATCACACTGTATTTCAATCCTCCATAGAACCACACACTTCATTTTAATATTTAAAAGAACCGAATTAGCTGATGATATATTGTTTTCTTAAGTTTACGCGAACACTACACATTGAAATGAAACAACTTTTACAGATCTACTCGCATTTATTTTATACATTACTTTTAATAAATGTTTATCCTGACGTTTTGAACCCTTTGCAGGATCCGTGGTCACAGGGAGACTGAGGTGCTGGTCGTCTCATAATTAGTTAGTAGCTTGTATACCCATACATTTAAATTTAATCAGGTGCGTTCCGTTTTATGCAGAAAAAGCTTACAGTATTGGTCTGGCAGTATGGTGTTGGGGCTGGGATTTAATATTTTGTATGATGGGATCCCAGGCTGGTGGTAGATTTTAACCATCTTTCCTATTGAAATTAGAATGTTTTTTAATTTCAATGGCCTCGCGTATCATCCTAGGGATGAATCGTTGTTCTCTAGCATTTGTGGTTTTT
The DNA here is from genome assembly GCA_949315975.1 of Eudonia truncicolella. Lineage (NCBI taxonomy): Eukaryota > Metazoa > Arthropoda > Insecta > Lepidoptera > Crambidae > Eudonia > Eudonia truncicolella. Next base: position 16,955,410 of record OX438835.1, on the reverse strand, counting down.
CAAATCTGATAAAATGTTTAGGCTCCTTTAGGGCATGTCAGCGCGTGCATCAAAACACATTGACTCGCGCGCAATGAGTACGGTTATACACGTTCGTCCTTAACAATCGTTTTTTTAATGATATTTCAAATAATATGAAAGAGATCAAATAACAGTGGTTACAAGATAAAATTTTACTATAAAAAATGAACCAGGCAGCTAGAGTGGAAATCAGACCGACGATCCTTGGATTATAAATCCAATGGTCTGACCGCTGAACTACCGAGACCCCAGCAGCGTGGTTGAATGCGTCTAGCAGCCCGTGACTTGCGTCGCACTCACGTGACGCGGAAGTCGCGCGCGTGCGCGAGCAGCTTGTCGGCGGGCGCGAGCTGCCGCGACGTGTAGTGGCCGTGGCCGGCCAGCCGCTTGTCCATGGCCTCCAGCAGCTGCCGGTCCGAGATCTGGCCGCGACGACAGAACGACATATACAACTAGCTCACGTGGGTGTAGCCCACGTGAGCTTGTCATTATTTGTAATAAAAGCCAAACTAGGTACTTATCAAAGGTAAGTATCTAAAGGGATGCTCCTGAAACATTCATAATTTCTAACCAGGCCAAATACAGAAATTCATGGAACAAACTTTAAACATGACAGATTTCCATGCAAACTTTCTACCCCTATTTCACCTCTCTAGGGGAGGTTTTTCGAAAAATGCTAAAACACGTAATTCTTAATTTTGATTGAAAAATCTTATTATCGATTAAAATAATTCATTTCATAGTTCTTACTTTAAAAATAACGATTTCCCCAAAAAAATATTCTTCCCTTTTTACTTTTTCAAACGAATATATACATAATTCCTGACACAGGTTATTCTTTATTTCTTATCAAAAAGCCAAATACCAATTTTCATGTATTTTTTACTTCAAAACTGACGGACTTTTATATAAACTTCCAACCCCTTACCCCTTATTTGACCACCAAAAGGGGATGATTCTCGTAAAATCCTTTCTTAATGGCTGGTTAAGTCTTATTAGCTTTAGCGGTTTCGGCTCGGCGATGATGAATTAGTCAGTCAGGACAAGTCATTATATGTATACAGATACATATATATATACACGTGTGTTGCCAGACCTGACATACGGGACTGAGACGTGGTCGCTCACTATGGGCCTTATAGGGCTCAAGGTCACTCAAAAAGCAATGGAGAGGGCTATACTTGGCGTTTCTTTGCGTGATTGAATCAGAAATGAGGAGATCCGCAGAAGAACAAAGGTTACCGACATAGCCCGAAGGGTTAGGTAAACTTGGTGGCAATCCACCAAGTTTAGGTAAACTTGGTGGATTGTAAGTATTTATTATTTATATTATTTGTCTTTTTATAATATAAGAAACGTTTTTCTGGAAACTAAATCGTCTAACATTAATATATTTATCAAAGCTTGAGCAAGATTTCAAAACGTATAGAATTTTAAAAAAAATATATTCGAAATCAGCAATCTATCGTGTTTTCGGTAAAAATGAAAATATGGAAATGTGGCAAAACATTTTCGGGATAATGAAATTCGTACTAAAAAAACGGTTTTAAATTAGGTAACCCTATGGTGGCTATGTCGGTAACCTTTGTTCTTCTGCGGATCTCTTCATTTCTGATTCAATCACTCACTCTCACTCTCTATCTCTCAATACTCAATAATTCAATTAATATTTTAATTGCAAAAATAACCTACATTTCACAAATAAATACTTCTATTCTAATTTATCAAATTTATACAACATGTTCCAAAGTAAACTCATACAAACGCGCTTATTTCGTTTATTTCGGGTTTTCAAGGATAAAGGGACGTAATTTACTTAATTTTTAGATAATTAGGAAAATAAAGTATAAAAAAATACCTACGTAAGGGATGGCTGTAATCGATTCAGTAGTCGATTTTTAACAGTCACTCGCGATGTGAAGAACAAATTATTATAATTGTTAATTTTAAGAATTAGTAGAGCAAAATGAACGGATAGCTTGAAGATACAGGTTCGATTGATAAAAAACTTCAACAGGTTTTCTGTATCAGAAATTTATAGTATTTATAAAAAACTAAATCTAATTTTGCGCGGTTAGGGGTACCTTGGTGGGGTTGAGCGCGGCCTCGTCCATGATGGCGATGATGCCCTGGTGCGGCGCGTCCACCAGCTCGCAGATGACGCGGTTGTTGAAGTACTGCACCGGCGACCACTGGATGCCCTCGCGCGCGTACTCCTCCTGCTCCTGCTTCAGCACCAGCTCTGGTAACGGAATTATATTACACAACACTATGCAAATAACTCTATAAATAGAATACTTTAACACATAACCCCTTGAATTGAAATGAGTTCTGAACCGAGTTCCACTATAAATTAAACATAAATTTATTGAAGAAATTTGTCAGTTTTGGATAAGTCGATGTGCAGACAGGCGTCTGTTCATTAACAAAGACAGCTTAATCAGTCAGCGATTTATTAATTGCGGTATTGTAAGTGATTCAAAATAATTACCGTTTAAAACTGTTCAAAAACCAACCTTACTTTCGATGTGATTAGCGCTAGATTTTGATTAACACATATCTTTATCCCGAATGGAATTGAATTACTTAGTACACTCAACAACGAATTGATCAATGCAACATAAATGGTAAAAATATCTTGGTATTTCAAGGAAAATAAACTTTACTAGTATGTGATTAGAGTATGTTTTTGATTAGCACTCTCAACATTATTAATTCAAGCAAAATCAGTTACCGATAAACAGCTGCTGCAGCTTTTCGTTGCAGTAGTTGATGCAGAACTGCTCGAAGCTGTTGGTCTCGAAGATCTCGAAGCCGTAGATGTCCAGCACGCCGATCAGCGTGTTCTTGTGCGTGCCCGCCGGCACCTCGATCGCTTTGTTGATCTAAAATAAGTTATATATAACATCACCAGCTACCGCCATCACCAGCTACCATCTAAATATATCGCCAAAACATCAATGTTAGTAAAACTGTTCTGTTCCGGCAGCTAGAGATGAGATAGCCACTGCCTCCGCTGTTAAGGGTTCCGGGTGAAATGCGCTTTAAACCTTCGGTCTTGTCATAACTCAACACGAGGTGAGATGAAGACCATGAGTGCTTTCCAGTAAGGTCATATAAAAAATATCTCATTTTATGTGCTGGGGCACGAGCTTTCCCAATGGATAAAAACACCACACGGAGTACAGGCCATAAATCATAAAAGCGGATAGGGAGCTCGAGATTATAAATAAAGTTGTTTAACTTAAGAAATCGCAGACAAAACGCGTTTTAGCACCGGCGAGGTCCACTTAAAAAAGTACCTAAATTATTTTACTAACCTGTTGCACGACCCACGTAAACAATCTGTCGTACGCAGCTTTGGCAAGCGCCAACCGAGTGTAGTTAGCGTCGGAGAGGCTGTGCTCCTTGCTGACTAGCTCGCCGCCCGCCGACAGCACCCGGCCCGCCATCGCGGAGCGGAGCGCGGGCTCAGTCAGCCCTAGGGCTTCGACACACTGCTTCACTGGCCCGCTGATGGTGAGCTGACCGTCGGCTGACTCGGCGAAGTTCAGCTCGCCCTGGGACAGATATACAGCGATAGGTAACATAATGGTAGACATCTTTACAGAGGAAGAGTAAAGTATGGGGGTGCCACAGAAGATCCTGACGGGTCGAAGTGCTACTGGGAGAGGAAGTACTCATCATCATCAGCTCATTTTTAAATCCCCACTGCTGGGGCACCAGTCCACCACGGATGGATAGGGAGAACGGGCCATAATCCACCACGCGGGCCCATTGCCGATTAGTGGTTGTTAACGGCTGCTATTGCAGGCGGGAGTCGGGAGCAACGGCATTACGTGCCTTCCGAAGCACGGAGGAGCTCGAGATGATAAATTTTTGGTCACTCGTCCAATGACCGGCCTTTGCGAAAGTCGCTTAACCTCAGCACTCGCAGACCGGCCGCGTTAACGGTGTTGGCGTGTTTGGTTCTGTTTTATTTAGTAAGGAAGTACACGGCAGGCCTCAATAAGATAAATTAAGATTACGGGGTTTCACGCTGGACTGCTCAGTGTGCGTATCTCAGTTATACGTTTTTAAGTAACTATGTTGGTTGTAATTTGGAAAATATGATTAAGGTTTTAGAAAATAACTCCTGCTTCTATTCTACCGATAACTAAATAAAAGTAAATAGGCTACGACTGTCACACCGCTGGGCAATAAAGGTCTCCATCATCAAAATAAAGGCATCACTAAAATTGATGGATAATGGCTTAATCACCACGCTTGCCAAGTGCGGGTTGATGATCACAAACCCGATATATGCATAAAAAAACCGAAAAACACCGTTCGACCTGAAAATTGAACCCGGGACTATTAGCAATCAGGCCGAGCGCATTGCCACTCGGCCATCAAGGCGTTAGTGACCGATAATAAAATAGTAACAAATTGTTATGCTCTCAAACTCCTGCTTCACACTCGCCAGCAGTATGACGCCGGCCACCATGCTCCAGACGTCCTCGTCGACGGCGAGCGAAAAGGCCAGTGCTGTATAGGATCTATTAATGACCATCATCAGGGCTGAAGCTACTACCCCCAGCACCCACCAGCAGTATGACGCCGGCCACAATGCTCCAGATGTCCTCGACCACGGCGGGCGAGAAGGCCAGCGCGTTAAAGGCGCTGTTGGTGGCGGCGAACAGCTTAGAGTCCTGCGCCGTCGCCCGCTCGCTGCCTAGGATCTTGTACACTGCGCCCGAGTTCAGGCCAAACTTCTTTGTGTACGGGTTGTTTGTACTCAGTAACTGTAAAGATACATTATATATTCGATATTAAATAAGCAGAAAACAGTCCTAGTCACATGGTAAAAAACAAGATTGATTAAAACATGAAAATAGAAATAGAAATATCATTTATTTCCGATACTGTGTACAAATTGTGCAGATGTTAATGCATTAAAAACACTAGATACAACAGTAAGTATACTAAAGCAGACCTAATTTCAATAGAAAAGATGGATGGAATTTACCACCGGGATCCCATCATACAAAATATTAAATCCCAACCCCACCAGCATACTGCCAGACCAAAAGATACTGTAAGCTCTTTCTGCGTAAAACGGAACGCACCTGATTAAATTTAAATGAGATTACAAGCTACTAACTAATTATGAGACGACCAACACCTCAGTCTCCCTGTAACCACGGACCCTGCAAAGGGTTCGAAACGTCAGGATAAACATTAATTATAAACGCGAGTAGATCCGTAAAAGTTGTTTCATTTCAATACTAAATCAACTTAAAAAAGGAGATGTAATTTAACTAAAAAACCATAAATGTAAGGGTAACAATAATACTAAAATACAAAATTAATTGACTCATAACTTAATTATATATTTTTGGAATGATATGTCATTTGACCATTTTCTAAGAACATCAAGTCTACCTCAGGTGGAACTAGAAACAACGCGGATGGTAAGTGTAAATAAAGCCAAAGGTAAACTACACTTTGATAGCTCAACTGTCAATATACCAATGGTATAATAGTGTAATTGCATTGTTGTTATGACTACAGCCACAACAGTCCCCCCGCTAGCTAACCAGGCGGACTTAGAACATAATTAACACCTAGATAATAATAAAATTAGTACTGCTTGGACTGGACTACCAACCAAACCATGAACAATATGTGCGTCTCGGGACTTTTGAGACTGAGACCAGTGGTTTAACCAGTAAACCACAGGCGGTAAAGGTTACCAAAGGAGTTTTTAGGCATGTATACCGTGCCTTTATACTATCTGGTCCAGCCGTCCTAATTCTATTCAAAACGCAGACTCGCTTTGGAATGCTGTGTTTACAAACACTGGACGCTAGTCGTGTTATTGTTTGGATAGCGCAGCCGTCGGCCCTATGATTGGCGTCTTCCGAATCGCAACCATTATGCTTCTAGTCTGTTCAACAGCGTCTGTTACGTCGCAAATAATGGACAACTAATGGACGTCGAAGGCAATAACTCCGATTGATTTAATAACTTTGCCGCTAATCAATGGGGTTCAATCATTGCAGATATTCAGATCTTTTTTTTTTTTTTTATACTTAGCACGGCAAATGACTCCACACCACCTGATGTTAAGTGGAAATGGAGTCCAGACGCGAAGACAACTGGTGCAGCGTGAAAACAACGCAGCATCAGTCAACCTCACTCTGCCGGCCCACAAGGTGCTTCTTCACGCCTCGTTTGAAGGACCCCATATCATAGGAAAGAGGGAAAACATGTGCTGGTAGACTATTCCATCTTTTGGAGGTGCGACAAAGAAACGAGTCACCAAATTTCTTTGTGCGCGATGGGATATGTGTGACAGTGAAGCGGTGACACCGGAGAGCAGCACAGCAGATCAATTCAATTCAAATTATTTTATTGCTGTTTGTTGTTTACCATGATCTTAGAATAATATTTAGATTCAAACATAGGCCCTGAATAGGGCACCGCATAGATAAACAAAAATATATTATACATTCAAATAAATTTTGCAAAACATTAGAGTTATTAATGATAGTAAAAAAGATAACATTCAATTGTATAATTATAAAATAAATAACACATTTAAATAATAATATAATTCGTCTCAAGCTTGCTCTGTGCATTAGTAAAGTACCTAAACCGACTTTCCATTCACGATATATGAAAACGACAAAACCTAATGGGAGGAGCTAATGGAGACTAACTAAAGATGATTAAAAAACAGGAAAGAAAGTGGGATTTAACTATATTTTATAACAACACAACACACGATAACCATGACAAATCACCAAAAAAAAAAGAGCAAATATAAAATGTCAATGTTAAAAAAAAATATATAAAAATAAGAACAAAAAGGTATTAAAAAGGTTTTTGAAAGAGTCTGCAACAATATATTTTATAATTTTTATTGGTATCTGGATAATGTTTATCGCAGTAAAAAATATCACTTCATTTAAAATTTTTACAGACAATTTTTTTTTACTTTTGGTCGTCTTTTACAATATAGACTACTTCTTTGCTGGGTCGGGTAGGCATTTAATTTTTTCTCTGTATTTTATAAATACTTAATATACTTAGACTAACTGAGTAATGAATACATCATGTTATTTTCGTATTGACTCCTTTTCTATTGACTTATTGATAAAAACAATATTTGCTAAAATAACATTATCAACATTTTTATTCTAATTATTATTAGAAAATGAATAATGGAACTGTATTAGCTAAGGCAATGGATGGCCATTAAGTAGCCAATATGGCGAACCATAAATAATAATAAAGTAGCGTTTGCGACCGGAAATTGGCCCATATACCGTGCCGTGACGGGGGCCATTACAAAAAGGCTTCGGGAAAACTGTCCATTATCTATATACAAATAGACACAACATTTACAAGTGTAGTATACAGAGACGACAGAATATAACTTGCTATGATCCATACGCAAAGCTTTTATTTGTTTAGAAAATTATTTTGTTGCCTATGGCATAACTGCGTAAGTAATTTTATGAGCGGTGAGAAACTAAAGGATCCATTTACGCCGCAGTGATGCTACCATAATGGGAAGTCTTGCCAGAGGCTTGCTAGAAGAGGCATCACGCAAGCGTATTTACTACTTTACTAGATTCTCCGAGGCTTTGGAGTAGGATGACGAGCACTCAAGCACAAAATAAGGAGACAGCAGAAGATCAGCTTCATACAAACGCGCTCGAGCAACGCACGCATAGACAACCTCTCACGGACGTGGAACCTCGCAACAGCTACGCTCAAAGTGTTCCGAGCAGTTCCGAGATCCGTGTCCGTGGCATCCGTTCTGTGGCAAAAGTAAGAGAGAGCTTCTACAGGGTGTTTGAGAACACCTGTATAATCCCGAATACGGCAGATAGGGTACCGTTCATAGAACCCTGGAAAATAATGAATATAACTGAAAAGAACCACATGGCCGAGATATTGAGGTGTTTTGTTACTAAGGAAAACTGTAAAGTGACAACCCTAGGTGCAGCTGACGCGTTGTTCTAGGTCGTCAACCTCATGGCAAACATAATCAGCAGTCGAAACCTTGCAGGACTGAACAAAAAAAAATTAATAAAATAAATTTGAGTTTTCTTATGGAAAATTAAATCTACGTCAACATGATTTTGCATGTTATCACATTGTCCTTTACTTTACTTGGTTGCATGGCTATGTTTGGGGAATATACACCTATCACCAAAACTGTATAACCCCCTAACTCAAATTGGCCTTTCTAGCAGTTCCGTCAATAAGGTCGACGTACGAAGGTACGTATCCTTCGAAGCTTGCCTCGTTTTGTACTTAACATACATTTGCTATGTATTACGTCTTTGTTACTCTATTTGCATTGTTAAAACCATTGTAACATATCCATTATATCAATACAATAATGGATATTTTGCACTTAATTATAATATTAAACAATGGCAGTATACAGGGTGTTTGGTAATATGTGTATAATCCCGAAATATAGCCTGCAATCAAGTATAAAGAACACCATGATAATTTACGCAAAATCATATATTTACGAAGATTTATTTTGCCATAAAAAACTCTAACTTATTTTTTTTTTGACCCTTACTTCTTTTATTTCTGTTTCGTTTGACCATACGATTGACGACCAAGAACACTCTATCAGCTGGATCTAGGATTGTAACTTTGCAATTTTACTTAGTAACAAAAAACTTCAATATCTCGGCCATATGGTGTTTTTCAGGTATGTTTATATTTTCCCGGGGTTATATTCGCTGTACCCTATCTGCTATATTCGGGATTATACAGGTACATATTACCAAACACCCTGTATTTTTGAGTGACGATTAAATTAAGATTTGTAATTATAAGAAAGAAAATACTCGAAATGTGTAATGTTAATTTGTAGCCTAAACTGAATAAATGATTTTGAATTTGAATTTGGTTTATCCGAAACCAGAGCTCTTCGCTGTTAAAGACGCTGTTAAAGACGTTGCCAAACTTATGACATCTTCTCTCTTTACAGATGAGGAAGATTGAAAGGATGGGGTTGCACAAAAGATCCCGATGGGTTGAAAGTCCTACGGGAGAGGGAAACCTCAACAGGCCCCACTAAGATAATATAAGATAAGACAAGCCAAGATAAAATAAGATCTCATGTCTCACCTGGTAGAAGGCGTGGAAGTTCCTCTCGCCCGGTTGCAGGCCGACGACCCGGCTCTTCTCCAGCAGGTAGTTGCTGATGTGCCCGCCCACCGGGTCCCCCTTGTAGTCGAAGTGGATGTCCATGTACTTGCCGAACCGGGACGAGTTGTCATTGCGGTTCGTCTTCGCGTTGCCGAACGTCTCCAGTATCGAGTTCGACTGGATTAATACGTTTTTTACCCTGGATAATTGGAATGTGTTAGAAATTATCGGTAATACATACATACATCGCGTATCAAATCAACCGCCTCCATAGTGTAGTGCTAAAACCCCAAAGGTCTTAGATCCAAATCAATCAATAGAAATTATTAATACAATCCTACATTCCTTAATTCTCAAATATAAGATATTCTTGTGAACAACTTCAAGTCTGAACAGTTTCAAGTCAAAAAATCCTAAAAATGAAGTGGTAATAGTTGGTTATTAGCTACTGCTAATGTAGACGGAAGATCTCGAGATGGCAAATTTGTGTCACCCATCCGATAAACGGCCTTTGCGAAAGTTGCTTAACTTCAGCAATCGCAGACCAGGCGCAACCACTGCAATATCGAGTTCCTTTGTGTGTCCTCACCTGTCTATGTACTCCCTGTGCACCTGGGTCGTGTTCGCTGCGATGTATTTCATGATGAATTTGGACGCCTCCGTCTTGCCCGCGCCCGACTCGCCCGATATGAGCACGCATGTGTCTTTGCCCTGGAAACGGAGAAGAGGTTCAAAATAAAGACAGATAATACTTATATTATAACAAGCTGAGAACAAATACGAAGTGACAATTTGTTCAAAGGGATCTCTTCCAGTCCACCAGACGGAGTACTTTAATACTGATACGAGCTGATACCCTTTTAAATGGGTAGAACGACATCCCATGACGCGAGAGTGGTCGGGGACCTTGGACAGCAGACTCTGGTCTGAACTCCACCCTGCGACCAGTGCAACGATTCCCATAATGATATCGTAGCGACTCAGTCGTTGAAAACATTTTCGTATTCATATCCATCAATCGAGTCGATTTTAAAGTCATTCAGAATTTCAGATCTATCGTATACGGTCGGTTGAAACTTCGTTCGAACGACTTTAAAGTCGGTGGTTAGTATGAAAATGGTTTTAACGACAAAGTCGCTACGATATCGTACAGTTTTTGTTATGGGAATCGGGGGGCAATTCAAATGCCCTAAGATCGCCTCTAATGAGGTACGGGAACCCACCGACTATTAACCTCTGGAGTTTGATCGGACACAACGGCCTGAGGAACGATTAAGTTTGTTGCCACCGATTAACCCGGTTCCATGGTAAAGGCAAGCAATTCCTTTCCATAAAAAGATATCAAAGGAAGCAGTGAAATAGCCGATGTTTTACGACCAGAGCCTTGAGGACTGCACCTCTGCACAGCGGCGATTGCCGCCGTGCGAACGAACGCGGTTAATGGTGATGCCGTTGCCAGGATTAACGCGACTATTCGCCGTTCGCCGTCTGTTAATGGCGGGCGGTAAAACTCGAGTCGACACTATACTTTTTTAAATATACTTTAAGAGGACTCATTGGCGTGAAAGTACAGACGCTTGCATCCAGTATAGTTTTTTTTTTTTTATCTACGTGTCTTTCCCAATATTCAATAATCGTTCAATAGTCATGTGTAATAATAGTGAATATATTGTTTTCTAAAGTCTCCCTGTGACCACGGACCCTGCATAGGGTTCGAAACGTCAGGATAAACTTTAATTAAAACTAATGTGTAAAATAAACGCGAGTAGATCCGTAAAAGTTGTTTCATTTCAATAGTGAATATATCAACCCTTTAGAGTGCTTTAAGTGTTTGTGAACGTGCATAAAAACAAAATAAAACCAATCAGTGCAACGTCACTTCACTCCATAGAAGTTCGCATGGTTTTTGGGGGGAATAACATCTACCATTCAACATTTCAATCAATGAAAATTTTATTCTAAGTTGTCTTTCCTTACTTTTACATTTGCTTTATTATAAGCATAAACTGCACAAGTTATTTAAAAAACAGCGTGGTTTTTATTTAAATAAAAAAGTTGATACAGTTTTTCACACACAGTTTTTCACTCAAAACCTTAACTAGGTACATTGACTCAGCGTGCATATGTAAACGCCCGCAGTATTGATTCATCTATCAATGCTTAACAAGGCAGGGGTATTGCAAAACTTACATAAACATAAACATGGATTTCATACACTATACGGTGCATGTCTACGTTGCTTGTTGATATTTCAAGCCGTTGCCCTGTTTGATAGACTAACACCGTTTTATGTTACTGAGTCGGCAAATGGGCATGCCCACCTGCCCAATAAAAACCAGCCATCGCAGCTCATAGACGGATGCGACACCAACAAGGGTATCTCCCGCCCAAAGTACTGGGCCATGTGCCATGTGCTGCGCGCCATACGTGTCCAGACTTTTGAGTCAGTGGGAACAGCGGATAGCAGCAGCTTGCTTACACCACTGACGGGTTTGTTCTCACCTGCTGTCGCAGCACCACGGGCGTCGGCCACGGCGTACACGTGCGGCGAGACCTCGAACACCTTCCGGCCATGGTACTGCGCCATGTGCTACGCGCCATACATATCCAAGCTCTTGTGACAGTGGCCAGCAGCAGCTCGCTTGCACTCCTAGCGACTGTGCCTAACCTGCTGTCGCAAAAGCCGCTGGCATACGTCGAACCACGGCGTATACGAGCGGCGAGACCTCTGTCATCTCCCACCCGCAGTACTGCGCACTGTGATGCGCGCCATTCAAGTTCAAGCTCTTGTGTCAGTGGGTACTGCTGCCCCCAACAGCTCGCGTGCACTCCTAGCGAGTGTGTCTCACCTAGCCTCACCTCGCGCGACTTCGAACATCTCTCACCCACAGTTCTGCGCCATGTGCTACGCGCCATACGTGTCCAGTCTCTTGTGCCAGTAGGAACAGCAGCCAGCAGCAGCTCGCGTGCACTCCTAGCGAGTGTGCTCACCTGCTGTCACAGCAGCCGCTGCAGGCAAGCGTCGGCCACGGCGAGCATATGCGGCGAGACCTCGAACATCTACCGGTCGCGGTATAGCGCCATGTGGCTATGGGAACAGCAGTCGCGTGCACTCTTTAGCCAATGTGCCTCACCTGCTGTCGCAGCACCCGCTGGCAGGCGTCGGCCACGGCGAACACGTGGGGCGAGACCTCGAACATCTCCCGGCCGCGATATTGCGCCATGTGTTTCGCATCATAGATGTCCAAGTTCTTGTACGGGTTTACTGACACCAGCACTTCGCCGATGTATGTGTAGATCTTGTTGCTCTGAAACCTGGGGACAAAAGAGCGTTATTTAAGCAGCTACTTTGTTTCAATTTATTCTAATCGCATCTTGAGTTAAAAATAAATAGATCGAAGGCTTGAGTAAGACTCAACAGAATCAGAAAATCTTTTTTGCGTAAAACTGGGTATACAAGTTGTAAAAAATAAATATAGTAGGTACCAACAGTTTACCTTATCTCAGGCATGCAATGTTATAAATTAAAAATAAAAAGCTTCATACAAAGATTTTTTCGTAATTAATAATTATACATTGTACCTTAAACCGTTTTAAAATTAAAATATTCACGGATGGTGTAAAATACATTATTATGCAACCATATTCTCAATTTATGCTTAAATATATTATGGCCATCTAAAGCTTTAATGTCAGTTGGCAAATGATTAAACACTTATACCATATATATATAAGCACTCTTGTAATATAAATTATTATTCACAATTAGAAAGTTTAAATTATATTTATTTATTTATTCAGTGTTAGTTTTAATAAATATACATATTTCCAGAATGTAAATGTTAGTGAGAGTAAGGAACTTCTTTCAACATAATACAAGTTATAAATAATGCGAATAATTTTTTTCTGTGGTAAGAAAAATATAAGGCAAGTCGTCTTTTCCTAGTGCTATTGTCAGTTTTGATTTATTAATTATTTTTAATGAACGGAAAAAGCTGATCGGCAATTCTGACTTTACAGATAACACAAATCAAATTTTCATATGGTAGCTGTCAGCATCAAGTTCAAAAATAATGACGTCATACAATAAACTCATGTCGATTAGTCAGTCGTATCAACAAGTATTTATTTTCCTTTTCGCTTGGATAGAGAGGTTATTGTCACATTGTTTTATGCTTAAAAGTGACGTCAGAGAACAGCACGTCTTAAAGTGGCGTATAGTCTCAGAACAATAACTAATAGCTTTAGTTATTATTCTGAGCGTACAGTAGTGTTTACTCAAGAATTAATCCAAACAGTTGAACCCGATATAAAATACGGCATTTGACTCAACGCATGTCAACATAACCACCATTTAGTAAGTGACGTAAGACGATGCGTCCGCAAACACATTGAAGCGCAACGTGCTGGCGCAAAATAAGCAGAATGCAGGAGGTAGGCTTAAGGCGACACTTTGAAAAAATACATCAACTTTCATCGAAGGTTGTAGGAGTATGACAAGACCAACGAATCTGGAATTTTGATATAGATAACTTCATGCCTTTATCTTTAAAAACCCTTGCTCAAAAACACGATTGTACAATTTTGATTTGATCATAATTCTTTACGAAAACACCTCTAAAAAATCATTAATGCTAAAATTACAATGAAATTACTTAATATGTTTTGAAATCACTCGAATATATTCATAACATCAATATTCGTAATTCAGTTGCTGCTTATTTTGATAACTAAAACCAGTAGTAATTTTATAAAAATATTTTTTTAGATTCTGCTCAATTTGCGGTCTCAATTTTCGCAGGCGCTACGTATAGCTTACCTTCGGCAGTCTCCCTATTTTGTGGTGCTCGCGGCATTCGCGACGCTGCGATGGAAGCCGTACCATCACGCCGATTGAGTCACAAAGTCACGATTTGGACCGTTTGGGAATCCATGTCAGGGCTCCGAGCCGAAAACAGCGCGGCAAAAGCAGCGTGAGGAATTTTATTTTCGATACACCTCGGAGGCCGAGTGGCAAAGCGCTCTGCCCGAAATCCGGAGGTCCCGGGTTCAATTCCCAGGTTGGGGAGTGTTTCGGATTTTTCGTTTCAATGACCGTGGTGACAAAGCCAACACCCATCAACCAACCAACTAGCGATGACTTGATTTCAATGATGGTGGCCTTTGCCCAGCAGTGGGACAGTATATAGGCTAAATTACTAAATCGGCGAGAAAGTGTTTTCTTTTAAATAAAGTTTTTTATATTGTTTCTTTGCTTGCGGGCAGAGAGTGACGAGTGCGTGTATCTTAATTTTTCGATAGAGTCAAACTCAACTACAATTTGTATGGAATCGAAGTAACCCTATCTACTAACTCTTTATTTTACTTTCATGGTTTTACAAGTTCATTACTAGGTGACGCTGCTTCAATCCCATACAGTTTGAAGTTAACTCTAACTCGATCAAATGTAAATAAAACTTGCACCAAGCCTTCCGACCACCCAACTGGATGCCTAATGCGAGTTGTATTATCTAATAATTCAGATCGAATGGTGGTTTAGCTCGCACCCTGCTAAGTTAAGTTGGTGGCCCGCCACGCTCGGTCTCGCTCGGTTAGCGGCGAGCATGGCTCGTTACACAAATCGTTTACAACAATCGATTCCATTAGTCGACCTGTCAATCGGTAATCGTCTTCATTTGGACTATCACAATTTGATTTATATGTCACTTTATTTATATTTTCGGTCAATTAGGTACAGTCGGCAACAAAAGTAGCTAAGCACTAAGTACTTCATCAAAGTTACTACAATGTATCAGGCGCTTGTCAACTTCTAGTAAAGGAATTATGACGTAGTAGGTACTAAAATTATTCATGTCACAATTGCTTTACTAAAATTTACAGAACAATTCAATTTTATGACCTAAGCTAGTATTCAATTTTATGTTAAAACTTATAACATACTTTATTATTATTATACTCTTTATTTATTTTCTTTCTTAAAACTAGATTTTTACAATATTTGAATATAAAAACAATAAAACATTATAAAAACCTAATTCTAGAGTACCACCAGCAGCGGGGCAGGGCTCAAGCTACCGGTGGCCAGGGCTGCAGAGTGAGGAACCTCCTGACAATACGTGCCGTGTCAAGGAGTACAGCTTTCTGAATCCTATTATTATTATAATAATAGAGGCACAGATTCAGTCATAGTCTAAAGTAAGCGTCTTTCGTTACTACATAATTTGGAAAACTATTAAACTGTCGTCTATTTATGTCCGCCAACTGTTTTCTTCTATTTTACCTACTATTTCACGAAACGTGGAAAAATATATATTATTATGAATTTAAAATTTTAAGGGTGTTTTTAACAACACATACATAACATCAATGCTACTGCAATTATAGACGCCTGCACATAAACCTATCCAAATCTCAAATTTATATATAAAGTTCAAAGTTTATTGAGAGAATTTGTCAGTTTGTGGTAGTCTGATCTGCAGGCGTGTGTACGTACGTACACTAATTGCCAGCTTCTGTTTACCTTATAAATTAAATCTACTTGCAGTAGTCATCATAATTCATGGTATAAATACAATTAAATAAATTATAAATCAACGCTAGTGAGGTACTCAAAAGGCTTACCTGAGTGTTCCGTGTGGTTTTAAAATCGAAAGTACAATAATTAGTAACGCTTACATTAGAATTGAAGCATTAATTAATATGAATAACTTAACCATACACAACATCTGTACTGTAATGTTATACAATAGCAACACCTTTGTATTCAACTCAGTATTTATTATTTTATTTCGGGAGGCACGCTTGTAGGGTTTTTAATTTATGGAATAGTTTGAAGAATAATTAATGTTTTTTTTTTTAATTAAAACAATTAGCGCCGAGAGGAGCTCGATGGCGCAGCGGTTAACGCGCCTGGTCTGCGAGTGCCGAGGTTAAGCAACATTCGCAAAGGCCGGTCATAGGATGGATGATCAAACATTTATCATCTCGAGCTCCTCCGTGCTTCGGAAGGCACGTAAAGCCGTTAGTCTCGGCTGAATTAGCAGTCGTTAACAACCACCAACCCGCACTGGGCCCGCGTGGTGGTTTATGGCCCGTTCTCCCTATCCATCCATAGGGAAGGCTCGTGTCCCAGCAGTGGGGACATAAAATGAGCTGTTGATGATGATAATGAATTAGCGCCGATTTGTTATATGTAGCTAAGTGTTTTATTTATCGTAGATAGTCATTTTTTTCTATTGATGTTGGTATATCGGTACCTGCTCAACTTGCTTATATTTATTGTTAAATTAATTATTAAACATGAAAATAAATAAATATGTACTTTTAATGCTAAATAGGTTAACATATCGAGCTTCGACTAATACAAAACAGACTTAAGTGTTTTTTATATATTTTAGCGTTTTATTAACGCTTAAATATACTTAAGTAAAATTTAAACACTGAAAAAAGACTACAACCTCAGGCGGGAATCGAACCACGCACCTTCCGCATTCCGGGCGGCTGCCTTAACCACTTGGCTACCGAGGTCTGGCTTTCACCCGTCGAAATTTTTCAGTGCTTGATGCTTATGTTTTTTAGTCAACATTGCTTCATCAATCTTAGAAGTTTTCACCTCTGAGATCCGAAAGAAATATTTTTACAAATATTTGAACATTCGGTTAAGATAAAGCTGCGTTATAGATAAGTGTTTTTTATATATTTTAGCGTTTTATTAACGCTTAAATATACTTAAGTAAAATTTAAACACTGAAAAAAGACGACAACCTCAGGCGGGAATCGAACCACGCACCTTCCGCATTCCGGGCGGCTGCCTTAACCACTTGGCTACCGAGGTCTGGCTTTCACCCGTCGAAATTTTTCAGTGCTTGATGCTTATGTTTTTTAGTCAACATTGCTTCATCAATCTTAGAACTTTTAACGTCTTCAGAATCTCCAGAATATCTACCACATGCACAGAATTACTTATAGTAGGTAGGTACTTCAAGACAACCATCATCCTAACAATAACGACAGGACATCATTCGGACCGAGCGTCCCCAATATCACAACCTACACGCACTTTAGATCATAAAAATATAATTCGTTGGAGTCACGATCGCGTGCCAAAACAAAAACTACAAGGTTCACTGACCCCGAAACAAGAGACACACGGGGCGCGACCGTGACGGACGCACGAAAACACTGGTCCGAAATCAATCATAATACTTGGGAAAGCACTTTTCTCGGAGTTTGTACTCGTAGTATGGCGCATAAAAATGTCTTCGGAAACAGATTAAATGTGCTTTTGTTTCGGACAGAAATAGCGGTGGCGTTTCGGCGTTATGGCTCCAGCCTGGAGGGCTATTGGAGTCTTCAATGCAATATTGGGACACGGTTAATTTGAAAGGGAATGGCAGCACTATATTGTGCGGTGTTAAACATCACATAAAATCGACAGTTATTGTAATAAGTGAGCTCGCCGAAAGCTATTTAGGTAGATATTGCTTTTCCCCCGCTTACCGTCGTGATGTGAAACTTAGTTTTCGTTATACTAAATGTACAATCGTACAGACGCCAGCACATTAACCTATCCAAAGCTGTCAAATTTCTTCAAAACATTTTCAACCATATCGTTATGTCATAAAGTTCAGTCTATTGAGGAAATTTGACAGTTTTTGGTAGGTTGATGTGCAGGCGTGTGTACATATCTAATTATTTATGTAGTCCATTACAATAATTGTTTTAACCGACTACATGAACATGGTAATAGCCATATTTAGGCTTTTAATCGGTAAGTTCCCAGACTTTCATAAAAGGTAAACCTGTTTCAAAAAAATAAATTAAAAAAACCCGACTGCTAAAACCAGTATAAAAAAAAACAATTATATACTCGTAAAAACCGGACTAACATAAAAAATAAATGCAAAGAGACAAAAAACTGAAAAGAAAAAAACAAGCTCTACGATCCCAGAATTCAAATGAATGAATTCAGATGAAAAATACATTGTATATTGATAGTTGTCTCGCACTTTCTTTGGTTACATACATAACTCGAAATAACATAACCCTCCTTCTGACGCAATCGGGTAAAAAGTTTAAGGAAAATCAAATAATGAAATGTCTAAATTGATTAAGTCTGTGGTTACGGATGTGTTTAAATAAACTATCTATTTATATCATATCATATCGAGAGTTTTTAAATTATATTGTATTAAGCTCGTGCTCTAGAACTTGTAATGCGTAGTGTTACCTAAATGGTTAAATCAAAATAAATAAAAATAATATAGGTACCTATATTAAACAAAAATGTAAAAAAAAACCAATTGTTATGAACCATTGTGCTTTACGGGACAGTGAACCGGTTAAGCTAACCAGTAACTTGCGGGTCGTCGGCAAGATTGGACGGACTGAAGAATCCTGCATGCTGATGCTGTCTTCGCATTTGACTTCGATTACGCTTTACGTCACGTCAGGGCGCATAGCTCGCAATTCGCACTAGTTTAGGTACCCAATGGGAACGGAGTCATTGTCTTTATTGTATGGAAAAACAAGAAAATTCCAAAATCTTGATTATAATATAACAATAACGAATACCTAATCCTATATAACGCTTTGAAATACTTGAATGGCAAAGGCCAAAGCTCGGGCACGCGGCAGTCGCAGCATCGCGATGACGTCACCGTCACCGCCCGCGCCCGCGCAGCCAGCCGGTTTTTAGTTCAAGATCAGCATCCGAGGTCGGCGGGTTTATTACGAAAAGCTTAATGTTTATCGAAATTCGAAGGAGGCGGGCGAGCGACGAATGAGGAAAAAGCGAAAATCTGTTATTTTTAGTACAAGTTCTGATCATAGACTTAAGAGTCGATGACATCTACTTTTTACTGGAATAGTTTAAACAGTTATAAATAAATTTGTGGTATAATCTGCAAAGATGAATCTGCATAGGCATCGGTTGCAATAACCGTTGGATAGATGGCGCACTGTGCCGCTATTAGCACTCAAAAATTTAAAAACAGTGACAAAATTCAGCGCTTACGTCAGCTTTCCCGGTAGCATAGCGGTCAGTTTAGCCGCGGATTGCGGAAGACCCAGGTTCGATTCCTGGCTGGTTCGGGTGCACGTTTAATTTTTTCACTGTATTTTATAAATTTTATAAATATTTAGTTATAAATACGTTCCCAAAAACTGTTTTCATCGTACAGTCACAAGCACAATTATGGAAACACTTTTTATAGAGTTACCATTGCATTGAGTAAAGTGCACTTTCGTCTTCGCTCTACTATGTCGTCACATAACATCCAGATGAGATAAATACCATCCAGGTGAGATAAATACCATTCAAGTGAGATAAAGACCAAGCGCCCTATGTTGTGTAATAGAAAAATATACAACTTACAAACCTGATGTATTATCATAACCATGGATACTATTAATAGCGTTTTGTCTTAATTTTTAAACATGTGTAACCTTTTATAATGTATTTTTGTTAAAAGACAAATAAACGATTTTATTATTTTTGTTATTATAATACTTCACTATGTACAATACAATACAATACAAAATTACATGTTTTAAAATAGTATTCACAATTCATCGACGTTCGACACTTCGATGTAACGTAATAAGCTCCCGACTATGCGCGGTCTTCAATCAAACACTACCGTTCAAATAGCCCGCGAAATCGATTATATTTATTACTTCCTGGCTTTCAAATTAAATAACATAATCCCAAATTGGATGACCGTGTTTATTTATAAACTTGAAAACCATGTTACTTATCACTAGTAATGCTTCAAAAGGCACAGTTGTTGTCATGAAACTGAAGTCGTGATAACCCGCATTGGGCCAGTTTGCTGGGTTGTTTATGGCCCAATCTCATGTATCTTCTTCAGTTTTAGGACGTCAAGACACTGTAATAATGGTAATAATAATAAACATAGAGATGATAAAAGATAATAATAAAGAATCTCGCTCGCAGAAGGCTTTTTACTAATTGTAATTTGTTCGTAACAAATTGTGTGTAAAATTATATTGTAGTGTATGAGGCACTTGCTCCAATGTATTCCTAGGCATGATTTTATCTAGTACTAGCGGCCCGTCCCTGTTTCGCACGCGCCCCCAAACAAGCCCGGTGAAGCTGAAAATGCCGTATGAGGCAATCAGCAATCTCTCTCAAAAAAAAAACGCACGGGTGGACTTTTTTTTTAATATAGCCTTACTCAGCGCTAAATGTAGCATTCTAATGGTGAAAGAATTTTTTAAATCGGCCCAGTAGTTTTTGAGTGTATTCGTTACAAACATACCTACATACATACAAAAATACAAAGGTTTCCTTTTTATAATATTAGTATATGAAATCACACATCAAAGACTACACTCGTTTCCTTTAAAGCGTCTCCCGGTTCACACATTGCATGGCGACCTTCGGCCCAGGATCACAACCATAAATAATAAATGAAAACAGTAATGTACTTTACTCTTGGCGAAACAGGAAAACTATTATATTTTATAAACTCAAAATAATATACAGTAGGTAAACAAATAACTTCCGAAATAGAATTGAAATCAGTAACAGCAACTCTCATTGTTTTTAGTAGTAAACATTATTTAAATAAATCATTACAATTTTCAAACGTACGGATCTACCTACTCGCTTTCGTAATATAATAGTTTTTTTCTGACGATTTAAACATTTAGCATTGTCCATGTTCGTGTCTTAAAAGAATTTTAAACTTGCTGTCATCAACAATATTTTAAATGAGCGTTCCTTTTGACGCAAAATGAGATTGCAGAATCTTTTGGTCTGACGCTTTGATCAATTTTGATCGAAGGTCTGACAGTTTTTTATAATAATGTATGATAGGTAGTGTTCGCGTTATCTTCAGAAAACAATATTGTTAATTGTTTATTATTTAAATTTCTCAAATACAAATAGTTAAGTACCCTTCGTAACAAAATGTGAACAAATGTATATAGCTAAGCCAGTAATGCAATACAACATGCAAACGTTAAGTAAAATTACAAATTAAATATTCTCTCTTGTGAAATGTGTGACTTTACGTAACTCTCCATCGCCGTGTTAAACTCTTGGTCCACATGCAGAACCTGTCCAATTGTACGTGTCCATATTTACTTATTTACCAGAATTTTTCGGCACAACAACAAAACTTTTTCAATAATTGCATTAGCCAAGTTGAAGCTTCAACGATGACGAACTATAATTAATTGTAAATATGCATACACATTTTACCTACTGTAACTATTAGCAAAATCATATTAATTTTATATTTCTTATTACATTTACAAAATCTAAAATCTAGAACCAGGCTACCTAGACCAGTATAAAAAGTATTAAAAGAAAACCATCTTAATATCGGAAACATCTTTCAATCAATGTGTCGTAAAAAAACCGGTCAAGTGCGTGTCGGGCCACGCGCAGTGTAGGATTCCGTAGCCCAATGCGGACTCTGAGAAGAGGGCTTTTATGAACATTTATTTAACAATGGCTCATATACTAAATGTAGATACTACCGGTTTCACACACCAAACCTGACAACGTTATTTAAGTAGTTCCCAATGAGGAATTTCTACTGCGTCAAGTACATTTTATAAGTTGTTCGACTGTTACTCGTAAAATTGTAAAGCCTACTTAGCTGTGATAGTTTTCCTTTTAACTTCGTCATATATACAACTACCGTGAATTTTTTACGTATCCAAAAACAACCATTTGGCTGGCAGGGACACAAAACTTTGCACACAAAATTTTGCACTTTAAAGCTTAATACTAATAGTTCGCAAACGGATGCCTGAATCAAAAACTGATTTTTTATAAGTACCCGCAATATTTTTGAAATTGCTATCGAACGACACCCTACACTATGGGGTAGACAAGAAAAAAAATTACATCCACTTCACGTGTAGGGGAGGTAACCTAAAAAAAATATTAATCATAATTTTACTTCACCACTTTGTCGGCGTGATAATTATGTATATCCATGTCAAATTACAGCTTTCTAGTACTAAGAGTCTATGAACTAGACTGGGGACAGACAGACGGACATGGCGAAACTATAAGGGTTCCTTGTTGACTACGGAACCCTTAAAATTATAGTGCCAATAAAATGCTACCGAAACTTAAACAGGCTTAGTTAAGCGGCCGAATGTACTTGCTTGCAGCTTGAAAAGTGGCGGTCTCAAGTAAGCGCCTTGGCGAGGCCCCGGCGACATTCCACGGATCTGTTAAAAGTAAAGCCTCTTCCATGACGAGTTGGCTCAAAATAAAGTTGCATTACATCGACAACGGCGGCTGAACACAACAAAGTCGACATCGACCACAAACTCCGCCGTGATTGACCAATCAGCAAGCACAGACGAAATCGCCTTTCAACATTCCACTAATGGGTGTGCGAGTTTGTTTACTCCGCGCCGGTAGTAGGTATCGCGTGTCGAAGGACCTGCTGCGACACTGTGACTCATCCCGATAGTCGTAGATGACTACTTCGGCGCGGTAACGATGATTCACCCTACAACCGGTGACGTCACCGCTCCACGCCATTGAAAAACTTTCAGTTTCTCACTCTTATGGACAATATTGACATGGTAGTCATCCTTACTACGTATTTTGAAGGAATGTACAAATACATTTCGGGAAACAAAAATTGTCTGCAATGTCTTGCCATTATAAGCCTGTTTCTAAATATATCATACCTAAAGCTATGTGTGTATGATCAAACTGAGGTTTATTTTGCAACACAATTATACTTTATACCTTGCTAGAACGATGCCAATGCCGAGTTGAAGTAAAATTGAAATGAAAAGGACCAAAAATACACTATGAAATAATATAATAATTGCAATAATTACAACTTGCTTATTTAGGTTTGAACTTTACATCTCACTAACCTCTAACTAACCTAGCATATGGTTGAAAATTTATTGAAGAAATTCGAGTTTTGGATTGGTTGATGTGCAGGCATCTGCGTGCCCAGTGCGAGTTTCATTCGCCATTCGATTACGTTAACGAAGACGAGAATTTGTATTGCAAAATTTTAACTCTTCCCGTATGTCACCAGGGGCCCGACCGCCTAACCGATCGCTTTGGCTAGGTGTATAGTTTATGACGTCATATTGTCATTTCGTACCGCCTATGAAAGCAATATCTATAGCTATAGCCTACAGCAAAGATGAATGACAAGATCGTCATAAACTATAAACTATAAACGTGAGTATAAAGTGTGAGTTATGTTTACTATCCGTATTAATTCGATTACGTTTACGAAAACGAAAAATAGTATGGCATTGAAGCAGCGCCTCCTGCCCCCCGACCGCCTAACCGATTGCTTTGGCTACGTGTATAGTTTATGACGTCATCTTGTCATTTCGTACCGCCTATGAAAGCAATATTGAAAGCTATAGGCTATAGCTTTCGATATATGCCTATACCTATTAGCTAGATGACAAGATGACGTCATAAACTATACACGTAGCCAAAGCAATCGGTTAGGCGGTCGGGCCCCAGTTCTTCGTTTTCCGTTCAGTTCTACCCTAGTTGGCCAAATAAATAAATAAATTGATCTCTTTGTTGTAGTTGGACCTACTTAACCATAATCAGCCACAACTTTATTGGCAGAGTCTCTAACCTTTAAAGGAGTGGGTACGACACGTTAGTTCGGCATAACTTTTGTCTTCTCCATGTACATTTTGAAGACCCACTTGTTGAGAGACTCTGTTGAAGTCACCGAGCACTGTGCCTTCTAGGTTCCCTGCCATGACCATTGACCACTATATCGTCAGCAATCGACGTTGCGTGATGTAGGTATACGCCGCTGACGTTGATGCCGAGCCCTTTTCACACCAGACATCACACAAGACATCTTCTGTACAGCAGTGAAAAGTTTCGGAGGTATCACGTCTACCTGTCTCACTTCTCGCTGTAACTGGGTAGGTACAAACACTTCAACGAAGAATCGAAGGCTTTTTCTTAGTCTACAAACGCTAAGCAAAGAGGTTGGTTATACTCTAGTCTAGGCTATTCTGTATAACTTGTCGCAGCGTATAGTGTATGTATGTGGTCTATGGGGCTAAAACCGGCTTGTAGACGTGACTTAGAAGTGAGATGGATCTGTCGTTCCTCAGCAGGGTCTTGTCGCCCTTTTTGAAGTACAATAAAACCATACCCAAACCACGACGACGACGACGACGACGACGACGACGACGACGACGACGACGACGACGACGACGACGACGACGACGACGACGACGACGACGACTGACGCGGGGCGCTCATATCTACTAGGAACCTAATTACATATCATTCGAGAATTTTTAAGTCAAAATATTATATCTTCAAAATATTTAATTTCATTCTATTCCGCTTCATTGCCATCATGTAACATACTGTCTAACCACAGCTGAACAGCATTTATCAGTCCTATCATTCGGTTATCGATTCTATTGAGTGGTTATATCAGTTGATAAACAAAACGAATGCTGTCGACTTAGTTTCATAATAGCAAAAGATAATATTTTGCTACGAGTAACGAATCACCTTGGTGTGTTATCATTACCTGTCTTTCTAATCCTTTCATTATAATCTAAGAATTAATCGGTAAACGTTTTTCCCCAAAGAAATAGGCCTACCTATTTGATCAACATCATCAGCCTGTAAACGTCCCAGTGCCCACGTTAACAATAGGGCACGGGGATATTGGGCTATAAACACAGACCAGTGGCTATAAATGACGCTGGCCCAATGCATGTTTTCGGGACCAACGGCTTTACGTGTTCAAAAGGAGATATTTTCAAGTTCAAGTAGGGTAGAAGTACCGGTTCGCCGGACACTACCTCTTTCCGGCCACTTCGCACATTATTTTGAATAATAGCAGTATTATGGAACTTACTTTTTCAAATTGCGCGCCATTCGATAGGTTTGAACTTCGCCATTCATTCACTGGGAGAAATAACTCGACGACTGACAATTGTTCCGTC
Organism: Eudonia truncicolella; assembly: GCA_949315975.1. Classification (NCBI taxonomy): domain Eukaryota; kingdom Metazoa; phylum Arthropoda; class Insecta; order Lepidoptera; family Crambidae; genus Eudonia; species Eudonia truncicolella. Next base: position 16,930,255 of record OX438835.1, on the reverse strand, counting down.
AGTAGCCATTTTAAAATTTGCTGTGCGGACGTGTGCTTAATTTTACGAAAAAAATAGTGAGTGGACTGATTTCTAAGGTAAGTTTTTCAAGTGTTACTGTCAATTAACTAATGATTGGTTTGGTTTGTGCTTCAATAACATGTTAAATTTTAATATTCAAGTGCCAAAATTCATCAAACTTCAATTATTTGAGATATTACTGGTGGCCGGTAAACACGTTAACAATTTACTGCAAAATTCAGCTATCGGCCAGGGGGCCGCAAACTAGTTTTTTGTGTGCCTTTTTTCTTTGCGTTTATTTCGATAAACTTAAACTTACTAACTTAGAAGTAATAGTATTTATCAAGAACTAGATTTTTATGAAACTGTTACTAGTGTCCGGCCACCAGTAAGTGATAAACTTTTAAAGATATGACCTCCTGAAATACTAGATATTTGACGGCCGACAACTAGTAAAATTCAAACCGTTTTTCGGCCGTAGGTAATAAAAACGGCCGATAACTAGTAAAAACAAAACCTGTTTGCGGCCATAGGATAGAAAAGACGGCCGATAACTAGATAAACTAAAACCTGTTTACGGCCGTATGAAATATAAGATGGCCGAACACTAGTAGAAATTAAATTGGTTTCCGGCCGTCGAATATAAACACGGCCGATAATTGGTAACATTTAAACCTGTTTTTAACCGGGTTGGGCTTGGGACGACAGCTAATTGTTTTTTTTTATTCAATTTTTTTTGTTAATTTGCGTGTGAAAAAATATAGCTAAAAGCTTATGTATTAATAATACTAAAAGACTAACGATGTTTAACCTGTCAATTGTGAAAAATATGGTTTGATGCTTATGTGCTTGGTTTTGGAATTGTACTTGTCTTTTTACAGATGGCTCCTGTCGCTAAAAAGAAAATAAATAAAGTACCTTTCAGAAGATTCGGTTATACCGAGGAAGCTTTAAGAAACGCAGTTTCTGATGTACGCAGTAACGTACGAAGTATCCGAGATGCATGCCGACAATATGGCGTTCCTAGATCGACTATACAGGACAGGCTTTCTGGTCGCGTTACGGAAAAATATAGAAAAGTTGGCCCGGACCCTATATTTGGTAGAGACGGAGAATTGAAAATTGTTAAATGGATAATTGACTCAGCGAAATGCGGGATCCCAATCAATAAAGATGATCTTTTAGATACAGTGGCTAATTTGGCAAAAGACCTCGGCATTGAAAATCGCTTTCCAAGAGGTAAGCCTGGAATACGGTGGTACTTAAGCTTCCTTAAACGACATCAAAATATCACTATCCGTGAGCCAGAATCTATTAATAAGGCCCGAGAAGCCATTACGGATATCTCCATACGGAAGTGGTTTGCAGATTTATACTCTTTCTTGGCTGAAAAAAATGCACTGGATATTCTAGAGGATCCAAGTCGCATTTTAAATGCTGATGAAACTGGGCAATCTTTGTCTCCTAAATCGGGAAAGGTTCTTGCACCCAAAGGCTACAAAAATGTGTACATAGTCAAGAAAGGCAATGAGAAAGATAATTTGACTGTTTTAATGGTAATAACTGCGTCTGGGGAAATATGTCCTCCATTAGTGGTATTCCCATATCTAAGACCACCAAGAGCGATAGTCGACAACATGCCGCCTGATTGGATTTTAGGGAAATCGGAGACGGGATGGATGCGGGCAGATATATTTTTTGAGTATATGTCTAACGGGTTCATGGATTGGTTGACAAAACATAGCATTAAAAGGCCTGTATTATTTTTTGTAGATGGCCACAAATCACATATGTCCATGCCATTGAGTACGTTTTGCGAGGAGAATGATATCATTCTGTATGCTTTGCCGCCAAACACCACCCATATTTTACAGCCGGCGGATGTAAGTGTCTTCAAACCGCTAAAACAAGAATGGAGGCGTACTGTAAAAAATTGGCAGAGTCGATCTGAAAATTTAAACAAATGTATAACGAAAACAAACTTTTGCCAAGTTTTCAAAGAAACCCTAGACAAAGAAATGACTGATACGATAAAGAATGGATTCCGAAAATGCGGTCTTTACCCATTTGTTGTGGAGCAGGTGGACTTTTCGAAATGTGTAAAAGATGCTCAGATTCGAAATGCAACTACTACTACTGCAACGAAACCAAAAAAATCCCTCAACGATAGACATTTCGAAATAGCAAAACAAGTGCTTTTCCTGATGGAAGAAAATATGTCGAAGCTTGGAATAAACCCAAACATAATTTATCGTGAACTTGATCGCACTAAAGAACAATATTTACAGAAACGGCGATCAAAATCAAAGACGCCCCGCAATTCACAATCATCCCGACACTCTAAATCTTTAGAATTATCTTTAGATAGTTATTTTACGCCTCCTCGCATTCCAATTCCAAAATCCACTTCGACTCCCCAACACGCCGATTGTTTCGATGTTAACATACCTGCTGAAAAGACATCGGGAAGCCCCAGGCCCATAATTCTAGAAAAATCTTCTGCAAAGCACAGCGACTATAACAGCTCTATTAAGATCTTCGACGTTGGTTCTTTTGTATGTCTGGATGATATCTCCGTTACACCGTTTGATGACATAAATTTAACGGAAATATGTCAAGTTAATAATGATATTGCTATTCCCATCAATTGTGCTTTCAAAGATGAAAATCGAGCGACAGACTTCCAAGAGAACTCTGTAGTATTGGCCAAAGATGTTGTCGACAAGTCTAACTTACATGTAATCGAAGTTGAAACAGTTGCTGAAATACACAAAAATCTCTCGCAAATTCATAAAAATCCGACAAAAAATCAAAACATCATCATGGATTCTACAATCTTAGATATTGATCTTGACCACGACACCGTAAAAGAGTCTTTGAATATTTCATCTCACAAAAAACAGGTATGCACTATAGAACCTAATAAAGAAAACAACGCGTCAGTAATTATCAGTGAGGAAACTCCACTACAGACTGTATCTAGTCTAGACCTTCCTTCGGCTGCATCAACAATTGAGAATTTTAATGCAATTAGACATGAGGATGATTGTATTGCTTTAGTAGGAAAACAACTGATCCCTTCTGTAGAATCTTTAAATACGACTCATCATGAAAAATTTAACATAATAAAAATAGCAGACAATGATAAAGTGTTAAAAACATTAAACAACGAAACACCAGAAAATATTTTTCAAAAGCATCTAAAATTTCCTGATACTGTTGCAAAAACTAAAACTCACCGTTCTTCAAACCAATATCCAAGCGCTATATCATCTAAAGCTTGGCAACATTATTACATAAATAAAGACAAAGAAAAAGAGGATAAAGAAAACCAAATAAAAAAACGTAAATTAGAAAGGGAGCTGAAAAAAAAAGAACCATTACAAAAAAAGGTAAAGATTGAAAAAAAAACTGCGAAGGTAAAGAAAAGAAAAATACAGGAAACTCAATCACATATTAAATGTGGTTCCTGTAATCTTGACCTGATTAGTGATACTGAGGAAGAAGGGGAAAAGAATATTGGCTGTGACCAATGCATTCGATGGTATCACCTCAAATGCACAAAACTAAGAGATGTATCTTACAATGAGGCAGCTACCACAAAATATGAATGTGAGTTATGTCAAATGGCTCAAAATGCTAGAGAAGAAGTTTTGAAGACTTTTACTGCCTGATTTTAATAAATATTAATTGTTTTTTTTTGTTACAAAACTTTCATATTTCATTTGATTTTTACGTGATATTATTGTTAAAAGCTTTTTGTTGATTCTGTTATCAGAGGTAAAAATATATCATTTTAATTAAGATTTAAATCTGTATTTTTTCATTTCAAGAATGATTATTGTTTTTCAGAATGGAAATATTACTCATAAATAATGTTAATCAATAATCATGTCAATCATATATATACTTACCTTATACGGATTATAAAATAAATCAATATTCGTAATTCTTTGTTTTATTTACATAATTGTATTAAATTAATTTTATCTATTTTCAGACCTTACAGAAAAGAGATGTCTTTTTCAGAGCTGTATTTTCAGCGTTTAGTTTGGATATGCGTGTGTTAGAATAAACATAAGAATATCAACTCTTTGAGCTCATAACAAGATTCAATTTTGTCCTGTGAAATATGCGGCCGATAACCGGTACACAAGTGGTCGATAACTGATTAAAATGGCCGATAACCGGTGTTTTTGCTACTTTTGTGTTTATAGATTATTTGTAAGTTACCAGCCAAAGATACGTTTTTAACTAATGGGTTTTATAAAACTAGACTATAATTGGATAATATAATAAATTATTGAAATTTTTTGGTGTACTTCATCATATCAAAAATTAACGCTAAAGTCAGCAAGTCGCTTAAGTGGCCGAATACCGGTACTTCTACCCTACTTACGAAACCTTATACGAAATTTTATTTTACCTAATCGTCTGTAGTGCTGTGGCGGCATCCTACAGTGCTAATGCTTTTGTGCCATAATATCATGATGACATTGACATTGATGACATTGACATTATTATTTTAATTCATTGCATTAATTTAATTCCGGTTTATAATAATATTGTTAGTAATAAAACATATGTTTAAAAGTAGGTTTATCTTGGTTATGTAGTTATTATAAGACTTATTATCAAGAAAATAATTTTATCCGGAGACAGTTTAAATTTCATTTGGAATAATTTCATTGCGCGTCATAGGTATGTTGTCTGTGCGCATAATGTAATTTCTTTAGTAGTTTATACCTTAAATTTAACTAAAATATTGTCTTATAAAGCTAAACAACTGTTGTGTTTCATAATTCAGTGACAGAAATATATTGTGTGCCCTACCCTTACCCCTACTACTACTACCTACTACTACTACTACTTAGTAGTCACTCCGTGTTTTGTTCCCGTCATGTAACCTTCATTTCACATTATCCTTCCCGGTAGCATAGCGGTCAGTGCAGCGGATTGCGGACGACACAGGTTCGATTCCTGACTGGGTCGGGTGGGCGTTTAATTTTTCACTGTATTTTATGAAATTTTATAAATATTCATATTAGAGTAAAAGAGACAAAACACGGAGTAACTACTCCAAGCTTACACTTCGTTTATTAATAAGCCCCCTAGAGTGTAATTTAAGCTCGCGTGGGACCGCCGGAGCCCCGCTGCGCTGGAGCAGTGGCAAAAGCCATGCATGCTGCATGCTTGCTTGCTTGCTTATTATATTATTTTATATTTATGGAATTTCGATTTTAGGGCACGTTATATTATGAGACATTACGTTAGGTCTTATAACTATTATAGAAAAGCCTTTTATGTCTTTTAAATATTATAGATTGTAATATTTTATAGCAAACAAATTTAGGTCATATTATATTTAGGGATTTCGATTTTAGGGCAAGTGATATTATAAGACATTAAGTTAGGGCTACATATCATTCGGACACATGATGATTATGTCACAAAACATTATGACACGTTACGATTATAGATAAAATATGTAAGAGACAAAATAGAGAACTTTTAGAAACACGGAGGAGGTTGAAATATTTTTAATTTGTTCACCCATTCAGCGGCATTTCGATATTTAATTAATTCCAGTGGTCCGGCATTTCGATAGTTAATTAATTTCCAAGATAGCAAGGCAACTCGATGATAACTACGATGCCGATGAAAGTCTGAATACTTTATATACTCGTTACATAGATTGATCACCGCATACTTCGGACGACCTCGGTAGCCGAGTGGCTTGCACGCCGGACTTTGGGCGGCGCTAACTCTGAGGTCCCGGGTTCGATTCCCGGTCGGGTCAATGTCGAAAACGAACTTTTCGAGACTGTGTCGGGTCTGGGTGGTTGTGGTACCGTCGTTGTAACTGATTTCCATGAAACGAGTGCTTTAGCTACTTACCTCGGGATCAGAACAATGTATGTGAAGTTGTCTCATATTTATATTTATTTATACTTGCTGCGTTAATATCGCGGTATCAAAACCGCAACGCACATAGTCGCCAAAATGCGATGCAGTCGCAAAAGCATGCTATTTCGGAACCGCGATATTGCACCAAATCACCAAAACGCGACACAGCATCGATGCAGTCGCAAAATCGCCGATCGTCAATTCTAAAAACAGTACGTCTTAGACCCTTAGAGCTGCATCCCATGATACCATAATAAGGAGTTCAGACTACTTTAGACAACCTTCCTAAGCTAAGAAGCCAAGGTTTTGTATTTATACGACGCAGGCTAGCCGCATACCTTTATTATTTATCAATCAGTCGTCAAAGGTACGCCGAGTGTTATTGGAAATACTAGCGCACCTCGCATACTACCAAGGCTATTGTCGAACACGAGAAAGTGTGTCGTTGCATTTGCGTGCATGACAAGCATACACGGGGATACGGCAGACGGTGGGCTTAGCGGTGCTTGACCACTCAACTTTTGGGATCATTGGTTATTGTTTGATGTTTTATTTTTGTTTAATCTTGGTACTTTGTCTTACTTCTTCGCATAGATTTTCCCCAAATCTTTCCATACGTCTCCTTAAACTTTGGCGTTCTCCCAACAACATCAATAACCATAAGTGTCATAACAACATACAGAGGTTCAACTCACGCACGTGGAAACTATGTCAACACTTTTTCTATAATAGATAAAAAACAATTGACTGACTCATCAACGCCCAGCTCAAACCCTTGGATTTAGAAAGTTAAAATTATGCACAATTTATCACCATATAGGCAAGAAAAAAGGTCAATTTTTTTTCGAAATGTTCTTTAAACCACAGGATACAGGTGTTTAGGTACACAGACGAGGTCATGGGCAGACGCTAGCAAGTCTATTTATAAACGTCGAGATTGTCTCTCCAACGTTTTCACGGACGACTAATTAAAATATTAATGAACATTTAACTTTACCGTTCCGAATCTTGTCGACAGGTCCGAATTAACATTTCTTAGTAATTAAACGCTGATAATGCGATTTCGAGTCTTTGATGTTTACTTGACGACTATCTAACTGTTGAACATGACAGAATGTAAACCTCATCACTATTAGCCTGTAAACGGCCCAAACGGTACTCCACAGCGGCCGGGAACAACGACTTAAAGTGTGCCTTCCAAAGCAGCTGGAGATATATCAATTTGGTAACCCAAACGGTGACCCGGCATTGCAAAATCTGCAAAACTTGATTGTAAGATTGAATATGTAAGTGCACTGAAGAGACAAGATCTAAAGAGAAACGTGCACTAAACAAACATTGCGTTACTTAAACGAAATGCCATTAAAATTCTCGGCAGCGATTTCAAAGTCACAATTAAATGTACAATGTACAGACGCCTGCAGATCAACCTACCCAAAACTGTCAAATTTCTTCAATACATTTTCAACCATACAACTAAGCAATTAAGTTCAAAGTCTATTGAGGAAATTTGACAGTTTGTGGTAGGTTTATGTGCAGGCGTGTGTACGTACATGTACAAATAAAAAGTGCACATGACGGCTGGAGGTCGGTCATACGTCATACATAGCCGTAGCCGACCGCAAACTTCCTACAACATTTCCAAATCACATAACGTATCTAGTGATTCATATACTATTACTAATGAGACTCGATGGACCACGTCTACAACACATACCTACATACACATACTATTATGACACACTAATGCCTATTTAATGGTACTTATTAAGATTTAAATATTTTTGTTTTTATTGGCACTCTAATTTGATTAGAATATAACTACGTCATATACTTAAGTAGAACTCGCTGGCGAACCGGTTACGATCGTGCAGCAACTTTTGATTCAGGACCTCGGATTGGTGATCAAATTAAAAAGTATCTTGAGTTTTGTGCTTCTGGAGTCACGTTAAGCAGTTCTTCGTTCTTTATATTACTGAGCCGTCAAACGATCATACGTCCCACTTGATGTAAGGCAGCCTGTGGACGCAACACTAGGGACAACACGCGCGCAAAGGCATCCTTGAAACTTCAGTTGTTACGCCTCTTTGCCTGGTCATCACTGAATCACTGTAGTGTAGGGGACCGTAAAATGTGACAAAAGTATGGGGAAACCTTCGCCCAGGAGTAGGACACTTACAGCTGATATAATAATACAAGTACTCATAAAACCGAAACACAGAAATGTAAACCAATGCTGTTTGGCGGCAGAAACAGTTATTAGGGTTGTCGCTATCTACTGTGGTTCTGAGCAGAGATATTATCAAATCAATGAAAGCACAAGTCTTATTATATTAGACTTAATAAAACACGAATTCAGTTGTCCATGAGAGACTAAAAACAGAACGTTATATTATAATAAATAACGCAATCGTAGAGTTGTTGTGGTGGCGAACTTGCGACACTGCGTCCAGCGAGTAGCCGACAACGATTCTAACCGGAACCGCGTCACGCCGACACGACGACGCGACGACACGGCGGAAATAGACCTACCCGCGGAGTTTTACGAAACCGAGCTATTCCTAGAGCGGGCCATAAATCTCAGCCGATGCAATCACGATGACATTTTACTCCGGAACTCCCTAGTGTGGAGTAAATTTATTTTCAACTAGCGCGGCCCGTTTGCAGCTTCGACTGCGTGAAAAGCCCCGGTACTTATAAAGAAAGACCCATAGAAACTTTACGAAAGAAAGAAAGAAAAACATTTATTAAAATCACTTCTATTACTAAAAACACACTGTATGTACGTGATGCATAATATATACAAAAAATAAATTATCCAAACCGTATACACTCAAGAGAAAAAAAGAAGAAAGAAAAAACTAAGAAAGAAGTTCTTTCCACACCACAGCTTGGGTTCACACAAAACGAAACATACAGAGAGAGCAATATACAAACAGTTGTTGCAAAGTGGAGTTAGGTACGTCTAATAGTAAAGCCCCACATCTTTACTGAGATATCGATTATATATATATCGTGTTCTCCCTGAAGTTTTCACTTTGCTGTACATACTTTCGCGGAGGCAAAGCCGCGTGCGAAAGCTAGTAGTAGCAGACGTAACCCGCAGAACAATAAATGGCTGTGGGGGTGGGTCACTCCGCAGTACTTAGCGTCTGCGAACGTTTCTTTATAATAATCTGCAATCTATAATATGAATCTCAAACCGCTCTGTGATTACACGGGCTAGGGCTATGTTCCTATTATATTCGGTTTGGTTTCGTATTAGAGCTTGTTTTAAATCCATCTGGCTAGCTATCTTATCTGTCTGTCGACATAGCATTTTGAGGTGTTAAAAATGTTTTCCACTATGTAATGATTCTGTCATGGCTCTGTTCAACTTACACTCCAGTGTGTAACATAGAACATGCAAAATATAATTATTTTCAGTTTTTCAAACAACAAAGTGAAAACAAAAATTACATTTTTTAACTTTTTTCTGGTGAAATTTACGGCTCGAATTCAATTTTTGAATTAATAATAACAACGCTGTGCATCATACTACGAAACATTCACCAATAAATCTAATGTTCCATTTATCAAAGGCCCTATGGAGACGTGCGTCCCAATATGACTTCACTTAATAACGACCACTACCACTAAAAGTCGGAAGTGAAGATTCCCGCTGGACTGTTTGCGAGCCATCGATGCGATCCGAACTCCTCGGAGAATCTAGTAGGGGACGGGGACACACACAATTGCGTGATGCCATGCTTCCTGGAAACCCTCTACTAACTTTTTTTTTAAATCACTCGGTTACGATGTAAAAGCTATAGGCGGCAAAGAAAAATCTCTTTTAAAAAGAAATGTTTGCGAGCGAAAGAAAGTGAACTATTGATGAACTTGACGCTCGAGTTTTAAAAAACAATAACAAAAGCGCTCTACTATGTACTGACTGCCTGGCCTGCACATTAGGCTATCCAAAACTGTCAAAATTCAATAAATGTTCAACCTTATACCACAGACATACAGTTCAATTGAGGAAATTTTACATATGTAGTTTGATGTGCACGCGTGTATAACGAAACAGCATCGATAAATCAAAGTTCCATTTGTCAAAAGCCCTATGGACACGTGCGTCCCTACATGCCTTCACTTAATCACGACCACTAACACTAAAAGATCGGAAGTGACGATTCCCGCTAGACTGTTTGCGAGCGAGGCAAGTCGACGCAGCGTGTGTGGGCAGGCGGGCACGCGATTAACATTTGTGCTAGTGACCCGGCAGTGGCACGTGGAACAGACACATGGTAAGGGACAATATAGGTAACTACACAAAAAGTAATAGTAAAACTGGGGATTGACACTTCTTCTTCACAGACTTCAAGTAAGGAAAAAAGAATTAGGCGAAGTGGTGCGAAAAAGTATATTATAGACAATTCCGACTGCGGAAGTTACGCATGCACGCAAATTATTAAATTTACTACATTTTTTCTGCGTGTGTTTAACCAGGATGAGTTGAGTAGATAGTCTGTAGCACTTGCCGACTTTGAATAATTGATTTGCGTGGGATAGAACAAACATGCACACATTCCTAGTTTTTAATGTATTTTGATATAATTGTCAACGTAATTTTTAATGTTATCAAATAACTATTATTCATTACCATGCAAGATCTGGTGCATGCCACCTTATCATTTTTAACACACCTTCAATGGTAAAACATTTTGTGTCACACACACACCCCCATTTTTGCCACCCTTATTGTACACATGTTAATGCAAATAAATGTTAATTTATTTTTTATTTATTTAAATCATTACATAATATTATGTTAACGAATTTTGAATTGACATTAATTTTTAACTTCAACCCTCGCTCCGAATTAAATCTAAACTAGCATAGACGCGGAACAGGTTTTTTGATTAATAAGGTACGTTTACACTAGGGTTATCATCAGCCGTAACGTAACATAATAAATAGTTAGGTTAAGGTTTAAAGTTGTTTATTCTCATACGAAATTACATTTCACCTATAATGATATATAAACAATACATATATTACAGTATACAAATTGTCACTCTACGGTACTCGTTGCTATATGCAGTTTAAGTTTATTTTTAAACATGTATATTATAATCTTCGTGTAATAGTTGTACTGTATAGGTAAATACTACGAGTCTGCGTACTATATACTGCTGAAAATATAGAGTTATACTACATAAAAATACTTACTACTAAAACTACAAAAAATATTATATTCAGTCGAAAAAGTGTTGGCAACCCTTAACACGTACCTAATGCTGTGTTAAGTTAACAATCAAATTAATTGGTAGAGAGATATTAAGAATTGTTACTACTAATTTCTCTATCTGGAAAATAATGTCTTCACAATGACAGTTACTTCTTTGCGCACGAATGTGAAAAGACTTTGATTAGACACACACCAACGCGGCAACGCGACAAACACATGCGACAACGGTACCTACGAATAGTTCTGCCCAACAAGCACAAAGATAAATGAGAACATTATCATCGGAGTAATAAAGTAGACTGCCAATTTAAACTATGTTATGGTTCGTGCATTTCTTGGGCGGTTTAGTTGACACTAAACCGTCTGACGATGGCATTTAGTCTTGCCCATTAAAAACACATGAACGAACAACTCATAAGTCATTATCATTCACGAAAATGCGTGAACCATTAAAATATTTAGATATTGATAAGACTAAATATTTTAAGAAAAAAATATACTTCTATCTTACATTGATGTTATAACGAGTTAAATTACGGCAAGAGCTAGATTAGGGTAGCCGCGGTCGTGCTCAGTGTCGTACACTTCGAGAGGCCTATGTCCAGCAGTGAACTAGTATAGGCTGAAGATGATGATGATGAAATAAGATGATGTTAGCCAGGCGGACATAACATAGGTTAAGGTAATTATTATTGAATGGCGTCGCGACGGCTGGTCAGGCGGATCACTGCGACCAAAGTGACGAACACGACCACTCTGCCAAGAGTGTAACGACGAACCTACTAGGTTATATAATTATCTTCTTGTAGTAAGGATTACTTACAACAAGTAATAAGTTCCACAGCCAGATACAGAAAAAGCGATAACTGAGCGCAACAGACAATACACACAACATCAAACAATGAGTCATCCCGATGATCATGAAGCAATCATTGTCATAGACAATGTTAATTAGCTTCAGGTTTATCATCACGATTAGTGCAGAAATCTTTAACAATCTAACAATCACGCCTAGGATGATAATTACTTAGTACCTGCAGTATTTACCTTCATTCTATTTTATGTGCAATAGAATAATTGGGAGAAAGAATAGAAGAAATTAGGTAGGTGGTAAATAGGTATTAACCAAATTACAAAATCACAAATGTTGAAAAAATTCCACGAGCAGGATTTGAACCTGCACCCTTCTGACATACCGGGTCAGGTGCTCTCCCAATTGAGCTATCGTGGTTCTAACCAGCACGCCGAAATTATTCAACACTATTTACTTTTGTACTTTGAAAGCCAAAGGCGCCCAATCAAGGTATTAACCATTGAAATGAAACACTTTTTACTGATCTACTCGCGTTTATTTTACACATTACTTTTAATTCATGTTTATTTTGACGTTTCGAACCCTTCGCAGGGTCCGTGGTCACAGGTAAAAGTTGTTTCATTTCAATGTATAGTGTTCGAGTAAACTTTAGTTCGCGTAAGCTTTTCATTTTTCTCTGCCACTGTCATTGGTATTCAAGTCAAGCAACAATTTACTTCATTTTACAGAAATATACACAGTGCAGTTAGCAAGGTGTGCAGGCAAAGAGGAAGCAATAACAGACGTTATCATCTACCGTATTTAGTCAGCGGCTCTTGCGTCACCGAAGTGATTCACGAACATATCTTACGTCTGCCTGTATTTGTCTAGTACTTTTTTTTATTCTCTACGAATAAGCACTTGACCTTTATATAACCTGATTTTGAGTGTTCACAAGGCTGAAGGTAGAAGCGCACTCCACCCGGAGTCCTCACCTTCTGTGGAACTGGCTGTCTTATCACTAACATCAACCCAACAACAAACGTGTACTTTACACCACAGAGGCGGTAATAATTAATTCCTCACAAATGGCCATGTTAGTATCGAGGCGATTCATATGTTTCTTTTGGTGAACGCATAACAATAAAATGACGTCATCCGTCTAAGCAGCTATGATGACGCCAGAGTTGCCTGTCAGACTGAAGGGATTTAGTCTAATGTTCGTACACATGTATTATTAATTAATCACATTGTTAAAAGCATTTGACTTTGCCCTAAATACCGCGGCGAATGCATCTGTAAATTGAATGTAAACGACGACGCAGAGGCCCAATGTTTTTAATTAATAAAAGTGTAGGTCATAATATTCTTCACTGAAAAAACATGATATATATTGAATCTAGTCGATTATTTACAACATTACGATTCCGAAAGTTGAACTCCAGAGGATCTTCAATCTAGTAAATCATCTAATATATACTACTCAAAACAAAATAAGGGCCACGAGGTATTTTTTCATTTTGGTGTAAATTATTAAACATTTACATATTGAAAGTAGTAAAATATTGAGTATACAAACTCTTTGATACCTAAACTTTTTAATATTGTAGTATTCATCTAATGCTGGCAAAAATTTTAAATAAAATTTGATTTAAAATTATTTTTGAAAATTTTGATTCCATTTTCTTTGACGTTTTGCTTTCCTTAGCTTCTTGGTTTATTAGAAATTATCAGAGTTCATTGATATCTCGAGTCAGAAACATCTTTTGCAATATGCCACAAGCACGCAGGCGTCATATGGACTCGCTGGCAGCAACCAGAGCCGTTACAATGATTGAAGAAGGTCATTCGCAGCGATCTGTGGGTTTGCAATTGGGATTTTCTCGAAGAGCTATTCAAAATCTATGGAATCGTTTCCAAGAGACCGGCAGTGTTAGAAGAAGACCTGGTTCGGGCAGAGTTCGCATTACAACAGCTCAAGAGGATCGTTACATTCGATTAAGTGCGCGCCGAGATCGCACAACGACGGCCCGCAAGCTGCAAAATTGTTTACGGCTCACAACGGGTACTCGTGTCAGTGACCAAACTATTCATAATCGATTGCATGAAGACCAGCAGGCATCAAGAAGGCGAGTTGTCCGTATTCCATTAACCAGAAATCATCGTGCAAATCGTTTAAGATTTTCCCGTCAACATTTGGACTGGGACATAAACCAATGGGGCATGGTGCTCTTCACAGACGAATGCAAAGTTAAATTTTTTAACGACGGTCGGCGTATTAGAGTATGGAGAAGACGCGGCGAGAGATTTTCAGAAGCCTGCATCCATGAAGTCGATCGTTTTGGTGGTCCAAATGTAATGATTTGGGGCGGGATAAGCTTACACGGCAAAACTGAGCTCGCTATTTTAAATGAGGGTACTGTTACTGCTCAGCGGTATATTGAGGAAGTCGTCAGACCACATGTGATCCCATTTGCCCAGCGAGCGGGTCCTGGATTCATCTTGATGCAAGACAATGCTCGTGCACACACGGCTCAAGCGACTCGGTTTGTACTGGAAGCGTCTCAAATTCAAGTCTTGCCGTGGCCGGCGAACAGTCCGGACTTAAATCCAATAGAGCACATGTGGGATCAGTTGAAACGAAGAGTTAGAGACGGTGATCAGGAAATCCACAACCAACAGCAACTCATCAACGCTGTTAAAAGGGCCTGGGAAGAGATTCCAATGGAAAATGTCAGGCATTTGATTGAGAGCATGCACTCCAGGCTTCAGGAGTGCGTAACGAAACGAGGGGGGCATACCCGTTACTAAAAGATGAGCATGGAGTATTTTGCTTGTTTTCAGTAACTTTACATTGTTTTTATTTTTAACCTTAAATGTGTTTTTTCTTTCAAAAGCAAATAAACTTTTTAATCATTATTATTGGAATAAATTTATTGGTCTACACGGTAAAAACAACATTAGTTTTCGTTATGGAGACAAAAAAATTAATATTGGTTTTATCATTTTCATGGTACAGACAAAATACCTCGTGGCCCTTATTTTGTTTTGAGTAGTATATAAAATTCTCGTGTCACAGTTTTCGTTGCCATACTCCTCCGAAACGGCTTGACCGATTTTGATGAAATTTTTTGTGCTTATCCGGTATCTATGAGAATCGGCCAACATCTATTTTTCATCCCCCTAAATGTTAAGGGTGGTCCACCCCTAAATTTTTTTTTATTTTTGAAATTTTTCCAATACAAAATGATTTGTTTGTAGTGTTGTCATGGAAACTGTCAAAGCGGTACGAAGTCCGCCGGGGGCAGCTAGTATTATATATTTGATGATACCGCTATATCCGATTAAAATATCATATCAATCTGTTACCATAGAAAAGATTTCAATGGAGCATTCAGACTGTACGGGAGAGTATTAAGTAACCAAGACCGTGGGTTAACGTGGCCAGACTAGCGTAGGATCGAGGCGAAAGGCATAAACAAAGAGAAGCCTATGCCCGGCAGTGGGTCGAAAGGGGCTGATGATATATATTTGCTAGAATTTACTAGGTACTTTTATCACTCCAGCTTCTCATCAATAGAGGTGGTGAACGCACCTTAAAAGTCATACGGATATCTTTTAGCACCCACGCTTGAAAAGCTACCATAGTTCTCGCCACACTGGTACGCCGTAAAGGTTTCTTAACTCAAAGGTTAAATATTCCAAATAGTCAAAGTTTCCTCATCATCATCATTTTCTCAGCCAATGAAGTCCATTGCTGGACAAAGGCCTCCTATCTCCACAACGACTGGTTTTGTGCTGCTCGCATCCAGCGGCTTCCCGCGACAAATATTACGCAATGCGGGATATTAAGGATCACTCCCCTTCTACTACTAACGTGAGCCCATGCATATTAGCTTAGGGTGGGTTTCTAGGTGGGTTAACCGGTTAAAAATTTAGCTGAAACGAGGCCCAAGTCGCAAAGAGATGCTCAAAAGCTGGGAGTCGAGCCTGACCCGCCGGTCGGCGACCCCGCTAATGTTGCCACTTACGCTCATTAGCTCGGAGAACGCGAGACGTCTCATAATGGACTAACGGTAGGCCACTGTGCCTCCAATGGTTTTGAGTAGTCAAGGCTAGGGACTAAGTACCTACTTTACCTACTTTAAACAAACGATGTTTTACATTTATAAATTTACAAGTTGTCGCCCGCGACTTCGTTCGCGAAGACTACAGAAAAAAAAAGATCCTATATGCTGGTCTGGGTCATGGTCTGTATATGAGAATAGTTTCATTAAAATCCATTCAGTAGTTTTTACCCTTTTTACGAAAACTGCGCGGACGAAGGAGTATGAAATTTCGCACACTTATAGTTTATATAGAGAACGATTGCAGAATGTAAATATTAATTTTAAATTATGCCTTAACATTACATTAAATCAATAAATCAAACATCACACACACTATGTATATGACACACTCGCATATATGTATACTCTTTTCAAACATTTCAAAAATGGAAGAGGTGCGGCCGAAATCTTTCAATGCCAATCCAAACTCACATTCTATCTTTTTTGAATTTTTCATTGCTTAGGATACAATCCGTGCAGCCTTAATAAAATTACGGTCGAAATTCGGCCACTGGTCGACCACTAGTTAGAGTAAAAGAGACAAAAGAGACTTATTTGTAAGACACTAAATTCATAGTCTGTTTAGGAAATTTGACAGTTTGTGGTACCTAGTCTGATGTGCACCTACATAAAAAGGTATTTCTCACAACACATTCGGAAAATGCAATAGCAGTTTTTTCAATTGTAATTTTAATAGTGTTTAAATTTTTGCTTTTTAAAATTATGCGTCATAATTTTGGGTAGAACCAGATTATCTTTATTTTCTGAAATATCTGTAGTAAAACTTCCTAATTCTTTCACTTTTACTGCCTGGTTCATAGGAACAGGTATTGAGACATGTTTGTCCAAGATAACGTAATCTTAACACAACTTGGACAATATCTTTACAACGTCTGAAAGCGGTGGAAGTATTGCGCCAATACCGCATGCCCAATCGATAAGATACATGATAGTGATGCTCGATATCGCTTTTCGTATTATATTCTACAAAATGTATAATCGGAGACATCATGATGCTCTGGTTAGTTAACAATTTAACAAAACAGCTTTCTGACGCCGGCTACTTTTATTTTTCTATGTTTTATTTCTTATGTGGCATAAAATAACGAGACCCCAGAAGGTAGGCTTTAAAACGCGCTTGAGCTATGCATGTAGGTACATAGACAACCACTCACGGGCACGGAATCTCGCTACAGCTGCGGTCGAACTGGTCTGAGAGGGTCCGAGATTCTGTGTCCCTGAGAGTTTGTGTCGATGTGTGCGTTGCTGAAGCGCGGTAGTTATTATCACCTTATTTTGTGTCTCTGGTTTTCGGTAATACTTTTCTTATTTAATTTTATAAGCCTATCACATCTCACTGCTGGCCAATACCTTTTCTCTTCCAGGGCCAGGGCTTCCATCGGCCTAAACGTAAAATGAGCGTCGGGTAAGGAGATGCGATAAGATAACCAGTTCATCTCTAGTTAAGGATTGCGGTGAAGTGCGCTATCTTCGGCCTTATCGGCACTCACCATCACGCAAGACGTAAACTACAGCGCTACAGTGTTGCAATAAAAACCGCAAAAGTCAGCATATATTTAAAAGACCGCAAGATATAAACTTGATAATTTGTCACACTTCCTTAGCACCGATAGTAAAGTAACAGTGAAATTCCCACGGCATCTTATTAATAACTAGTTCAACATTTCTCCCATGCGTTGAGCCAGCTATGACGACTGCGCTTTTCCTACATAATAAGCGGATAAAGTAGTCGAACGAATGCTAATGAGCGCGCACACTGTTGCATCACAAAATAAGCACTGCAGAAGGTAAGCTACATACAAACTCGATAGAGCAACGGACACAAAATCTCGCAGCAGCTACGCTCGGACCGTTCCGAGACCCGAGTCCGTGGGTGCCTGGCGTGAGTTTTTTTTTACCATCCGTGTTGGGTTTTCTTTATACGGCTTGATTTGAAACTAGATTTTAAATTCCCGCCAAAAATGAGCCGAGCCGAACTTCCGACGAATCATAACATCGAGAAGTTCCGCGGGCCGCCGCTTGATGTCGTGAGCGAACGCCGCTAGCGCACCAACTTCACAATAGATAAAAAACACGAACGGAGACCGCGCGGAAAAAGAAAAAATACTAAACTATTCAAATATAACACCTAATCATTGTGAAAATAAACGATTTAGTGTCAGTGCAGCATTACGAAGAAACTGTGCATATCTCCCGGGCCCGGGAACATCTCCAAGGCAGCTTCGGGCAAGGAATTGAGAAGGTCAGTTTCTACAAATCAAGCCGTTGCATTTCATGTTCATATTTTAGCTTTCGAATCGCACATTTTGGTCATTCGAGCCAGGATTATCCAGTTGCGAAATCAATACAAGTAAATATCTATATACATATACATTTACACGTATTTATTGGTATAATTCTCACTTACTTTGTCAATTCTGTTGCATAAAAAACTGTTGCTGGGTGGGTTTCAGTTGCAAACTTTAGTACACATATTTCGTCATATCTCAATAAGTACGCAAGTTACAAGTTTCAAACTCATTCCAAACTCATTTTTGTGCGGCCTATGTCCTATTTCAACGTGGTTCTCAAGTCATAACATTGTATTTCGAGTCGTCATTTTCAATTATTGCTTACGTAAATTACCGATACGTTCGTCGCCGGCCGGCCACCATTTTGCGTTGCGCTGCGATTCGTGGGTAGATATAGCGTTGCATAATGCCACCTACAACTTGATAAAGCTAAAGAATCTGATTCTTCTGACGGGGATTATGATACGTTGGTACAACCACATAATACTACTAAAGAAATGTGTTTTATGAGACTGCAAGCTTTGTACGAGATTTCAAAAAATGTTCGGGACAAACCCGAGTTGTTAGGTGATTTCAATGCTCGTTTTAGCGAATTACCTACTTGGCGCGATAAGTTCGAAAAAAGTTTGTTAAATATAACTGTTCTCAAAAAAAGGTTTGTACCTAACTATGTTCCATCATACAGGGAAATTGAAAGTTTCGACGAAATGTATTTTTTCATTCGTGGGGTTTCAAATAGTTTGACTGACACAACACAAATTAGAGCCGAACAGAAATCAGAAGGCAGCGCTGTAAAGGCTAGGTTACCTAAATTGGAGCTATTTCCTTTTGACAGTAAACTTGAAAACTGGCCTACTTTCCGTGATACGTTTTCTAGCCTGATCCATAGTAACAAACAGATAGCGAATACTGAGAAGTTTTACTACTTGCTATCAGCTGTTAGCGGGCCAGCTCTGACGATTGTTAAGTCTATGCCGGTTACTTCGGATAATTATCAAATAGTTTGGAGCGCTTTAGTGAAACGATATGAAAATAAGCGCGCATTAGCGACTACTTATCTCGACAAATTATTCAACTTCAAACCTTTGATGACAGAATCAGTTTCTGGACTTAATGTTTTTTTACAGACATATCAAGAAAACATTAAAGCGCTCCAGCTGTTGGATATCAAGGACTTGTCGGGTTTTCTGTTGTTTTATGTGGCGTTGCGTAACCTTGACCCCGTAACTAGGCGTGAACTTGAGCGTGGATTAAGACAAGATGAACTACCTACGTATGACGAATTGATAACTTTTATTGAAAAACATGTGCGCGTTCTCGAGATGTCAGAGAGTACGACAAATTCCACGACTACTCAAAGTGTACCGTATTCTCGCAGGCAGTCAAAGGTCAACCAGCCTTCTGGTTCAAAATCTAATAATTCAAACCCGCAGCGGGCGACCTTGTCGTCAGCTGCTGTCAACGCAGACCGACCTGTTAAATCAATGAAATCCATGGAGTGTCTGTATTGTAAAAAGATGCATTCTATTTATCGATGCAACGAGTACACCGACCTGACGCCGGCGCAGCGCCTTGACAAAATCAAACAATTGAAATTGTGCGAAAATTGTTTACGTGAACATTCTGTCAGTGACTGTCCGTCTAAGGTACTCTGTACGATCTGCAAGAAAAAGCATCACCACACACTACACATAGACTCTGTTGCAAATTCGAGTTCTAGTGCTATCGCATTGACGTGCTCAGCTAATTTGACAGTCTTGCTTGGCACCGCGGTTATACACGTCGCAGATTGTTGGGGCCAGTACCAAACCGTACGTGCTATAATTGATAGCGGCGCTATGTCGAGCTACATAACTCAAGACTGTGCAAAACGTCTAGGGCTGTCACGTCGAAGATGCAACTTCGAGCCCATTGGTCTAGGAGGTAATCCAGTGCGAGAGTTCGGCTTAACTACTTGCAATATTAAGCCGCGGCACTGTGCTAGTCCCGTCCTATCAACCGATGCGGTCATCGTCACCAACATTGCAGGTGATTTACCTACAATACCCCTGACTGATAAGACTATTGTGGAGTTTCAACACCTGATGTTGGCCGATCCGGCTTACTACAAGCCCGCGCCTGTCGACTTGCTGATCGCCGGTGATCTGTTCCCGTACATCTATGATGGTGACAAACTACTGCCGCGTGAGCCCGGTCTACCTGTTGCAATGAGCTCAATATTCGGGTACGTCATTTTAGGTCAGACTGAACTAGATCGTACCGCACTCGGCAGAACCGCAGCGCGCACTGGAATAAGTCACGATGGTCCTTTCTGTGGTTTCACTATGAACATTGACGGTATAATGAACTCGTTCTGGGAGGTTGAGAATATTCCCTCTGAGGTACCACGTCGTAGCCCCGATGACGAGTTAGCAGAGCGCCTCTTTGCGAAGGATCATCGTCGTGACGACACGGGTAGGTATGTAGTGAAATACCCCTTCAGACCGTCTGGTGAACTCGGTGACTCGAGCCAAATGGCAACTCGTCGATTTCTCAACTTAGAGTCAAAGCTAGAGCGGGAGCCCGAGTTGAAGACTCAATATCATAAATTTATGCGCGAATATGAGGACCTCGGTCATATGACTTGTCTTGGTGATGTCCAGAACGTGGATTCGAAATACATCATCCCGCATTTCTGCATTATCAAACCGACAAGTACCACAACGTCTCACCGTGTGGTATTTGATGCTTCTGGTAAGACATCAAATAATATGTCGCTCAACTCTTTGGTGCTACCGGGTCCCAAACTTCAAGCTGATATAAATGAACTGCTTATCAACTTCCGTCTGCATGAAATTTGCCTCTCTGCGGACGTTTGCAAAATGTATAGAATGGTGATCCTAGATGAGATTCAACGACCTTATCAACATATTTTATGGCGTTACTCATCGGACCAGCCAATACAAAAGTATGCTCTAAATACTTTGACGTATGGTGTGGCTAGTTGTCCATACTTAGCGATTAAGGTCTTGCACACTCTGGCGAATGATGAAGCGAGCAAGTTCCCAAAAGCAGCGCCAATTTTGAAAACTGCATTCTTCTTAGA
This sequence comes from Eudonia truncicolella, assembly GCA_949315975.1. Classification (NCBI taxonomy): domain Eukaryota; kingdom Metazoa; phylum Arthropoda; class Insecta; order Lepidoptera; family Crambidae; genus Eudonia; species Eudonia truncicolella. The sequence goes on along the minus strand of OX438835.1, from coordinate 16,908,819 downwards.
TGATCTGTTATGGTCGGTTTCCACTGTAAAAGAGGCGTTGCAGCTGCAGAGTGAGCTCATGGAGTTGTTAAAAGCTGGGGGCTTTATGCTTCGCAAGTGGTCAAGTAATTGCCCACAGGTAGTTGAGCATTTGGATCAGACTTATCGCGAAATGCCAATTGCATTCGACGATGATTCCAACCTGTCCATTAAGGTACTTGGGCTGCAGTGGTTGCCAGCATGTGACGCATTTTCCTTCGCCACGACTCCATCCAATCCTGTAACCTCAAAACGAACAGTTTTGTCCCAAATAGGTCGACAATTTGATCCACTGGGTTTCGTGGCTCCGTGTATTTTTTTTGCCAAATGCTTCATGCAAGAACTTTGGGCTCGTCAGTTGGACTGGGATCAACCGTTACCATCGGACCTCGAATCGCAGTGGAGAGCATATGTCAATGAACTCCCATTGTTGTCAAATATAAAACATGACCGGCATGTCAAGGTAGTGCGCCATACCTACATTCAGATTCTAGGTTTCTGTGACGCCTCAACTCTTGGCTATGCTGCGGTAGTCTACATGCGATCTAAAAACGCGGATGGTGAGAGCAAAGTCAGTTTAATCATCGCTAAATCCAAGGTCGCGCCCTTAAAAACTGTCACCATTCCCCGTCTCGAACTCATGGCTGCACATTTACTTGCAAACCTTGTCAAATATGTCCTCAATGTTTTGCGCAATCGTCTTGTGGTCGATGATACTTTGTTGTTCACGGACTCGTCCGTCGTGTTGGCTTGGCTCAACACCCCCAGCCACACACTCAAAACATTTGTGTCCACCAGAGTGGCCAAAATCAATGATAGTGTGCCCTATGAATGCTGGTATCATGTGAGTGGTGTGTCCAACCCAGCTGATGTATGCTCCCGCGGTGCCTTACCGTCTGCGTTGCTAGCATCGCACGAATGGCTTAACGGGCCTGCTTGGCTTGACTTAGACCAAGCGCAATGGCCAGTGAAGACCATGGACGAGTTCCGAGACACCTGAACTTAAAACTACAAAACCGGTACTCCTTGTTTCTGAAACCGTCTCACCTGAGCTGCTGTACGATCTCACGGAGAAATACTCTAGCTATACTAGACTGCTCAATGTTGTAGCTCGATGTTGTCAGTTCATTCGGAATTGCAGATCCGCTGCTCATGAACGTAGGTCGATTTCGGTTGCTGACATCAGAAACGCACATGACGCGTTGGTAAAATCAGTTCAACGACATCACTTTCCAAACGACATAGTAGCGTTAGCAAAGGACGGTAACTGTAGTCAATCCTTGAGAAAGCTCAACCCTTTCCTAGATTCCCACTATTTCCTCAGGGTGGGGGGTCGGCTTTCCCAATCGGATTTAACTTATCAAAAAAGGCATCCACTGCTTCTGCCAAAAAAATCTAATTTCACCAATATCTTGATTGACCATTACCACAAATTTAACTTGCACGTAGGTCCACGCACCCTTCAAAGTTTAATCAATCAAAAATATTGGATTATTTCAGCGCGTAGCGCCATTCGATCGCGTACAACCAAATGCATGTCTTGCTTTAGGGCGTCACCTTCAAGTCGACAACCTAAAATGGGCGAACTACCTAAGTTCCGCTTTCAAGATGTTCATGTCTTCCACACTGTCGGTGTCGATATAGGCGGACCTTTTGCTACAAAAGAGTCGACTCGTAGAAACGCTCGCATATCCAAATCTTATTTGTGCGTGTTTGTGTGTTGTGCCACACGAGCTGTACATTTAGAAGTCTTATCTTCTTTAAGTACAGAGTGTTTTCTCGCATGTTTGGACCGTTTTACCGCGCGAAGAGGTCTATGCCATTCGATTGTGTCTGACAATGGCACTAATTTTGTCTCAGCTGGTAAACAGCTGAAGGAAGTAACAGATTTTCTCAACAGCGAATCAGATAGTCTGTCCAACGGCCTAACTTTTCGGGGTGTGAAATGGCGACATAATCCACCAACCGGAAGTAACTTCGGTGGGCTCTATGAGGCAGTAATAAAGTCTGCGAAAATGCACTTAAAACGTTGCACTGGTATAAGATCTTTATCTTTTGAGGAACTCGGTACACTTTTTTCTCGTGTTGAAGCTGTGCTTAACTCAAGGCCCCTCTGTGCTCTATCCAGCGATCCAAACGAGTTTGAGGTTCTGACTCCGTCTCACTTCCTCATAGGTAGGGAACTCTTATCGGTCCCTGAATACAATATAACAGATATTTCCAGTTCTAGACTGAATCGTTGGCAGGCTGTTCAACAAATGTCACAACAATTTTGGAAACTTTGGAAGCAAGATTACTTGCACACTTTGCAACAACGTCAGAAGTGGTGTACCAACTGTCGTAACCTTAACGTCGGTGATATGGTGCTCATAAATTCGGATGCACCTCCATTAAAATGGGCTTTGGGACGCGTGTCCAAATTGCACAGTGGTCCGGACGGCGTTGTACGAGTCGTTAGTGTACGAACGGCGAATAACCACGAGTTTACTCGTCCGGTTTCAAAATTAAGTCCGCTTCTGTTGGAACAGGACTCTGAATAATAACGCATATAAAACACACTCTTACAGTTATATGTAAACATGCATTTATGTATAACTTATACTATTTATATTTTGACTCATATACTTACAAACATTATATTATACAGTCCACTTACTACATATTGATTTTGATTGCTTTACATAACTCAAGGTTCAACTATACCAATTTCCATTTGTCCTGGTATCGTAACTGGGAAATCCTCTCGGATTTCGGTGGGGGGAAATGTTGGGTTTTCTTTATACGGCTTGATTTGAAACTAGATTTTAAATTCCCGCCAAAAATGAGCCGAGCCGAACTTCCGACGAATCATAACATCGAGAAGTTCCGCGGGCCGCCGCTTGATGTCGTGAGCGAACGCCGCTAGCGCACCAACTTCACAATAGATAAAAAACACGAACGGAGACCGCGCGGAAAAAGAAAAAATACTAAACTATTCAAATATAACACCTAATCATTGTGAAAATAAACGATTTAGTGTCAGTGCAGCATTACGAAGAAACTGTGCATATCTCCCGGGCCCGGGAACATCTCCAAGGCAGCTTCGGGCAAGGAATTGAGAAGGTCAGTTTCTACAAATCAAGCCGTTGCATTTCATGTTCATATTTTAGCTTTCGAATCGCACAATCCGTATTCATTGGATTACGTTTACGAAATCTAAAATTAGTACGGCATTTCACCAGCGCCTCCTGGCGACAAACGAGAAAAGTCAAAATTTTGCCATACAAATTCTCGTTTTACAATACAAAAACTCGAACTAGGCACAGCACAGGTGAGAGGTTTTGTGAGTGCGTTGTTCGAGCGGGGTATGTGTTAAGCTTACCTTCTGGTGTGTCCGTATTTTGTGGTTGCACAAACGGACGGACGGACCAGCGCAATGCAATATTGAGTAAGGCTAGAAGGCTTACTTTCATCGGCCAATTGTGTCAATTACAGCACGCCCCGCCCCGGTGGGCGCCGTTGTATGGAATGGAAAACATTATTACAAACATTAGCTTGTAACGGTTTGTTTTGTATGAGATTTAATGTTTTGACACTAGACGGAGTTTATAACCATACGGGACTTAATACCTTGTATGGGAAAACATAATTTTATGTCTGTTTTAATGTCGACGTTGCTTTGTTTACGTGCTGTATGGTGAATTAGTGAATTGGTGAATTAGTGTTTTTAATTATTCCCTAGGTATTCGTTCGCCGCTAAGGTCAACACTGGTGGCTGCTAAACCGGTGATCCCAGTCATCCTAGCGGCACGTGAAGGGGATGTACACTGGTTTTTAGTGGGTAGGCCCCTCCTCCTCCCGAATCCCTGTCGACCCTTGGGTCTGGGCCGGGAGGCGGTAGCTGGAGGGGAGAACCCCACATAAGCATCCGCGCGCGGTGGTACTCGGAAGACGTGATTTCCAATGTCAAAAAAAAAGGTAAGTAGGTATTCCCCGGTTTCATTAAGTTGTGTAGCCCTATAGAGGGGTTAACTAAATATCTGGAATCGGTTTGGTGTGCACGATTTGCGTCCCTTGCTCCTTTTTTTGGTGAGTGTGCTGATTGCTTCAGACGGCATTTTGAGTGTCACCTGATTTTTTGGGGACGGCGCGGCGGCGCCGGCTGGCTGCGGCGAGAACTAATGTTTCCTCAAGCCGTGTGAGAAACACCAGAGTTTTTTTTAGAGGGAATGGCATCACGCGCTATTGTTTTTAAAAAACGCACGATTGTGCATAAAATGTAAATTAAACATTGGACATAGAAACTTGACAAAACCCCTGAAAACGGCCAATACAACACATACGCGATATCGCATACACTTGCATACATCCTCAAATATTCCTAAAATTTACTAGATTTTCCGAGGTATTCTAGTCGTAGCTACCTACCTAAAAACGAAATGAAATCATCTATCAACACAAAACAGAGAACATTCCGGTTCAAAGTGAATTTAAATTATTTTTAAAATCAAATAAAATCAATGATATAAAAATTAAATAATAATATATTAAATATAATAAATTAATATTATGTTATCGGTAAGGGAAAACCAGCTTCTCTCTAAAGTTGAGTATACCATGCCACGGTTTGACCGTGTCATGGGGAGCGTTAGATAATAGTGCTGTAACCATCAACTGTACATTTCCTAAGGAAAATTTTCACAATAGAAACAATGGCTTGATTTCCATCACAAACCAACAATTGTTAAAGTATACACATTATTAATTGGCTACTTAACGTGTAGTAAACTTATCAGTTGTCACGCGTGCTACATAACTTCGGTAATGAGGGGCGATAATGATAGAAACACCTCCAAATGGCAAATGGTTACATATCTAAATGTGTATGGCATATTTTAATATGTAAGTACCTAATAAAAGTGATTGTAAATTTTGTGATGTTGTTATCGTCATAACTGCTATTTGAAAGGAGAAACGTAACTTTTAGAGGTAATTACTAATTATGTTAGTAAATAGTGAGGGTCGTTAGGTAGATAGGTAAATGTTTTTCTTGTCGTTTTATAGAAAAACATAACCAACAAACAAGTAAATGGCGTCAGTCACTAATTAAAATATGGCACTAGTACAGCACTTTGAACATTTTATTATATGTTATTTAATGCTTTATAAATAAATAAAAAAATTCACCATTTTATAAACTCCGTATCAAGCATGCTTATCGAAATCTATGCCAGCAAGTAAGTATACTCGTCTATAACCACATGAGTAAATATATACCCATGTACTATAACAGTACCTACCGCGGAGGTCGTCCAATCCTCTTTTAACATCTACAACGGAAACGATTCAAATCAAAACGACAATTACAATGTACCTACAATAAATTTACCTCGAGTCCGATTAGGTGCACTGAACATCCGAACAATCGCAATATCAAAGGGAGGGCGCTTATATACCAGTGCAATATCTTTTTAGTGCAAAAAATAGGAGTAGGTTTGCCTGGAGGAGCTCGATGGCGCAGTTTTTAACGCGCCCGGTCAGCGAGTGCTGAGATTAAGCTACTTCGCAAGGGCCAGTCATCGGATGGGTGACCAAAAAATTTCATCTCGAGCTTCTCCATGCTTCGGAAGGCACGTAAAGCTGCGTTAGCAGTCGTTAACAACGACCAATCCGCACTGGGCCCGCGTGGTGGTTTATGGCCCGTTCACACTATCCATCCATAGGGAAGGCTAGTGCCCCAGCAGTGGGGACATAAAAAAAATTAGCTGATTATGAGGTTTGCCTGGATACAATGTTGTCGTATTTTACATTGCCGATATCAATATTAATATTAACCCCTTATTCATAAAAACTATAAATGAGCATTATTTAGTTAAATATTGTTTTGTCAACGTCACACTCACAACTGTTCTGTGGTCACACTAGTCATTTTGAATTTGAGAAAAAGAAACAAAACAATGATTAACTAAATAATGCTTAAATAGTTTTTATGAATAAGGGGGTAAATATATTTTATTTTCTCCACATATGATCAATGTACAGGAAAACTATGTATTGGGATAATTACTATGCAGTGTGGGCCGGTCTTCAACAAGGTGGACCGACGATCTGGTGAAGGTCGCGGGAAGCCGCTGGATGCGAACAGCACAAAACCGGTCGTTGTGGAGATCCTTGGAGGAGGCCTCTGTCTAGCAGTGGACGTCTTTTGGCTGAGATGATGATGAGGAACTTAATTGAGTGTGTGGAGACCGGTGCCCGCACTCGATCGATGTTGATTAAAATCGCACTCATTACTCTCATTACTGATTGCTTTAGTTTAGCACTCATCATAGGATTACTAGACGTTAAGAAGCGTCTGCTAGATTAGTTAGCTAGTTTGACAAGCGTTAATTCTGAAGCTATCTAATATCTAAAATTGCAACTCTTTCTGGCAATACGCTTAATTGAAGCACTTTAAAAATATTAAGATATTTTTTAGTTTGGTGAACCATAGGTTTCTACAAAAACACAAATGTTGAAAAAATTTCCACGAGCAGTATTTGAACCTGCACCCTTCTGACATACCGGGTCAGGTGCTCCCCCAATTGATTGTTTCGCAACAAAATTTGCGTTAAAATTATATAAACAAAACAAAAACATTTTATAAATAGCTTGCCTATTTCTTAACTGATCTTTAGTATTTGTAAAAATATTATGATCGGGTGTTAATGACGGTAGTTGTTGACATTGAATAGGCGCCTTTGGCTTTCAAAGTAAAAAGTAAATAGTGTTGAATTATTTCAGCGGGCTGGTTAGAACCACGATAGCTCAATTGGGGAGCACCTGACCCGGTATGTCAGAAGGGTGCAGGTTCAAATCCTGCTCATGGAAATTTTTTTCAACATTTGTGTTTTTGTAATTTGTTTCGCAACAAAATTTGCGTTAAAATTATATAAACAAAACAAAAACATTTCATAGGTTTCTAGTTTGAACAGAACAAAATAATAGAGAGCCACTAATGAAAACCTTCTTGCTTTGACATCTTACCAAATGGCTAAGTATAGCTCCATATTTTCCTGACATTTAAAATAATACCTAAGTAGGTACACGTCGATGTCCTAGGTATTTGCTACGTAGTATATCATTCAGGTCTCTGAGTTTCAGTCAGAGAAGTCAGAGAAATGTTTATTATCGTTTAGAGTTCAATAAAAATTATTAGTTTATCACCTATTTAATCACATGCCGTATCCAAAAATGTACAATATAAGGATTTAGACAACCTTGAGAAATTGCTTGATAATTTTATTTGTACACGTTGCGTTCTGTAAGTTTTTCTGTTGTCTGAAACAAACAAATCCTTACTAACTCTGTATTTAATGAATTGGAAGGTTATTATGATGAGATCTCTCATGAACGCTCATGAGCCTACAAACTTGATTTGGTTTGAATTGAAGGACTAAAGACATTTAGGTTTCATTACTACATCCATATCCATTTCAAATCTACCCGAGCTTTCGCCTTATTTCTAAGCTATTCAAACGCAAACACTCATAAGCATTTACAGCTATCGCGAAATGCTATAGCAAAATTACACAGTACCATTTCAGCTGCCACAAATGAAGTGAACAAATTTTACCGCAAAATAAACTTAGAAATTCTATTGTTTGCTTACGGTCCGAAGTACGGCGGGGCTTGCGAGCTCCACCGGCCGCGTATTTATGTATTTCCCACACGCATTCACTACAGTTGCGGTTATTGTTTCCTAGCAAAAGTTCGTATTAAATATGTAATAAATATTAAAGGCGGTCTCCTACACGAGCCGACTATTTCGAACGCAAGATTATTCTAATGCGCAAACACACCTAGATACAATATTGTCGACCTCTGTAGCCGACCGAGTGGCTTGCACGCCGGACTTTGGGCGGCGCTAACTCTGAGGTCCCGGGTTCGATTCCCGGTCGGGTCAATGTCAAAAGCTAATTTTTCGATATTGATCGGGTCTGGGTGGTTGTGGTACCGTCGTTGTTTCTGATTTCCATGAAAGAGTGCTTTAGCTACTTACCTTGAGATCAGAACAATGTATGTGATGTTGTCTAAATATTTATTAAAAATATATGCACACTAACATTTAGTTGCAAAATAAGGAGACCCCAGAAGGTAAACGCAACGCACACAAACCCTCACGGACACGGATCTCGGAACAGCTCAGAACAGTCGCGAGCGCAACTGTTGCGAGATTCTTCTAATAAGTTGTGCGAGTTGCTCGAGCGCGGTATGTGTTAAGGTTTACTTCTGGGCTCTTCTTATTTTGTGCATTGGTCCAACTCACCTTGATTCTATCATTGTAAATTGTATCAGGGTTTGAGATATTTATTTACAAACATCCATCATTGAAATGAAACAATGTTAGTGTGGAATATAAAGACCTAATCACTTGAATAGTTGCCAAAAATATAGCATTGAAAAGTAATTAGGATGTGGTGTGAATAAAATCCTTGAAATTTGTATGATTTCATCATAAATACACACACAGGATGGATACCGCAGAACTGGAGCGTAGGCGTCAAATATTTTTCTGATAATAACATAAATTACCTAATGTAATCTATGTAACATAGTACCAGTTTATTAATATGTGGTTTCAAGTTCACGTTTCGTCCGTGAAAAGCATTTTTGGACGTAATTATATAAATTAGAACTAAAATTAAAAGGGTATCAATCAGCCTTTAAGAGTTCTCTAACTCTTTTAGTTATGTGACTCGCGGTGGTTCCGTCAAAAATAAACTATAATCAATGTCAACTTTCTATCTAGGAGATATATCAGGTATATAACACATCAAAAATGTCTAGGGATCAAGTACATTTTAAAGTATCGTTGCGATGTAGAATTAATATTTTAACTTTTTTGGATGGTTATTCTTTGTTGTGAAATTCATGATATGAATGAAAAATATTTTTTTACATTGTTTAAATATGGAAAATTAACTGTCAATCTGAATTCCTATCAAAGAGCGTAATGACAATTTTACAAAAGCAGTACCTACAATTTCTGCACTGGAAGTGAAAAAAATTGTAACGATATGGAGCGACGTCATTTTTTTTTTATACTTAGCACGGCAAATGACTCCACACCACCTGATGTTAAGTGGAAATGGAGTCCAGACGCGAAGACAACTGGTGCAGCGTGAAAACAACGCAGCATCAGTCAACTTCACTCTGCCGGCCCACAAGGTGCTTCTTCTCTATTTGACAAGGGAAGAGATGTTAAGAGCCGTTGGAATGTTGGAAGCTGGTTCCAGGCAACGTACTGTGGCTGCCGCCATTGGCACAACACAGAGTATCATTGGCCGCCTCTGGACACGCTATCGTATCACGCACAGCGTGAGCGACATGAAGGAAGATCTCGTATCACCACTCGAAGACAAGACCGGTACATCCAAAATACTGCTCGACGGAAGAGGTACCATGACCGCTATGATGTTGGCCAGAAGGCTCCACAGCGCTTCAGGCTTGCTGATAAGCGACCAAACCATCCGGAATCGTTTACGCGAAGTGTGTCTGCGTTCCCGAAGGCCGCTGAGGGTTTCACTCACAGCACCCCACAATCGTAGGGCCCGTTTACAATGGGCTCGCGAACACCGAAATTGGGAGGTAGAAGACTGGCGCTGTGTTTGCTTTTCTGATGAATCACGTTCCGGTATGAGGCCGAACACACGACGCACTCGAGTTTGGAGGACCTCTGGACGTTCATCCATATGGAGGGGGAACAATCATGGTTTGGGCGGGTATTTGGATCGGTGGAAAAATTGATCTCATTTGGATCAGGGGAAACCTCAATGCTCAAATCTACGCAGAGAGGATTGTTCCAGATGTGATCCTCCCCTTGCGAGGCCGATTAGGTGATTCGTTTTTCGACTAATGCATGACAATGCACGCCCTAGACACACACACGGCTAGAGTCGTAACACGCACTTTTGCCGATTCTCATATCAACGTCCTGCCGTGGCTTGCACAATCACCCAAGACTTCAACCCAATTGAGCATGCATGGGATATGCTCCAAAGAAGAGCTCTGCCGAGTATGGATGCCGTGCACACCCCACAACTTTTTGACTTGTTAGAAAGAACGTGGGCGGCAATTCATCAAAGTGATTTGGATGAACTGATTTTAAGCATACCAAATCGCTGTGCTTGTGTGATTCGTGTGAATGCAGTTATTTTTTACAATAAAATTTAAAAAAATCAACCTTGTTCTTGCTTTTTTTGCCTATTAGGTGACGACCTAAAATTAACTCTAATTTTCGAAGTACCCATCTTTCTTGTCTAAGCTGAATAAAAAAACAACTGAAAGTCGATAATCGAATGTTGCACATTTTTTAAAACAAGAAGTTCATAGGTACTATGTGAAAAAAGTTTCACTCAAAAATCTCAAACCATGAAGGTTCTATGTCAATTCAAAGTACCTAATACAATAAAACGGCAATTTCATGCTTTAACCCCTATTACTTTACGTTAAAAAGATAGCTGTTACAATGTTCATGATGACCATGGAATTGCTCACGGCTAGTGTGTGAAAGCTGGCAATCGATTCAATAATGGATTACGTGTCTTAGAAAGTTATGTCATAGTTATTATAGGGTAAGTAAAAACAGCAGATTTTGTATAAGAACCTATAGGTATAAGGTTTACAAATCAATAACGAGGTTTACATCGATACTGTTTTTATAAAAGCACGGCAAATGTCTCCACTTCACCTGACGTTAAGTGGAGATGCAGTCAAGACGCGACGGCACTAGTAGGCTTAGCCAAAGTAACATTAAGAAATCGATAGCGAAGTTCGAAAAGAATAAAATGTATGATTGACATAAGCCGCGCTAAATCATGTGGACAATCTTATGTCAATCCCATATTTGTTCTTTTCGAACTTCGCTATCGTTTTCTTAATGTTACTTTGGCTACCGCCACTGGTGCAGCGTGAAAACGACGCAGCATCAGTCACCCCACATTCAGCAGCGGCGCCGCATTAAAAAAAAATGTTTTATAATTCTAGGCAGAGATTGCCACACCATGGTCCCAACAAACAGACGACGACAACGTGTAAGTCCTAGACGAAGATGGCGCGATGTGTTTGACTCCCACTAGAAGAATGGGGACGAACTAGCTCAGGAAAGAGATAGGTGGAAGGAGGGACGGGAGGCCCTTGGCCCTGCAGTGGGACAGTTGTGGCTGATAATAAATAAATTGTTTATCTTTGGAACTACTGAATAATCCTATAAACACTATTTCTGAGTATATTATATAGAATCCATTATTCAAGCGGTCATTGAACGATGCTGCGGACGGAAGCTAAGTCGAAAACCAGATCATCACACTAAAGAAGTTCAACGTCAACCTCTTATCATCTGTCACGTCCTGAGTTTATTTATGGGTTCTCTTCAGTACCACAATTAAGTTTAAATGGGCTACATAACATATCTCCACCTGCGCGCGTTCAAAAGCTTAAGTCATCGAACATTTTATAACATAACAAACAAACGTTTGTCTTCCACATTCCTAATGACAAAGGGAATAATTGATGGACGTGAAACAATGAGCCACGAGGAAAAAGGCATGAAAGGACACCACAGTCGGCACCTTAGTCGATGACATCACTTGCCGCGCCACACGCGCCGTCGCTAGATGTTAAGAATGGACCATTGCAGCATTATATTAATTTCGTATTATGATTTAAGGTGTTGACATCATTGCTGTAAGTAACACTTCATTGGTCAGTCACATTTCTATTTTAGGGTAGGCGATACAATAACAAAGTACTTCCAGTTCTTTTCAGCTGGGGATTCTGTGATGAAGTGTGTTTTGATCATCGGCCTTATCGCCATTTTTATTGTCACAGTCGAGATTACAAAATTCCGCTTGCTATGGTCCCGTCATCAATAAATAAATAATAATTTGGCTAAAGGTTACTAGGAGTAATGCATAAATCTACAATCTTATCTACAACATAAAGAAGGTACGAGTACTTACCTACCGGTCGGTATAGTATTAGTATATCTTTAGTCTAAGTTTTTTGCTTGAAATAGAAAAATAATGAAACCGGAAGGACGCTAAGCGCCTTTCCTTGTTATCTCTATCAAACCACAAAAGTGCGGATGCAGGCAGGTCTATTGGTGGGGCCGGCGCAGTAAAATTAAGCTTTTCTCACGAACCTATTGTTCATTAATTAGCCCATATCAGCAGTCCGGATCTGCTACCATGCGTGCGATCATTATGACATGACCCTTAGTTTATCATGTGAGGTAAACGCATTTCCATGGTGACAATAGGATTAATAAGTGGTGAAACAGAAAAGAGAAGAGCACTTGAAAAAGAAGATAAATAAAATCACTTACCAAAGCGAATTCTTTTCGTAGTTATGGTAACCATGGTAACCAGGATTTTCCCTTTAAAGTCTGGGCACCTGAGGATAGGTGGAGGGATAGGGGCGACACGAGGAAATGTTTATTATAGAAGAAATTATAAAAGAATGGACAGATTGGTAGCAGTTGGTGGTAGAACTTTGTTCAGCAGCAGTACAAAAATCTAAACCTAAAAATCCTACATAGTGCACATTAGAAACCTAACAGGTGGCCACGATTTGGCTTTAAGGTGTCTGCATCTTTATGGTTTGAGTTTGGATAGTTTTTTAGGACATGTTAGACCATTGGGTCTTTTTTTTGGAAGATTGCTGAGATGACCTTGGGCAGCCTTTTCAGTGCCACCGGACTTTTTTGGGGGCGGGGAGAAACTGAAAGGTTTCATCAAGCAGTGTGTTTTAAACACCATCAGTGTTCCTGATTGCCATCACACAAGGGAGTCTCTTTTTCCTGACAGATTTTCTGAGGTTTTCGGATTGGATCGGGACCAGACCATTTGGTGTCTGTCCTTGCATGCATGTTATCTGTACCATACATGTAAGGTAGCCCTAGCCCTAGCTCTTTGTGGTACCAAGAGGCAGTGCCTTTACCTTTCATATGCGTGCATTTGTTTGTTTAGTGGGGAGAGCTCTGTCATTCTTCTTTTATTGTATGGCAGTTATTGCTGTCTAGATCTAGTAGTCTTCTGGAGAGCATACTATCAACTATGATTTTGCTTGTCATATTGGAGTATAGTGTTATTAGGTACTAATAACTATCACTTAATTTATAGTGCAGCCCCCCGACCGCCTAACCGATTGCTTTGGCTTTTGGTCATAAACTATACACGTAGCCAAAGCAATCGAGTTAGGCGGTCGGGCCCCTGGTTGCTCTACAAATACCCTGGACAGTATGAGGCAAAGTAGTTTTTGTCAACAAGTCACTAGATCATCATAACCATATTAAAAAGTTTAAAAGCCCTCTAGAACTTTAATTTATAAAATTATTGCTTAAAAGGGAAACAACAAAGTATGATAATGCTAATTAAATAGTTGTATCCAATTTATCCAACTATTACAAACATCTAAAACTAAAACAGTGAATATAGAAATGTAATGATAAAAATTATTAATTAGAGGCAGGTGCCTACTATGAGTATTATCTCCTCTGTGTTTAGCGGTTCTAAGTAAAAAGCAGAATGTAAAAGTAAGTTGTTAGATTGATTATAATTATTTTATATTAATAGAATGGCATTGAAATAATATATTATGTCAATTATTATTAAACTAACTTAATCAAAATTAAAAACAGTATTATTAATTTATTTAATTGATGAAGTTTGAGTTAAGATAGCTTTTTGTAATTGAAATGTCTAATAAACAATAATAGATGTTTGCGCCATATAAAATTATTTACAATAGTAGGTAGGTATTACATTTAACATTTTTTACTTTACATTCATCAGTTATAATTTTATAAATAGGTCGTAAAATGTGAAACATTCACTATAGGTATTGCATAATCTTCAGATATATTTATAAATGTTTTTGCAAAATATTAAAACACGTAAGAAATAAAAAAATGCAAAACAAGAACTAAAGAAAATAGATTGATATGACCCCCCAGGGTGCATGTGTCTACAACACTATTTCCACACTGTCAATATTTTGTTTTATTTTTTTATCATTATTTTATTTATTGAATCACAAATAAACCAAGATTTACGTTAAACGTTACAAAACTAATATTTTGTATTTAGCATAAACTTTATTTTATGCATTTTATCATTTGATCAGCAGCATTTGATAGCAGGCATCATTAATTCATGCAGATGAATGTAATTAAATAATAACATTACAAACCCATGTTTATTCAAGTGTTTTAACAAGGTTATAGTTTGACAATACATACAATTTCAATAATATATATATAGGTTCTCACTGATTTAATAAGCTCACTTAAGTAACAGCACAAGATAATTGCAAAAGTTAAATAAACAGCATGGACTTACATGAAACTTTTATAACTACGCACACTCTGACCTTAGGTTTTGGTGTTTAGTAGCTTAAATTAACGTAGTCAACGGGTAGTCTATTTAAAAAATACAGGGAATAAAAACACACACTCACCTCAACTGTAAATTCTCAATAAACTTGTCTGTCGTAAGATTGTCCAACAACACAAAGTCGGGCACGCCGACTTCTGGCTGGGCCGTCATTGTCACTTTGTATTCCACAATAACAATAAAAAAAATTCAGTACACACACAGTACAGTACTTTTTTATAGTATTTAAAATTATGCAAAACAAACCGTTAAAAATAAAACAACCACGAGCACACGCCTCCCTCACAACATCTCATTCAAAACTGACGTTGTGTTTGATTTTTGACACAGTAGTTTTGACATTTGCTGTTTTTTTTTTTGTGTATTGTTTTACGGCTCCGGATGAAATCCATCAAGTATGTATGTAATCCATACATATGTATTACATAAATAAACAATATTGATGATGATGAATGATAATAGAAATGGGAAGTGAGAAATGATATTTACCCCCCCCCCCCCAACCCCTTGAGTATCTCAGTAAAGATGTGGGGCTTAACTAAGTCCTCACGCAGACTTCTTGAAATAATTTAAAAAGTGACATTGCACTGTTTTGTTTCATTTGCCAACACTCATGCACACTCACGAACACTTAGCGGTTAATAATCCACCATTATTTTACATTAATATTCGACATAGAAAATAAAACAAAACCGCAGACATGACTATTCATTTTCCCGCCAAGAAGTCGACATTTGCCGTGCGTGTGACAGATGAAGGAAGACAGACGTGCGACGTTTGCAGCTAAAGTTGCCAGAAAATAAATAGAACGCTTACAATTTGTTATACAGATAAAATAATTTTAACTAGAGTTACACTATTAAAACCAAACAATTATTTAAAATATGTACACTTTAAACAAAATAAATATAGTCTTCAAAAAATATTTGTGAAAATATATCGTAAGCCTATTACTGAGATTGGAATGGAACGCGAATGGATCGCTCGCCGCCATTTTCCTTGTTGTAGGTGCATCAAATGTCATAATAATTTTAATTTTTCTGAATATTATTATTTCTTTTGGCTTTTACGTTGTAGAAGTATATTTTTTACTTATACTTTTTAAGTATTTCAAACTGTATACTTTATTTATGGTGGAATTTTACGTAACCGATAAGTCGTGGTGATTTCTTTGAGGTCGTCATTTCAAGGATCCTTCATATTCTTCAAAGAGGATCATCTTCATAAAAGGCAGTGAGTTATACGCCCACTGTTGTGTTGCATCGTAAGAATATATAGTGTATGCGTATCGCGTTCTTATAATTTCTACAGCGAAGGAATGAAACAGTGTAGTGAATCGTAACGCTTCGGTTGAACTTTTTTGGATTGATGGGACAATGAGCGATTCGCCAGGAGTGGAGTGGCTTCCGGCGTACAGCCCTGGGCCGCCGCGCCACAGCCCGCTGGGGCCCATCCCTCGGTTTTTGTATGAAGATGTGCAGCCATTGTCCCTGCAGCAGGAAAATAATAACAAGGAAGGCGACCAGAAAGAGAACTCCAACAAAATAATACACGCCAAACCAGCGTACAGGTAAACTCAGTTTTATCCTCAACAAGTACTTTAAAAACTATGAATAAGTGTAAATGACTCATATCTTTAGGTCACCTCCTAATGCTGACTAATTGTTAAATAGAATGTACCACAATTTGCATGTTGTTCATTTTATAAAACAATGTTTTATAATTTGTGAGCAATATGTTTGTCACTTTATGCTTTAAATACTCATACATGATACAGAGTGTCCATCAGGGATATTTTTTTGTAACATAGGTGCCCACTAACATTAACTTTATGTAACTTTATGTAGTATATTTAATACTACATTCCTACCATTCTTTGAAAAACTTAAAACAGTCAAGTAATATTTTGGTGGGCACAGTAATACCTAATTTCAGTGATAAAAATGGACATTATGGATAACTGTTAAGATGGTCAAATCTCCTAATTAGTTGCCAAAGAGATAATTTTAAATCATGTTGATAGGTGAACTTTTAATTGATAAGATAAATTACATCAATTGTGCCTATCTAGCTGCAAGTAAATGATATGCAATACATATTTCATTAATGATACAATTTTAAGAATTTAAAACAACATGTATTTTTGAGAAATATATAAAACCAAATTTTACATTATGAAATATGCCATTTTATGTTTTTTTTTACAGTTATGCCAGTATGATCAGATTGGCTATCAGCAGCTCTCCAAATGGCAAGATGACCCTCAATGAAATATATAATTACATCTGTAATGCTTTCCCTTATTACAAAGAAGCTGGCAAAGGATGGATGGTAAGCCAGCTGAAAACGTCTTGTAGAAGATGATTTATTCTCGGCATGTCAATGCTTAGATAATGTTGTTCCCAAATAGATTTTAAGCTACATTCCAAAGGATAGAGAACTCAACCTTGCCAGTCCAATGTTTTTCCTTAGAAAAAGTCTCATAGCGAACCGGAGGAACTTCTTGTCAATAAAACCAGACTGTTATGACTTTTATGAATAACAGAGTTTAAGTTTATTAATCATGATAATGGTTAAGGATAGTGATTTATTTATGATCATATAAATATGTGACCTTCTTTGCGTTAAGTCTTTAAATAGAAACAGGCTCCTGAAGTAACTGCACTAAACAAGGTTCATAATTTTATATTTTACAGAACTCAATAAGGCACAACCTGTCTCTGAACAAATGCTTCATGAAAGTAGCGCGCAGCAAAGACGACCCCGGCAAAGGGTCCTATTGGGCCATGGACACCAGCTACAAGATGGCGGAGGTCACGCCACGCCGCCGCAGGAGCCTCAGGGTGAGCTTGGCCCTTCAGTTTTTAACTTATCAGAGCTGTGAAGGTACCCATATGTGTTTATTGCTACGCTCCGATGTATGATTACAGTAATTCAGTTCTATAATTATCTGAAAGGTGAAGAAAGTTTTCCTGTCATAAACATAACATATCCCTGTATGTGATATGATATGTTATACACAATACAAAAGTATTGCATGTTTTTTACTAATCATCAAATAATACTGAGAATGAATTTTCACTCTTTATTTTTTTTAAGTGCTTGCTGCACTGAAGCTAAATTAAACGGTCGGGAGGGCGTTTAGTTTTTTCACTGTATTTTATAAATTTTATAAATATTTAATACTGAAAATGGTTATTTGTCTTTATTTCCCATAAAACCAAATGTAGACCTTGTGAATATGAAAATGTATATTCGTCAGAGCTTGTTAGAGATTGTCTGTTTCGAAAAAAGGTATGAGCAGCGCTAACTAGCCCGTGCGTGTGTCACGAATTGTGCTATCCTCGTACTGAACACAAACTGGAAGGCTGGAGACTCAAAACCAGCTACCACGAATTGTACCAGATGCCTATTTTACGCTCTTAAGGTTTGCGCAGACAACGATTAGTCCTTGGCGTACTTTTTGCATTAAGTATAATATGTACCACAACAGACTTAAATTCCAAATGTTACATTTATGACGAATAAAAGTACGCCTTGGGCTTTACACACGCCTGCATATCAGACTACCACAAACTGTCAAATTTCCTCAATAGACTTTAAACTTTATGTAATAGAGAGCACAACTTTATGTAATGTAGAGCCACGCTGCGTTGCAGCATGAAATGGGCCGGCTCGCCCGGCGTAATATCACCCTCTCACAGAATGTCGGCGTGAAACAATGGCTTGCTGGCGTTGCTGTTGTGTTTCGTCCGGTGAGTGAAAGTACCAGAGGCCCATCTCTCCCCCCTCCCCCCTCCCAACTCCTTCCTCAAGGCCGGCAACGCATCTGCGATTACTTTGGTTTTGCGGGTGTCCATGGGCGGCGATGATTACTTTCCATCAAGTCGGGTGCCTTGCTCATTTGCCTCTTTTCAATATAAAAAAAATATATAGTTAAGCATTTATTAAAGAAATTTGACAGTTTTGGAAAGGTTGATGTGCAGGCGGCTGTGCCTCGTCTGTGCTAGCTTTTGAACTGATAGGCGTAATTTACGAGGTTTATGTTTCTCTGTGTCTCCGCCAGATGGCGCCGTACAGCCCGGAGTGCAGCTCCAATAGCAGCGGCGCGGACGCTGCGCCCACGCCCCCCGCCACGCCCACCTCCCCCGCCGCGCCCACTTCCCCTGCGCCCAAGGCTGCGCCCCTCGTCGAGGTCAAACAGGAGTCGGGCGAAACGGGTGAGCGATACTCATTTATTTTCCTGTTGGAAGATTTACAGTCAAATGTCAACTATAACTAAACAAAACACAATAAACTGGAACTGTCAACTTACTCAGCTGTGATTATTTTCATATAATTTTTTTTCTTTTAGTTGATGGCTTCGTGCGATTAGCACATTTAGCCAGTGTCAAAGTAATTTTTCTTACAAGTAATACATAAATATACAATATGATGATGATGAATGATAATAGAAATGAAGTGAGAAATTATATACCCCCAACCCCTCGAGTATCTCAGTAAAGATGTGGGGCTTCACTAATTCCTCACGCAGACTTCTTGAAAGAATTTGAAAAATGATGTTGCACTGTTTTGTTTCATTTACCAACACTTATCACGAACACTTAACGGTTAATAATCCATTAATATTTCACATTAATATTCGACATAACACAAATTTTAGAAAATAAAACAAAACCGCAGACATGATTCTTCACTTTCCCGCTAAGAAGTCCTTCGTATAATTTTACGCAAATATTGTTGCTAACAATTACAATTTGAAAAAAGAACTCTTTGTCTTTTTTCTTCATACAGGTCTGTTAACTAAAGCTAGCACGTTCAACACACTTACTCGTTGCGCTTGTGTAGTGTTTGTGAATAAGCGCGTCGGTGACGTCGCACTGCATACGCATCATGAAAAGTCTATCCGTCTCACGCGCTCGGTAAACTTTATGAGTATGAAGGAAGCTGTTATTGTTTTGCTTTTGCTACTGCTTATAAATACAGAGTGGTATTTTTTGACATTCGTCCGTGAGCGTCAATCACGTTTAAATCGACGAAGATTATTGTGTCATCTTTGTTTACCTATTTTAAGGTTACATTAAAATGTCTTCTCAAAGAATTGGTTCCGGCAAAACATTAATTTACTCAACCTACAACTTACTAGCTTATATAGCTTATAAAATCAGAGTAAGAAAACAATTTTTTTATAAATTTGCTTTTTCAACCAAGATAATTTAATTAATTTAATTTAATTTAATTTCTAAACATGCTGTATAGTGAATTTGCATTAGTGTGAGTACTGTGAACACGCCAGCTTTAGTTAACAGACCTGTAGATATAGCTTGCCTAACTCTTAACAGTTAAGAAATATTTACTGATCTTTCAATGTTTGTAAAAATATTAAGATCAGATATTGATAACGTAGTTGAATAGGGTTCCTTTGGCTTTATAAAGTAAAAGTGGATAGTGTTGATTAATTTCGACGAGTTGGATTGAGCCACGATAGCATAGTTGGCAGTGCACCTGACCCGGCATGTCATGGGGTGCGGGTTCGAATCCCGCTCGTGGGTTTTTTTTTCAACACAGTCTTTTTTATATGGCTGTATGGCTGCTTTCTTTTTTGCGGGGCGTCTTCTGGGCTCTACTAATATAATATCATTGGGTTCACTTCTGCCGCGTCCGGGGAAGCGCTGATGGTTATGTATTGATTGCAGTTGTGGAGAAGTCAGTCACAGTTTATTAAAAACAGTAAAAATATCACTTTGCCGGAAATTATTCTAAGATGGCAAAAGTGGTAAACAAACTTACCACCATTGGACAGGCAATGAAGATTTGCGTTTTAACAACCTATAAAGTGTTAGGGTACGTAAAATAATAATTAAATTAATTTTATAAATAACTAGCGGCCCGTCCCTGCTTCGCACGGGTGGACCTTTTTTTTGTTTGATATAGCCTATGTTACTCAGCGTTAATGTAGCATTCTAATGGTGAAATATTTTTTTAAATCGGTCCAGTAGTAGTAGTATGCTTTGTATGGGAGAAGAAAATTGTTGTTTTTACTTTTATCCTCGTATTTTTTACGTTTTTTCTCACCATCAAAACCTTCCTCAAACTTCATCCCTTCTATTCGAAAAGTGTCGCTTTGTTCCTCTATAAGTGGGAGCAAAATAG
The DNA here is from genome assembly GCA_949315975.1 of Eudonia truncicolella. Classification (NCBI taxonomy): domain Eukaryota; kingdom Metazoa; phylum Arthropoda; class Insecta; order Lepidoptera; family Crambidae; genus Eudonia; species Eudonia truncicolella. The sequence continues at coordinate 16,888,234 of OX438835.1, read as the reverse complement.
CTCTTTTCCTATATCAAACACAACAAAAAAGAAATCAGCCAAACCGGTTCAGCCGTTCTCGAGTTTTGCGATTAGCAACACATTTAGCGATTCATTTTTATTTATATAGATATATGGTTCTTCGAGTCGGATAAACATTTAATATTAATTCATTAAATCTTCAAATGACTGACCATGATCAATTAATCATTCAGTCATGGTCATTCATTTGCATCAGAATTGTCTTAAACGTGATTACCGCCACCTGATATAAATGTTTTATATCAGTTGTTCCAGATACAAACCACACAGACGACGCGCTGTCAGTACTTATGAACGAAGAATTAATGACGGACGTTGACATCAGCAGGGGTAAGTGGGTCGTGTTTTCATTTTCTTGTTATATTATTGTTTAGTTCCGGTGGTCTACCACCGGTTCTACTCTAGTCCTCATACAGAACACATATACAGCCAAGATCTATGGCTATGATAAAAGCTACTACCTAAGTACCTATTTGCTGCTGCGAAGCAGCAGCATTGTCGTGCGTTACTATATTAAACGGCAGGAGGTTTAGTAAAATTATCAGGTAAAGGGGCACTATTTGACCCTTGTTTAAGGTAAGGAAGAAAATATTTTTTTCTCAATGATCCCGCCCTTTAGACTTACGAACAGGGCGACAGGAGAGAGCTACGCGATAGAAAGATACGGTACGCTCTCGCAATTGTCTCTTAGCCGTACTTCGCGATTTGCGAACTGAATTGCACTTTATTTTGTTGAGGCTAGAATCGCTATTAAGTTAAATGTTTTTGTGGAGTGGTCCTACTGTGTGTTTAACTGAAATAAAAAAAAATTGCTTGTACTACAAAAGTGTTTTAAATTAGACAAAGGCTAAATACGTGTTTGAAATATTGTTTCTCTGTCTAAAAATATAAGCTAATGACAGCATTGTCTAACTCTAGCCATCGTTTTGTAGTAAAGCAGTTTGAACTTTATAGCCCGAGCGTGGGCTAAGCGCTATTCATTACTATGTGAAGCACTAGCTGTAGCTAAGGTCCCCCCTCCCGCAGAGCGGCTGTGGTGCGGCGGCGGGCGGCGGCACGTGTGCACGCCCCGCCACAGCGCGCTCACCGACGACTACGGCAACTTCGTGGTGCAGCGCCTCGACGACTGCGACTGCCCCGCCGCCGAGCCCGCGCCCCCCAGCCCGCTCACCCCCCACACACCCCACACACCCCACACACCCCACACACCCCACACACCCCACACACCCCGCGCCCGCCGTCTACTGGCAGCCGGACATATTATAACACCGCTGCGCCTAACACCTCATCGAAGCCCGAACGGAGTATTCGAAGCCGTGGAACGGTTGTAGTCCATCCGAGCCAGGATACAATGAAAGCACGTCGCGGATGAGAGGTAAGCGCTCCGATGCGGTTTCGTGCGAGTTTTTCGGTAGTAAGCTACGATCGGTATGGGTTCATAGTAGCACCACTTACCGCTAGCTTGGTTTCACAAGTTTGTCAATAGGTGGCGCTACTTCGGCGCCATACGTATAGTAGTTTACTAAGTTGACCGAACCGCACCCGCACTTTCATTGTGAATCGGCGGCGAGAGGTCGTAGTTACGAAACGTTGCGATCGAATTTTGTCTGTTTAGTTTGACGGCAGCGGCCGTTTGTTATTCGCTCCGTGGAAACAGTCGAGTTTGACACCGAACATTTGTTGTCTGTTTGATATGCATAATATAGTGAAAACACGATATATCTACATCATGATAGTTTTGTAATGTACATTGTACTAAGACTAATGGATCACCGATTATAATTTTTTCTATAAAAGTATATAATTGCCCCGGGAACTATATCGAAGACGGTGACATATCTGCCAACTAAAGTACTTTAGAATAGACGTAGTTACCTTTACATATCGCATGACGGGCCCGTTATGCACGAACGAATGCGAAGGACCAGCGAGAAATGTTATGCTATTTGTGTTCACGCGACGCACGAAACGGAATATGACGTATTGCGAACTACTTTGAAGCGTGGAGTTTTGTCGCTACTCCGATAGCATTATTGAAAAGAAACATCATATTTTTAATGTTATAAATAACATAATAAAATGATGTAACAGTATTGGAGCCAGATTGGTGACGAACAGATCTCAGAATGACCAGTATATTGTAATAAAGAATAATATTATTAATATGCTAATAATTTTATAATTTTAGCTGTGCATATACACGATTAGTATTCGGTTATATTTAGTTTAAATAATATTATATAAAATATGAATTAGTTGTTACGAATTTATAATTTAAAGAAATTATATGTATAGTATATGAAGTCGCACCTATATACGTAAATTGCTTTTTAGTGAATAGTGTAAACTTGGCCTATTGAATAAATAGTATTTTGGTTCAGCTTGCCTACAAACTTTTGCATAATATATTTTGAGGTGCATAAAATTTGTTTTCTATTTAATTTACATTTTGTGCCATAGAAGAATGGAAACGGCGGATGGTTTTGGTATTAGAAGTGAAAGTTGTCCCATATCTTATTAAAAATGTGTTCAAAAATTTTTAGAAGTTGTATCTACGTACATTATGAATAGTATACATTGTAAGGTGTTATTTTAATATAACTGGTTTCATAAGATGTCTGCGGTATATGACATTTTTTTACCAATTTTTGAAGTGCAGGTTTATATTATATTGTTGGAAGGTCATTTAAATAGATTTTCTACTCGATGTGTACCATCAGCGATCAATAACTTGATGCTCTCTTACTTGTATATTGAAATGAAAGTCTTAATTCATCTAATTGTTATACATTTGGAAAATGTGATCTATTCCAATCCAATACCACGAAACTAATACCAATGGTATTAGTTTACTGTCATATCTATTTTGTATTCCAAACGAATACCACCTTCAAAACGAATACCAAAACAAGTTTATTAGGGATTAGGTACAGTCAAGTAAAAATGCTTTTGTGTTGTATTTTCACAAAAAGATTTGAATCAAAATATAAATTTAAAAATAAAATAAAATATAAAAGCAATATTAAATATAAATGTGAATGTAATATATAAAATACTTTCAATATTAGTAAATACCTACCTAGTAAAATTTACTTAGGTCAAATATAATAGACATAATAATCAGTCGCTTGTTAAATTAAAGTAAAATCAAATAATATAAATAATTTACTTAAAGTCTAATAATGAATTTAAAGTTACGCCCTTAATTTTCCTAAACAGTATCTAATAAATTAGTTTTCAAAAATGTTGTACAAATTGTTTAAAAAAAGTTTAATATTTAGGCACCTGGTAAAGATTTTGCTCAATAATGAAATATCACAGACAATCGACTACATCAACTAGTTAAAGCTAGTAGCTAGTACTAATGGATTTATTTTTGTTAAACAAATCACATGCCTACTTAGATTAATTTATTATAATGAAGTGTATGTTTTAGTAAAGTTTAACTTAAGGAAAATACTTATTTCCTCTTGACTGTACTTCATTTCATATTTTAGTATTCGTTTGGAATAGTAAATTTAATATATTTATTAGTTTGAAAAAGTGGTATTCGTTTGGAATAAAAAATAAATATCACAGTAACTAATACCATTGGTATTAGTTTCGTGGTATTTATTGGATTGGAATAGATCGAAAATGTAGCGTCTAGCATGCGCTTATTTTTGCGTACCGATGGATAGACAGAGCCGACTACACGTGTAGTGACGGCTTAGGAGTTGCCATTGCATTTTGAAAAATATGACAGTTACTGACGCTTCAGTACATACACAACGCATATGGATTCATGGATCACGTGGATTGTTATAATATTCAATGAAAATAGAAGCATGTATATGCGTTAAAATACGCGAGAAGTAATGGCAGTACTTAAGTTGCTACACAGTACAAACATACAGTTATTAGTAGATTTAAACATAACTTTAAACTAACTTTGGATACGTGTAAAGTATATATTGTATAAACCTGTGTTTTTGATTTATCGTCATGGCGATAATACAAAAGTCGTCCCTATTGCTATTGTATTAAGAGATAATATTCGTTAGAAAAAAATATAGATTTCATAAAAATATTGGTTCAATCACATTCCTTAATTAGTTGAAATTGAATGTATTATAAGTTTAACATATTTTTATACAAAAATCATAATAGAAATTAATCCAATATTTATGCTTATATATTTAGTTTTACATTTGATAAGTAATCAATCAATGTCATAATTAAATTAGTAACATTATTTTTATTTTACAATATGGTGCATAATAAGTTGCCATCTTTTATTGTTTGGTAATATTTATTTTTCTGTGATAATCTTTATTTTATATGAAACTTATTTAAAAAAAAACAACTGGTATTAGTTTCAATGTTGCCTCAAAGCGTCAGTTGTACATAATAGCAGGCTAATAATAACGACATCGACATCATTTGTATAAACATCGAGCCGCAGCTGTATAATGAAACAATTGACGCAAGCAATAAAACAAGCACACGATTTCGCGACGCAAACGGTTAATATTCGTACATTTACGTTACTTTGGTTACTCACTCCGCCTATAAATGATATTAACGCGGCGATCGATACGAAATTAACTATTTTATTAATTAATTATAATCACGTTAGCCGTTTAATTTAAGAGTAGGATGTTCTACCTCTAAACAAATCATAGTTGATGTACAATATAAACTTTTAACAAAACATTGTTTTTTATTTAGTTCGCTTTAATAGTCCACCATTTTCAGGTACTTTATAATGATGTTCCCGAGTTGAAAGCAAAGGCATTACCCGTAGGGGAATTAAATATGGAATAGTTTCATAAGTGATTGCAATCTGCAAGTGCAACCCCTAGTGGGAAAAAAATAACAGGGTTATAAATGAGCGTCATGAGGATTGTGTGCCACAATCTGTATGAATCACACATAACTATGAGGTTGTTGCCAGGCGATTGTAGGCTCTAATGTAGCTCTAAACCAGTTGTACGTCAGACACCGTGGCACGTAGGCCTACTTTTGTTATTACCTTTTATAAACCTAGAAAAACTGTTCATTACATCGTGAAATATATATGTGGCGTTTCATTTACCAGCGAGCGTCACACAATCCTGTACAAACTAACGCCAGATATACGTTGATTTGATTGAACTGATGAACTGGTATGGATGAGTTGCCATATAAAAACGTATAGACTCCTCGTACTCCGCTCCCTATTTTCGTATGTGATTGAAACTGTAAACGCGCTTTCTTGTTGTACGAAGTGTATCTATAACTCGCCGTTTTCACTGTCTTTGTCGAGTCAACCGATGTCCTCATTAGTAGCGGTCGGTGTTATAAAGAACACTCGCCTGTTAATATGTAACCTTTGCTATAACTTCGTCAGTGCGTTCGCGGCTGGCTGTACCGAAGACAGTAGTCAAAACTTTATTGCCTTTCTACATTCACTTTATCATTTTTTTCCGGGACGTCCGCGACGCAAATGGCTGGACGACATCAAAAAGTGGTCTGGACTTAGTTATCGCCAGTTAAAACAAGCTATATGGGATCGCAGAAAATTTTGTATGAAAACTTCAGTATGAAGATGGCACTGAGTGATGATGATGATTCGCTTTAACCTTTCGTCTGCTTAATGCCAGATTCGTCCTACAAACAAATTCTATTGTATTGTCTGTCTGCATTTACAGCAGGCGACAGATTATTTGGGGGGAAGTGGTAGATTAAATTAAAGATACACATTTGAAATATCAACAACTTTAATGACCGGCTATATACAAGAACAAATTATAGTTACAGTGTTAACAAACTTTTCTCGGATGATGCGAGCGATCGGGACATAGTGTAGTGAGGTATGAAAATAATACAATTCAATATTGATAAATTTACAAACTAAACAATTAAGGTATACCAAAACACTTAAAACTGCAGAAATTTGACTGTCAATCAAATATGTTACATAAATAACATTTTTCAATAATTGAAATATGGATTAAATATTTTTTCTACTATATATACAAGAAAAATATAAGTATTTTATTCCAATTCGTTGTAAAATAGACAAACTATTACATGAACTTAATCTGTCTACGGTTGTAGTAAAATAAAATATTTTTGTCCAACTTTCCTACAAAACGGAAACCATACAATTTAGTAACATCTACAACTTATTTACAAGTTCGCTGCTCGCTAACATAACATCTAAGTACTGTACTTCAGAACTAATCAAAAATAACAAAATATTATATCAAGGCCACGAAATTGCACACGAAAAGCATTAGAAACCATATCACGTTATTCTATCGTTAATATATTATGGGTTTACATACTTTTATTGTTTATTTTTTTAGTACCATATGTATTTGATTTTAATTTTAAATTGATGATCGAATGCGATGGAGAGCTAGGGATATTTCTACAATATTGGCAAGTAAATAAAAGGACATAAGCTCCCGATAATTGAGTTTACCATTTGTAACAATATTAATATACAGAAAAAAATAAACAATCTTCGATAAAACAAAACATTGAATCAACTGACCGATGTTGCTATAAATTGCCTTTTGAGACCATGGTTTGGTTGGGACTTATTGAAAGCGACTATCAGCTAATATCGTCATTATATAGTGTTTATCCTATATAAAAATATGAAAAAATAAAATAATAATTTAATACTATAAATCTAAAGTCACATCGTCAACCGCATAACAGAGAAGTAGGTAAATTTACATATTCACAGCCCTAACAACACCCAGCGGACTTCTCTAAACAATTGACGGCTATTTACAACGGCCGGGTGGTGGTCGTTGGCGCGCGACGGATCCCAGCTCGAGTCTGACTCTTCCAATACAAGAATCTCAACAGAACGCTAGAAACAAGCGCGATTTCCGTCTTATATATTACGGCTAACCTTTCCAATGCAAAAATAAATTTCGAAACCTGTACGAAGAAACGTCATTCAATTGTAATTTTTGTTGCACTGTGAATTAGTGTTCTGCATCACTGCATAAGGCACGACGCCCCTTACATAAAGGAGGCACGAATGAAATTAAAGATTCATAAGACTAATGTAGGTATTCGATTACATAATCATACCGGAGAGGTAGTAGGACATCATCTGTTTATTAATACTAAGGTAATTATGAATTTTGGACATAACATAATAAACAGATCGTATCAATAAGTGGCTGAATCTGTCGTCAAACGATCGCAGTTTGAGTAAGGATAGGAAATCGTGTTTTTTTGGGTTGCATGTTGCAATTTTGTATGTTAACTTGCAAAATTAAATTATTTCATTTCATTTCTCTAACATGAAATAAAAGAAAAGTCATGACAATGTAAATAAATATTTCTAGATGGTAATATGGTAATAAAGTTTTAATTTATAATAACAAATCACGCTATTTACAACAATTTAGTAACAATATTTAATGTGTTGAGACTAACCTATCTCCCTTATCACAAAATGATCGTGCAGCAGCGATGCGTCGGCAGAGGCAATTACAAACCTTAACAACCGATTATATAGTCTTTCCGTTCCACTATTTTGTTTGTTTGGCAACCTTCGACAATATTAAACACGAAACAATAATTAAAACATAGCGGTAAGAAACTAAAATAGCAATAATATTAACGAAACTAAACGTTCCAAAGCTACGATTCACTTCGGAGAACTTCGAAACACAGTTTCTAGCTACAATAACCTATCTACTTTCACGGAGACGGTTCAACAAACAATTTATAAAATTCAAAAGTGATTCAGTTAATGCCATATAATATCGTCGAAAACGGCGGACGGCCAGAGTGAATTTGATTCGATCGTGTCAATTTAACATTTGATTTTGTTGCACGCATACAAACCGAACGGTGGCGGTAGGAGGGGGTGGAACATGGTCGGCGCTCAGAGCGAGTCGCGGTGCCACACCCAGGTGCGCTTGGTGTGGTCGAAGCGGTGCGCCAGCCACTGCGCCTGCAGCAGCTCCAGCCGGTCCTGGCTCAGGTACAACGGCTTGCCGCGCCTGCGCACGCAACGTCACCTTATCATCACCTCATGTTATGTCCCCACTGCTGGGGCACGAGGCTTCTCTATTATAGATGGATAGGAAGAACGGGCCATGACGCGTGGTGGACGCGGGCCAGACTGGTTAACGACTGCTAATGCAGCCGGGACCAACGGCAAGACGTGCCTTCCGAAGCACGGAGCTCAAGTTGATGCATATTTGTTCACCCATCTGATGACCGACCTTTGCAAAAGTTGCTTATCCTTAGCAATAACAGACCGGGCGTGTTAACCACTGCGCCATCGGGCTCCTCACTACATAAGTTGTTATTATTTACTTATTTCTTTATGAAATCACAGAAACCGCTCAAAGACATCTATATATTGTATATATAGATATATGTATTTAAAAAATCTTTACTATTATAGGATGAAAGTTTGATTTTAACTAGCATTCCAAAACATTTTTAAATCGAGCCAAAATACCAAATATCTTGAACGTTAAAGGAACAGACTTCTGTTCCATTATGTCTTAGAACCGAAATTGTCTAAAGCAGTTATCTATATTACACATGATTCTAACTAAAGTACTTGACTATTCAAAATATCGAAAGAATGCCGCCTGGCTAACTATCACCATCTTATCTAAATATGTCGCCATAACTTACCATTGTTATGTTCCGACAGTTAAAGATAAGATAGCCAGTGTTTCAGTAGTTAAGGATTCCGAGTAAAGTGCGCTCCACCTTCCGGCCTTTTCTTCACTTAACATCAGGTCAGATGAAGGTCAAGGTAAAGTTTCCCCCATAAAGAGATAGGCAGTGCGGTGTACTGACTTGAGGTCGCGGTCCTCCTCGTCGTAGTCGTCGAGGTAGAGGCTGCCCCACAGGCAGGCGCGCCGGCCGCGGATCACGATCATGTACGTGGACGTCACCACCAGGAAGATGCCCGTGCCGCCGCCGCACTCCACCGCGTGCTGGTTATGTCGAGTAAATGGCTTTAATCATATGGCACTTATAATGGTGGAACCCGTTATTGTGCAGACCATACGGCCAATAGATGGAAACTGTCACTTTACTTTACAATTTTTTTAGGGGTTATTTTAAAATGTTTATTTATAAAATGTTTTTAATTTGTTTATATAATTTTAACGCAAATTTTGTTGCGAAACAAATTAAAAACATTTTATAAATAGCTAGCCTACTTCTTAACTGATCTTTAGTATTTGTAAAAATATTATGATCAGATGTTAATGACGGTAGTTGTTGACATTGAATTGGCGCCTTTGGCTTTCAAAGTAAAAAAGTAAATAGTGTTGAATAATTTCGGCGGGCTGGTTAGAACCACGATAGCTCAATTGGAAGAGCACCTGACCCGGTATGTCAGAAGGGTGCAGGTTCAAATCCTGCTTGTGGAAATTTTTTCAACATTGTGTTTTTGTAATGTTTATTTATGTTAAGATGTTGGTTTTCCTAAAATAAGTTAAAATTAAAAAGTGGTGGCTGTCGATGGACGCTTGCGACATCAAGTTATCCTATTGTCAATAATTATATTGGCCAGGCCACGCTGTTGTGGACTTTTAAAAATAATAGATTCAATGGTCAGGTACGTTTTTAGCGTCACGTTGTGAATCCATATCGGCTCGCCTACCTGCACGGCCTCGGCCACCTGGTGCGTGCGGCAGCAGGCCTGCTTGAGGCAGACGAGCGTGCCGCACAGCAGGCACACGGACGCCTCCTTGGGCACGGCGCCGCACTGCGCGCACACGCGCTCGTGGTAGTACGTGAACAGGCGGTCGTAGTCGCGCGGCAGCGCCAGCAGCGCCGGCTGCGCCCAGCGCACGTGCAGCGACCGCAGCAGCCGGCGCACCTGCGTCAGGGAACGACCTCAGCTATAGTAGACTACACTACAGATGCCACGAATACCAAATACCGAATATTCAGCTACATACTCGGCCGAAGCGCCGAATGTTCGGCAAAAAATGTGCATTTCGCGCGCGACATGTTACGACTTGTAGGGACCGTATTTGTTTCATGTCCATGTAGATCGCGTCACGACACGCATAATTTGCTACATTTTGTGTTAAAATATCACCCTTACAAATGATGGTCAGCAAACGCAAAAGTGCATCCAATCCTGACCAAATTTTCTAAGTTTTATCTATTGTCTCCTGGCAATAGTGTATATAATGAGAGACTATTTTCAGAAGCCGTTATTATTGATAAAGAAAAGCGCAATCGTTTGCTATCAACAAATGCTTAAATACTTTTTTCATTTATCATTAATTCAAAATTTACTTTTGATACTCGTAGTAAAATCTACAAGTATGAGATGTATTAAAGTTTTATTTTATGTATGAAAATTAACCATTTGTGATTAAAATAATATATCTTTTTAAAAAATGTTTTTTTTTTACCATAATTTGGTATTCGGCCAAATATTAAAAAAAGAAGCCGAATACCGAATAGTAGCCGAATATTCGTAGCATGTCTAGTAGACCAATTGAATGCTGTGATGTTTGGGTGTGTATATGCCCTTCTCTGGTAAAGTGTAGAAAATGCTAAATGTATGTAATTGTTTTTTTTTTGCATTAACTCATGAATGGCGGCGGAAAAACATGTAAGAAGATAAAAGTAGCACTTAGGTGTACCTATTTAATTAATGTTTAATACTACTTATGCTTGTATGCGCTTTTAAAATTAGTTCTATATTGATATTTAAGATCATATCAAATTCTTTTTTACTAAGAAATTCTTCATTCAAGGCACAGAACGCGATTAGTTATAGCAATTTCGTATGATAATTGTCTTTACTAATGTTCATGTCCATTAATACGTTAGTGCGGTAACTCGAGAACAGCAATGGTGTTCGGCTAACTTGTGGCTGGGTACAGGGCAGGAATGCCATTACACATTTACAGAAACCAATAAACATGCACACTCGCTTAGGCCTAATGCGCCGTACTCGTAGAACAAGGGTATGGTGGCCCGCTTAACACGCGCGACATACCAAGCTATATAGCCAAGGTCCTAGTATTATAGAAGCGGCCGCCACTTCGTCAAGGAGGAAGCCGGACTACGATCGATGTCCGGTCTCATTCGCCAAGCGATTCATCCGTGATGAGTCGATTGGCGAATGGGCCCGGAGATACGATGCGGGGACGACGGCCTCCGTGACGAAGGTGTTCTTTCCGAATGCGGCGCATGCATACAAGTTAGTGAGAAAAATTAAGCCAACTGGGGTGTTAACGCAGGTAATGACGGGGCACGGTGGGTTCTCCTCGTACTTGAATCGCTTCAAGTGCAAGGACAACCCATCGTGCATCTGTGACCCCGAACAGGAGGAAACAGTCTTGCACATCATTACGGAATGCCCAGTCCACGAGTATGAAAGAATGAAGTATGAAAGAAAGATAGGTATGAATGTAAATAAGGAAAATATCGCAAAAATAATATGTAATAAGCACACTAGGCCGTCACTTTTGGAGCTTTGCGTCAGCATCGCTTCAAAAGTGATAAAGAGAAATAGGACTTAGCTTAGACTCATGTTCTCACCGGTATAAAGTAGTAACTTAGTAGTATACCAGGATCAACAAAGTTGAAGCAGTCTTATGAAAATGGTCAAAATTATTAACATAATGTATTTGTGTTGTGTGTTGTGTTTGTGTATTATGTGTGTAATGCGTATAATGTGTATTAGCGAGTAAGTGGAATATTGTAATAGTATAAGATAGTAATAAGAAATAGAAATAAAAGATAGGGCATTGTAAATGCAAGAAAAATGGAACAGAGGAATCTGAAAGTAAGGCTAAGAGATAGGATTATATGAAAGAAAATGTAATAGATATAAGTAGGGAAATAAGGACAGAGTAGATAGGGCACTTATCGTGCAAAATGGAAAGCTATTATACAAAGATTATATAAGATTAGATTAGAATAGAAAGTAGTAGATAGGCCACAATCGTGGCAAGGAAATGGAGGCATAAAGCCACGATATACGATAGGATATACAACATCTCCGACTTGAGCCACGTCGGGGGACAAGAATCTAAAACAAAAAAAAAAAAAACAAAAAAAAAAAAAGTATTATAGAAGCGCCCTCGGATTTTATTTTACTTTTTATTTTTAAGTGTTTATTGCTGAAATACAGTGAAAAGCCTTTCCGGTAGCATATTGGTCTGAGTGGATTGCGTATTGCGGATTGCGGATTGCGGATTGGTGGCTGGGCATGGGCACGGGCACGGGCACTGACCACGAGCTGTCCGCGCGCGGCGGCGGCGCCGAGCTGGCGGGCCCAGGCGCGCGCGGCGGTGGCGGCGCTGGCGGCGCCGGCGTGCGCGGGCCACAGCGCCTGCGCCGCCGACCAGTCCGCCCACTGCATGCCATCCGTCACCAGCTCCAGGTAGTACGCCAGCCGCACGAACTCCTGCCGCGGCGTCTGCACCTCCGGCAGCGACCCGCCGAACAGGTGGTGCCGCAACAACGCGCACACGCGCATCAACGGGAGCAGCAGCTCCTGCGAGTGTCAAATAAACAAATATCTTTTTTATTATTATTTGCTACGAACACTTTTTCGCTTATCCCTTCTTTCGAGTTTGAGAATTTGAACCGACGACTTATTCTCACGCTATGATATCGATTAAGAGTGGTGATTTTTCTCCTATTCGAGGTCGCCGGTAACTTATTTTTGCCACCGAAAACTATCGAACGATAAAAGTGTGTAAATAATCAATTTTGAAAATAAATGCGAAAAATATATATTTTATAAAGTGTATGTATTTAAAGTCACTTTAAATTTTGAAATCACCGGTGACATCCTATATTCGCCCTTTTGTTTTTAGAAAAAACACCACTCTTTTACATTAACGTTAGTTTTTTAAGTACATAATGGTGAAAGTATTGACGTATCAGCCCTTATCAGCCAATGTCTTCTTATAACGAACTTGCTAACCAATTTTCCAGTATTAAAAAACACTAGAATTCGTAATTAGTCAGCGTAAGTAATAGATCAAAATCCCACGGCCGCCAAACATTACTTATTTAAAAACGTTTTTGAAAGTTCGTTCAAGAAAAGCGTTTTTTATAGCGCCTGGCGTAAGTTACCACCGACGGGATATGTCTAACAGTACTGATTACTTTTCTAACAATATTTTCTAAAACATACATATAAACCAACGCTGAGACTTAAAAGTGAATAATGTTTTTGCGTATCTTTAGCACCCTGTACTTTGCGTTTATAAACGCGAGCTATTTAAATGAATCGTTGTATGTCACACCTGCAGCTGCGGCTCTAGCGGCGGCTGCGGCGGCGCCTGCCCCGCAGCAGGCCCGTCCTCGGTGAACAGCTCTGAGCCCGCCAGCGCGCCGAGCAGCAGCCGCGCGGCCGCCCGCAGCCCGCCGCCCGCCCCGCTACCCGCGCCGCTACCCGCCCCGCTCGCGCTCATGGCCGCGCGCCCCTCCGCGGTGGTGCTCGCGATGAATTGACACACTATTTGGTAGTAGGTCAGCGCGTATAGAGCGCGCACTATGCATGTGAAGTGTTCTGTAAATAAACATTATAATATCTAGTCAATTACTTACATTATGATATTTTACACTGACCAAATAACACAATTACTTTAAATTTGTTTTGAATCCGTATTTAAAAGTCTACTCTACACACTCGAAACAGCTATAAATGCGATATTAATGAAAACATAAATGTATCCAAAACTCGAGTAAACATGTTAGTTCACCGAAAAACAAATGCTCGCACCGGAAATCGACTACAGCCGGCAGTGTCACCACGGCGACATCTACAAATATAATAGGGTCTGGTGTCAGAAAGTGTTCTTCCTAATTGTGTATCATAGTCACAATTCAATATTGACATCGCCCATATGAGACAAATTCAATGTCAACAACTACCGTCATTATTTCGCAACAAAACAAAAACATTTTATAAACAGCTTGCCTACTTCTTAACTGGATCTTGAGTATTTGTAAAAATATTATGATCGGACGTTAATGACGGTAGTGTTGACATTAAATGGGCGCCTTTGGCTTTCAAAGTAAAAAAGTACATAGTGTTGAATAATTTCGGCGGGCTGGTTAGAACCACGATAGCTCAATTGGAAGAGCACCTGACCCGGTATGTCAGAAGGGTGCAGGTTCAAATCCTGCTCGTGGAATTTTTTTCAATATTTGTGTTTTTGTAATTTGTTTCGCAACAAAATTCGCGTTAAATTTATATAAACAAAACAAAAACATTTTACACTAAGAGTAATTTATAAGAAACGTGTCCAATGTACTTAAGAATTATTATATTAACAACAATCACTCAAAAACTATAAAACGACCCTAATTCACAAACACGCAAATAACGCCGACTCGAAGGACCAAACAACATTGACCAAAAACACTCACGCATATCCAGATGCGGTGGATGCGGCGGCGCCAACAACAGCAGCTGCAGCAACAACGCCACCGGGTCTCGCAGCAGCAGCGGCACAGGGCGTGCGGCGTTGCCCCCGGCCGGCACCGGCGCGGAGCTGGTGCCGCTGATGCTGCCGCTGCCAGCCGCTTCGTCGTCGTCGCAGGGCACCAGCGCCGTCCAAGTGTCCGCGGCGCCGAACTCGGCGCCCGCCGCTTCTAAGGCGCGGACGTGTGCGCCCGCCACCACCATTAAGGGGACTGCAACAATACTAAGGGTTAGAACCTGTACTGATTTCATCATCATTACCTACTCATTTTGCCCCACTGCTGGCGCACGAGCCTTGCCTATAGATGAATAGGGAGAACGAGCTATAAACCACCACGCGGGCCCAGTGCGGGATGTTAATTGTTAAGGACTGCTAATGCAGTCCGGGCCAACGGCTACTGACGTAGCTTAAGTAAAAGACGTTTAGTGATGACTGTAAAAAGAGTTTCCTTTTGGATTGTAAAGTGTTAGCTATACGGGCACAGTTAATAAATAGGTAGCACAACATTTTTAAACGGTAAAGTTGGCATTTTGCAACTGTTAATATTTGCGATGAGATTACAATATACATATTAGAAAGACGGGTATCATTCAAACTAAGAAATCAATTGAAATGGTAATATGTACTAGCTCGCATTCGAGGTTTAAGTCCACTAGAGGCGCTATGAACGTAAAATTTTTAATAACGTATAATATTGCTGTCGGCAAAAAAGGCGTGACGTCACTCATAGACACATTAATTACGTGGCTTGTTCCGAAGTGTGCGCAGTCCTCGACTTGAGCTCGCAGCTAACCTCACAGTCGCCACGAAGTTTGTATCGCAGTATACAAGCTCGCATTCTAAGTTCGTGCGCAGTGCGTACTAGCGACTACACGAAGATGAAGATTGCCGCTGGCAACGTTGCATTAGGCCAGTACTTTAGAAGAGTTTTCATACAAATTTTACTATTTAAAAAATAAAAATAAATATCTTTTTCGTTTAATCAACTCATTAAAAACGAAACTAAAAAAAACCGACAATATCGGTTTTAAAAATACAAAATCGAAATAAAACCGGTTTAACTTTTTGTAACTCACCGATGCACTCGTTGCGCGGCTTGTACCGCGGCGGGGGGTGGGACACGAGGGTGCCGCCGCGCTGCACCAGCTCGCACTCCAGGTTGGTGCGCACCAGCGACGCCACGAACGTGAAGATGGCCGCCGGCGACGTGCCGTACCGCTGCCGGAGCTTGCTGCCCGCCATTGACGTCATGTCCTCCATCGCTTTGCCCATCGCTTCGGACAGTCGACTCGGACTCTGATCAAACGGGAATAAAGTGTGGTTAATTCAAATTAAGAGTGAACACAGTTTGTACACAAATACAAAACACATGCCCCAATCCCATGTTGATCTGGGACTTAAAAATAATATGCCATCTGTGTTAATTTCCTAGCATGTCGTAAAAAAGACTAAAGGAATATGGAGGTTGTGATGGTTTTTTTATTGTGTAGCCGATGGCCTAACTGACCTATCACTACTTTTATAATTTTCCACATAAACCCATACTTTTTCATTAAATGTTGTCAAAGTAGCTCGCTGCTGTTTGAACACTGTTTTCCTCCTCGGCGGTTACAGGCGTGACGCTATGTACGTATGTATGTACAAAACATGCGGTCGCACACGAAATGATCCTCTGTTCGTGTGCGCGTGTGTATATGTCTCTAATTGCTGTTTGGACTCTGTTTACCCCCTAGGGGATAACAGGCTTGACGCTTTTCTATGTATGCAAGTAAGTCACATGTGTGTGCGTGTACACATGTCTCTGTCTGCTGTTTGGACTCTGCTTACTCCTCGGGGATCCCAGGCGTGACGCTATGTATGTTTGTGGCTAAAACACATGTGCGTGTGCGTGTGTTTGCGTGTATATGACTTACCGGAGGCGGTACGCGCGTCCTAGCATACCTGCTGATATAGCCATTTGCCGGTACACGGGGCAAAAGAACTCGCCGCGGGCCACGAGCAGATTGTGGCCGAACGTGTAAGTGTGTGTATGACCCAATCTGCTATTTCGAGTTGGCTTACCTCCTTGGGGATAAGGACCGTGACGCTATGTATGTAAAACAGATGCGGGTGCACAGGGAGCAGGTCTCCGTTCGTGCGTGCGTGTGTGTGTGTGTGTGTGTGTGTGTGTGTGTGTGTGTGTGTGTTTCTGTGTGTATATGTCTCTATCTGCTGTTTGGATTTTGCTTACTTCTACAGTCGTGAGTGGTGACGCTATGTGTGTTTGCGTGTATATGACTCACCGGTGGAGGCGCGCGCGTCCTCAGCATCGCAGCTATGTCAGCGGCGAGGGTTGCGTGGTCCCGCGGCGGGCGATGCGGATGCTGCCGCGGCGCGGGCGGCGGCGGCGCTCGCGGCAGCACGGTGTTGGCCAGTTGCCGGCACACGGGGCAGAGGAACTCTCCGCGGTCTACGTGCAGGTTGTGGGGCCGCTGCGGCGCCGCCAGCGAGCGCAGGTACAGCTGCAGGCAGCGGAGGTGCACGTGGTGGCCGCAGGAGGCCGCGTGCACGCCGCCCTCCCAGCCCACGTTCACGCTTAGCAGCCACGACTCCTGGACAAATCATTATGATTTATTAATCACTCGCTGGAATTGGGTAATCAGATAGTTGCGCGCAGAGTGCTGACCGATTTGTGTATTTATTTGTAACGAGAAACAGTAGCAATTAATTACTCATTGAAGCAACATCTTCTTATCATTTTATCACCGTCGATTAATTTTGGGACAGTTTCGGGACTCTGTAACAAATATCAACCATCGGTAACAAATCGTTTATGTTGGCGGTAAACAGACCGTACAATATCTGATAATTCAATTTACAATACCAGTAGCCTCCCCGTCCGACTCAATTACGTTGAAGCCGGAACACCGGTGGTTGCTTATGAGGATCGGGCTGTACCACTGACCTGGTCGAAGTGCGCGTGCAGGTCGTCGTGCAGCCGGTAGTGGTGGTGCTAGGGCGGTGTCGTGTTGCGTGTATCGCGTGGAGGTGTGGCTGTACCGCTGACCTGGTCGAAATGCGCGTGCAGGTCGTCGTGCAGCCGGTAGTGGTGGTGCTAGGGCGGTGTCGTGTTGCGTGTATCGCGTGGAGGTGTGGCTGTACCGCTAACCTGGTCGAAGTGCGCGTGCAGGTCGTCGTGCAGCCGGTAGTGGTGGTGCTAGGGCGGTGTCGTGTTGCGTGTATCGCGTGGAGGTGTGGCTGTACCGCTGACCTGGTCGAAGTGCGCGTGCAGGTCGTCGTGCAGCCGGTAGTGGTGGTGCTAGGGCGGTGTCGTGTTGCGTGTATCGCGTGGAGGTGTGGCTGTACCGCTGACCTGGTCGAAGTGCGCGTGCAGGTCGTCGTGCAGCCGGTAGTGGTGGTGCTAGGGCGGTGTCGTGTTGCGTGTATCGCGTGGAGGTGTGGCTGTACCGCTGACCTGGTCGAAGTGCGCGTGCAGGTCGTCGTGCAGCCGGTAGTGGTGGTGCTAGGGCGGTGTCGTGTTGCGTGTATCGCGTGGAGGTGTGGCTGTACCGCTGACCTGGTCGAAGTGCGCGTGCAGGTCGTCGTGCAGCCGGTAGTGGTGGTGCTAGGGCGGTGTCGTGTTGCGTGTATCGCGTGGAGGTGTGGCTGTACCGCTGACCTGGTCGAAGTGCGCGTGCAGGTCGTCGTGCAGCCGGTAGTGGTGGTGCTAGGGCGGTGTCGTGTTGCGTGTATCGCGTGGAGGTGTGGCTGTACCGCTGACCTGGTCGAAGTGCGCGTGCAGGTCGTCGTGCAGCCGGTAGTGGTGGTGCTAGGGCGGTGTCGTGTTGCGTGTATCGCATGGAGGTGTGGCTGTACCGCTGACCTGGTCGAAGTGCGCGTGCAGGTCGTCGTGCAGCCGGTAGTGGTGGTGCTAGGGCGGTGTCGTGTTGCGTGTATCGCGTGGAGGTGTGGCTGTACCGCTGACCTGGTCGAAGTGCGCGTGCAGGTCGTCGTGCAGCCGGTAGTGGTGGTGCTAGGGCGGTGTCGTGTTGCGTGTATCGCGTGGAGGTGTGGCTGTACCGCTGACCTGGTCGAAGTGCGCGTGCAGGTCGTCGTGCAGCCGGTAGTGGTGGTGCTAGGGCGGTGTCGTGTTGCGTGTATCGCGTGGAGGTGTGGCTGTACCGCTGACCTGGTCGAAGTGCGCGTGCAGGTCGTCGTGCAGCCGGTAGTGGTGGTGCTAGGGCGGTGTCGTGTTGCGTGTATCGCGTGGAGGTGTGGCTGTACCGCTGACCTGGTCGAAGTGCGCGTGCAGGTCGTCGTGCAGCCGGTAGTGGTGGTGCTAGGGCGGTGTCGTGTTGCGTGTATCGCGTGGAGGTGTGGCTGTACCGCTGACCTGGTCGAAGTGCGCGTGCAGGTCGTCGTGCAGCCGGTAGTGGTGGTGCTAGGGCGGTGTCGTGTTGCGTGTATCGCGTGGAGGTGTGGCTGTACCGCTGACCTGGTCGAAGT
Organism: Eudonia truncicolella; assembly: GCA_949315975.1. Taxonomy (NCBI): domain Eukaryota; kingdom Metazoa; phylum Arthropoda; class Insecta; order Lepidoptera; family Crambidae; genus Eudonia; species Eudonia truncicolella. Next base: position 16,869,287 of record OX438835.1, on the reverse strand, counting down.
GCGCGTGCAGGTCGTCGTGCAGCCGGTAGTGGTGGTGCTAGGGCGGTGTCGTGTTGCGTGTATCGCGTGGAGGTGTGGCTGTACCGCTGACCTGGTCGAAGTGCGCGTGCAGGTCGTCGTGCAGCCGGTAGTGGTGGTGCTAGGGCGGTGTCGTGTTGCGTGTATCGCGTGGAGGTGTGGCTGTACCGCTGACCTGGTCGAAGTGCGCGTGCAGGTCGTCGTGCAGCCGGTAGTGGTGGTGCTAGGGCGGTGTCGTGTTGCGTGTATCGCGTGGAGGTGTGGCTGTACCGCTGACCTGGTCGAAGTGCGCGTGCAGGTCGTCGTGCAGCCGGTAGTGGTGGTGCTAGGGCGGTGTCGTGTTGCGTGTATCGCGTGGAGGTGTGGCTGTACCGCTGACCTGGTCGAAGTGCGCGTGCAGGTCGTCGTGCAGCCGGTAGTGGTGGTGCTAGGGCGGTGTCGTGTTGCGTGTATCGCGTGGAGGTGTGGCTGTACCGCTGACCTGGTCGAAGTGCGCGTGCAGGTCGTCGTGCAGCCGGTAGTGGTGGTGCTAGGGCGGTGTCGTGTTGCGTGTATCGCGTGGAGGTGTGGCTGTACCGCTGACCTGGTCGAAGTGCGCGTGCAGGTCGTCGTGCAGCCGGTAGTGGTGGTGCTAGGGCGGTGTCGTGTTGCGTGTATCGCGTGGAGGTGTGGCTGTACCGCTGACCTGGTCGAAGTGCGCGTGCAGGTCGTCGTGCAGCCGGTAGTGGTGGTGCTAGGGCGGTGTCGTGTTGCGTGTATCGCGTGGAGGTGTGGCTGTACCGCTGACCTGGTCGAAGTGCGCGTGCAGGTCGTCGTGCAGCCGGTAGTGGTGGTGCGCGGCGGCGGTGTCGTGTTGCGCGGCGAGGCGCGTGCGTTCAGCCTCGGAGAGGGCGAGGCGCGCGTCGCCGCTGCCGTGCCGCCGCCGGTGACCCAGCACGGACGTCGACTGCACACACACACACACACACACACACACACACACATGAGGCTAAGTTTTAACGTCTTAAGTTCTCAAAACAATACAAATACTGGCTCCGAAAGAAGGATGTATTCCCAGTAGTTTTATTTATAAGATAAATTGTTGATAGACGTCACTATTGCTCAAACTAAATCGCGGTTTAAATAAGTAAATACAGCAATTTCAAAACAATTAACGGTTATAATCGCCACTCTTTCGGATTCTGAACTAAACATACTTAACTTTTAAAATAGTTTTCTTGCTTCAATGATGTACAGTAATTGAAAAAATAAATTCAATTAACTGTAATGAATGCAACAATGATTGTCTTTTATAAATTGACAGTTCTGTCAAAATGGAATTCCTAGCACGCGATAGCAAAAAATTGGGATCCTTTAAACGAGGTATGTATGAAGAAGCAACGCAATTTGTGTTGGTCAGCATAGTGACAATGGCTTGTGAGAAACAATTCCGCTCCACTAGCTGTCCTCCTATCTGGACACCGCTACTGTACACAATTTTATAGTAATATTAAAATATCTTATCTTATCTTATCTAAAACAAAGCAACGATTTGAGAAGCACGCTAGAGTTTACCTGCAGCAGCACAACAGTGCCAATAGGGTCGTGGTGCGTAGCGGGCGCAGTGGTGTTACAAATGGCGCAGTCGTAGTGTCGCTCGGGCGCGTCGTCGGCGTCCCAGTCCATGTGGTCGGCGGCGGCGGCGGCCTCTACGTGGGATAAGAACTGCTGCTGGCGGCGCGCGAACTCGCGCATCACGGCTGCCTGGCGCTCGCGAGCGCGCCGCGAACGTTCTTCTTTTTCGCGACGTTCTCTGTGAGGTGAGGAAGCGGAATGTTATAGCGGTGTTGAAGTGTTCATTGTTTTTAGCAGTAGTTAAGATATGTTTTCTATAACGTAAATACACACTATCGATGAGAAATCTAATCAAGAAGTCAAAGTCAATAATAAATAAACAAAAATGTATTGTAACTTCGTTATTAACTTATTGTAACTCAACGACGATAGTCAAACGATTGTTATTAATTAAGAATAATTTAAAAATTAAAATTACAATTATTATTATTTGGTTATTCGTTGCATAATCGTGGTATTTATTAAATTATGGTATTTATTTTGATCGCAAGTGCTGTTCCCTGGTGTCCTCTTTTTTAGGTTTCCACGGAAGATCAGCGTCCGGACACCTTTGGTGTTCTCACAAATGCTGAGTGCATACCTTTTTTGTGTCACTTTTTTTTTTTTTAATTCTATTCAATTTGTATTTTATTTCATGTATTACTATGTAACATTGAATAAATAATTTTTCATTTCATTTAATTTCAAAATTAATATTTAGGTCACAGAGCCCAGACCGTTATTACTGTACAGAATTTCCTTTTCATTCCTTCGGCTTTATCATCACACCATCTAGTGAGACGAAAGTCAATAGCTGCTCTGTTATGAAATAAATGGAGAGGTTGCGTAATTTTTTTGTGAAAACTTTATTTGCCTATAGATCATACTTTGTGTAGTACAAATCTATACAATTATTAATTACTTCATGCCCCTTTTTAAACATATTGCGCGCTTGTTAGTCCCGTTTTTACGAGTATATAATTGTTTTTTTATTTAGTTGTTTTAGCAGTCGGGTTTTTTGTTTTATTTAAATAATTTGGTTGTAGTTTACTTTGCAAAACTATATGTTTGAAATACAAACTTATAGTTTTGCAAAATAAACCATCAAGCATTTCAGAACCACAGTCAAGACTACTAATAGCTAACCCGGATGTCACTCCCTCAGTCAAAACAAATCTAACGACATTTCTTATGATAAAATCCACTATGCCGTTTGGGCTATAAGGTGTGCCAAAGAAACAGACATACATACATACATACACTCGAAAAACATAACCCTCCTTCTGCCGCAGTCTGGTAAAAAAAAATATAAATCAGTCTTTCTAATGACGGTCGAATTTCGACCACTAAGCGACTTCTTATTAAAATAATATGTGCTTTGTTTCTTATATATAATGCATAATAAAATAAATAGTAATAAGTAACCTGGCGCGCTGCTCGGCCTGCCGCTCGCGCTGGTTGGGCCACAGCGTGTGCCGCACGTGCTGCACGGCGGCGGCGCAGCGCGCGTCCAGCCGCGCCAGCGCGCGCAGCACCTGCCCGATGAAGTGGGGGCCGTCACCTGCACACGCACGCACAGTCATTCAATTTGCGCATTCAATTTATTTAAATTAAAGTAAACCATCTTTTTATAACAAAATGGAGTAGTCATCATTCAATTACACAAAAAAAAACATACAGTTAATAACAAAACTGAGTAAGAATCGGGTAAGAATATGTATATTATGTAATGTGATAAAAATTTAACTGCTAATAGTAAAAATCTTTTTAGTACGCGGCGACTCGAACACATAGATTTTGAACTTACACATTTGAGAACGCTTAATATTTTATGATCAAAAAGTGTATTGTCTACTCGATTAATATCCGTTGATCTCGAAAAAGCTATATATATTTTTATCAATTAATTCACCGATGGGTTCGTCTGTCTCCGGCGCCGGCTCCTCCAACGAGAAAGAGTCCAGTTTGCCGGACATCTGCGAATGCAGCTTCATGAGCAGCGAGATGATGGACTCGTTGACGGGAATGGACTCGTCGCCTTGTGGGCTGTGCACCTGCACCTGCGCGCTGGTGGACGGCTGGGGTCCTGGTCTACGCGCCACCACGCACCATTCCGACGACGAATCTGGACATAAAACGCATTGTTATCGCACACTATATAGGATATGGGGGATATATCGATGTAAAATACACGTATAATTGTCACAAAATACAGGCAGAGGATGATTACGACAAAGCACGTTTTCAAATGATCTTGCAAGGTGTGGTGTCACTCCAAAAGAGGCTAGCGGCACACTGGCGGGCACGGCTGCGGTGGCTCGTGCGCTTTTTTAACGCTACAAATGACTGTTAAAAAAGTTTTTTTACGTAGATTAGCAAACTTTACTCAAACGAGACTAATATGGTCGCACTAAACAATATAACTTCTTATTTTTCTTACAACTACATAACAAATATTAAACTTATACGTGAAGGTGGGACAACAAATTATGGCGTGCATAAACACTTTTTACGTAACTCGAAAACGTAGTTGGCTCATTAATCTCATATTATAAAAAAAAGTAAGATCCTTGGGGAAAGCTTTTGTCCAGAAGTGGACAATTATGATGATGATGATGAATTAAAAGAGTAATCGAAGAACTTAGCTTAAAAACATTTGCTTTTAATTGCACAGTACACACGCCTGCACATCAAGTCTGATGACACAGACTGCAAAATTTCCTCAATGGGTGTTCAAAACCCTTTTGATACTATATTATATAATAATAATAATAATAATACGTACGTAATAATATTGTTGTTATATTATGCAAAATAATACAAGTCAATATTTGTGACGTCTTTATTCATTCCAACAGATCTTACAAGATGGCGGCGCGGATTGGTTTCTAAATCGCGCTATCAACATTTCATATCAGAATGTATAGTCATTTGAGTTCAAATAAAGTTGTACCTACTATAGAGCAAAAGTACTCTAAGCGGTTATATTTTCAACCCTATTAGTATTTACACACAGTTCAAGGTATATCATTTAACGATAGGCTTTAAATTTTAAGCTTTACGTATATGGCATATGGTTGAAAATTTATTGACGATTTTTTTTAGTTTTAGAAAGGTTAATGTGCAGGCGTCTGTACATCATACCACAACACAAAAATGCGCAAAGTATTGCTGCTTGGCGGCAATAATAAGTATAAATGTGAACCAGAACATAATGTTAGAACAGTACCTAGATGCGGCGGGTCGGGCTCGGCGATGGCGAGCGCGAGCTGCGGCTCGTCGTCCATGGCCATGTGCAGGTCGTCGGCGAGCGGCGTGAGCGGCGTCAGCGGCTCCAGCGACGCGAGCGGCGCCAGCGCCAGCGCCTGCCGGTCGCCCACGTCCTGCCACAAACACCACTGCTAAGGTTCACTCACACGGGGTTGACCATCTCACGAGTCAGCACAGCGTTATTTTTTTATTATTTAGGGTTTACAAATTTATATGCGTTGAACTGTAAATAGATTTATAGCTTCTTTACAACTAGGCATGCTGAAAAAACAATAATGGGCAAACTTATAATATAATAGGTTGGGGAAACAATTTCTTCGCATTTTTTCAGAAAATTCAAAACATTTTTAATATAGTTTGTTTACATTTAACTAATGTATGTAGGTCCCATTTTGTTCGTTAACTTATTGCCATCTTGTAGGTAGGGACATAATCCCATTGCTATAGAAATTTTGGGGTTTCTGATCAAAATACCGCGACAAGTGGTTTTGGCAGTCCTCTCGTGATGTTAACCTGACACTGCCTAAACAATTCTGAAGAGACCGAAACAGGTGGAAATCTGAAGGTGCAAGGTCAGGACTACACGGCGGATGCATTAACACCTCCCAGCCAAACTCTCTTAATTTTTGCTGACTGGCTAAAGATGTGAGGACTAGCGTTATCATGATGAAAAACCACGGTCAGAGTGTCGCCTTAATACTGAAACAAGCTATTTACAGATATTCGTAATTTATTACAATTATAACGAATCACAAAATAATCAATTCATTTCGATACGACTTGAACTATACAAACATCAATTCCCAGCTCTTCAGCTACGTCTTAACTACTGATATGCCGATCTTGCTCCACCTTTTCAAAAATGGCGTTCATTTTATCCGTAATAACCGTAATAATAGAGCGACGTGCATCTTTGACATCAAAATTTCCGGATTGAAAACGCTTAAACCAAATTTGTGCTACTCTCACAGACACTGCGCTAGGTCGCAAATTTTTTTCGCGGCTTGCGTTGCATTTTTACCTTTTTTGTAGTAAAATTTTAAAATGTATTGGATTTTTTCATTAGATTCACTCATCTAGACAGTAAGAAAAACAAATGAAAATCACACATTTTCCTAATTTGAATTTGGAATTATCTTCTTTAAAATTTAAACTTTTAGTGATACCAAAACCAGCCAGATACAAATAGTATAACCAAATAGATTTTATTACAAGTTCATACATACTATATGTGAAACTTTTTCCCCAACCTAATATTATAATAAAAAAAAAACATTGTAATTGCTATAAATACAAAAATACAAGCAATTTTATGTGTACTAAGACTACTATGAAATAAAAATATTTACGATCCGGGATTCGACAAATAAATTGGTAGTTTTAACCACTCTTAGTCTTGTCCATAGTTGTTTTAAATTTATATTAGAAATAATAATGTCTCACCCAGGGACATCCTAAATTTTCTCAAATATATAAATGTCTGAGTTGCTTTTCTTTTTTTTGTACCTAATGTTATACGTTATATATATTACACTTACCTCGAGAGCTCTCATCTGCGGAGCGTCGCCTCCTGCGTCTGATTGATCATCCGGCACTGAGTCCTCCCTCTGCACCATCTGATGTTCAAATATTTATTATGTTAAAGAATCCGATAATCATGTCATAAATCAAAAATCTTGGCACCTCCTCTTTTGGTTCATCATAGTTTACTATTATTGTTTAATCAGTTATAACTGTAAATCTATCACCGAATATAAGCATTCACTCTCAATTTTCGCTAATGAAAATAGGTAAAACTAACTTTTTTTTTAAATTATATTAAAAGGAGGCAAACGAGCAGGCGGGTCACCTGATGGGAAGTAATCACCGCCGCCCATAGACACCCGCAAAACCAGAGAAATCGCAGATGCGTTGCCGGCGTTTCAAAATATCACAGGTGCTACTGAAAACATTAAGAAAAAAGTTACCTGTAATGGCGGAGGCACGGCCAAGGCCGTGCTGGTGGCGGGCAGGGAGACGGATTTCGTTAGTGAAGGCAGTCTTGTAGTCTCTGATTCTGAAGGTTCCCATTCTGTGTCACCTGTTGATGACGGTTTTGTCAGATAAAGGATTTTAACTTTCATGCGTAATGCATACGCATACTTAGTAATGTAGGAAGGAAGCACTACAATGCTACCTAAATATTACCCTTGAAATTATTTTATAAAAATTTTGTTGTAACTAATTTGGCACATTGGCATACATTAAAAACAATAAGAAATAAAATTAAAATTATATTAGTAAAAAAATATATAAATATCAAAGGGCGACCTATCAATTAATTATCTCGTCGTACGTCGTTGGGGCGGCGCACACCGTAGCAATTTCATAATCTAGGGGGATTTAAGTCGAAATTCGAAATATCAACTTGATCTAAATGAGCAATTATAATTTTTTAGTATCTACTTACAATCATTGTATACTTGAAATTATTACAGGTATGTTAAATCAAAAAATAAAAAATGTTAAAGGTAGTACATACAATTCATCATTCAATTGACACCAAACAAACCATTTATTTGCGTGCATTCTTGCTTCGATTATTACACCGTGATAAAGCTAAATTAAAATTTTAATGTATCGGGAGCTGCTTTTTAAGAAGAGGGTTCTAGATACTATTCCAGAAAACAAGTCTCTAGCACACAGCGCGTCACTTTTGCTCTCCAGATGGCAGTACTTAGCGCTGAGGTATTTCCTGAAGGAAGAAAATGGCGTGGCCTTTCCGTTTTATCAAAAGTTTCATAGATTAGTGCTAAGAAAAGGTGTTACCCAGCAGAAGAAAGTGTAGAAGTTACGAAGAAAGGCACTCGCATTAGGTGATAAATAATCTAGTCAAATTGCTAACTATGCGACAAAAACTCGCCACATACATATTCACACAATTAAAAAAAAACTGATTTTTTCTATACTTACAAAAAAAAGTACATAAGTATATTTTTTTCTCAGAAACTATCACCTTATCGAAGAATTGTGTAAAACAAAATGTTTTTTGTATTACTATTATCTATACTGAAAAAAAAAATCTAAATTAAATTCGGACTTTTGATGCTGCGTCCAACTAAATTAAAAATGGGACCACCGTGCGGCGGGCGGCGTGGTGGTTTACTGCCCGTTCTCTATTATTTATTTATTTATTTATAAGCATGCGAGTCTGCTGGCTTACAGCTTGGGCCAAGACGCCAGCAAACTAATTATTACACTTAAATGCAATTTACAGTGTTAAAATTAATATACCTAAATAAAATTATGAAAATGTCAAATTATAATTAGAAATGTGAAAATGTCAAAAAAAATAAAAGTTTAAAAAAAATAATAATTACGGATTAAATACAAAAATAATTTAAATGTTACGAAGCTAAAATGTCTAATCATGCTAAATTAAATTCAAATAAATATAAATAATATTCCATTTCCGATACGTTTCTACATTACATACATTTCTGATTCTTAAAAATTAAAAAATGTCAAAACATAACAGATGAACAAAAATAATACTATTTACAGCAGCAGCAGCAGCAGCAGCAGCAGCTCTAGATCGCTCGTGCGTCAGCAACGGGGGAATGAGTTGGCAATGATGATGTACGTACTGTCGGAGTGGTAGTGCGCGGGCGTGGGCGGCGGCGCGGGCGCGCGCGGCGGGCGGGGCGCGCGCGGCGGCACGCCGGCCACCACGGTGCGCGCGTTGTCGCACAGCGCCGCGCCCGCGAACGCGCCCAGCAGCGGCACGCCGCGCACCAGCGCCGGGCCCTCGCCCTCCGCCACGCACATGTCGCCCTGTGCCGGGGAAACATATTCTTTATATTGATCGTTTCTTAAGCAGCGGTTTGCGCGTACGAGTAAAACACTGTACTTGCGTGTTTTCATATCGCCAATTTATTTTAAGTATGGCAGCTCGATATTTATTTTAATACAATTTTTTTAGATACGTTTATAATTTGAACACAACCCTAAAAAGTAAAAAGTAAGAAAAATACACACTTATTAAAAGCAACGTTGCACCGAAGCGAAGCTGGCACGTGGAGGCTATCTGAACCCGGTATTCAATAAAAATGACACTTTTGAATAGTAAAAAGGATGGTCTGTGGGCTCCCGTGCACTGACCGCGTTGAGGTGCGCGCGCTCGGCCTCCAGCTCGGCGCACACCCGCAGCAGGTAGACGCAGAGCGCGAGCACGTGGTCGGGCGGCGCGTGCGGCGCGGCGCCGGGCTCGCTGCCGCCGCCGCGCCGGTGCACGCCGCGGTGCAGCACGCACAGCAGCGCGCCGTGCAGCACGCCTGGGTACCACGTTTTTTTAAATTAATAATTAAAAATGTCTAAAACCTGAACGGATGGTCCGATTTTGATGATTAAAGTGTCAATCGAAAGAAAATATATTAATTTGTTATAAAAAATAATTAGGTGGCGGAAATAATTATGAATACCAAATATTTCTGTAATTTTACAAATAAAATGTATGAAAGTGGTACATTTTTATTTATTCATTATGTTACGCAATCAATTACGCGTTTAATAAAATAACCGCATATCAATATCTTCTATAGTTCCAAAGTTATTGAACAATACGGTGCCGGTGCGATGCTTTTTACGCGTAATTGATTGCGTAACATAATGTATAAATAAAAATGTACCACTTTCATAAATTTTATTTATAAAATTACAGAAATACTAAAAAAAAATATTTTAAAACTTAGGGCTATTATGGTATACTTACATAATTATTTTCCGCCATCTTATTATTTTTTTTATATCAAATTAATATTTTTTCTTACGATTGACACCTTAATCATCAAAATCGGACCATCCGTTCACGTTTCAGACATTTTTAATTATTTTTTAAGGAAGTGACGCCATCTCTGTTCCTAAGGGATGAAACTTTCACTACTGCGGGTGAAATCGCTTATTTTGGTCCCCACTATCGCTGTGCAAAGCGGCTTGCTTCCATCACTAAGTGCAGATTTTTTTTTCATAAGACCTAGTACTATCTGAAGATGTTTCGATTACATGACATAAGAAACCTTTTTAAAGTTTATAGTTTCTCGCAAAAAACCAGTTACTTTATTTTGTTTTATTTGCCAAACTCATACACTACACACATGACTACATCCTGACAATATAAAGTAAGACAAATCCGTTTACCTGAAGCACAAAGGGCACGCGGATCCCCGGCGGCGGCCGGCGCGGGCGCCGGGGGGCGTAGGGGAGGCCACAGCGCGCCGCCTCCCGCTGCGCCGGGCCCCACGGCTCCCCCCGCTGCCCCGGACCCCGCAGCTCCCCCCACTGCCCCAGACCCCACGGCTCCACCCCTTGCCGCCGCGGACCCCACTTCTCCACCCCCCACCGCGGACCCCGCGTCACTCCCCGCAGCCGCAGACTCCGCGCCCGCCGACGCCGAGCTCTCGGGTGGTGATGATACTTCCCCAGCTGTCTTTTGTTTCTCGCGAACACTGCGAAATACATTTGATGGTGAGGTCCTTAACCGCCTTTATGATCTAGCTGGTAGACCACCAGTTTTCTAGCGGGTCAGGCTACATAATGGCAAAGCGTTTCCCTGCTGTGATATTATACATTTTCTATTTTATATTATACATTTTCTACATATAAGGACTCTTTCTCATAGATCATGTTGTATTCTTTTATGTGTTAAGATGCACCCACACCGCAGTTTGTACGTTAGTTTACGTAAGTAAACATTAAGTACAAAGCCACATGTTGAAACCCATTACACTTGGATATGTTACTTCTTCCTCCTTTTCAAGAGCTATGAAGCGACTTGCTGTCGCCGCAATTGAATTCGGTTTCAGCTTAACATGAAATGGGTATTAAAAACATTTTTAAACATGAAACCGTTAATGTTAAATGTAAATAGAATGTTGCGCCGTCATGCACTTTTAGTTCGTCAATCGCTCGCATTTTGCGCTATCGCAGCGTTCTACGTTCCGTAATACGAATATGTGTTTAGTAGCGATAAATTGTAAATTTGCCGATTGCGACTGTCACTCAAAGATCGATAATAAGCCTGCCGCTCGGTACTCACTAGGCGGAGAACCTCTCCATGGAGGAGTGGAAGTCGCGGCGGTGCACGGCGCGGCGCAGCACGTGCAGCGGGTCGTAGTACTGCTCCCACACGACCGGCTGCGGCACGAACAGCCCCTGCTCCAGGTTCTCAGAGCCCTTGGGCGGCGGCCGGTACGTGGACACCTGACATACAATTCACATTACATATTTAAAAAAACACTTAATACTATAATTTATTTTATTTATTTATTTATTCTATATTTATTTCATAATTCTAATTATATTCTTATTACCACAATATAGTTTGTCCTTTCTTTTTCATAACTTTATATGAATCTATATTTAACAAATCAAAACCTGTTGAGCTACTTGTATTTCTGAAAGTGCTCGAATAGTTTATTTGCCAATGCAATGCTTGCTTCAGCGAAACAATACTATAACAAAATAAGTAAATGTCAATGACATCGCTAATAGTGATGACAAAACATTGAACAAACGACAAGGATGGATCGAGTAGCTGTTTGGTACTTACCTCCTTGAGCACGGTCTCGAAGTTCCTGGAATGCGCCTGCTTTATCCCTTACTCCTAACCACCTGATTACTGTCTCCCTACAGTGCTTCTGCTCTGTCTCCAGCTCCTTACCTCCCTGAGCACGGTCACGAAGTTCCTGGAGCGCGCCTGCCCTATCTCTTATGCCTTACTCCTGCTGACATTTTCCCTAGTGCTCTGCTCTGTGTTCAACGCCTTACCTCCTTAAGCACAGTCTCGAAGTTCCTGGAATGCGCCTGCCCTATCTCTTACTCCGTACCACCTGATTACTGTCTCCCTACAGTGATTCAGCTGTCTACAGCGTCCTACCTCCTTGAGCACGGTCTCGAAGTTCCTGGTGTGCGCGTTGCCAGATCGCTCGGGCATCAGCTCCAGTAGTTGCGAGTGCGTCTTGTCCCCCGCTGCGAGCAGCGTGCTCACCTCCAGCCGGGATTGGGTCAGCTCATCGTTACCTACAAACAAAGAGTGTCAATACCAAAGTTCACTAGCAGGAGTTGAAGTCTACCGCCTTATCAACAATGTTTATAGCATTGTTGTGTTTCGACAAGTAAGAGATTCCAAGTGTGAACTCCGCTTTCATCTTCAGCCATAATGTAACCTATAATCAGGTAAGATGAAGTCTTCCGAGTGAATGCCCATTGCAAAAGTAGCAAATACAAAGCAAACTTTTAGTTTTGTTTACCATTTTTAGGACCCTTTTTTATCGTCACAAAATATCAATTTATTGAGCTATGTAAATCTCTTGAACGCTAACACATAAAAAAGAGACAAGAGTTTTGGTGTGAAATATAAATCAGTACAAAGAAAAGTTCTTACCGAGGTTGGTTCGCGAAGAGACGAGTATAGCAAGGAAGGTGAGTAGTCCTTCCACCATGGCGTCCTGCTCAGCCGCCTGGGCGGGACTCATGGGCAGCATGCTCAGCCATTCGCGAACTCCGAACCTGCGCCAGAAGGGAACATGGCTTGCAAATCACACATAGCTCACACAAAAACGGCTACGCGATTTGATCTACACCGCGGGTGACAGGGCCAGATAGAGAGCGCTTGGCTCAACCACCAGAAGCGATGGTCACTCTATTTACGAATTATATTTTGTTCGCAACAAACCATAATTGCATAACTTCATATCAATACGTCACTTAACTTTAAAAGGAGGTACATTCATCATGATATGTGTATATCAAATATATATAAATAAACATTTTAAAAAAAAATATCGAAAAATATTATTATCGATCGACACGTGTCGTCGTCGTCGACTACAATTTAAGCTAGATCATCTGAGGAGCATTTATTTATTTATTTATTTATTTACGTAAACAAAACAGTTAAAAAATTCATACTAATGTAATGATACATACAATTCAATATAAAGAATGATGAGTGTTCGATGGCGCGGTGGTAAAACTAAACCGCACACCGTTCATTGGATAGGTGGAAAATGTATAATCTCGAGCTTCGCCGTTTTTAGGAAAGCACGCTAAAAAGACGTTGCTCCCGGCTACATTGGAACATTGGCAGTAGTTAACAACCACCAATTTGCACTGGGCTCGCGTGGTGGTTTATGGCCCGTTCTCCTTGTGGTATTTAGTGGTGATATAAAATGAGCTGGACATTTTAAGGACTACTCGTCACTAGACAGCCTTTCAGCCTTTTCAACTTAAAATCCGGAAAGTTGAAGGACACGCTTCAAAATTACACTTACATGTCAATACACATGTCGATGAACTGGTCGGCGGGCAGGTGCGCGGCGCAGATCTGCAGCCAGTAGATGTCCATGTCCACCATGGAGTTGCAGAAATTGGCCTGGATGTAGGTCATCGCCTGCCCCTTGATCTGCAGCCCGTTGCGCACCCACACGCCCGCCAGGATCTCATAGAATAGGCTCTGCGCAAAACACAATAACACATTAGGCCTCATTATGCTACTTATTAAGATCAAAATAGGAATGTTTACTCGAGCAATGATCCAACCAACGCGATAATACCTCGTTAACGGGAAGCGGACACCACAGCTTTTGGATGCTAAAAACGTCAAGCCATATTCTTAAATATGATCTAATGTTTATCCTGGTTTAAAACATGCACAAGGTGGGTTGAGTATGTAGGGGGCAATCACTGGAACTACAAAACTGATATTTTAAATACTATCACTTGAAAACTACACTATTAGTGAGTAATAAAGTAAAATGTTATTTTATTTATTTGTAGTCGGGAGGAGTATCACACGAAAATAGTCAAGTAAACATAATTATTAATAAATATGGCAATGCTAACAACAAGTGTCTAAATGCTAAATTTTATTCCGAAAAACCTTTTAATTCCTTGGGAATTAATGACAGACCTAATTTAGACATAAAAGCCGTGAGCCGGAGTTAGTTTTAGAAAGACAGCGTTAGTTTAAAAAACAGATATAACTTTAGTTCGGGACCAGGGGTGCCAACTTGTATCAGAGGCCAAAGCGTACTTGAGGCTACAGCGCCAGGATAGATAGTAAGTGAGTAAGTATAATTTTAGTTCATTGTTTAGAATGGGGCGGTGGGTTTACTTGGCGGCGGCCTTACGCCTCTAGGGTCGGGAAAGCTTAAAATAGCACAACACAACAGCGTCCTCACTTATATTATACAGTAGCTAACAATTTATTCCTCATTTCTTTGTATCACTTCAATAATTAACTTCTTGTTGTGCATGTAAATATCACAACCAACCCATTGTGATAGTATAGTAGCAATTATCTAGATATCATTTCCGCCGCAGCTGTGCATTAAACTGTCAGGGAACCTGTGATTTTGGTGCCGCTATGCATATAAAACCTCACTAACAAATCTGATAATCTTAAGAGTTTTAGAAAACAGCTAAAGGAGATCAAACACTTTTATACGAGAACATATCATATCAACATAAAAATGGTATAAAATAACAACTGAGGCCCCTGCAAATTTCAGGCTAAAATATATACACACAAAACAAACGCGACTATACCCATAAAAAGTGTTTAAAAAATAAGAATATCAAGGTCGTATTTTTTTACAGCACGTGCAGGTCAACTTTTTTGCCTAAATACGTTACATAAAAACTATCAAGATCTATTTATACTATTAAATAATATATGTTATACCGTCAGTCTTTCTTTCACGTTACTAATAATATAATCAAACTAGCAGTTTTCCCGTGTCTTCGTCTACGTGGATTTCGTATTTTATCGTACAAAATACAATACTTTGATTCCCAAAAAAATAGAGCCTTTTTTATCAAAATAAAATATAGCCTGTGTTATCGATTTAAAACAACAACAATTGGATCAATAATCAAGTACACGGCATGTTGTGCGCAATACGTAAACATGTTATAACGAGTGTATTGAAGAAATAGCATAACTTATTAAGTACCAGTTACCAATACACACATAAGTAACAAATTTAAAATTCAACAAATAATCCACTACAAAGGTTGGGGCGGATGCAACGAAACCGAAAGCATCCGAACAATAAAAGTTTCTGTTTATAAAAGGAGGGGCACTCATCAAGAGGGCTGGAACGTGTGTTGCCAGCGTATTTTGTTTACCAATTCTGGGGCTAAGTAAGAGAGAAACAAGGGAATTTTTTTCTTAACAAATTCTCTTTAATTTGATTTGAAATAACCTACCTAACAAGAAATTGCATAATAGGTAAAGCATTACAACTGCAAACTAGCTAAACCTGTCAAGACAGTTGTACGGAATCATCCAACGTAAGCATCAACATCAGCAACATAACAGCAATAAATAAACCCGTTTACTGGACAAACATCAATATACAGAACTGTTTAAAAATCCTCTAATTATAAGGGTAAACTTTGATTAAGTGAAATAGTCGCCGTGCTTCTGATAATAGAAAGTGGTAAATCGGTAGCGAGCGGGACACCCCGCGACCTCGATCGGATCGGCAGTGCGCCCGCGTCCTCCGCCATGTCCGCCCGACGACTGCGCGCCTTCGCGCTGCTCGCCCTCGCGGCCGCCTCGCACGCGCTCATCGACGAAACGCTAGACGTTATATATCTAAGCAAAGAGATCGGCGAGAATATACTGAGCTCGTGGGATATCATAGGAAAACCTTTCAATGCGTCAGGCGGTGTGGATTTGCCGATCATTAAGCGGAGGGAGAACCAAATTTTGGCGCGCCTGGCTCAAGTATCGCGTGGTATTGAAAGACTGGAGCTGCACTTGGAGCAGACGAGCGCCGTGGCTATGATTCTGGCTAAGAGCGGCGGAGACGCGAGACTCGAGCTGCGGCTCCATCAGATGTCGGACCTGCTGAGCAGGGTGTCTGCGGCCAACAGGCAGATGCGGGAGTACGTGAGGCTGCAACAGTCTTTGGAGCGGAGCACGCTGGTGGATTTCGCCGAGTGGTGCGTGTCGCACGACCCGGGCGCGCTGCCGGGCTTGCTGGAGCGGGTGCACGCGCTGGTGGCCCCCCCGCACCACCACCTCCTAGGGCGGGGCATACTCCAGTTACTATTAAACGACCTACAGGTTCGTGTGAAATCCATATAATTCTTCTTACAGTTGCACAATTCTGATGGTAAACATGGCGTTCCAGTCGATTATCATTTCATTGTCCGGACGAGTGCGGCAGTAAACAAGCGGCGATACATCCGATTTTTATCCTCCACATGCGTCATTATTTACCTTTTAGAGTTCGATCGAACCATCGCGGCCACTTACAAGCATGGTGTACATTATCTGGAAATGCACGAGACAAAAGGGACGCTATTAAGTTAAGGGATGAGTCGTAAAATAGAGTGGTTTTAAACAATTTCACGAGTTACTAGATGGCGGTCATAACGACGACTAGTAAAACTAAAAATAGTTTATATTTAAGTACGATTTACAAACCAACGTTGTTCCTGCTCTACTAGCTATCCCATTGTCCTTATGATTCTGCTTCTGCTTAACGTCAGGCAGAGCTGAGTCATTCGACTAACTTATCATAATAATTAAAAAATAAATGCGGTTATGTTTTTTCACCGATTAGACGGATACGTTCGAAGCTATTGTTCCTCTTATCTACCATCAACAGACAGATTGAAAAGCCTACTCACAATATATTGACGAGTTAGCTGTACTTTGTTTACAACGCACATTAAGTGAATCAACATAATTATGACATTGCGTATTAATGATTCAATTATAATGAGGACCATATATATCTACTATTTGGTTTGTGATAAGGGCCTTTGTTTTAATATTTCCAGTTTTAAGATGCGTCCAAATAATGATAGTTATTATAATGTCATTCAAAATAAATGCATTTTTAAAATGTTACTTTATTAAATACCGCTGCTTATAAGAAATATCATGACAACCAGCTTCGCTGAAGACTGAAGCGCAACTGTTAACTTTGAAAACGTGCAAGGAAACTGTGCCTTCCTCTGTGTACAAACATATACTAGCAAACCACTGCAGTCTATGCCAGCAAAGTCTTATGTTGCATTCAAATCAAAGATAAGACTAAATCTCTGAATGAACCTTTAATAAAATTCACCTTTACAATAAAATGGAGACGCTTTTGCTTGAAGCAAAAAATCAAATAAAAACGTAGTCTTAATAAATGGTGCAACAGATTTTTTCCGCAATAAAAATGCAGTTGAAGACACCAATTTACAAGAGCTTTATGGTTTAAACTTGCTGTATAGCGAACAAATGGCAACGAGACGGGACCTTCTCTATAGCGGAGGCAAGCTAACAGTATAACAGTACGCTTTTAATGAAATGCGGCGTGATGACTGAGATGTATGAATCACGCGGGTCATCAACTCTCCGAGCGGACGCTCACAGGATGCCCTGCAGTCATATTGGACTGAGATACATGTAAGTACATTTCATTTTGGCAAAATCATTATGACCTGTGTTTACATGTAATAAAAAAACTTAAGATATCAAAGTGTATTAGTTTCAACCGCCTCTGGTGCGATTCCTGTCAGTAATCAATAATCGGTGTGGTTGGTGGTGGGGTTTGTTTTAAGTCCGCCTGGTTAGCTTTCATCATCTTTATATTATGTAAATATTTGTGAAGGTCGCGAGTAGCATATTAGCTATGTACGTTTCGATAGTAAACGATGAGGAAGCCCCTTTTCTCAGTAGTTGAGGATAGACATATAGCTTGTGAACTATTACTATCGAGATAAAAGCCCAGTGCTTACCCATAGTGAAATACAAAAAGGAGCAGTTTTAAACGCGTCAAGAGACAGTGGACGCTAGTGGGCGTGGAGAGTTGCATGGCGGTTGTACAGAGAACTAATCAAATGCTACGCGAATCACAACAACGCTATCCTATTACAGTTTAGGCGTCAGTCACTAACACACAAGTTATAAGATAACCAACATAAATATTGGATCAACATTTAGAAATTGCTATTAAACCTACATATTAAAATTACTATTATATTGGGAACACATATCCTATTGGAGATTTAGGATAAAACATATTAGAAAGAGAAAGAACAGCAGTTTGTTTAGTGTCACGAATTATATATATTATAAAAAAAAATTGACGCGAGTAAATTCGTTCACATTTCAATGTGTAGTGTTCTAAACTTTTGAAAACAATACAATATTTATTTCATTATCACATTAATTAATTTACTTTTAATTTAAGTGCATGTATATCACCTGTACCAGAAAGTGTTTCCCTTCCATATCTTTCATAGATTAAAATATAATTAAAGTTGAACAACACATACTATTATACTTATTATAAAATTTCTAAGATATCTCAAAAGAACTTATTAAAAAAATAACCTTTCCACATGGGGAGATCGGAACAGACCATAATGCTTGCCCAAAGTGGTTGGCATGTGCTAACAACTACTACTCACAGACAAACGCGACCTGTGTTAGGTGTGTTTTACAATTAAAAAAAACACATGGATTTGCGATTGTTCATTCATAATGCCATACTTAACTGGTCGGTTCGCGAATTCTTAGAACTCGTTTTAGCGCTGAGATCATTCGCATTGATGATTCACCAAGATAAACAGAACCTGCCAGCGCCCGCCGTCACAAAGAAAGGCTTTAGCAACAAAAAAGGTTGCGTCTCTTATTATATTAACTTTCAAATGAGGCTTCGCCTGTTTTAGTCAATTCGATCAGGCGAGCTATTACCAACTCTTTTGTATACCACCAGTTTTTGTTTAATTTTCTTGTTTCGCTGATGTTTTTAGTGGTAGATAGAATCAAAATTGTATTTATTCAAACATTTCATTCAATGTACAACACAACACATATAACACCTGTTTTACCACGAAATATGAAATATTCATAAAAACCAAATTAAGTTCAAATACTGGTAATATTCAACAAACAGTGTATAGCAATTGTAGGCATCTTACAATGTAATTGCTGTAACAAAATAATCAAATATAAATTAACTCAGGTATGTGCTTATATTATTCTAAATATCGGTGTAACGAGATGGCGTTCGTCACGTATCTCGTACTACCGGCGACCGGTACGTGGAATTGCTATCTGCACGAAGAAGGCGTTGATAAGGCTACAAAGAATTGGACACGTACTTGCAATTGAGATGCCAATGAGCAACCTCAACGATCTTAGAATGAAATATGTACAGTTACTGAATAGGTATTTATATAGGTTAGTATTTAATAAAGTGCGGAAATTTTGAATACATGGGCATTAACGTGTATGCGAAATCGAGACCAAGAATAAGTATAATTTATATGACAGTTTCCGAGAAATTGACGATTGCAAAAGTTGTTTAGTAAAATACAGAAAACATGCTGTATCAGCTACGACACTATTACACTACGGCTGCTGTTTGTGGTCTTTTCCATTTATGTGCATCTAAATGGACTTTCGTTATTAATTAACTTATGTGCGTGTGTTTTTATAACCGTTTACTGTTGATATTTTTTTTCATACATATAAAACTACAATATCTAACTCGTTTATGTTTGTTTATGAGTTTGAGGCGGATCTTTTGATCTTTTGATCGGAGTCATTTGCCGTGATAAGTATAAAAAAAATCTATTAATAACCGCACGTGATTAAATTACACTTTTTAAACATTTTGATTATGTAGGTGGGCATTTTAATTAGATTCAACTAGCTGATTTATTTTCGCAATAATAAAAATTGCTTATTGGCATGCACTTTTCGGAATCGAAAAGAGAAGAATTAACTGTCTTGTTATTTACAAGTATCATACATAAAATGTATTTTAAACATATAAAAAATGTACCGTTTCCTAAAAGGAAGGATAAAAAGGAGTAACGTGTTTACTATTTACCGTTCGACAGGCGAGCGTATATTCTACGAGACCAACCGTAGACAGGCCGTCTGCACAATAACAGTTTTTTTTAATAAATCCCGAAGGCTTAGTGCGCAGGGGCGTGCGCTCGACATACACCTAGTAGACGTAGATACGGCTGCCTTTCTATCGATATCTTTATTACCCAATCATTTTAATTCACGTAAGTGGTGGGAATCTTTCGTTTATTATGGTGTTTGACTAATACGGACGACGAAAAACCGACGCAAGTAGATCCAGTAGAACGTTAATTAAAAGACATAGCCACTCGAGACTCACACGCAACTCTAGATGAGATTAATTGACAACGTCTGCTTCTAAAAGATAATATTGGTATGGCCTATTTTAATTGTTTATGTAGAATTGTAGAACTAAAATTGTAAAATACTCATATTGTTGCTATATATTTTAAAATCCTATGCTAGCAAAGAATTATAGTGACATTGTAAATTTTGCTTCCGACTTTTTAGAAAAAAAACAACATTGATATTTTGTGAAATACAATATTTCACAAAATATCAAATATTCTCTGCTTTCAAATATGCTCAGTACAATGTTTAAGGTCAAGTGATACCAGTTTTCCATTCTTTTGTAAACAGTTCAGAGAATTGAACAAAAGATACTTTAAAAAACACGTTAAGAACAGCAGAAGCCGACGTCAGCTGACGCGACACCCGAGAGTAATGAGCGAATAATAACAATATACAATTACAAACACACTGATACGGCGAAACAGTCCAATGTGCGACTTACAACGACGAGATAAAAGCTACGACGCGCGAAAAAAGCATATTGCATCGAGTTAACAGTATTAACATGCGGGTGTCGGTAGTGTTGAGTTATGTAAGCGGAAACAATCGATGTCGATACGAATCGCCTGCCGTAGAATGTAATATAGAAAGTAAATAGTACATATTAAGCTATACTGATGTAGCATCAATGACAGACGAAGAGTGGTGATTAGCAGCGTGAAGCGCAAAATCGTCAATCTACCATAACATTTATATTTCCTTGCGGAAACACTGGCGCGTAAAACAATGTATTTTGGTTGACACGAGGTCGAATGAAACAATATACGCGAATTCCGTTAATGCACTTCCAGTCAGTCGATGGACGGTAGGGCGGTTGTCGATATAAATTGCAACGGTGCGTCACTAACGTGACCCCACTAGCACGTAGCGGTCCCCTCGCGCCGTCCCTCGGCAGTGTGGCTCGCGTCGCGCACCGAAGCGTTTCACTTTCCAGTCGCGTCACCATGAGGCTCGCTGCGCTTTGTGCGCTGTTCGCGCTCGCGTTGTCGCAAGAAATGTCACCGGTGGATCACGTTCGGCACAAATTCTTTTCCCTAGAAGAGGAGCTATGGAGGAACGTCACGGATCCGCTGTGGCGGGAGTCCGGCCTCGGCGGGGACGTTGAGCTAACAAAGGCTTTCGTCGTGTTGGACAACCAGATCGAGACGATACCTAGGCTGCCGCGGCCACCGCTGCGGTCCTGGCTGTGGCTGAAGGCCGTGGAGCGGCTGCAGATTATCGATGGGCTGTACAAGAGCTTCGTGCAGTTCGTACGGCGACAGTCGGTGCCCGGGGCGGTGCCGGCGCCCGTCAAGGAATGGCTCGACTTGGCCGAAAGTGTCCTCATGGACCCCAAGACCTCGGCCGCGCAGGCTGTCAGGAAATTGCACGAATTGCTGCAGCACGGGGACATGTTCCGCTCCATATTGCAGGTACGCAAACACAGGATGTAAACAATTCATTTTGCGTACGAGATGAGTGGTCCCGCACATTTTATTAATGAAACTCGTCGCCGAGACGGGTATCGATTGGTAATATCGCCGACGGGAGCGTGGCGAGCAGTGTTTGGCAACAGACGAGTCACTGACCCGCTGTTTAGGCAAAGACAATCGTCGTATATGGAACGTTTGCAATAATATAAATACGCGACGGCGATCGTTAATGTTTACAATTCGCAGAAAACAGTTATAATGAACCTTAGTGCCCCATATAAGCCTGAGACCGTTAACTTAAATTATTTTTTTCAACTGAATGTATGTAGGTAGATGTAGGGATTACAAATTTCATCGCTTTGCTCTGCGTACATATAACGCATAATAATGTGTGGCATTAATACAGATTATTTATTTTAAAGCCACAAAGTGAATGTATTTCTGTAGTTTATGCAAACATGTACCACCAACTGTACAACCAAGTTTCAAAACATCTACAACACAAGTGCTTATTTAATTAAATCGGTTAAAAAGTAGTTTATAAAAGCTTATTTATTATTATATGACCTACAAAATATAGTAGTATGCACTGCATTTAATTAATATTATGGCATGACCTTGTTGCAAGGGTAACCAACTTAACAGTGCGTACGAAAACAACGATGCGATGACACGAATGACGTCACGCTAACTTTCTTCGCGGCAACCGATGAAGAAATTAGTATGTGCAATAAGCATTTTTCTAGACCAACACCAACATACACAGAACTATGTGTTGTTTCCTGGATGTGACACCTGCGCGCTACTAGTGTGACATTGATTCACAACAAAAATACAAACAATTATAGGCATCACCTCAAGAGCTATGCCATGTTTATTGCATGTGGAATTTGGCATGAGTAATGGCAATATAAACAATCACAATCACAAGATGACGAGGAGTTGGATTAATACAGGTTAAGAACTCCGATTACGTAATTAAAATTGATTTCAGAACTATGCTATTTGCAAATTTTGTCAAGACAACATGTACATGTAAACGTGTAATAAAATGTGTTTTTGACTTACTATCAAAAAGCGATACACGCGTTAAATACTTATTGTTAAGTTTTATGCCAGATTTTATATATTTATCTACTGCTAACACTTTAAATGCGAAAATGTTAATGTTAAGTGTTTGTTTTTATTTTCTTCTGGTTATTATGGTGTCGATCTCGCAGGACCGCAATTTCTAATTATCTCGATAAATTAGTGAATCTAAGTACTATCAGTAAGAAAAGTGTTAAACCATTTTTTACATTTAAAACTTGACTTAATGTTAAGGATGACAACGAATGATACGTTTTAAAAATAGAAAAAAGAAATAACAGAACAACACGATCGCTCGTGACCGTTCAGTAAGTTTGAAAAATGAATTGTCACTTCCAGGAGGAGCACCCAGATCTATGTGCACTGCAGCTGTCGCCACACCAGCTGGTGTACGACACGTACAACACCATCTCCCTCACTGAGATCAAGGGCTACGCCATGATGCAGTTCTCCTGGATGCTGCTCAGGATATACGGGAAAGGTAAGCATTGATAACCGAATAAGTTTCTATGGTACGTATTTAAAAAAAGTCATTTCAACCAAAATTCGGGCATTCAAAACTTTGTTTGTCATTCAAAGATTGTTTTCTAAAGTTAGAGTTTGATAGATTTACTCGAGTTTATTTTACACATTTGATTTGATTTCTGATTTGATCCTGACGAAGGGGTCATAACGTCAGGATAATGTGTAAAATACACGCTGATGTATTTTGATTTCAATGTTATTGAGAAGTTAAAAGGTCAGTTTCAATAGCCTAAAAATTATGATAATTTTATTAAACTATGTAATACAACAATTCGTAAAACTAGCTCTCAGTGTTTTTGATTATACCGTGTTTGGCACAGAGTTATACCGAAGTAAAAAAATGTAAACATGTAACCATTACTTGTTCATGTTAAACAATATAAGCATCTTTAGCACAGATATCGCAATCTAGCTGAACAAACATTATGGCCAATAACGAGCATTCTCGCGAGCGCCCGTGAATCACTCATTTGCTAGCAATCGGGTCACGTCTCACGGAAATGTGCTGTAAACATAATGTCACAAGAAAGTTTTTGTTAGCGATTCATTAAATTGATAACAATTTCATGTTTATAAAAACAACGGTGTTTGTACAAATTAAGTACGTACTGAAATACCGAACCAATATTACGGAACATTTCAGTGCTCCAAATTCCTTTGACTTGCAAGAAACATACTCATGATGCATGTGAATATTGAACCCTATACAGTTGTTATTCTGCAGCCTTGAACTGTGATAGAGCGTGGAATACGCGCAATAACACGCCGTATCGAGTCGGTCATTATTAACAACATACTAGAAATCTGTCCGAGAATTAATTGATAACTCAACGAATATATATCTTCAGTTTAGATGCGACGAATCAGTTCTTTTAAATCAGAATACGCATAAAAGATTTAATTAATCAAAAGCTATTGCAACCTGACCTTGGCTTGCCGTTAAGTAGCCAAGTGGCTTCAAGTAACAATCACCCTTGAGAAAAACTAGTATTAATCTTACATCCAATATAACTAGCGATATTACATAAACCGTTTCCGAACGAAACAATGGTTGGAAAGAGAGATCTTGTGACGCCCAATTGTTAACGTGTTCTTTGTAATTATTTTCTAGGAAACTTTACTCAAGAAGCCAGTCTGACTAGACAGCGGTATGGCGAGCGGACCGTCCAGACGGCCGCGGCGGCGAGGGCAGCCCTGTCGGTGGCCAAGCGCGACCTGTACCGCTGCGACCCGCCGCAACACAAAGAAGGTACATGACAAAACTAACGCGTATTGGCAAATGTAGAACGGCTCACACTACCAACCTATAACCCACGCAGGATAGCTGGCAAGAGCTGGATGAGAGTAGCCGCGGATCGTGCTCAGATGCCTATGTCTATCAGTGAACTAATATAGGCTGATGATAATGGTCATGATGTCAAAATTATGGTACCGTCTCAATCAGTACACAATTAATAGTTAAAAATAAAATAAATTAATTAAAGTAGGTACACAATCGACCATAAGTGTGGCAATATCGATGAAACTTGTCTAAGAATTTATCGATCTACAACAGCAGTATGGACAGGTTTAGTTACATACAGACACGATTTTACTCATCATTACTCGTATAAATAATGTATTAACAAGTATTATTTAACTACCAACCATATAAGAACAAGTACATCTAATCGTTGATCTAATCGTGTTCGGCAATACTTGTAATTGAATTTAAATATTTGATTTGTCTCTACAAATTCAAGTAAGAATTTTTAAATGACTGAACCACCAATCAGCCGTCCCCCTGTTTTAAACGGTTATCCTAACTTATTGCCGCTTGTAATATCACGTGTTTGACATGCGCGTTATCGATCCTTAGACCAAGTAACTTTACTTGGTAGCACAAACATGTATGATGTTCTGTGCCGGAAACTCCACCTCCTGCTTCCAATGAGCAACAGAGCAATTTCTCCTCAGGAGAGACGTACGCGGAGGTGACCCGCCTTCTGCAAGGCTACATCGAGAACGAGGTGGACATGAACTCGGACAACACGTGCCGCGACAACTGCGCCTACTACACCGTCGCGGAGAACCACGGCTGCTTCAAGGACCAGTTCTGCGGGAAGCAGCCGCAGTGCAAGGGCCGCATTCTCGACTGCCAGTACATCGACTCGGACATGTGGGTGTGCCCAGCGGTGAGTACACAACCTGTTTACACGCCTTCATCGGCAATCTTGATACAAAATGGATAAGTTAACATCAGTAGGATAATAGCAATTGTGAAAAGTTAACTAATAACTTTAATCTTTGGACTGACATAGATAGGAAAATCTAGATTCTGAGGCTTCACAAATGGTTAAACATTTTTAATAATAATAATATACATCACCATCCCGCATGACGGGAACTACGTGAAAGCTGAGAAGGACAAACTCAGCAAGTACCTTGACATAGCTCACGAGGT
This sequence comes from Eudonia truncicolella, assembly GCA_949315975.1. Taxonomy (NCBI): domain Eukaryota; kingdom Metazoa; phylum Arthropoda; class Insecta; order Lepidoptera; family Crambidae; genus Eudonia; species Eudonia truncicolella. The sequence goes on along the minus strand of OX438835.1, from coordinate 16,843,717 downwards.
GACCGCGATGTGGAATGTTGATTCGACGATCATTGTCCCGATAGACGTTTAAGCGAACCTCGACCAACATCTTAAGAGGCTCTCGCTTGATGGTTCGATCAAGGGTCAGATTCAGAAAGCAGTACTCCTTGACACGGCACGTATTGTCAGGAGGTTCCTCACTCTGCAGCCCTGATCACCGGTAGCTTGGGCCCTGCCCCGCTGCTGGCGTTACTCTAGAATTAGGTTTTTATAATGTTTTATTGTTTTCATATTAAAATATTGTAAAAATCTAGTTTTAAGAAAGAAAATAAATAAAGGGTATAATAATAATATTTTTTATGTAAAATCATTACACTACTATGTCAATGAAATCACTATACGTTGCTCAATTTGATACACTCTCGTGTAAACAGCAAAACATAATGTGATCGTGATCGCAACGAAAACAAAAACATTTGCGCAACATTTAATATGGTACTTGTACCATATTGCAGAGCCGTAGCAGTAATCGCCGGTACGAATGGATCGAGTACGAGAACGGACGGAGCTTCGGCAAAGTCGGCAGCTGCACACGCGGCACAACCAAGGTGAGAACAATTTAATGCAACCAGTAGGTGCAAACAACCTAGACTAGACCGTATTGGCAAACATTGACTTTCGATCAAATGTTGGTATGAAAATAAAATACCGTTAAGCTTATCTGTACTGTAATATTTACTTTACGTTATCGGCTTGACCCGAGAATCTTGGTGGCCAAGTTTTTTAAACTACCAGTTGTTATCATACACTGGACTGAATGGCACAGTTGATCCTAATAGCGGACCTTTATGTATCGCTATGATTATTGTAACGGCGGTTTTGACAAACGCGAGTTTCCACAGGTAGATTCTTGGTGGCGGTGGCTGTTCTGGCACTGTTCCTATTGCATGTGCCTGTGCGACGATGCCAGCGAGGACTCCGACCGCTATTTTAGCCTTTGGCATTCAACCTCCGACGTCAAGAATAACAAGTTAGTCCCTATTTGTTTAGGGACACCCGCACACTCTACTTTCAACTTTCCTACAATATATTTAGGGTTCAACTTCCTTCCCATGCAGTTAAAATTTTAGTACTAATAACGTATTTTCCTTCTAAGGTCGACTCCTGGTGGAAGTGGAATCTCCTCCACTGCTCATACTGTTTTTGTCTGTGCGAAGACGATGCCAAGGTGGCAGACCGCTTCTTCAGCATGAGGGAAGCATTAGCAGACGTAGAGAAGAACAAGTCAGTACCGGCAAAGGAGTTCTAAGGGCGTGTAGATTAAGGGTGTCTAGTCGCACAGGTTTTAGTTTTCATGGGATTTTACTTCACATATTTAGGTGTAAATATAATTTATAATATAAATGAATTAACAGCATGGGTGTGCAGGTGTCCATTTTCAAGAGTAAATAATTGAGGATACTAGCATCTCTGGACAATTAAAATATCGTCATCTGATTGCTTTTCAGAGTGGTGACTGGCCTGCGATTAGTGAAGCTCGATAGAGTATTCCACCTCCAGATCAGCGAGGGGACTCTGGGCGAACGTGGGGCGGTGACCCCCGGAGACTGGGTGCCGGTGCAGAAGTTTGATCCCAACGATGCGGGGATGAAAGACGGCATAGACTACCACAAGTTGACCTACGAGCAGAGGGCCATTGACTTGGACGAGTTGGACTCCCCGTCTGGACGAGTATTAACAGGAGTTAGGTATGACCAATCCCCAAGAACCGACATATTATTCGCCATTGATATCTGGCTAATAAAAAGTCAAGCATTGAAGGAGTATTACGGAACATTACAGGTTTAGTATGCTGGGAGCCCACTTGCACTTCGAGATCCGCTCGACTCCGTTCAACTACGCGACGGGGCGGCTGGCGCACGAGCGGAGCCAATGGGTCGCCAACGACAACACGGATGGCGCTGAGCAGCCGCGGTAAATATCACCTCACACCATTAGCCAACACTAGCTCGTGATGAAAGAGGCACTTTATTCAAAGCAAAGCTGCCTATCAACTTCCTAGTTGACGCAACGTCCATATAAGGTGGTATGTGGCGCGGCAAACGACATAAATGTCGGGTTACTCAGTTAGTCATCACATTGCGTAAATTGCAACTCTTTATTTTATTTATTAGTCAGTATCATACACATATACAGTAAACATATGATAACAAGTAAAGTAAAACAAGCTAGTTTTGTATTCAACAGCTTTCATATTAGAAAATATTATACATAGTTAACACTACTCCAAATCCTTATACTTTATAGAAGGTAATTATTGCGCAGATTTAACTAACTATTATGTAATGTTCGCAGACTGAAGCTAGAGCTGTACAGACCAGACATCCCGACGCGCAGCCACACGCCGCTGCCCGTGGACTCGACCCACGACCAGTTCCTGGAGTTCACGCACTCCGACTACGAGGCGGACGCGGCGCAGAGCACCGTGCCCTTCGTCGACGTACAACCAGTGTCACCCATGAAAGGTATACACGTTAGAGGTATAGAAAAATCTTTTAGCGGGTGTGAAGTTAGCTACGAGAGCTACGCGGTATAGCGCACACCTCTGCTGCGACAGGCATTGCGCCTAACTTTACGATCGCCAAGAAGTTTGCATCGCACTTTATTTATTTATTCAAACTTTACACTACCATTACAGGTTTTCTTAACCTAATGCGGTTCTGGTTTAAAGGTAAAGTTTTAGCAAAATCACACCCAGAATCTGACTGGAAGGCGACCGCTTATACTTATTTCTACTAGCATGTTTGGCATCGTTGCGTTCTGGTTTAAAGGATAAGCTTTAGCAAAATCACAGGACAAAGAAGCATTATAACAACTGTTGCTTTGTCATGGTCGCGCGCGTGATACCCTGACTCCGCAAGCGTACATCCTACGATAACTTATCTACCAAAGCCTTCTCATTTCACGACTTAGTAAATAAAAAGTCTCACATCATAATATTTCCTGCAGGCGCTGCTCTGATAAGCGGCGCGGGCATCATGCACCGCGGCATGCGAGGCTCCGGCGGCTTCGTGGCGGTCAAGCTGTTCACGTACGACTACTCGGCCCACATCAAGGCGGAGCCGCCGACCAGCGAGTTCGACGACGACGCGGAGACGACGGAGTTCGTGCCTATTATCAATTAGCTTTAGCGTTAATGGCGGCCGATATCACCGCTCCACTTCCAAGTGCGTGTTTTTTCTCACTACAATAAAACCCTTAGCCATCAGGGATCACACGGGAACCATTATCACTAGTTTATTTTATATTCCCACTTCTGAGGCACGAGCCCTAGTTATGGATGTAAACACCAAAGGGAGAACTTGTGAAAAGTGATCACATAAAATTGTATCTTATTTCAATATCATTAAGATACAAAATTAAATGCAAATGTTGGCCTAAGGGTTGAAACGAGTAAAGTAAATCACAATTTTTATGGAATTCTAGCAGCGCTGCGTATTTACGAAATTTTAAGTGCTTCGATACTATACAAATTCTAGTTTACACTCACTCGATCGAATGGTGAATAATAATCGCACTTGACAATTTGATACATTATTGTAATATAGTTTAATCAGATCTCTTTCATATTTCTTTTCATAAACAAAGTGAAATTTAAATTGACTGTCTATCTGTCGGCTATGTGAAAGTTGTGAAACTAGGTCTTATATACTCGTATTTTGTAATAACGTAGCGTAGTGTAGGTTTTTTGATAAATAAATTTTCTAAAAATAGGGCGTAGTAACAAGACTGTAATATCCATTAGTTTTGTTAATATTATGAATAAAAGCATTTGCCATAACTAAATGTTTTCTATTTTCATAACACGAAATATTAAAAAAAAAAAGTCATTATACTTTTCGAAAGCCACCTCTTTTTCTACACAAGTGATGCCCGCAACCGCGCCCGCAAAGAATTGCATGGTACTTCAATTATTACGTGTGTGACGTGGCCGCCAATAGCATCCCGCCAGCAGGCTTGACTGCCGATACGTAAATCATTGCTACGCCATATCGTCTCGATCGATATGGCTAATAATAGGAATAATATGAAAAATCATACAACTAACATACAATAAGTAACTAGGGCCTCTTCAAAGCTAGAGTGAATGGGTTTTTTTTCTAGATAAGTATGTTTCACCGAAGGTCACCTCTTTACTTAACATCAAGTGAGATGGTGGTCAAATGCTAACCTATTTGATATTTTATAAAAACCATTCGAGTTAAGGAGATGAATATTACTCTATTCTATTAGGCTCCTTGCTTGGGATTGTTTTTTTATGTTTATCGATTTATCGATTCCTGAGTTCAAGAGCATAAGCAAATTTCTCATCACAATTAACTTGGAAAAGCAAAAAAAGAACAGCTATAAGTATAACGTTCTTGAATATAACTTTTTAGACGCCATCTTTCAGAAAGACAGTTTAAAGGGAGGTCCTGTATTAACCCTTCTTCTCCTTTCATCAAGATACACGCTTTTCTAACGCCCATTATTGTCGTATACATTTCTTAATATTATGTATCTATTCCATCTACATACCTCCATCGCAGGGGCTGCAAATGAAGACGTACACGCCCATCGAAATGAAATGCGACTAAATCTTCCTAATTTCTTTAATTTTATTTGTAGCTGGGTCGGCACCTGGTATACATTTCGACTGGTCGCCTAAGGCCGCAAATTCGCTACAGTAAAACTTGCAGTAGAGTGCTGAGTTTGACTTTAATCCATGATGACGTCTGTCCGTTGGGTAGTTAGTAGTAATGGCAAACTATGACGTCACTCACTATTTTGTTCCGTCAATAATTCAATGTTTATTAAGAAATTTTTTAAGTAACAGTAATTCATGCTTAGGTCAGATAAAAAACAAGAGTTTGAAATGTTCTAATCACTCCCAACAGATGTTTCTATTGTGAAATATTTTTAAGTAATTATATATATTTTATAGCATAATTTGGTAACGACATCATTTTGTAAAGTAGTCGTGAATAGGGCTCATTTGGCTTATAAAGTAAAAGTAGATAGTGTTGATTGATTTCGGCGAGTTGAATTGAGCCACGATAGCATAGTTGGCAGTGCACCTGACCCGGCATGTCATGGGGTGCGGGTTCGCATCCCGCTCGTGGAATTTTTTCAACACTTTGTCTTTTTTCAAATTGTAATTTGTTCGCAACAATATTTGCGTAAAATTGTATGTAAACAGTCGTTACCTTTATATAAATCTGTGCAACTACAAGACGTCCTAAATGGGTGGTAGACAAAATAATTTGTGACGTTGGAGGTGGCTGCTAGTCTGGCACGTGTAAAGAATGCGTCAGCTTAACTTTCCGTGCGTGTCGTAAGGGCCAAGGGTTCCAAGATGCTCGCACATCAGGCGATCGGCTTGCAACCCATCACTGATGTTATCTATTCTATGTCGGAGCCCTACTTTGTTTATGCTAAATGTGGCGTCTGTCACTTACGGCGAGTATACTTAAAATTGGTAATTTCGAAGCTGTCTACCTAATTTTGGGAGAAGGTCTTGATAGCAGCGACGTTACGGAACTCCAAAAGGTCGAAACTTCCGAATGATTTTACACCTCCGACTCGGATTTTAGCTCCGATAATTTTTAAATCGGAGTTTGTACCTAAGATTGAAAAGTTTCGATTTGTCTCTCGTGACTTTTTTTTATACTTAGCACGGCAAATGACACCACACCACCTGATGTTAAGTGGAAATGGAGTCCAGACGCGAAGGCAACTGGTGCAGCGTGAAAACAACGCATCAGCATCAGCCAACTTCATACTGCCGGCCCACAAAGTGCTTCTTCACGCTTCATTTGAAGGACCCCACATACATACATACATACATAGTTAACGGAATCGCGGATTGTCCCTCTCTTTACGGTTAATAAACATAAATGTACCGTATAAGCTTGCGCGACTCGGCAGGTATGTCCCTTTCTCTGTAAAAGGCAGTAGGACCAATGTGGGTCACCACGCCACCATGAATAGATTACAGCGGAAATATAACCATCTTTGCAAACATCTTAACATTGACATCTTAGCAGGTAAACCCCAGAAATTCAAGCGTCAAATACTGCAGCCCCTTGAAGTAACGCCAAATAATTAATGAACAGTTGCAATAAATTGTATTTGTTTTTTCGTTACTTGTATACTTATATTGAATAAGAATAGTATTTAAAGATTATATTTTAATCCAGATTGGATGCCGTGGCAGCCTATAAGTAAGATGACACTTAGCTTAAGTCCATTTTTGTACGAAAACAATTTTGTTGGTTGTCCTATTATATAAAATAAATAAATAAATAAATCTACACCGTCTAAATCAATCTACATAAATCGCACCTCCCGCTTTTCGTCACGACATTCACTCAGTTGGTTGATTTGTGTGTCAGACGCGATTCTATTGAACTTGCCGAAATAATAATTTTAATTTATTTAATCTTTATTGCATCATACAATAAAATAAAGTACAAAAAGCGGACTTAATACCAAATGGCATTCTCTACAAGTCGACCTAAGGGCTAGGCAGAAAAATTGGTAAGCTGTGCGACAAAGAACGTAAATGAAACATATAGTACATAAATGTATAAGAACCGAAATATACATATTAAGTTTAATAAATTAAGTGATAATAATATAATGTACATACCATAAAAAAAACTCAAATAAAAATAGACTACATGAACATACTTAAACATAACAGAAGATAAGATTATGGGAATCTCTTATGTGGGTGTTTTAAAAACCATTTTGCAACGAATCAAAGAGTCAAAAACCAATGAAAATGAAAATGACCTATGTGAAGGGTTAATCCGAAGACGATAGTAAGATATTATTATATGGTCGTATTTGCGTAAACCAAAAATAAAGCGTATTAAGTTATTGAGAAGACGATCCAATTTATTAAGAAGGTCCTTATTTAAATCGGGATAGCAAACATCAGCATAATCAATAATTGGGAGAATAAGCGCTTGTACGAGCGAAACTTTAGTTTTGCGAGGCAGGAAGTTCATAAGCCTGTAGAGAACGTAGCGCAGCGGTGACTTTCCGGCTTACTTCGGTGACTTGAGAAGACCAACTGAGTGTGCTGTCAATTTGCAAACCAAGGTTTTTGACGCAGGAGCAGAAAGGAATGACAACACCGTTATAAGTGACAGGTGAGACAGCAGAGACATTAACTACCGGTTGACTACCAATAATTATGGTCTGGCACTTCATAGGATTCACCGTTACTCCAAACCTCCTCGACCAATCACTTACACCCCGCAGATCATCCGTCAAAGCAGCTACAGCGGTGTCAATGTCAGTAACATGACTATCGCGGTCAAGGCAGGTCGTCCGCATACAAATGGTGAGAACAGCGAATAAAAGGCGTTAAGGAGTTAATAAAAAGGGAAAAAAGAAGCGGGGGCAGGATACCTCCTTGTGCTACACCAGTTAAAAGAGTACTCCATTTCGAGAATTTGCGATTAACTGTAAGGGCTTGCTCACGATTGCGAAGATAAGCCGAGAACAAATCCAGAGCCGTCGATGAAATACTAAGATGGGGATAGCATGGCGAGTAACAAGTCATGGTCAACCGTGTTGCAAGCGTTGGAGAACTCAATAAGGACCAACACGGTGACCCTGCCGAGCTCCATACTCTCTCTGGAATGCTCAGTCACTTTAAGCAGAGCTGTACCAGTAATTCATACTTAGGTCGAATAAAAAACATGATTACAAAAACACAAATGTAGAAAAAATTTCCATAAGCAAGATTTTTTCAACATTTTTTTTAATTTGCTTCGCAACAAAATTTGCGTTAAAATTATATAAACAAAACAAAAACATTTTAAAAAACATGAGTTTGAAATGTTCTAATCACTTCCAACAGGTGTTTCTATTGTGAAATATGCGAAAACCAGATTGCAATTCAGAGAGAAGATAGTCCTTATGCACGTGCTGGGATAATTGTTTATGAATTACTGCTTCAAGGATCTTTGGGAGGAAGAGTAAAATGGAGATAGGTCTAAAATTGTTTAAAGTACTGGGATTGGAGGTTTTTGGTAGAGGTAAAACATTGTCTTTACGCCAGATGTTAGGAAATGTCCCAGTACACAGGGAGAAATTAACAAGGTGTACAAAAGCAGGAATAATCTCATCAAGTATGCTAGTAATCATTGCTCGGTTGATATCATCGCAGCCAACAGCTTTTGACTTGATGGAGAGGATTACTTTGCGAAGTTCGTCAGTAGACACTAGAGAAAAAAATAAGTTTTCTAAATTAGATGAGGGCATGGAGGCTATTTCAGTAAGAGTTTTTATTCTAGTGGCATGGTCAAGAGTCGGAGAAGACTACAAGTGATTGTTGAGATCATCGAGGGGAAAAGAGGGTGATGGGGGACAGCTTGAAACTTTGCCAATACCAAGACTTTTAAGAAATTTCCATATATCAGTCGGCGAACAATTAGTGACACTATTGTGGAAATATCTGCGTTTAGCTGCTCTCACCATCTGATTGCAGCGGTTTCTTGCAACCCTAAACGACTACCAATTCAAATTAAGTCAAAAACAAGTGTAACATGGAACTACTGTATTGAACTGGAACTGTCTTCGACTCTGAATCTGACCATATGCTTGGGGTTTCTCTGCGTGATTGAACCAGAAATGAGGAGATCCGCAGAAGAACAAAGGTTACCGACATAGCCCAAAGAGTTGCTAAGCTCAAGTGGAAGGGGGCAGGGCAAATCACTCGCAGGACTGATGGCCGACGGGGTGGAACAGTGTTCGAGTGGCGACCGCGTACCGGAAAGCGCAGCGTGGGCATGCCTCTGACAAGTTGGACCGAAGCCTGGTGAATGTCGCTGGTAGCCGGGGCGAATTTTGAACTAGTGGCTATGATATAATTTAAGATTTTTCCACTCATATTTAAACTGGTAACAAATCCTCGAACGGTATGTAGGTATCTTGATATTCAAATTGATAGAAATGCAAAATATATTATATTCATACTATATTTCATGTCACTTTTAACTTCGAGATCACTGGTGATATTCAAAAATCACCCAGCCGCTGAATGCGAGCAGCACAAAGCCAGAAAATAATCACTTACCTTACCCATTATAGTGTCACAAATATGTAGTTTAGGTCTGTAAATACTGCCTGTACTTCAACGCATGCTGAGTTCACCTCTAAGTAGTTGTACATATGTTACTATAAATGTAAACCACATCATTGTTTTTATGTAATAACAGTTGGTGATCCAAATAAATAAAAAAGTCACATAGTTCGGGTAAAACCACCTCCTCCACACTCCTGTTGTATGTATGTATGTATGTATGTATGTATGTATGTATGTATGTATGTAGCACGCGGCACGTACCTGCACGCGCAGCGGGTGCACGGCGAGCAGCGCCAGCAGGTCGGGCGGCGGCAGCACGTCGGCGGCGCGCACGCCCATGCAGCGCACCGCCGCGCACAGGAACGCCGCCAGGTACCGGTGCAGCGGGAAGTGGAACGACGCGTGCATCACCTCCGTCTGCGACCACGCGGGCACAACTCAGTAAAGGCGCGCTTATCACAACTATCTTTACAGACAAAAAACAGTGAAAGGAGGGTGTTGCACAATAGATCCCGTAACATAAAACTGTTAGTCTTCTATATTTTTTTTTATTTTTATGTGTTTATTTGTGATGGAAAGTGTCCTGCTAAAATAGGGCATTTTCCAATATTTTTGACGCTTTAAGGGAGAAAATAGCTGGACACTTGCTGAGTTTCTTGCCGGTTCTTCCCAGTACAAGATCTCCCGCCCAGAGTAGACTTACGAACCGATGGCATAGTGACATTCACAAGAGCTACTTGTAGCTTAAACTGAATAAATGATTTTTGAATTGAATTTGAATGGGAGAGAGAAACTTCAGCAGGCCATCTATGTATGATAACATAAGGTGACACACTGAAAAAATGCACCAACGAATTTCATCGAATAGTTTAGGATTACAAGTATAAGAAGACTAAGCCTAAAATGAAGCCAATATAGGCTTGATTTCAATGACGGAGACCTTTGCCCAGCAGTGGGACAGTATATTGTCTATTTACTTACTTTTACTTTACTTTACTAGGTACTAATTAATTTTTAAACAACTCTAAAAATTGACCCGGCGCGGGTGCGGCGCGGCGTGCACGGCGTCCAGCCACTCGTGCAGGTAGGTGACGCGGGCGGTGGTGGTGGCGGGTGAGTACTGACCCGGCGCGGGTGCGGCGCGGCGTGCACGGCGTCCAGCCACTCGTGCAGGTAGGTGACGCGGGCGGTGGTGGTGGCGGGTGAGTACTGACCCGGCGCGGGTGCGGCGCGGCGTGCACGGCGTCCAGCCACTCGTGCAGGTAGGTGACGCGGGCGGTGGTGGTGGCGGGTGAGTACTGACCCGGCGCGGGTGCGGCGCGGCGTGCACGGCGTCCAGCCACTCGTGCAGGTAGGTGACGCGGGCGGTGGTGGTGGCGGGTGAGTACTGACCCGGCGCGGGTGCGGCGCGGCGTGCACGGCGTCCAGCCACTCGTGCAGGTAGGTGACGCGGGCGGTGGTGGTGGCGGGTGAGTACTGACCCGGCGCGGGTGCGGCGCGGCGTGCACGGCGTCCAGCCACTCGTGCAGGTAGGTGACGCGGGCGGTGGTGGTGGCGGGTGAGTACTGACCCGGCGCGGGTGCGGCGCGGCGTGCACGGCGTCCAGCCACTCGTGCAGGTAGGTGACGCGGGCGGTGGTGGTGGCGGGTGAGTACTGACCCGGCGCGGGTGCGGCGCGGCGTGCACGGCGTCCAGCCACTCGTGCAGGTAGGTGACGCGGGCGGTGGTGGTGGCGGGTGAGTACTGACCCGGCGCGGGTGCGGCGCGGCGTGCACGGCGTCCAGCCACTCGTGCAGGTAGGTGACGCGGGCGGTGGTGGTGGCGGGTGAGTACTGACCCGGCGCGGGTGCGGCGCGGCGTGCACGGCGTCCAGCCACTCGTGCAGGTAGGTGAGCGCGGCGGCCAGCATGCGGCGGGCCAGCGCGGCGTGCGACGGGTCCGCCAGGTGGCTGAGCACCGACCACATGGGGTACGCGGCCGCCTCCAGCTCGCACGAGAACGCCGCGTAGTACGATGACGGCTCGAACTCGATGTGGCCGCCGGTCTCGCGGATGTTCACGTTCATGCCTGCCGAGGAACAAGACAAATAGTTAAATAACTACAACGAAGTGCCTGTTAGATATTGTAGAAATTAATGATAAGGTATCCTCATTCGTAGCTACCGATGCACCAACACAAAATAATAGTATAATTTTTTTAAGAATTGGCCCCAGGAAGCTACAGACCGAGAATTTTGGAAAAAAAAGGAAGGGAGGCCTTTGCCCTGCAGTGAAACAATATCGGCTGAAACTAATATCAAAATAGTGTAACAACACCGCCACGGAAAGTCCGAGGTGTGCAAATATGGAAGCTAATTGGAAGGAGAATAGGAACTGAGAAAAGAGCAGTCAGGCTTGAGAAGGAGGGGCCAGCCCGCCTACCTATCTACTGAGGTTTTCAAAAAATTTCACAGAAAATGTTACGCAATAAAAATCACCCTTGATTAAGCCAGTGATCCAGACATACGCAGCATTAAAGAATCTATGAAAACGTGCAGTTTCAGAAGTGTTTACCCTGCAGCATGGACAGGAACTCGAACCACATGTCGACGAGCGCGTCGTCCTGCAGGAACAGCAGCGCCACGCTCTTGTGCGACAGCACGTTGTTGAAGTCGGACACCAGCGGCCAGTAGCAGTGCTCCTTCATCACGCGCCGGGTGCAGTCGATCACGTAGTGGAAGTTCTGCTCCGGGTCGTGCAGCGTGTTCTGGAAAAGGCACCTTTTGTTTATAGCTGTTTTGTACATTGGAAGAATTGGTATTGTTTAAATGGAACAACAATAGGATTCAAGTTCACCAAGCGAACAGTAGCCGCTGGACCAGGTTTCGCAATGCCCTAAATCAGATTCGACTGTGAACGCTGTGTTTTTGCTCGGGTGTGGCTGGCTGACCCTCTTTCTTGCGAAAGGAAGGCCAGAAACAAACCAAGACGATCCGACATTTACATTGACGAAGACGATGTGACTATAAAGATTTTCAAAGCGAGAAAAAAAGGATACAAGTTCATAGTTTTTTTTTCATTTTTTTTTATTTGTGTTGGTAATTTGAAGGAGTTGGTACTGTTTATATCAAAATGAAGTTAAAACTAACGGCGCTGAAATGGTCACATACAACGGAGTGCTTAGTATGGATGTTCTTTATTTTAAAACTTCTCATTTTTTGTTCAATTTATAGAAATCTAGCAGGAGTTCCAATTCTGTTATTGGCGGCACAACGCTAAAGGCATGCAGAATGTGAAGCGTCTTCGACATGTCCACCGGCTCGACGTAATTCAATTGGAGAGGGATCAAATCAGTGCCTGTATCACCACGTTCTGGGCCAATGAGTCCATTCTTGAATACAAACAAAACAAACATACTGGGGTGTTTCATATACACATACAAAACAATTTTACAATTGAACGTCATATGTAGAAGTGTCGTTAACACTAGCATTTGATGTGTAGGTACCTGCACCAGGATCTTGCCCATCATGAGCCGCAGCGACAGCACCATGACGTGCAGCAGGTGCAGCTGCTGCACGCAGCGCAGCGCCAGCGCCTCGTTGGAGAACAGCTGCACGGACATGTGCACCACGCGGTTGGACAGCGTGTCCGGGTCCGACGCCGCCTCCAGCACCAGCGGGATGCGCGCGTAGTGCATCACGAACGTGCGCGTCAGGTGCTCCTGCGCGACGGAATTGGCACGTTAAAACAACCTGTACATATTTTTATGCACGTCTACAAAAATAAAACTACTAAAACAAACAAAAACAATTTTTTTGGAGTTTGCCGATTGTCTCAGGCGGCATTTTCAGCATTCTTTTGGGGGCGAAACACCGTCAGACGTTTTCTAGGGAAAATGGTATCATGCACTAGTGCGTGTCTCTATTCCCGACTAGATTCTCAGAGGGGTTCGAATCGGATCGGGAGCTATATAGGGATAAACCAAATAGGGTTCCAAGGTGGAATATATAATATCAGTGATGGGTTGCTAGCCGATCGCCTGATGTGCGAGCATCTTGGAACCCTTGTCCCTTAATCGGCTTTTACGACATGTACGGGAAGTTAGGCAGCTATTTCACGTCCCAGACCAGCAAGCTATAGATCGCTCAGCATGTTTTAATTAAAAACGCTCTGACAACAAATACACCATACAACTTGAAGGTGATTTAAACAAATAACGTCAAGTACCTAATATTCGTAATGTCTAAACATTTGTGAGTGTGTAAATTTGTATTTTTTTGTTTACATTATTTTTTTATGAAATAACTAATTTATTAATTTCAATGCAATGATTTTGTTTTTGTTTATAATTTACCAGGAATAATCCTGTATCATTATTTAATAAATAATAATAATAATTAAACAACCATTATTGTACCGATAGTCGTTTCGGCAAACGGTCTTTTAGCCAAGAGCCTTGATCAACACCTAGAGAGACTCTCGATAAAAGGTTGGGTCAAGGGTCAGATGCAAAAGGCAGTACTCCTTGACACGGCACGTATTGTCAGGAGGTTCCTCAATCTGCAGCCCTAACCACCGATAGCTTGGGTCTATCCCCGCTGCCGGTGGCAACCTAGGTTAAGTTTTTTATAATATTTTATATTGTAAATGTTTTTATATAAAATATTGTAAAAAAAATTCTTAAGATAATAAAGTGAATAATATTCGCCTGGGTAATATTGGTGACTTAAGCCTCGTTTGTTAGGATACCAATGTGAGCTTGCCTACGTCTCCATTACACACGTACCTTATAATCCTGATCCGGCAACATGTTGAGCAGAAAGCAGACCACGTTTTGTGGGAACTCGTATTTGAAAGTCCAGAATATGAACTCGTCAAGGAGCGTGTTGTGTTGCAGCCGCGGCGCGAGCGCCGGCAAATGTCGGTATCTGGAAGAGACGAATGTATGTTACTAAAAAGCAATATTTTATATAAACTGGCAATTTTGTATTTTGTGATTCTTGGGGGTAATTATAAAAACCATTTCTTGGCGGATATCTACCCTGCTACTACTATCGCTTAATAAACCTGTTTACCAAAACTCTTGAAATTTTGTGATTAGTCTGTTAAGGGGGTGCCGCGCGGAATTTCGAAAATTTACGTGTTTTTAAGTGACTGGTGCTAGGCGCTGAATAGGTCATATACATTAAAAGGACTAGTGTAGGTTAGCTTGATCCTTTCCGAAGGTCATGGTTGTCTTGGAATTTGAAACAAATACCCATGCACCATGAAACTGCATGAACAAATACGTAAAAGTAATGATATCTAAAAACTTATTTCTTCAGTTTGTAAATATAGCACATGCAACAATAATCCGACATCAAAATGTTTGTATTAATATTCCGCAGGCCACTGTTGTCTAATTTTTAATTTAAAAATATGAATATGAAAATATTGAGACTTTTATTATTTTTTACTCAAACTCCTATGATTTTACGAAAGTAAACATTGCTCCAATTAAATCACCAGCGTACTTTGTACAGTTATAAGTGTGCGTGCGTATTCATGTTCAATTCATCATCGATCAATCAATCAAACTCATCCACGCGCCGATCGCTAGCTATATGCCTAAACTCGCAGTTTTGCGTCGGCGCTGCACCCTCTCAATAAGCGCCTCGATCGGTGGCCGAGTGGAAAAGCGCTCGGGTTTGGGATCAAGTTTCAGGTCGGGCAGTGTTTTGGATTTTTCGATAATAGCCCGGGTTTGTGATCACCAACACGCATTTGGCATTACACCCATCAATTGTAGTGATGACCCGATTTGCAAACGTTCAGCCACTTTTCGAATCAGGACGGGCCCCTTGCACAACCCGTCGTCAAAATTAGGGATTTAATGCATTGTTCATTTGACAACCTTACAACTCCCCCACCAAAGAGGACATTTGGTAGTCGACTTTAGAGTTGACGACCCGAGCTGTGGAAACTGCAAGTTGTACACTTAGTGCAGCGATAAATGTTAAATGTGCTCTAACTAAATCTCTTCGTTTTTGGAGGGTTCTGTAATTTTTGGTCGTTATTATAGGTTAAGTTTTTTAAAACACACCAACCCGCATCGAGCCAGCGTGGTGTGTAGTGGATCGAGCTCCCTATGCCTCACTCAGCAAAGCCTGAATCCAGCAGTGGGAGGTGATGATGATGACAATGTACGTACTCGTCTGGTGGTTCCGGCGCGGGGAAGTCCTCGATCGCCTTCTCGTACATCTTGTTGGACTCGGCCATGTAGCAGCCGTACTCGGTCTCCGGGAACGGCGGCTCCACCAGGTTGCGGTACATCTTTGAACAGAAATTCATGTTTATTTATTATATTTCATTATTTATTTCCTTAACCAATTATTCGAAACCAGGCTTATTTATTAGCGGTTAATCAGTGTAGCTACTAGATTAGCTAGATTACCTTAGAAATCTGTAAATTCAACAATGAGTGCGTGAATTTAAAGACTCCCCGTAGCTGTATAAGCTTTCCAAGCTTTCCAAGGAAAAAAACTGTTATTTTTTTGTAACGGGATTTGAACCTGCACTATTATCCGATTAGGTAACTTCTAAAGGTACCTACAGGGTGCCTGGTGCAAGCTTAATTTGCCATTCGATCACATTAATGAAAACGAGAAATATGGCAACATATTTTTACTATGTTCGTTTGTCACCAGGTGACAGGAGACTGCTTTATACATCCATCTTTCGTTAACATGATCTTAACTTTATGTCATTCACTACGCACTTCATAAACGATAGTGCCAAATCTGCTTGAAAAAAGCAATTATCATATCATATCTTTATGACGTGCAAATTATCTGAGCAACCCAACTCCTCTCCTCCTTTGAGTATATTTCGCTTTTACTAGTAGCTACGAACTTAGCCATTGACGATCATACGGATTTAAGTATCGATGTTTACTTGATTAAATCCCCTCTGTAATCTAAAAAGTTTTTAATAATCCATTTACGGAACACGATAATGACGTCATAGTTTGCCATTCCTATACAATTTCTAGTTTTGACAGTTGCTATAAAGTTTCTCTCATAAAATCCCTCCCTATTAATAAAACAGGCATACCTGCGGGTTGATGAGCGCCTTCGTCATGGCGGAGCGCATGAGGTCGCCCATGTTGTTGAACTCCATCAGCATCTGAACGTAGAACTCGCAGTCGTGCACCGCGATCCGGTAGCCGTCCGACTTGGTCTGCGCGCCCGCCGACGCGCTGTAGTTGTCACTGCGAATACACACCTCCTTTAAACAGTGTTTATGAGCACCCACAACTCTAGCCCCAAAGAATCTAGTAGGGAACGGGGACACGCAATTGTACGTGATGCCATTCTCTCTAGAAAACTTCTGACAGCGCTTCGTTTCACACGGCTTGAGGAACTCTTTTAGGTTTCTCGCCGCCCCCAAAATAGTCCGATGATGCTGAAAATGCCCTTTGAGGCAATCAGCAAACTATCTCAAAGAATAAAACCACGACTCGGTCATCCGGAGTCGAGGTCCTAGCCTAGTTTAGAGGCGCACTCAGGTTGTTCCGCTCTCGATCCGAACGCGTCAGATAATCTAAAACCCTTAAGACCCATCACTTCGGCTTGAGGAACTTTTGATTTTTCGCAGCCACTTTCTATAAGCCCGGTTACGCTGTAAAGGCCATTGGCGGCCGTCATAAATCTCTTACTTATGTTACTTCTGTTTTATATCTAACTTTACGCAGATATTGTTGCGAACAAATTACAATTTTGAAAGAAGTGTTGAAAAAAATTTCGCGAGCAGGATTCGAAACAGCTCCCCATGACATACCGGGTCTGGTGCACTACTAACTAATGTTACTGCTGTAATGCCGCTGTGGCAAAATTAAGTATTAGGGTTACATTAAGTCGGATGTTGACATTATAGTATTGTGTTGAATAATTTCGGCGGGCTGGTTAGAACCACGATAATTGGGAGAGCACCTGATCAAACCACGGTATGTTAGAAGGGTGCAGGTTCAAATCCTGCTCGTGGAAATTTTTTAAACATTTGTGTTTTTGTAATTTGTTTCGCAACAAAATTTGCGTTAAAGTTACATGAACAAAAACATTTTATAATAGTATTGTATTCTAAGTTTTTTCAGCTGAACATCAGGCAAATATTTCCAAAGTGGTGTTGTTCTGTCTGCATAATACCATGACTTTACAATCTAAAAAACAAAAGCCCGTGTAAGATTTAACATCATAGCTTAAGCATATTATAATCCTCTTCTGTAGAAGTGCGAATCATATTATAAAATAGACTTTATGCCTGTCACAACAAAAATTGTTTCTAATCTTTGTTACAGCTCAACGAACATTGTATTGCCTCCTAAAAATAGATGCAATTTAAACAGACGTCATTTGAGCAGAGAATAACAGTTAAACATGAATGAACTAATGTACTTAGAGCTCCTAGAGAGCCACTTGGAACCTCGCAGGGCACTTGTGCGGCATCGGCAATAATAATGCTCGACCACAAACATGAAGCTTCCATCAATGTTGAAACAAAAAACTAATTTTATAACTATAGACAGCTTAAATATTTAAGAGAAGACTGAATAACTAAACAATGCGGGCTTAAACAGTGCTTGAACATTTTTTTTATTTCTAAAAAGGTTTTTAAGATGGCTTTTAGAAACCTTTACACACACACACCTGTACACTACAAATCATTTGTTTGTTTCTTATATGTGTAAACCGTATCGCGTGATCTTTAAAAAATCTTATTCCATGTTTACATCGTGAAGGGAAACTCTGTGCAAAATTTCAGCTTTGTATGTCTAAGAGTTTGGGCGAGACATGACTCTGTGAGCTAATCAAAACTTTTATTTTCATGCATATAGAATATTGATACCATGGACTAGTGTTACCTCAAACGTCAAATTACTTGAGAAGGCCAACTGCAGAAGAGAGCTGATCCTTGAGTCATGAGACGCAAAGACACATGCAAGAGGATACTTATACGAGTTCCCACGGATAACCCTCGAAGGCAAAATTCCGGGAAAGAGAGCGTCAAGCGTCAAGCCATTTGCGTCCGCGACGCAAATGGCTTGACGACATCATAAAGTAGCCTGAACTTAGTTATCGTTAGTTAAAACAAGCTATATGGGATCGCAGAAAATTTTGTATACTAATCTCCAAACTTCAGTATGAAGATGGCACTAAATGTGATGGTATACAGTATATACATATTTCGTAGATATTATACTGGATAATAAGGTACTGGTATAGGGCTTAGAGTCATCATTAATAAGGCCCCAGGGTCTATTTCAGCATACATTAATGAATTTAGCTTCAATAACCTGCAGAGCTGCTTTTGAGCTCAGAGCCATAATAAAAAATTAAACTCATTTACTATAGGCTTCATATTACAGCGTCAATGTATAGTTCCTGTCTAATTGCTTAACAAATTTAGGTCTTTCAATTGCCTTACAGTTCAGTGAAGTGCAAATAGGTTTAACGTCTCTTTCATACTTTACGATGTTTATTGTCGCGAGTATAATCCTGTTTACAGCCATCGACGTACATAACAACAAAAGTCTTGACCCACTCATTGACTCATCAACGCCCAGCCTAAACCTTAGCAGCAGCAGCATGATAATTAATTTTCTGAAATTCTGTGGGATTACGGGGTATAGTGCGGTAATAAGGCGGATAAAGTTGCGGACGAATGCTAGTTATAAACAAGGTATGTTAATTATAAAATAATGTTACTTTATCTATACATGTATTGGTTATAAATACAAATAATTAAACATTACGATGATTAAAACATCCGTTGATATATATAACGTCACATTGACAGCACGTTCTCAATTGAGGACATCACGTATTGCTTACTGAGCCTAATTAATCAAGCATCGGTGTCTATTTTAAATAGTAGTTATCCTACTTACTCGTGTTTGCAATCGAAGGCAACATTTTTGTATTTGTTTACATTACTGAGCCGGTAAACGAGTATGCGGCGTTTCTGATGAAAAGAGGCTACCGCAGCCCATAGACGCTTGCATCACCAAGCGTATCAAGTGTACATTGGCGACCCTAAATCTTGAGTTCATGACCCTCTATTTATGCCCTGTAACTGGAACTACTACCCTTCATACCAGAACATAGTAATGGGAACAAAAATAGGTATAAGTTTGGTCGACATCCAGGCGGATTTATGAGTAGAATCTTACAATCAGCTAATAGCAAACAATACGTTGTTTGTATGAAGTTAAGACTTTGAGTAACCCTTTCATGTTCTCACCTGTTTTCCCTAAAGTGCTGCAGCAGCCGCAGTATGAGCCGCGGCATCATGGCCTCGGCGACGCACATCAGCTCCGCCGGCGCTGTGCCTGGCCGAGGACATTTGTTACCGTGGTTGCTGCAGAATCTGGAAACAATACGTGATCGTCAGTAATGGCGACATACTAGGCAATAACCTTTTTGGTTTTATTTTACTTTAATATTAATTGGTAATGTACATATTTTAACTGAAAGTCAATAGTAATTTACAAATCTTTCCAAGTTTTTTCACCATCTTCTACCTACAGCAAGTTTTAACCGATTCTGTGGTCTAGTGGTAAGACCACTGGTACATATTGTTTTCAATTTATTCGGTAAGTCTTGCTCTAAGTCCGCCTGGCTAGCTGCTAACATCCTATTGTTTTCTAAAGTTTACGCGAACACTACACATTGAAATGGAACAACTTTTACGGATATACATTAATTAAAAGTAATGTGTAAAATAAACGCAAGTAGATTCGTAAAAGTAGTTTCATTTCAATGCTACCATCTTATCTAGACTACCATCACAACAATATAGCATCAGGCTGTCTTGTCTCGAACTGATGAGATCCTCAGTAGTGACGATTCCAAGTGATGTGCGCTTTCACCTTTAGGTGAAGTAGAGGCAAAGTTCTTCAATGTAGTGGTAAATAAAATCATCATTATAATTCATACATACATTGAAGCGACGACAGAAAGTTTTGTTTAAATGTGGATAGTTAAGATATACCTAGTTCATTGTTATGGACATAACTGTGACGACCAGCAACTTATTGGCGATTTCGCCGGCGTATGGCCAGGTTAAACTATGATAATAGGTCACTGCCAAGACCACGCATCAGTATGCGGCTGCCGGCGCGATGCATTTGCATTTCGCACAGTGAAAACAGACAGTTCACATAAGTATAACACAAACACACGTTTAAACATTGAAATTCTAGTAATTTGCAAAGTCATTGCATAAACAGCTTTCTTTCAGATTATAATGTATTATTTAATTTACCGTTAAAATCATTAGTTACAATCTCTTTGACAACGTTTTTGGTCGTTTAGGTATTGGCCAGTAACTTGTGTTACTGTAGAATAGCGGACTTGGATTGGCACGTGATCATTCGCTTGCCCTGTTCCTGATCTTATTTGGGGTCGGCGCAGCATGACGACTACTTCCATTCTCCTCGATCAGCCGTCATCTCAACAATTACTCTTTTCTTTGCTATATTATCTTTAACAAAGTCTATCCATCTTTCTTTGGTATTCCTTTAAGAAAGCCCATATTTTGTGTATCTTTGTATAGACTAAGACAAAGCACCTAATGTGACATGTTATATCCGTTTTATGTCGTAAGAGGAAAGGAAATTACTATAAAACGCGCCAATATCATTCAACCTTTCCACGTGATATATATTTCAAAGAATACAAGAAACGTTTCGAAAAATAATAAAATTATTGTATCTCAATTTAGGCTATTATCGACAACTAATACCAACCTAGTCGATCTACGGCACAGATTCTGAAAACTACCGGCTGCGGCTTTGCGTGCCACATAAAGTTAACATACAAATTTATCAGACAAACATAACTTCGATCATTTGCATATTTTAATTGGAGCTTAGCCTCAATGTATCAACAACCTGCTTATTAACCAGAACATAAAGCTCTGCGTGGCGGCGACGCGACGACGACGTCTCGGCGGTGACGTCACCGAGTCAAGGGCACCGCGAATGTCAAGTTCGACCCAAGGGACAGCCGTCTCTTTCCGGCACCAAGCACGCCAATGACGGCGTCCTTGTCTATATTTAGATACATCAGTGATTTGGATAAAGATAAGTCATTAAACCCGTTCCGGCTTTGTTTTATTTTTTTCTCATGTCGCACCCGACGAGAAATCGCAAATCTTGCGCCCTTGCACCATATATTTAGTCTATGGTTTACCTGTTCTGACTAATGGAGAATTTTTAACCGCCTATATGGTCTAATGGTTAAACCATCGGCCACTTGGTTCGATTCCCAGCGAGGTGAACATATTCTAGCCGGTTTGGTGGTAGCAGCCTAATCTAAGTTTGTGCCCATAAAAACAAAGTTATTAGCATTTTTGTGTACCGACTGTTATAGAGATAAGATAGTCAATTCCTCAATGATCAAGCATATTGAAGTGAAATGCGCTTCTTCAGCCTTATCGTCACTTGCCATCAGAAAAGATGAATGCCAAGCCCATCTTCGTTGTAAAAATCATAAAAATATTGGATCAGTTTCTAAAGATAAGTCCCACTATACAGGTCACCGAGGACAAAGTAAAGTTCACGATAGAAAAAGACCGTGTCTCGTGTCTGCCAGTCGGTGCGTACGCAGCTGCTAGCGTGTCCGTGTTGTGAAAGCTAATCATGTCCACAAAACTGATATGAAATTTACTTTATTTTTACAATAAGTTGACGATAAGCTCGAAGGTGGAAGCACACTACACCCAGAATCCTTAATCACAACAGGAACTGCTATGTATCTCTACTTAAACTGGTAGAACTCAACACCCCCCTCACCTAGTTGTTATGGCGATATAGTCTCAAAAAAGTGGTAGCTTACAAAGCCTGGCGGACATTACAACAAGCGCACTCCGCTGGGAAGCGAGCTTGGGACTTGTGTGCCGACCATAACCACTCTAGTACATAGATACAGTTACTATATGAAGTCGTAATGATAAAGCGATCATCTGACATAATATTTTATACTATTTTTCTACAAGCGTTAGGCTTTTATCTGACCTGATGACACAAGAAAGTGAACTTAAGACTTAACCATAAACCAACAACGAGACATAACTTTGCTAATGTTAACCATTGTAATGTTAATTTGTGTACGAACTAATAAAAAAATAAACTTTAATCGTCACTTTAAAGTACTTAGGAACATGAACAATGAGACTTCAGGATACCCTTTACAGTTAAAGAATTAGTATCTGGATAATCGTATTTTTTTTGGTAATTTTCTAAAAATGAAACCTAGCTAGATCGATTTATCGCCCCTGAAACCCCCTGGACACTAATTTTCATGAAAATCGTTGGAGCCCTTTCCGAGATTCAGGTTATATATATATATATATGTTACGGCTAATAGCCGAATTGCGGCTACACCTAGTTTTAGACGGCTACAACTAGGTGCAGCCCGCTAAAACTAGGTGTAGCCGCACTTATCTTCGTTGTATATAGCTAGATTTCTGTTGTCTAATAAAAAAAACCATACATATATATAAGAATTGCTCGTTTAAAGGTATTAGACTCTTATCGGAACTATTTGCAGAACAAACGACATTTCCTAGCGGGAGGTGTATTGTTTATCTATCACAAGCAGCTTCAATGTAACTGTCAGCAGATTGGAAAATAGAGACATTGCAGAGGACGGGACAAATGGAATGATTATTCTTGCATCTGCTATTGACATCATAACAATATTATACAGCTGGCTTGTCCAATATAACTTTGTGTATTGAGTTTAAACGCACAGTCATACATATCATTTCAACATGGTATTTTTTATAGCACGAACAAGCAGATTCTCCTCACACTCACGCCAATGCTGACGTCGTCTGTCAATCCAAGTTTAGAAATAACGTATTTATAGCAGCTACAGAACTGAGTTATGGCAAATAATCGAGTCATTTGCATTTACGTCACGTTTAAGTTAATCTTCTTACAAAGCTATGCATTTATATAAATTTTATTGCTAATATAATTTTAAAAAGATGTTGGATAGAAATTACACAAACGGGATTTGATTTGAACTCGCACCCTCTTGACGAGCCGTGCCTGTATTTGACTCGTGCAAATTGACACTAGTTAACATTATATATAAGTCAAAGTGAGCCTTAAACAATGTTAACTTTGGATGTTAACATTTTTACAATTACAAGAAATGAGTGATAATAGACAAGCTATATTTAAAAATAATAAATGTAAATATAACGCATTTCAAGAGTTGTTTAGAATAACGATCTATTTCGTTTTCCAATTTCCAAAAACACAGCAGACTGTTTTTTTTTATTCCTGTGGGAGCGCTCGCAGCGAGATGCCACCGCATGCCCTAGGATGTGAGACTCACCCGTCCTCCTTCATGACGGACTTGTCGCCACAGTCGCAGGCGCCGCCGGCCTGCGACAGGAACATGTTAAAGTCGTGCGTGGAGTGGTCGCCGCGGTGGAAGCACTCGCGGCAGATGGACATGCATGGCGAGATGCCGCACGTGCGGCACCGGTACGCCACCACCCGCGGGATCCACACCAGCCCGCATTTGTCGTGTTTGTCATAGCTCCGCACTGTGGGGGGGAAAAAAACAAGTATAATTATTTATTGATCATTAGAACGTGAGCCTGTTATCGAACAAATGCAAGATAATTTGTGTAGTCAGATGATCCCCTTATGCAAGTGACCGAAATGTAAGACTGAAGAGATCGTTAGTTTTAAAGAATGGTACATGCAACCTAATGATGGTACATGCTTTCAGATGCAACAGAACGAAGGTCAGCGGATCAGATTCCTTCTAAGAGATTAACAATTTATATATTAAATAAAAAGTGTAGTCCTACATCGCACAGTCCAAACCGCTTAAGTCCCCAAAGTAGCTGCTTAACATGCTGCAAAGGATTTCCAATGACGGGACTGAACTCCACGAACTATTTACTTGGTATTAATGGCCTTGATACCTTGTACAACTAAATTATAAAATTCTGAATAAGCATGCTAATTGGTAATCTAGCCGCCTAAGCCAGATTCAGTTTGTTGTATTCTAGTTGTAATTCCGGGTTCTTCAAAGTTTTTAATTGTAATGTATTGGATTATAATATTGTATGATTTGGTAACGACATACTATTTTTGTAAATGTCGTTATTTCTATTAAAGCTGTGCAATTTCTAACGCCCATTTTTTCCACAGCTAAAAAAACGTCCTGAATGGGTAGTAGGTAAAAATTTCCTGAACGATTCAAAAGTACTTTTCAATAAGTTTATTTAAATAAAAAAATCTACTTATCCTTTGTCAAAATGCGATACAATACTCGTATAATCTACATAGAATACTTTACGCTAGGAGTGGGTATATTATTAAGTCATCAACACAAACACCATGATCTCAGTGTTGACATCATTCAAAGTTTTCTTATTTTTCTGAGTGGCTGCATATTATCCATCATACACAAACACATCCATAACCAGGCAATAAGGACTTAATGACCCATTCGTTAGAATATTCGTGTTATCCTGACTGCAGTAATAGCCTCGTACATTAGATACTCGAAACCTATTACCTAAGCCAGGGGAAATCTCTGGAACTACCGACCTGATTGTAACATTTCCAAGATTTACATATTATTTAGATTTATAAAACTAAATAAATAGGTATTGGCAATGAAGGCATGTATAACGAGAACGTAACCTACTTAGCTTCGAACGTTAAACTCTTTCCACCACAGAGCTAAGCGTAAGCGACGAACCTAAGCTATGAAAATCAAGCGATCCTATGGATGGATGGATATCATAATATCCTTAATCCATATCTTCCTTACAGCATTGAAATTACCAATAAAAGGAGGAAGGACAATGTTTGCAATTATCTCAAATGTACAAAATGCGCTTTCTCATCACGGTTTTTTTTATATTCTTAGGACCCTTTCTGTAAAACAGGAGAAATGATAAGTGTTATATTTATCCATTAAACACTATCAACTGCAAAAAGGTTGTACAGGAAGAACTACAAAAATACCTACGACGATACGGAGGGGTTGTTAAGTATTTGTTTGTTTATTTATTTCTGGGTGTATTAACTTATTATTATTTTATTTATGTCTCTATATTAGATTGTAATATAGCGTATAAACTGTTATATTAATTTATGTTTTGATTTATATTAAACTTAGACTAAGCCCACATTCGCCTGAAAAACAGGGTTTACCTAGCTCAGGCAACAGCATCTAATGTATTTTAGATTATTAGTTTAGAGCACTTTGTAAACAATACATGTAAACGTATTTCAATAAAGATTTTATTATTATACTCTATATTTATTTTCTTTCTTAGCCTAGGTTTGTTATAATATTATTATAAAAGTAAAACACAAAAGCACATACAAAACATAAAAATATTATAAAAAAACCTAGCCTAGGGTGCCGCCGGCAACGGGGCAGGGCTCAAGTTGCCGGTGGTTAGGGCTGCAGAGACAGGAACCTTCGGACTATCCGCGCCGTGTTCAAGAGTACCGCCTTCTGTATCTGACCCTTGATCCAACCATTAAGCGAGAGTCTCTTAAGGTGTTAATATTATTATTATTATAATGCATCCATCGCTACGCAGCTTAGCACATATCTGGTGGAAGGACAACCTAAGAGTCGGTTGGTGCGCCTTTGAGTATTCGTGCGCGCCTCGACAATTTCATGCAAAATAAATTCGTTGTTATGTTACAAAATAATATTGCATGCCCATACCATTCTACCAATACCCATGTATTACTATTGATTACTTATGTATTGTATTGTAAACTTTAAAATCAAAATGTTGCATTCGCAAATAAATTACCTATTTACTTAGTAAGCTGCGGTTAACGGTATTAATGTCACATTTACAAAGCGTTTTTTAATGATGTCTTTAAATATTTCTAATGTGTCATAAAAATAAAAACACACTTTTTATTCAAAAACAGGTGGAGCTCGATGGCGCAGTGGTTAACGCGACCGGTCTGCGAGTGCTGAGGGTAAGCAACTTTTGCAAAGGCCGGTCATCGGATGGGTGACCAAAAATTTATTATCTAGAGCTCCTCCGTGCTTCAAAAGGCACATAAAGCCGTTGGTCCCGGTAGCAGTCGTTAACAACCACCAACCCACACTGGGCCCGCGGCCGCGTGGTGGTTCAAGGCCCGTTCTCCTATCCATCCATAGGGAAGGCTCGTGCCCCAGCAGTGGGGACATATAATGAGCTGATGATGAAATAGAAAATTTGTAAGATGAATTTCATAACTATGAAAACAATACCCGATACAAAATCCCTTTTTTTTTACATTTTTGCAAGAACTAAAACCTATGTATCAAAGTAGGTTAATACAGGAAGTGTATTTAGAAAATAAACATTATTTAGGTTTTTGGTATAGATAGAGCATCAATTGGCACCGATTTTAACGACATTCAAAAAGAGATTTGGCTCGTTATCAAAAAGAAATTTCGCTGCACGAGAGTTCTGTATCGCTACCTAGTACATAAAGCACTTATTTTTCAGCACAATATTACACGTTATATTACAATTTGTCTCGAATATACATAATATATTGCTTGATTTTTTGTCGTGTCTATGTCATATTTGTCTATTCATAATAAATAATATTATGAATTAACTACTTCCAAGATTGCACTAAACTTTAGCATAAACGTCTTCATATCTCCATCAATTTCAAAGTTCCAATTTTTTTAAGCCATAAGCCAATTTTATTAAAAGTTTCTTAGGTAAAATATAGATATTTAAAAAGTTTGTAAACAAAAGGGCGTTTTAACACTTTCCAAAGTGGACTTTAAAAGGCAATAAAGTTAAATATTTTTAGAGGCTTTTAACAACATTATACAAAATTAACCAATAAGGTAGATTAATTACATACATAAGCGTAGAAAATGTGTTGAAAGAGGGTATATTACAAAAAGAAAATTATTTACATTTTAATAAGTAACTTTTTATATGCCTTGCTTAATTATAGTTACATCGATTAATGTTGCATCAAGAGTTAATACAGTACATAGAGCAGATTAGTTACAGAAAGAATCCACATATAATTAAATCCAAGTCATCATAATGCCACAGCCCGAATTATTATCATATTGATCATTACGCGAAGACATTTCTAGGAACGAGATAATATGTCCCATTATAAATACAGCGGAGTCTTGTTTTCGCATTATGCAAGGTATTAGAAAATGAGTTACCGCAGCGGTCTTACCATTTCAAACAGTTGTACAATGTAAAACCGCGCAGTAAG
Organism: Eudonia truncicolella; assembly: GCA_949315975.1. Taxonomy (NCBI): domain Eukaryota; kingdom Metazoa; phylum Arthropoda; class Insecta; order Lepidoptera; family Crambidae; genus Eudonia; species Eudonia truncicolella. The sequence goes on along the minus strand of OX438835.1, from coordinate 16,816,341 downwards.
TGACATCAACATTCACTGGTAATCGGCCAATTAGCGTCGGCAACGAAGCGATCAGCTGGATGGTAAAAGCATTGCGCAATGGCACCCGAAAGCAGTATCGCAGTGCGCACCACGACGCCGCATCAATAACATCGGCGCTAAATAACGAGACCCCCAGATGGTAAGCTGAATACATATCGCGCTCGAGCAACGCACGCCTATGTGTGCGCTCACGGACGCTTTACGGTCTTGGATCTTGGAACAGCTCGAAACAGTCCGAGCGCGGCTGTTGCGAGATTCTGTGACCGTGAGAGGTTGTCTATGTGTACGTTGCCGCCGATCCGATCCGAACCCTTCGGAGAATCTAGTAGGGCACGGGGACACGCACTCGTGCGCGATGCCGTTCCCTCTAGATAACCTCTGAAGGTGATTCGTTTCACACGGCTTGAGGGACCCTTTACGTTCCTCGCCGCCCCCAAAAAAGCCCGGTGAAGCTGAAAATGCCGCAGCGGCAATCAGCAATCTCTATCAAAAAAAAAAAAGGTACGTTGCTTGAGCGCTTATGAAATTTACCTTCTGCAGTATTTTTATTTTGTGACTGCGGCTTGATGCGTCGAGAATTTGTTTGTCGAGAAAAGGCCCGTCACGTTCTGTCCTAAGTAATAGTACGATATAGGTGACCTGTATATGTACCGTTACTGGATGGTAAGGCCTAATAGCACCCAAATGCAGTATTGCAGTGCGCGACACGACGACGCATCAATAACTGCGATTTAATAGGGTCCATCATCACGTTCTGACCCAAACAAATAGTATGATAGTATAGGTGACCTGTATGTATAAGTACCGTTTACGAATAGCTGGATGGTATAAGCATTGCCTAATAGCACCCGAATGCAGTATAAGGATGTTGACAACAACAACAAATAACTCCAGAACATTAAACACATAAAAGAAATCACGTGACAGTTCTTTCAAACATTGACCTATTTTTATTTGACCTAAGCATGAATTTATGTAACGTAAAAAGTTATTAATAAACACGGGTGTTGACGGAACAAAATAGTGACATCATAGTTCACCATTACCATACAATTTATATTAAAAAAAGTTTTTACAGTTGCTAAAAACTACTAAAAGGTTTATCTATTGAGTAACCAGTCAACTACCCAATTGCGGTGCTCGACACGATGCATCAATAAGGCATCAAGGGTTTTTACCTTGCTTACCTCCAGCTACCTTGCACAGCTCTGGTGGAAACGCAGATTTACTGCGGCTTGATGCTTCTAGCTAGAAGATAGGGCCCATCACGTTATGACCCAAACAAATGGTACGATATATATGCGCGACACGACGACGCACGCAGGACGCACGCGTCAATAACAGAGAAGCTTGAAGAAGATATATAGAGTTCATCGAGTTCTGACTCTGATTTTGGTTATTGGTGACCTGTAATAAATAGTTTAAAATAATAATAATTAATTAGTGATAAAACTTTAATTGTGACTTTAGTAGGCCAAATTGAAAAAAAAAACAGAATGTGTGTTTGTGAGCTGATATTAAGATTTCGCTAAGTGATACCTACTTAATTTGAGTACAGTACATCGTCAAACCCTATCAAACAAGATAAAGGTGAACACCACATAATTTTATTCGCTTCATGATATTATTTCTTGTAAGTTAACTTTTTAGTGATACAATCTTAAGTTCGTTGGTTTTCGTATTGAACAAGACATATTTCATTTTACCAAGACAACAACGAATGCTTGCTCTATCAACATTCACTTTAAGCTGAACCCTTTAACATTACAAACAAAGTTAAAACCTGCAGCCAACTCGTCCTTCTTATTAGGTATTCCAAGGAATAAATTGGATTTAGAATTAGAAAGATATCAAATGTCGCCATGACGAGCTAGCTAGAAAAATAGGACGGGCGAGCTGCAGCATTTAATAGGTGAACTAGTAGCCGCCTGCGGGTTTGTTTGCGTCTTGCGTAATAAAATTGAATTTATCTAACTACGAGTATAATGTGCCAGCCCTATTGTTTCGTCGTCATTTATCCTTAAATTTTATATAACTACAAGAATAGCAATAGCATACTACAAAAATTAAATAAAACATCCAGACGATATAGCGTTTTCAATCTTGTGATTATAGTAACAGTGTAGAATAGTGTAGAGTAGACAAAAGCTTTTGGTAATACATTTTTTATCTTAAACCATGTTCAGATGCAAGGGGGTAACCCTGCGATGCGCGCGCGCCGACGAACACGCGGCCGGCTGGACTCACACGTATCGGTGGTTATTGCCCCGACCGTGCGTGACGGACTCGGCTAACAACTAATTAGTTGACATTTGGAATACCACGAGTCCATGATCCACAATGCCCGAACGACATAGGGTTCAACGTTTAACTTTATAACGTATTGTGAAGTTTGGCTTTGAACAGTTGCGCGGGACGTAACGGACTTGTTTCTGGCTACATTGACATTACACACTTGTTACACCTAGGGATGGTCTTTATCGCAGGCTAGTATATCTTTAATAATACACCCAGTTCATGAATTTTGCATGCCGGTGTTTCACACACCAGTTTATACATTTACTGGGGCAATCGAAAGCCCTGGAAAATGCGACATTAGTTATTATTAGTTGTGGTGTGAAGCCGATATATTTTTAAGTAAGGGAGAAAGTTATTAAAAAAAATGTTACAAAAATCGCATGCATATTCAATTATTACAACTTTTACTGTTCTCAAAAAAACAGTTTCGAGAAACAATAAAGTTCAATTGATTTACCAAATTATCTAGTAGGGATATGACGCGATCACCTAAAAAGTTCAAACCAATTACTTTAACAAACAAACCACTATCAGGTACCTAACAGTTACAGAACAATTGTAAAATAGCTAATTGCGACAAGCGACGTGTGCGAGTTACCGATGCTTACCATTCTAATAACCAGAGCATAGCTTCACCCAACACTATAATTTAACTATAAGGCTGTAAATGCGTCTCACAATAATAGGAAGACAGTATTCTTAGACTAATTTGTTGAAGATGTTTCCGAGATTTGTTTGCACCACAAGGTTGTCGACCCTGAAAGCGTATTTAAAAAAAATATTTATTAAAATATAGAAAACCATTTATAAACGTATACCCTTTTATTTCAAACGTGGAGTAAAGCCGAGAGATGGAAATAAATTAACCTGATCAAAATATGGCAGTTTAAATTTTTTACGTCTAGCATCAAGCAGTGATTTTTAGTGATAGTGATAATGGAGTGAAATATGTCGATTTTGCTGTATCACCGTCTTTTAAGGGTAATTTACATATTTAAGCAGAAAAAAGAGACGCTACAAGAAAATCAGACAAATGGAAAACTTTGCATTTTGTGACTAACGATGAGTCTGCATAATCAAATCTTGAATTGATGGACTCTGAATCCTAAATAAAGAATGGTGATAAAATATCAATTTGTTTGACATTGAAATACTCAACATTGTTAAGCAAAATTATTCTAAGATAGGTAGGTATACGACCGAAAAACTAAAGTCTAATTTTGAATGTTTCTAGAATAGAATATAATTTTTATTTGCTTAATACCATGTCATAGATTGTGGTTATTAAATCAATTAAATGGAATCAACAATGTTATATTATACCTTATAAATGTAGGCATGCAAATATTTTACCTTATAAATGTAGGCATGCAAATATTTCATAAAATTAGTATTAACAATAACAATCCATTAGCACAATAAATTAGGAACATTAATAACATTATTTCAAAATTATGGTAATAATATGTCAATTTGGATTAATAAATTATTTATATCATTAAAAAAAATGTAGTTCTTAATAATAATGTTAAACATGGAACTAATATAATCAAATTTATATCAATATCATTCTATACAAATATTCAATTCTACAATATCAAGATTCTTTAAAGTCTAAGTATTCTTTAATTGAATAAAAATTTATTTCATTAAGCCAACATAATGATTTGATTTTAAATTTATTATTAGCCATTGGAAGATCTCTTAGCCCTGGTGGCAATTTATTAAATAGTGTGATTGCCATACAATATGCATTTTTCATAAACAATGTCAGATTACATTTTGGTATTGCTAATTTGTTTTTCCTCGAATCTCGAACATTTGATTTTACTTGCTTGTTTTTATTCGAAGTATTCAGAATTATTTTTTACAAGTAAGCACGTTTCAGCTATATACAAACAGGGTACATTTAGTATCTAGCTAGACCAATGCTATTAAACGCGCTTGCTACTAAGGTTTAAAAAATTGCATGCTTCTATTTTGAATATAATCATCATCATCATCAGCTCAGCTATGAGACGTCCACTGCTGGACAAAGGCCTCCCCAAGGATCTCCACAACGACCGGTTTTGTGCTGCTCGCATGCAGTGGCTACCCGCGACCTTCACCAGATCGTCAGTCATATACATTTTGAATAATAATATGTTCCTTTCCTAGTTTTTTTAATACGAGTACTAACTATGTACGTGTGTTACCTATATTATGTTATCCATCTCTGTAGTCTAATTTTGAATGGTTCCAGGCTAACTTAGTAGCGAGGGGGTATAATAGCAAGCGAACTAACAATCAGCTGTGAGGAGGGTTCGGTGACCGCGCGAGCGCAAGCGGTGAGTAATGTCGGCAGTCGGCACGAAACGAAGTCATCGCACCAGGGTGTACAAGACACCACACCAGGCCACCACGTCTTCACAGTCTGTGACTAATTCCAGCAAAAATGCTAAAAACAATATACCACTAAAATTCAATTATAATTTTGTGTTTGGATCCTGAAAGTCAAACGTGTCCAACTGTCCACATTGGTTCAGCACAAAACTAGATCAATGAGTAGCATTTAAACGAGGCACCGATCAGCAATATGAAAGCAATATCGAAAGCTATAGACTATAGCTTACGATATTGCTCTTATATCGCTTTCCAAATGACAAGATGACGCCATAAACTATAGAGCGCGATAGCGATAGAGTTGGCGGTAGGCCCCCTGAACCGGTCTTGATATGCAAACGCGAATGTCAAACGGATGATGTGTTTACTGTACGAATATTATAAATGCGCTTTGATTATGGAAATTATGATCCATAAACAAATTGATATGTGGCAAATACTCACTGGAGGAATATTAATTAAATATATATAGACCACTACTTTATAATTAATGATGAACGAACACTTTTGCATTGCCGTCTATTTACAATACATTAATAAGACTTTACGAATTCTAATTAGGTAGCTGCATTTTTTATCCGCAAACGCCGCATTTCATAGACTAATTATTTGAATTGCTGAGTGATGACCTTGCGCTTAACTCGTATCTAGGTGCACATTTTGCGCCGATCTCCTTTGTTCTTAGAAACAGGCTCCGTACGGCATAAACTTAAAAAAATAAAAGCCTATGAATTGTCGCAACATACCTACTTAAAAATAATCGAATTTGAATATCATTGAACTCAATAATAAGCAATTAAATAATATGTGGTGTTAATTCCTTTAACTTATGAATTACTCAAAACATATAGAATAATGTTTGTGATATTACTAACAGTTTACGCCTGTTACTAGATGTATAATTATTACACCGACATCACCGTTAACCACAACCAGAACAGATAGCTTTTTAACTTTAACAATATTTAAAATAAACAGATTTTATGTGTACTTTCCATTCGACAATTCATTACAGCTCATGCGCCTACATAAAAACACTGCAGCAGTAACCAGCACGTAATTAATGTCTTTACAACACCATGAACAGCGTCCTGAAGGCTACAAGTTAAAGTGCTTATAAAGTTTCGGTCAGTTTCGTTTAAAAATATCGCGTTGACATTCAGGTCAAGCGCAGCGGGCGATGACGTCGTCGGCAGGTGGCAAAAAAACCGGACAGGAAGGAGGCACGCGCATGTTTCACTATTTTGAATATGTTCCAACTAAATTGGTTATACTATCTGCCGTACTCAGAGACGTCAATTAAGTTTAATGACAATTAAATATTTTTCCTTCTCTAACTAGTCTGGCCATAAATACTGTGACATAAAAACTTTTTTTTTTAATTTTAATTATTTTGAATTTGGAACGCGTTTATTATTATTTTTTTAAATGTACCGTTTATTCAAATATACTCAACTCAAACACATTACGATCCACACACCATATACTCATGAAATGAATAAATTATTACGCTATATACACGATCTCTGCTTTTATTAAAGAGTGCTATAATAAATTACAGATCACTTAAAATTATAAAATTGATTTAGATATTTGTATATCAATCAAATGTATAAAACACCAAAACGGTCACAATTTCGATAACGCTCATTATCCATTTTGCAGATTATTATGTGCTGTTTCATATTTCGTAACGGTGATTCCTAATAATTTTTTTGCCGCAATGAATATTATAAAATTCTAAGGGAGGCAACTATTCGTATTCGCCTATTATGCTAGAACTTATACTATTGACTAGACAATCATTAAAACGTTATAAACATCAAAAAGCTATTGCGTTATTGTTTACATTTTATTTTTTGATCAAATCATACCTATAACTAAGAAGTGCTTAGTTACGATTAAATCTATTTAGTGCAAATAACAATGTTATTTAAAGGTACCTATGGGCATGCATGGCAGTTCGTCTCGTCGTCATGACCCAAACAATATTTGCAATCCACGCTCACATACAGAATTAACCTAGCACAAGATTCTTAAATTAACGTCACTTTTGGGTACAAATTAGTACTTACTTAGCACATTTTCTCGAAACGAGCTCACATAAAGATGATATTATCGTAATAGTATTTGTAGTGTGTAAATAACCTAAATGATCTAATATATAAAATTCTCGTGTCACGGTGTACGTCATTGAACTCCTCTGAAACGGCTCGGCCGATTTTCGTGAATCTTAGCGTGCATATCGGCTAGGGTGGAGAATCGGACAACATCTATTTTTCATCCCCCTAAATGTTAAGGGTGATCCACCCCTAAATTTTTTTTAGATTTTTGAAATTTTTCCAATACAAAATGATTTGTTTGTAGTGTATACGAAGTCCGCCGGGTCAGCTAGTAATATATAAAACAGACGTTCGGTGCTCAATCGCATTTCATGGATAGATGAAAGTACCGATTAGTTTTATTCAACATTTAAGAATGTGATACTACATGCTGACTAGAAAATAAGTTGACTATGAAAATCACAGCTCAGTGATCGATTGTTAGATTTACGTTATAAATGTACAAAGTCCTTATTTAACCCTGTTCAATACATTACGTAGGTACATGGCGATTACGAGGTGTTAGGGCCTATCTATAGCTTGTTGGTACGACTCAACATAATGGGGACCTGACAATCTTTAACACAAATTAAAGAAATGTTACTGTAATCATATACTATAATGAACTAGTTTAATCCCTTTTCAGGCCATTCTCGTTTTGCGTGACTGCGGCCTTCTCCGTTTCGTTCCGACGGGTTGTCTGGTACCATACAACGAGTCTTCGGCTCAGCATGAAGAAGAAAACCAAGGCTGGGGCGCAGCGGTCGAAAGAATTCCCCACCATTATGTGGGAGTACGCCGCCAGAATCATCAGCAACACCAAGCCCACATTGGCTATATTTTTCAGCTTATGACTAGGTATAAGCGCTAGGACTAATCCAAAAAGGATTTCCAATCCGCCGACTGTCCTCCGGTACCATTTAGATTGCAATTTGAAGTCTAGCATCTCCGTTAACGGAAATACCTTCGCGTATCCCACATACTCTTTTCTCAATATTTTAAAACTTCTTTCGATTTCGCGCCATTTCACATATTTATTGTGTTCATTATCAAATTACAATATGGAATGGGGTGTTAAAGAAAATAGGATTGCAGTAATCGCCTTGCACAAAGTGGGTATGGAGCCGTCGTCGGTCATATTCTAGACACTTCAAGACCATGTTATCAGCCGTATGTTCGTATATCGTACTATCAACAGATACAACAACACTTCCTCTGTCGAAGACCATAAAAGGTCGGGGCGGCCGGCCGCGTGTTGTTAGAACTACAAATGCTGTTAATGCCAGAATTCGTCGAAATCCAATTAGGAAGCAAAAAATCTTATCGCGAGAAATGAAGATTCCCGCTAGGACTCTGTCGCGTATTATAAAACAAGACCTGAAGATCGGAGCTTATAGTGGATATACAGGACATGCCCTAAATCAATCTTTACAATTAAAGAGAGTGGATCGATCAAAACGCCTTCTGTCGCGATACGCAGGTGAAGGGCACAGAAATATCCTCTTTACCGATGAAAAAATTATCACGATTGAAGAGCACTACAATAAGCAAAATGATAAATTGTACGCTCACAGTTCTAAAGAAGCTGCTCAAGTGGTCGGAAAGGTACAACGTGGTCATCATTTTGCGTCAGTGATGGTTTGGTGGGGCGTGTCTTATCATATCAAGGCGTCACAAAGCTACATTTTTGTGAAAAAGGAGTGAAAACTTCAGCCAAAGTGTATCAAGAGACAGTCTTGGATCGTGTTGTGAAACCTCTCAGCAATACACTTTTTAAAAATGTACCTTGGACAAGGCACGAACTACCCGAGCCTGGCTTGAAACCAACGTTCCGGACTTTATAATAGCTGAAGACTGGCCCTCATCTAGCCCAGACATTAGACTACAAATTATAGTCAGTTTTAGAGGATGTCCTCGTAAAACTGACCATAATTGCAAGCCATGTGGCTTGCTCTAAACGACACGGCGACATTGAGACTCTTAAAAAATATCTGGAGCATGCAGTGGCGAAATTTTCCATAGAAACAGTGCGTAAATCTATAGATTCGTGGTCAGACAGATTAAAGGCCTGTATAAAAGCCAAAGGTGGCCATTTTAAATAGAATATTGTTTTTATTTTTTGCTGAGACTTTAATAAATATGTACATAATAGTTTTAGTAATATTATATTACTTCATAAAAAAAATTGTTTTTCATTTGTAACAGAACTTATGGCTGGACTAGGTATTTAGCACTATACATACGAAAGTGACAGCAAGAGACTTAATTGTCATTAAAACTTAAAAGTTACCCGCCTTTATGGTCTGGTGATAAGACATTATACGGTATCTATCTGACCCAAAGAACGGGGGTCGGTTCCTAGCGAGGGGTGCGTACGTACTGTACTCGGTTCTGATGGTAGTAGGAGTTCCGCTTAATCAGCCTGGCAAGCTACAACCATCATAATTAAATCATAATAACATGTAGCAACTGGATAACTTGCCTTGTCTCTAACTGAGGACTTCTGAGGAACTTCTAAGTAGTAAGATACCCAGTGAAGTCCACTTCTTCCTTCGGCCTTATCATCACTTGCCATCAAGCCTTTTCCCTTGTGGTATAAAAAACTAATCTGGCAGTAAAACAGTGCGCTAATGGCGTCACCTCAGCATAAGCTGTGCTTAATTCTTTCTATGAATGTATGGTTCAACGCACAAACAATTAACATATAACCATGATGTTGACAAGGTTTTCCCGAGCGGTCACGAGGTGGCCGACATGCGACAGTAAGGTGCTATAGAATGCTGTACTAAAAACAACGCTGCCGATAAATATAGCCCCACATCACCCTCTTGCCCTGGTCTCAATTTATTTGGGGTCGAAACAATGATTTCTTAATTAACTCCTGTTACCTAGTCTTTAAAGACTCTTTCCATTTCTCTCACAAGTCGGGAACGCCAGAGGTTTTTCAGCATCACTGGACTTTTTTGGGGGCAGCATGAAACTTAATGGGCTCCTCAAGCCGTGTGAAACGAAACACAGTCAGAGGTTTTCTAGAGATGTCTAGTTTTCTAGAGATTCTCTGAGGGGTTCGGATCGGATCGGAGCCAGTGGTATGTTCAAGCCTATATCTTTTCATGCCGCTAAAGTTTTGCTATAATGTTTATGCAGCCGATTGTAAGTATTATTTTCTTTTTCATGTCACCTGATGATAAGTGACCACAAAACTAGACTGAACTGACTACTTAACTATAAACAACTTCTCGGACTACTAGGTACCTACGCTACTAACATTTTTGTTAAAGCGCCAGACCAGTCGTTGTGGAGATCCTTGGGGGAGGCCTTTGTCCAGCAGTGGACGTATTTTGACTAAGATGAAGCCTGCCATCACAGACTCAGATAAGGTAGGTCCCTTGGCGGACTTAGCACAAGAATTATCATCAATCAAACCACGTACTTCTAGGTGTGTGACCAGTGGGCAACTACTACAAGATTTCAACCCTCTTTGGAGAAATGCTATTATTAAAGCATAACAGTATTATTGACGATATAATTGAAAGCTATTTAAAACAAAACGGTTCGCCACGCCTTTATAATGACCAAGATACATAGTACTTAATCCAAGTTTATTATAATCGATTCATAATTATATTCGATGATCGCAGCGCGTGCGTGCGTGCCCGGGGCAGCGCGCGTGTGCCATTCCGGTATATTAAACAGGAGTTTTTATCCCAACAGAGTACCTAGTGTATCTTCATTATGCAGTTGCGCTAAGATCGAGCAATCAACTTTGCCCGTTGCTTGCTGCATATAGACTTTATAGGTCATCAACTACATGCTACGTGGCTGTAGGTCGGTCTGATAGAACTGAGATGCAGTATAAACAAAAATTAAAAAAAATTAAATTAAAAATTTTTATTCGGCGTAGCAAGCTTCAACAAAATGGTGTCTTAACCAAAACATCATTACCACCATACGCACCTGCGCCAGTACTCGAAAATGGTCATGCAACGCTCTACTGGGATCGCTCTCACAGGACAGGACAGGACAGGACAGGACTATTGTCGCCAATAAGCCTGATATCGTGGTGGTCGACCGATCCCAGCGCCGGGCAATGCTGGTTGATATCACCATACCTCATGATGAGAACCTCGTGAAAGCCGAGAAGGACAAGCTCAGTAAGTACCTTGACTTAGCTCACGAGGTGACCGCCATGTGGAATGTTGATTCAACCATTATTGTCCCGATAGTAGTTTCAGCGAACGGTCTGATAGCGAAGAGCCTCGACCAACATCTTAAGAGGCTCTCGCTTGATGGTTCGATCAAGGGTCAGATTCAGAAAGCAGTAAGTACTCCTTGACACGGCACGTATTGTCAGGAGGTTCCTCAGCCTTGACCAGCGGTAGCTTGGGCCCTGCCCCGCTGCTGGCGGTACTCTAGAATTAGGTTTTTTATGTTTTATTGTTTTTATATTAAAATATTGTAAAAATCTAGTTTTAAGAAAGAAAATTAATAAAGAGTATAATAATAATACCTTATTATTAACGATTCGTCATGTACTTGGTTGGTACGTGTAGAGCTTGTTTTAAGTCCGTCTGGATTGCTATCACTGTTTAAACTAAATTTAGAGCCCTTTTTTAAAAGTTAACGTTGTTAGCATTGTTGTGTGTTATATGAGATAAAATAGTCAATTCTTCAGTGGTTAAACCGGTAGAGGATATCAGATAAAGTGTCATTTGGCTTAGAAATCAGCAACACTAACCGTCAGATACATGTACCGTACAAAAATTGTTTTGTTTTTTACATAAACTTTACATGGTCCAGCTTACTGAAATAATTTTTAACTTAATTTTCCTGTATAGAACACGCAATGTTACAACAATCTACAAAGCGGAAAAGATATAATGTAGGTACAGTCATCACCAGGTATCGACAGCAAGTATGTCATTGACCTTAACGATGTCCTCTCGCGTATGCAATTGCTGACCGTTACCAGCCCGAGGCGTTTTTGGTCAATTCAACCAATGACAGTTATTTATTTATTAAACCTATCATAATTTATTAACACACAAACATAACACACAGTAAAGAAAAAGAAGTAAAAAAGTACTTAACTTCGAAAATGTATTATGGAGATTTTTTAAGTGTTTGCAAATTAATCTGCTCCCCTGGTGTTAAGTAGAAGCAGATACAAAGACAGTTAAATGGAGCAGGATCAGGGTTCCCCGATCCGATCCGAACCCTTCGGAGAATCTAGTAGGGCACGGGGACGCGCACTTGTGCGCGATGCCGTTCCCTCTAGATAACCTCTGAAGGTGATTCGTTTCACACGGCTTGAGGGACCCTTTACGTTCCTCGCCGCCCCCAAAAAGCCCGGTGAAGCTGAAAATGCCGCAGCGGCAATCAGCAATCTCTCTCCAAAAAAAAAAAAAAAAAAAAGGATCAGGGTGCGAGGATATAATGAATCATTATGATCAGTGAATAAACTTTTTTTTAAGCTTCAGAAAACTACATGTTTTTCTTAAGACAAAGGCTAATATGCCTTTGCCTTAAACCTCAGGATATCGCTCAGGAAATTGAGGAAATGAATTATTGATTTTAAATAATACTGTCCCTGTTATCTTACTAGTTAGGTAAGGATTTAGAGTTTAAATAACTTACTAGAGGATAGTATTTAAAAAAAACAACTGTCTAAGAACTTTAATTTATAGACTGAAAAGAAGAACCAACCAATTCAAAACAGTGATCTCAGTTAATATCATTTAGACTGTTTTAGACTAAGAAAAGATTTTTAATAATAGTAACCAACTTTTATTTCTTTTTAAGTGAGAAGATAATTGTTATTAGTATGTTGTATTTTTTTTAGATTATTGTAAGAGTAATTACAAACTTAAGAAAAAAACAGACTGATTCATCCTTATTTTTTTATCTTCTGTTTACCAGTTATGTAAGGAATCATAATTTTATATACCTAGTATAAATACGAATAAGTAAACAAATTAAAATATTATGATTTTGACCCTTACTTACAAGCTTACTTACTTACCTTCTTCAACAAAAGAAATGACTAATATGTAATCAATATTAAAATAAAAACTATTATAGTGATAAAAGGCTTGTAAAATGGTTTCTTTCTGCACACAAAATAAAAAATCAACTAATGGACAACAGCTGCAGTGTCTCGAGTGTTAGGTTGAAGACCATTCCACGACAGAAGGGAGAAGTAATAGCTTTAATAAGTAGGTCTACCGCGACAATGGCCGTGTTTTGACCATATTTAACGAATATAATTAGCATGTGCCCAACCGCGCGCAGAGTGGCGCAGATCGCACAGGCCTCCATCGAGGTCAGTCGCACGACGGCCACCGCGACCAGCGACTTCGTTTCAACGATGCTTTCGCGACCCATTGCTTGGTTGTAAACAACCCGCCATTGTTGTTACATCAACTGGTGCTCATGCAGTCATGCTAAAGATGATCCGTTGGGATACTGACAGGTGAATAGCAGAGTGGATTAAACATTCTAGTTCAGCATGACAATTAAGTTTTCAATTGCTTATGTGGTATGGCTATTGGGAATTGGATGGATAGGATTGGATGGGAATGGCAATTGGGTATGTGGTTATATTTTAATATGGGCTATAATGTAGGTGCAATGACAAACTCTAGCCAGCTACCTTTTAATCAAATTGTTTATTTGCAAAGACATGCATAATTAAAGTTGTCGTTGTATCGCAGACTGCAGTGCAAAAAAATTAAATAACATTGTAGTGATTATGCAGCAATGAATCATACATCTCGCAAGGCTGAGCAACATCTGCGCGACATTGTCATCGCGAAAATGGACAAAGGTGGCGGTCGGCCTCCGTTGACAAACACTGACTTATAAAGGCATAGTCATTACGCATTATTCTGTGGCTTTTAGTTGCAAATAAAAGATTTTTTATTAATGCGCTATTAACACATTAATACATTAACACATATAAATAAATTAGTGAAAAGTGCACACGCACATTTCTGTTATTATCAATTAATAATTATCCAACTACTATCATGCATGATACTTATAATTGATAATTATCCTTTTGACCCCTGTTGAAAAAGCCTTTACTAATTGAACCACGATTTCGGCGACGGCTTTCTTATTACAAATTAAAAAAAATAAACAAATTCTGGTGTAAAGGCATGAATACTGCGATCCCGAGATCTCGGTCAATACTTCCGAGATTCAAATACTGAACTTGGTGCAATACTGAAATATCGATATTGGAAAAAAAACAGACATGCGAAACATAATATTTATAGAATATAGACTATATAGAATATAAACATTAAGTTAATTATATAAATAAATTTAGTTTCTTACTTGTAATTAATAAGGTGTGTTTTGTATTACTTATTATTTTAAATATTTATATGAAACTGGATTCTTCTTTATTCATAAACTAGTTGCAGAGATTCCAAGAGTATTTGCGACTTCTTCATTGCCGATAATGCGTACAGCGCGACGCTGCAATCTGTCCAAGGCATCGAGAAGGTACTTTGCAGAACCGTCCCAGATGTGCGAGCAATACTCCACGCAAGACCGTCAAGCGTAAAGAATCGCCGCACTCTGTTCAGAATACCGAGTTTTCGTGAGGCTGTTTTGATCACGGCTTCGATGTAGTCCCTCTGGTTCAGATCGCAGCAAATCGATGACGATTCGCTACACACCGAGCATGTTGATACTGCTCTGCAGACTCAGAGATGTACTCTGAAGATTAGCAAGGGGAAGGAATGGTGACTTATTTGCCGTAAACGCACATACCTGTTTTCTTGGCATTGAACTCAACCAGATTATTGGAGCCCCAATTAGATATCAGGTCCAATACCTGATTGAGCTCAATAACAAGATTAACTTGATTCACTTCGGTTTCGACCCGCCCTGCCGTTGGGTGACCGTTATATCCCCCATGCACCGTATCATCTGCATAGCAATGAATATTTCCAAGTAGAAGCATAGAGTGCAACGTACGCTAGAAGATCACCCGTTGACCGTTTCGGCAGAAACCAGTATTGGCGATCGTGAATTATGGAGTGTTCTTCTAGGTAGTGGACAAGTTGTTTATTTAAAAATGCGCTCTATTACTTTGCGCAAAACTGAAGTTACGGCTATGGGGCGGTAATTCGATGGATCTGACCGATCTCCCTTTTTGGGGACCGGTTGCACATTAGCCTCTCTCCAAGATTCCGGCAAACAACCTGCCCCCCCGACCGCCTAACTCGATCGCTTTGAAGGCGAGGCAAGGAGGAGGCGTCATCTTGTCATTTCGTAAGCAATATGAAAGCAATATCGATAGCTATAGGCTATAGGCTATAGCCTAGCGAAAGTTGCTTAACCTTAGCAAACGCAGACCGGGTGCCTCAACCGCTGCACCATCGAGCTCCTTAGCGTCCTATCATGAATTCATGAGCCTATAATCATGCCACTGCTGGTGACCATCACTTACCACATTAACAATATGACCAAATCGTGCCTTAACCCATCATGCTGACCTAATAGTATGATCTCTTATAAGACAACAGGGACCAATGGCTTGGCTTAACATGCCGT
This sequence comes from Eudonia truncicolella, assembly GCA_949315975.1. Taxonomy (NCBI): domain Eukaryota; kingdom Metazoa; phylum Arthropoda; class Insecta; order Lepidoptera; family Crambidae; genus Eudonia; species Eudonia truncicolella. The sequence continues at coordinate 16,800,970 of OX438835.1, read as the reverse complement.
CCTAAGCATGGTCACAGATTAAGGAATAGTTGCATGGTGCAGCAAGATATTTTAATTAGGTTCCACATCCGGTTATCCAACATTTCCAAAGTAACATAACTTACAAGATCGCAACCAGAACATGCAAGCCACTATGCCACCGAACTCATTGTTACACCTATTCTGCATATGAAAATATATTAACAGATAATACTTCAAAAAGCAGATAATACTTCATAATACCTTCTACTCAGTCCGTGAGCTCATCATGACGCAAATGAGCCAACAACCATAGCCACCAGTGGCTAGCGACAAGCAGTTATCACCTGATTTTTCATAAGTCTTAGACTATAGTCTATAGACTCGCCGCACAAGAGCCGACCACTCGCGACTCAGTCTCCACGACCAATGAGGGCCACTAGTTACACAAAACGGCGACACTCGCCATAAAGTGAAGTAAAGTAAAGTTATAATAGTTTTAATCTGTTTTGTAGTTTTTTTTTGTTAATAAATAAATAAATAAATAGCCTATAACTGTCCTACTGCTAGACAAAGGACTGCATCATTAAAATCAACTACCAATCATACAATCATCAATCAATCATACTACCAATTGCAATGAAAGAGGAATAAATATATATAGTGTCTTTTTATATATTTAAACTTACATTGCTTGTAACACTACCTAAGAAAGAAATAGCCCTGGCCGAGTTTCTTGTGGCTTCTTCTTGGTACAAAGTCTCCACCATATGATTTACAAAGTCATGGCTTTGAAATACTTGTAATAGATGTTATTGAAATAATTAATCACAAGAATTTTGGTGTTATTGCCATGATAATAGAACTGAGCCAAAGACAAAGAGAAAGACTTGTTATTCTGCTCGGAAAAAAATAGAAAAAAGATTATTCAGTTTACTGTACAACAAGGTTGTGTATTACGTTGCTTTAAAATTAAGTGTGATAACAACTTCTAAAAATTTCCTTACTCCATGCTCAAGTAATGCATAAAACAAAAAAAAAATGGTAAAACTTACAAGTCTAAGACGAAATATACTTTTATCTTTGGCTGGCAAGTACCAAATAGTTTTATCCTTGGTAGCCGGGTGGCAAAGAACTCAGTCCAAAACCTAGGGGCCTGATTTCCTGAGTTCAAATTTCCGGGTCAGACAAAATGATATTGACAGCAGATATTTTAGATACCTACATAGTCTTGGCTTATGACAGAAAAACCGCATTTGGCAAGAGTGGTGATTAAGCCAATACCAATCAATTGTAGCAATGACTTTATTTAAATAATGGAGGTCTTTGCCCAGTAGTGGGACAGTATATAGACTGATTTCTGTATTTTACTTTTATCAACTTAAAAAGGTCCAAGCCACAAGCAGCACCAGGGTTTCCCAGTAGTTCTCTATACGAAAGTGTCTGCTAGACATATGACTTGTTTTGGTATTCTTATCTATAATCATCAAAGGCATTGACATGCTTATCAATGTTATTAAAGTTGTTTACTGTATTTACAAAATTAACAGTCCAGGTTTAATAAATGAATATTAACTGGAGTTTATTAAAACAAGTGGCTTTGTCCTATACATAATAGTGACAATAATCATCATCATTAACAAAAATAATAATAATAAGTGTTCTAAAGCACTTGAAGGAGCCTGAAAAGTAAGAATTTTTATGTTAAAGGACTGAAGATGAGGTGCTGGCTTCTTCACCTTCTAGACAGTTGTCACTCAACACAGTACTGCAAATAAGTACCGGTGCAAATAGAGACCAAAAAAATTACATGGCTGAGTGGCTAAGTGATTGTGATAAAGAGAAAATAAAAATGATAAGTGATGGATGAGATATGCAATCCAAGCAAAAGATCAATTTCAGTGGAAAGTTTATGATTGTACAATGTATTACTTGCAATAGTGAGGTGTGTTCAAATGATGGTGTAAACAAAAAAATTACATAAAAAGATTATCATTAACCCTTCAATAATAAATAAACTTTAGTTTATTCAAAATCTGCTATATTATTATTATTTTTAATACAGATGCCAGACCAAAACCACATTAAAATATGTTAGAAAATTTATCATATAGAAAATATTTCAATGTAGTTTTTCCAATTGTAAAACTTTAAACAATGTTATAGAAAATAGTGATTTAAATTGCACAGAAACATTACTTTCAGGGTAGGTAGGTGTACATAAAAACAAGCATGACAATGTTGAAATGTCACAGAGACAACAGAAGGTCATAGCTGAATGACTAATATGTACACAAAATAAGACTTCTCATGAATAGGTAACAGATATTTTTTGCTATTAGACTCATCCATTCGTTTAGATTCTGCTCATAACCTAGAAAACTCTCGAAAACAGAGTAATGTGCAAGTACTGTTAGGCCACAAACACTCACCTATTGTGGCGAACTCGTCGGGGGTCCTCCCTCCGGCGAGCAGCCATCGGCACCAATCTATAGTTTCCCACTCGTCTATAGCTTTGCTGGGGTTCAGCAGAACGTCCAGCAACGGTCCCAAATGCTGCGGAGAACCGCTGGCGCAATCCGCGTGGATGTAGGCAGCTGCACCACGTTTGCCCTTCTTCATCAACACTTGCGCCGTAGAGTTAGACATTTTTATTCACTTTTTTAACTAACGCTCGGCATCAACATTCACACTATACAATTATGTTACCGTATATTTTAGTTGATCACGGAAGAAACACCATTTCGAGTTTTACATAAGGCAATGAACTGTAGTCCGTAACGCCTTCACAATGTGACATGGTTAATCGTTACAAACACAACATTAACTGAACTGAAACGATATTTTGACTATTGAATATCCACTAAATTACTGAAACTCAAAATATACAGTGTTAATTTTTATTTTTATTTCACAAGTAGAATTAGTAGTATTATTAGTATTACACGCAGAGAGAAACAATCGGCCATTCAATCGGTGTTTAAGGCAGAAAAAAAGGTAAATTCTACCAATACGGAAGAGAGCGCCCCATACGCCACAACAAATTATGGTAGAATAGTAGATTTCAGTGCATGTTTGTGTGCTTGTGTGCGTACACAAATGACTAAATATAATATTTTTTAAAGTTCAGTTCTTGAGACGATTTTTGCATTTAAAGGTAAATTACATACATTTACATTTTTAAAATATGTAAATAAAGATGGTAGGTAAGGCTTGTTTTAAGCCCTTCTGGCTAACAATTTAATCTTGTCTCAGCCCTAAATAAAACGTCAGCCGCAATGATTCTATTAACTAGCTACTTAGTAGAGCATTAAACCAACGCAACCTACGAAAACAGTAGTACTACTTCGTTAAATACTATCAATAATACGCAAATATTTAACCACACACCAAATCAATAAATAATTGCAACAGTGTCGATACAGTAGTAAGCCTTGGTCTAAAATGTGGTGACATACATCCATTATGTTCGCGCACGACGACGCTCCTCACTCCTAGAGGAATAAACTGCTCCGGGCACAGAACACAGGCTCCGGGAAATGAGTATGTTCGTGAACATGGAACGTGCAACGTAGTATGCTCCGCGTCATGCGATTCGCGTCACCTTCCTGACGACCGAGGCGGCGCCCCGCCTCGTTTCGGTTTTTATGTAAGAGAAGAGAGCGTTTCAATTGGAGAAGCAGCAGGAAGGTGCACGGCGCGCGAGCGAGAAGTTCACGAACGTGCTGGATGTAGGTAATCACCTTTAGGTAGAAAACTCTGCATTTTACTGTTTACTGTTTTTTAAGGTTATTGGCGAAAAATACTATACGAACAATAACACTTTAAAAAAATTAAGATAGAGACTTTTGTGTTTGAGTCTCTCCGTGTAATCGAGTAAAGGATACTAAACGTCTGGATAAAAAATATGATACGAAAAACGCGAGTAAATTTCTAAAAAGTACACATCTATCACTCCGCAGTTTAGATACGTTCGGCTCGCACGCTCTACATCGCGTGTAAAACGAACGATAATTTCTGTGATTTTTGTGCACCGAACAATGACTACTAAACCATCTTATAATCCGTATAAAAGATACTGTTGTGTTTACGGGTGTCTAAATAAAAGAAAGAACAATGAATCGAAATTAACATTTTTATTTTATCAACATATCCATCAGTGGGACCCCTCGTTCCTGACGTTAAATCGATGTCGAGTCAGCGTTGCCTAACGGAATATAAATGCTCGGGTCACACAATAAGTTCCAATTTCACGTGAAAGTCGTAAGAGTAGGCAATTTTTTATACTTAAACTTTACTTTTGTAAGAGAGTTAGGGCCTGTTTCACGATCTACAAGTAAGTTCCCATTAGCGTTTACTTGACAGATAGTCCATACAAAACTGTCACTTTATCTGCCAAGTATCTCCTAATCAGACATTGTGAAACAGGCCCTTAGTCTTCTGTACGGTGGTACTATTAGTTACTCTGTGACGTAGGCTTGTTTTATTGTGTCAACTGTCATCTACGCACGTGAGATTATTGATTGTCACTGGGACTACTGGGAGTGCTAACAGCCATGATTAAAGAAAATTGTGTTATTGTTCTGTGGCAGTAATGGTCGCTAACCTTAAAGTGATCCGATTCAGCCCGATTGCCTTATACAAAAGTTGAAGTTGTACCTACTAGCGAATCGTTAAACATTGAGAAATTACAACATGGATGAAAACAAAAAGGTTATGTTTCATGAAATGGAGTTGGACGATCGCATTTTAAAAGTAAGTTCTAATTAATGCTATAGATAACACGATTATTGGTAACATACACACTCACGTATTTCTTTAGTAGTTACTCTTTCTTACCCACTTTCAGCTTTAAGATCATAATATGAATATATTTGTGATACTTCATGAAAATGTTACTCACTTTTAGGCTATTTCGCTGCTAGCATGGCGTGAACCAACATTGATTCAAGAAACGGCTATTCCCCTATTGTTAGAGGGTAAAGATGTCCTCATGAGAGCTCGAACAGGCTCTGGAAAGACTGCTGCCTTCACTATACCAGTGATTCAAAAGATACTGAACATGAAAAACACATCACGACATCAGTGTATACGAGCCTTGGTATTATCACCAAGTAAAGAACTATGCGGACAGGTAATGCCTTTTTTTTAATGTTAAAAGGAGGCAAACGAGCAGGCGGGTCACCTGATGGAAAGTAATCACCACCGCCCATGGACAATGGCAAAACCAAAGTAATTGCAGATGCGTTACCGGCCTTGAGGAAGGAGTTAGATCTTGAGGAGGGAGTAGGAATTGGGAGGGGGGAGAGATGAGCCTCCGGTACTTTCACTCACCGGACGAAACACAACAGCAATGAGTGCCGTTGTTTCACGCTGATATTCTGTGAGAGGGTGGTATTACGCCGGGCAAGCCGGCCCATTTCGTGCTGCAAGTGCTGCAACGCAGAGTGGCTCTACCACTCAGACAGTGTCTCATTTATCACCACCCAGGGGTCAAGTGTAGGGTCTCGCTGGTAAACCTACGGATGCGAGTAACCTTAACCCCCAAAATGATTTAATTAAAATTTAGTTTGATTATTTAATAATTTTTACTGAATTTTTTTAAAGTTTGTTCAAACATGAAAATGTACTTGTATTAAAAGTAATTATATTAAAATTTACAGATCACTTCAGTTATCTGTGATTTAACAATAAAATGTGCAAGAGAGGTTCGTTGTGTAGACATATCGGCAAGTGGGGACACACAGACACAAAGGTCTATGTTATTGGAGAAACCTGATATTGTAGTAGCAACACCTTCGAGAGCTTTGGCGCATTTGAAAGCAAACAATATGAGATTGAAAGACGACTTAGCTGTGATGGTAGTGGATGAGGCAGATTTAATATTTTCATTTGGTTATGAAGATGAAATCAAGGAATTATTATGGTAAATGACAGAAAATTTTAAATTTATGCAATTTAATTATGCATATTTTAATTATGAATTGGATAAAATTAAATTGAATATTTATTTATGAGTTCTTCTATTTTACAGTTATTTACCAAAAATCTACCAAGCCGCATTAGCATCCGCAACCCTTTCAGATGATGTTCTCAGTCTTAAGAAGATAGTTTTACGCAACCCTGTCACATTAAAGTTAGAGGAACCGGAGCTAGCACCTTCATCACAGCTGCAGCATTACCATCTGTTTGCTGAAGAGGATGACAAAGCTGCTATTCTCTATGCATTGCTCAAGTTGAATTTGGTACGAGGAAAAAGCATTATCTTTGTTAGAACAGTTGATAGATGCTATAAGTAAGTAGTTACAACACATTTATGAAAAATATACTCTAATTTTAGATTGGACTATTATTGTTCAATATGAAGTTTATTTTATTTTATTCTCTTTAGTAGGCAACAATCTATTGTTCTTAAAAAAACGATGTGCCTGAATTGTTTGTTTCGCTATGTTCTAACTATTGTGTCCTCTAACATGTTGTGTCACATTGTTCCAGGCTCAAATTATATTTGGAACAGTTTAAACTAAGCTCATGTGTTTTGAACTCTGAGCTGCCTGCAGCGGTCAGGTGTCTGTCAGTAGACCAGTTCAACAGAGGAAGGTATCAAATCATTATTGCTTCAGACGAGAAAGCATTGGAGAAGCCAGATGGTGGCATATTGCCTCTAGAAGAGAGGAGTCAAAAGAAAAAGGTTTGTCCAACGCCTTGGGCCTCACTCACGTTATAAATAATAGTTGTATTGGCATAGAGCAATAACCAAAAATTTTAATAATATATAATCTTTTTAATTTAATTATTTTATTTATTTTAAGTTACACACTATATTACTATTAACTGTTAAAAGGAATATAGTAGATATGAAAAGACAAAATATTTGTTTGGTGTGACTTGTTGTAAATAATATGCTGATCTATCTTCGTTTTTATTCAAAAATTCGTCCTCAGTAATCATGAGTTACAATTTAAGCCTTAGCCCAATACCATAACGTTGCTATTCCTCCAGCAAACATCGAAACGCAAGCGCGACAAAGAGTCGGGCGTGTCGCGCGGCATCGACTTCCAGCACGTGGCCAACGTGATCAACTTCGACTTCCCGCTCGACGTCAACTCGTACGTGCACCGCGCGGGCCGTACCGCGCGCGGCATCAACCAGGCAAGCTTGATTGTGTAAATAGACCCTTAACGAAACCGAGAGCCAACTTTACAATGATTTTTCTGTACCATTTCTGGGCCATACCTGAGACATGTCTTATTCTGGAGATATTGATTGACAAAGTCACAATTTTTTTTCAAAAGTTTTTTGTAATAACTTTAAAAATTAGATTACTAAACTTTCTTCCAAACAAACATTACTAAACTTTTCGATATTTCTTAAACAGATGAAGCTTTTGAATTTCCAAAGCACAATGAATATTAATATTATAATATATTTTTTATTTTTTTATTTTGCATTATGCATACATTTCGCTTCGATAAGGGTTTTTTTGTATACAACATCACTACTTTTCAATCGGTATGAATTGCGATATATTCAACATTGAACTGATTTGAACTCCTTGGAGAATCTAGTAGGGAACGGGGAGACCTGAATTGCACTTTATTGTGTCTTAGCAAGTCGCTATTTTTTTAAATGACTTTGCGGAGTGGATCTTCTGTATTTGTACCATTATGTATTCTGTGTTATCACTACAGAGTGCTCAATGTTAGACTAAATGTTTGTAGATTTAATTATATTTTATGATGGTAGTGTTCTTGATTGAGAATCTGTATAACTTGCTACTTTTGGTACTGCAGGGATCGGTGCTGTCATTTGTGTCGATACGGGAGAAGCCTCTAATGGACGCTGTGGAGGAACACCTCTCCAAGGGGTTCAACAACCAACAAGTTTTACAGTAAGTTGACACTGTAAAAATCATAGTATTTTTTTATTTTTTAAACTGTTAGTCACTACAATTAACTAACAATTAACAAATTAACAACATTAAAGTTAGTATTAACATAGTTATTATCAAATAAATAAAAATAAAATGTTTCATTTAGTTTAGGATACCAATATTAACTCTTTTAAAAGTCACTATGTCATCGGTTCGTAAGTTGACTCACTCTACTCACTCGACCACTGAAGCGATGTATACTCAGATTGAATGCGAGAAATCTTAAATCAATCCCCATAGCCGTTAGATAACCGACGAGCTCATGCCAAGCAAATTAGCATTCTAGGTGGGTTAACAGGACTGTTAATAACGTGTGTAATTAATAGTGCAAGACTATTAAGTCTTGTTTTCTAAAGTTTACTTGAATACTACACATAATAAAACAACTTTTTATGGATTGATTTTTTACACATTGATTTTATATTATTTAATCCTGACGTTTCGAACCATTTGCACGGTCCGTGGTCACAGGGAGACAGGTCGTCTCATAATGAATTAGTAACTTGCATACCCTCATTACAACGTCAGGATAAAATAATATGAAAATTATGTGTAAAATAAACGCGAGTAGATCCGTAAAAGTTGTTTTGTTTAAATAGTAATCTTTCTAACAGAATATAAATAAATAAAAAAATAATATAAAAGCCATTGGTAATTTATTATCGTAGCTTATCATCTTAAATTATGCTGTACTCATAAGCCTCACCTCACTAGGAAGTACGAGTTCGCGCTCGAGGAGGTGGAAGGCTTCCGGTACCGGTCGCGCGACGCGTGGCGCGCCGTCACGCGCATCGCTGTGCGAGAGGCGCGGCTTAAAGAGATCAAGCAGGAGCTGCTCAATTGTAAGAAGCTGCAGGTGAGTCATAGGAGTTACCTCATCATCATTGTCACATCATATCTCATCATAACATCCCTTCATACAACCGCGCTCGAGCAACGCACACATAGGCAACCTCTTCTGCTTAGAATAATTACGTATAGAAAGATAGTCTTAATACAAGCGCTCTGTCAAAAGTGAAGCACTAAACCGAAACAAAATTCACACTTTCGTGACGATTACTTGCTTCTGCTCGCGCTCGGCGACACGCACGCACAGTAACTCCGTAGTGTACATTGAAACCATATCTGGCTCCAAAAAAGGTGCTTCAAAATGGGCGCGCGGACTTACTTTCTATACGTAATTATTCTAAGCTCTTACGTAAAAGTAAATAGATTTCAATTTTTAAATTTACTAGTTGAAGGTACACTACCTCTCATTGTCTCCTTTTTTGTCCTATGCCACAAAGCTTGTCTGGAAGAGATCGCTTGAAGCGATAAGACCGCCTTTGCTTATTTTTATTTTAAAATTTTGTTATTTGTATCTAATATACATATAATGACTTGTCCTGACTGACTGACTCATCATCGCTGAGCCTAAACCGCTGAAGCTATTTAGATAAAATTAAGACTAGGTTAACTGAGTGACGTAACCAGCCACTAAGAAACGAGGGTCAAATAGAGGGTGAAAGTACATGAAAATTGGTATTTGGGTTCTTGAAAAGAGTTAAAGAATGACATGTCTCAGGAATTTTGTTTATTTTTCTTTAAATGAGTAAATAAAGGAAAACGGTTATTTTTGGGAAAATCGTTATTTTTAAAGTAATAACTATCAAAGTTAATATTTAAATCGATCTTTAGATTTTTCAACAAAAATAAAGAATGACGTGTTTTAGAATTTTTTGAAAAACCTTCCCTAGAGAGGTGAAATAGGGGTGGAAAGTTTGTATGGAAATCTGTCATTTTTAAAGTTTAATCGACGGACTGACTGACATGAACGTACCTTTAATAAGTTTGGCTTTTATTACAACCAATTACACGGCATGTAGTCTACGAGAGCAAAGCCGCGAGCAAAAGCTAGTTGTGTATAATAGTGTAAGCAATAAAGTGTTTATCTATATATCTTATCTATCTCGGACGCGGATCTCGCAACAGCTGCGCTCGCACTGTTCCGAGATCCGTGTCCAAAAGGTATATGTGTGCGTTGCTCGAGCGCGGTATGTATTGAGCTTGCCTTCTGGCTCTCCTTATTTTGTACAAAGTCTAATGGGTCCACAACTCTCAGACGCACAGGTCCCGGTTTGATTCCCAGCGAGGAAAGCCGAGTACAAACATTTGGAATCCTTCCGTTGGGAATCTATCCCGGGACCTCGTAAGTTAGAGACTGGTGGTTAAACCATTAGACCACAAAGGTGACAATTTTGATTGGTATTGTAACACACACGGGTGACATACCACGTTGTCTAGCACGTTCCACTTCTAATGATGACAACCACAAAGCATAACACATTGATGAATGTCTAATCTTCTCCCTGAAGTATTCCTTCAACATACCTCCCACACCCAACCCACTGCCGATCGATTTGAAGCAACTATCTTTTCCAGGGTTATTTCGAAGACAACCCTGCAGACCTGGTGGCCTTGAAGAGAGATAAGGCCCTACACACAGTAAGGCTGCAGCCGCATCTGGCTCATGTCCCGGAGTACCTATTGCCCGCCGCCCTGAGGAGTGAGGACCCGGTGGAAGCTGACCAGGAGACGCCGCCGCCGCCGCCCGCCAAGAAGAAGAAACAAAACCAGTACGGCAACGCTAAGAGGATGAAGTATCAGGTTGGTAGAAATAGAAATAAAAAAATCTTTATTTGGTACAATACATCACACATATAAAATGGTGGTCAATATATAATGGTGGTGATTTCTATTATGACCAGTGATCGAAATGGGTAGGTAGACCTTCGCGACGACGACTTCACGACGGTACTTTGAGCTGTTATTACCACCACCAAATACACCGGTATCTGGCATTGGCACTGACATGGCGAGAAATACCTGTTATGGTACCGATCCGATCCGTATTTCTCGAAATTGCGAATTTTCTAATTCTACGATTGAATGTGTTCAGATATTTCATTTCGACAATCCCAAATAATATAAAAGTAAGAAATAATTTACAGGTACAAGAAATGCCACTAATAAATAAATTCTGTTGTATTGTCAGCTCGATGTTATGTCAAGTTGTGAAGTTTAGGTAAATCAGTATTACGATCACTGTTAATAATCCTTTTAGTAAGCAGATTCTGGTGTAAATAACTGCTCAAAACCTTTTGCTAGTGAACTTTTTGTATTATAGTTTTTTCGAAGGTTTATACTAAAGTTGGTGTTTCCTTTTTAGGCGCGACAAAAGGACCCTCTCCGAAGCCTGCACGTGAAGAATAGCGCAGCTGTCGCTGACACGTAGCAGTACACTTGTTAGTATCTCGCGGAATAAAACATTCATGCCTCAAAGGTATTCGACAAGCATTTTTACTTGTTGTTAAATGTCATCCCACATTTTTATACCATTATATTGTTAATAGGTCAATAAACCTATATTTTATACTAAACTAGGAAAAAACTTACAATTTTTTTTTATTGTATAACTTCAAATCAAACGTTTTACATTGTGATTTTCTGTCACACAGCCCGCCGGCCGCGTCTCTGGCTAGCTAGCGACGGCTAATGGTTAGTTATCTGTGGTTAGTACCAATGTTGCCGCAATTAAAATATATTTAATAAAATGTTGAAATTTACATATTTTGTTTGTTCTGGTTTATAACTTATTTGCTGCAAAACTAAAACTTACCTGTATATTGAAATAAAATCTGTGTGGCTCTTTTATTACCATCATATCTGAAATGATATGATAGTTTAAAAGACATGTTAGCTTTGCGCTTGGATATCTGATTTCCTGAAGGGAAGATCGATACGCGTTGTCCTCGACGGCTATCTGACCAAAAGGCTATCGATGCCGGTGTACCTCAGGGATCGGTTCTATCCGCAACCCTATTCCTGCTTCAAATAAACTACCTGCTTGTGCCCGGTACCTTTGGGTACGCAGACGACAGCACCGTTACGGATCGATACACGTCGAGTGCAAAAGCTGGCAGACAAGATGTTGACTCTTGTCGAGAGGCAATGGTTAGCCGCTTGAACGAAGCCCTCCAAGCAGTCTCCGATTGGGGCGATGCCGATCAGGTCACGTTCAACGCTGCCAAAACACAGGCTTGTTTGTTCTCCGCTAAGCGGAGCTCATTTCACCTGGCTCCGACTTTCCGGAATGTGACTGTAACTATGACTGACAGCCTTAAGCTCCTAAGTGTAGAGCTCTCGTCCAACCTCAACTTCGGGCAGTACATCGAATCCAAAGCAAAGACTGCAGCAAAAAAACTTGGGGGTTCTCTCTAAGGTGAGGTGGTACTTCTCGCCAGAACAGCTGCTCCAACTATATCAAGCACAAAATTCAAAATTCAAAATCATTTATTCAGTTTAGGCTACAAGTAGCTCTTGTGAATGTCACTATGCCATCGGTTCGTAAGTCTACTCTGGGCGGGAGATCTTGTACTGAGAAGAACCGGCAAGAAACTCAGCAAGTGTCCAGCTCTTTTCTCCCTTACAGCGTCAAAAATATTGGAAAATGCCCTATCATAGCAGGACACTTTCCATTACAAATAAACACAAAATTATAGAAGACAACCACAACATGTAAATAAAAACAAAAATATCACAAAATAAAAAAAAAATTGAGTTCGATCATGTATGGAGTACTGCTGCCACCTTTGGGATGGATCAGCCAAATACCATCTGGCTGTTTTGGACTCGATTGAAAAACGAGCTAATAGACTCACCGGTGACCCTGCCCTGGTAGACGCCAAGCTGCAAAGTCTAGAACATCGGCGTAGGGTGGCTCGTCTGTCGGTCTTCTACAGGATTCATTTCAGGGAGTGCGCGAAGGAGTTGCACGACCTAGGCCCACCATCCACTTTCCGCTATCGGAGCGCGAGGCGCGAGTTCCATTCCTATGTTGTAGATATGCAACCTTGTCTCACGAACCGCTAGGGAATGGAACGCGCTGCCTATGAGTGTGTTTCCTGAAAGGTATAATCTGGCACTCTTCAAGGCCAGAGTGAATAGGCTATTTCTAGGCAGGCATGTTCCATCCTCGACCGCACCGTCACTTAACATCAGGTGAGGTGTGATCAAATGCCTGCCTATAACATAAAAAAAAAGAAAAAAATGTAAGATAATGTAAGCACAATGGTTCGTAGTCCGGCAGGATTGAGTGAGGAATTCCATGTGAAGGTAGGAGTGCATCAGGGTTCAACTTTAAGCCCACTTTTGTTTAATACGGTCATAAATTAGGTACGTCACTGGAGATCAGCAACGCACTGCTCCATGGACACTACCATATGCCGACGATATAGTGCTCGTGTCGGAATCTGCTGAAGACCTGGAAAACGAACTATCCCTGTGGAGCAACCGTTTGGAAAGGAGTAAGCCGAACGAAAACGCAGTCTGCAATTACTCTGGCGTAAATGTGAACGTATCCCCACCACTAATAGATAATATTCCCCTTAATAAAGTCTCCAAATTAAAGTACCGTGGATCCGTAATAACAAGTGAAGCGAGTACCAAAGAAGACAGAAAACAGTATTCAAGCTGGATGGCAAAAGTGGAGAGCACTGACTGGGGTACACATTAAAGGTTGCGCCAATACAAGAGAAGATGTGCGAGAGTCGACCACATGACTAAAGAGTGCGCTAAACAATACTGGCGAGGGTAAGAGGCCGAGGTCGCCCCCCTACGACTTTGACAAGCACAATAAATAAAGATATGAAGACAATGGGCGTAAGCCTTGATATGACGCAAAGTAAAGAGGAATGGCGCATAATGATACGGAGAGGTGACCCCAATGACATGGGAAAAAGGTTAGGACGATGATGATGATATCTGAAAGATATGTACTACTTGCACTGCCATAGCTATTGTGGTGGGCTATGACTCGGTCTAAATATGTTTGTGGTAATACCTGTGCCCAGAAGTGGGTCGCTTATAGGCTGATGAAGACCCACTGTGTCGGTATGTCCATGACCTCTTAAGTATTCTCAGTTTTAGTTCGCTCCCAAAAGATCATTTGTGAGTAAGTGACGATAAGCCTAAAGATGAAAGCACAATTTATTCGGAATCCTTAGTAACTAAAGGACCAGCTATCTTATCTGTTACTATAGTCTGACAACGCTACTAACATTTACGCACTAATATGCACTACACTTCCATAATAGCCTAGGTTCAAGATACTGTACACGTAGAACAAGAGTAGGGAGACCTGGTTCATAGGCACGGTAGGTATACCAGGTACAGACATGACGTGTTGTGCCTGGGTGCTTATAACCACCCTGGTAATTACGCAGGGCCGGATTAAGCTATGTATCGACTCCTAGGCAGTACATGTTTCGAGGCATCTCTAGGCTTCGTCATCATCATCTCAGCCAAAGACGTCTACTGCTGGACAAAGACCTTCCCCAAGGATCTTCAGGACACAATTTTTTTTGGAGCCGCATCATATCGTGTTTGTTTGTTGTCATTTGCTTTGTGTGTTGTTGTTGTGCCTTGTGTGTGTACCAAGAAATAAATAAATTCCACAATAACTGGTGTTGTAGCAAAACATATATTTTCTCTGACTGAGGGGCCTCTAAACGACGCCTGGCCCATAGGCACGTGCTTCTTTTGCCTTTAGGTCCGGTACTTCTCACGACATTGCCTGAGTCTGTCTTAAGCCTTCAGAGGCGCTCTTAAATTCTCCACTATCCTCAACAGACTCGAACGCTTCGAAGAATCAAGTACTCCTTCTTAACCCTTCTTAGCAATTAGTGTGTGTATAAATCAAGGAAAAACTAAAATATTTTGCAATTTCGGTCCTGTTTTCTAGATACACCAACTGCATAAATAACTTTGTAATCCCATCCTACTACTATTATAAAGGCGAAAGTTTGTAAGTATGGATGTATGGATGTTTGTTACTCTTTCACGTAAAAACTACTGAATGGATTTTAATGAAACTTTCCTCATATACAGACCATGACCCAGACCAGCATATAGGATACTTATTTACTGTAGTCTTCGCGAACGAAGTCGCGGGCAACAACTAGTATAAATATATAGGTAGGATTACAAAGTTACATTTGCAGTTAATGAATCAGTGTACCTGTAGATGTATAATGAATGGAATATTACGTGTAGATAGGTACCTAGATGGTACCGGAAAGGAAAAAAAGTACCTAGGACTATCTATAAAAAGAAATTAGATGCTATCAAAAACAAACTTGTAAAAAAAACCATATCAATATTTAAAAAAAAATGTTTTAAATAAATAGATTGACTTGGCAATCGCACTGCACTAAACAATCTAACTTAATATAATTATGTATTACTTGTCAGATACACTCGGCGTCAAAAAAATCGCACCTTTTAAAAATCATCTTTAAAAATTCTTAAACCTTATGTAGAGGATAGTGTTGGGTATCATTAGAAAGGTAACAAAAAGGAGTATCAAAAAACAATTAAATTTAACTTTCTGTTTAATTATAATTATACAAACAACATTAAAATTAATAAAATAATAAAAATCCTTAATTAAGTCCTAATTAACAACAGATAATTTACAAAGAAAAATGTACAAAAAGTGTCTTAAAATTAACTTAAAATCTAGTGTTACCCCCCCTTGCCCTGATCACGGCTTCCATACGGTCCCTCATGGACCTCACCAACTTCAGGAGCTCTTCTTGAGGGATAAGCCCCCATTCTTCAATCACCGCGTCTTGGAGCTCCTGTAGAGTCGAAGGAGCTGGATCCCGAGATCGAACCTTACGTTTAAGATGGTCCCAGAGGTGCTCTATAGGATTCAGATCCGGACTTCGCGCTGGCCACTGCATCACAGAGATTTGGGACCTCTGCAAGAAGTCGCTCACGATGCCTGCAGTGTGAGCGCGAGCGTTGTCGTGCATTAATGTGAACCCCTCGCCAAAAGATTCGGCAAAGGGGACCACATGCACTTCCAGGACCTCAGTGACATAGCGGCGAGCAGTCAGCGACCCTTGTCCGCGAGCACCTCCAGTCCGGGAGACGCAGACAAGGTCGGTTTTGCCGGCAGCAGACATACCGCCCCAGAACATGCAGGATCCGCCACCATATTCCACCGTCTCCTGGATGCAGGCTTGGGCGAAACGTTCACCCTGCCTCCGGTATACTCTTCTCCGTCGGTCGTTGCAGAAAAGACACACTCGCGTCTCGTCTGAGAAGAGAACAGCTCTCCACTGCTCAAGGGTCCAATCGACGTGGTCACGAGCAAACTGCAAGCGGGCTCGCCGATGCGCTGCAGTCAATTTTGGACCCGTAGCAGCTCTGTGGGCCGCTATCTTCTTCTCCTTCAATCTTCTTCTAACCGTAGATACGCTTACGGTGCGTCTGCGAACTGCCTGGAGCTGCTGTTGCAACTCAACAGCGTTGGAGAAACGATTTCTCAAAGAGTTCGACACAACGAACCGGTCGTCTCTTTCCGAAGTGCAGCGACGTCTACCCGAACCGTGTCTGCGGATATAGCCACCGGTCTCTATGAAGCGCTGGTACACTCTTCGAACGGAATAACGGCTCAGGTTCAGTTGCCGGGCGACATCACACTGCCGCACCCCTGATTGCAGTAGTGCAACCACTTGAGCGGCTTTATCAGCTGTGGTATCCATCAAAATCTGTGCGTGTGTCCTCTTCAACGGTTGAATAGCGAATGACCCACATTGAACCCGTGTTGACCGTTTTATACCCACAAAGGAAGCGCAACTAGCAACTCTCACGGGTAGCAAAATTTGCATCGAATTTTTGTGACACTTTATTTGTTGCATTAGGTTTTATTTGATAATGAAAAGTAATGTTTTTTATTAAGTTAATTAAGTAACCTTGTAAATAAAATCATAATTAATGCGACTGCATGTGCATATCAAGAGTAAATGACATTTGAAAGTGATTTTCTAAGAGGTGCGATTTTTTTGACGCCGAGTGTACATTGTGTTTTCATGCGATGGCCAAGTCCATCCGTTTATTTAAAACATAAAAGATTTTTAATATTGGTATGGTCACTATAGATGTTATTAGGTTAGCTAATTACGTAATAACTTAAGACAGAAGGTCCCTTAAGTAGGGACTGAATAAATTAACCGACTTGGTATTACATGGATCTCACAGCCTTTTACGGTAGAAGAACTGAGTTGCGTTGCGAGACTTGGTTTTTTTTTACAAGTTTGTGTTTGATGGCATAAAGTTTTCTGTAAAGATTACAAGCGTCTGTGGCGTTACGTCATTTGGTCCGCCACCATGCGGCTCGTGGCTCAACTCGTGCTTCGTGTCGCGTCACAATTATGACGTACAAATTTTTCGTTCGGACTGTTCCAAGCTGCTCCGATCCGAGATGCCGTGTCCGTGAGAAGGTCTTTGTGTGCGTTGCTCGAGCGCGGCATGTATGAAGCTTACCTTCTGCAGTTGACTTATTTTGTAGTAATAGGTTAGGGCGGTGGGTGGTGGATGATGTGGTTTGGTGTAGGTATACCTAAAGATGACGGAAAGCTAACAAATTAATTGCAGAGTGTCAACCTGTATATAGGGCCTGTATATATGTATATACCTAGGTATAGGGCGTGCGTAGTGCCGGCAAAGTAAAACTTCGTTGTTGACTGGATGAATACTTTTATTTATAGTGAGTAACGCAGTGTTGCCTCATGCCAATTAGATAAATATGAATCGAAAATTCAAAAAATCTGTATTGAATCTGTATGAGAACAATGAGCTATAATCTGTATAAAATTTAATGGATTATTTGTAATATATAATAAATAAGGTATGTTTATAAGATAGGTAACTAGGTGACAAAATAAAGACCAAAATTAAAGAAAACAAAGTCTTACTTAATATATTTATAATTTTTTATACAGTATACTTTTATTCAATTTGGGAATCAAACTAAAACAATGACATTCATTCGATTCATTCATTCATTGAAAAATTACATGTTTCGGTTGCCTAGAAGTCGACAACGGTTTATCAACAGAAAAAAGGTCAATAGAAAATAAACACTTATTGTTACAATCTATCTATAATATATTAAAAATCAATTGGTGTTCGTTTGAGTGGCTAAAACTCGAGAATGGCTGGACCGGTTTGGCTAATTTTGATTTTGAAATATTTGTAGAAGTTCAGGGAAGGTTTAAACGGTGAGAAACATAAATAATAAGTAACGGAAAATACTAAAAACGACAATTTAATTTTTCAATACAAAATTATTTGTTTGTTTTGTTGTCATGGAAACTGTCAAAGCGGTACGAAGTCCGCCGGGTCAACTAGTAAAACAATAAAAATTATACTTAACCAATTATTTTATCATAAAGTTAAGCCAAATCTTATAATATCTGTACTGGTAGTCTGAAATCTGTTTGGGTACAAATAAATCTGTAGGTATATGTGGCAACACTGGACTAACGTCAGACACAGCATCAGTTGAACGAGTGAAGGAATGAACGAGTGATTAGTGATCGAGTCATTTTAGTAACTACTACAATGAGAACATCGAATGATGTTGAATACTTTTGTATATTCCAACAGTTCCCCTCCCCAGTCAGGTCAGTTCAGTCTCCCCTTAAAAAATAGTGTACGAAATAACTCTGTTTTTCTCTGTTTTTACATTCCTTGTTATAACAACAATTAAGCGATTCAATATTAACTTTAATTGAAATCTACATACCTACATTTTATTTATTTCTTAATTCTTGGAATTTTTCAAAGTCAAAGTCAAATCACTCCATTCAACATAAGCCCTCACAGGCACTTACTTATTGACCTCAAAACTTTAGATAATAAAACAAAAAAACAAGTTTAGACCAAACTATTTTGGGAGAGCCTTCGACCGAGAAGAGGTGGCAAGAAACTCTGGTGGCTTAATTCTTTGTAGAGGATACAACTTTCGTGAAAATGTCAGCTTGTTGGTCTCCTGTGGAGATATGTTTTTAAGCTTTATTACTTGGTTATGTTTAGATTTCTTATGATTTGTGGGATTGTTGGCTATGTTGATACAACCGTTATTGTCTTCAAATATAATTATCGGTTTTGTTATTGGGATGAAAATACTACCTATGCAATAGCGATTTATTCCATACTGCTTTGCGTACAGCTTCAAACAGAGTCATGTACTCGGCTTCTGTCGAAGAGACAGCGACAGTATTTTGTTCTCGCGTGGTCCATGAAATAACACGGTCGTCAAACACTTTGAATAAGTACCCGGTAGTCCTTTTTCTATCTAACTCATCGCCTCCCTAATCAGAATCAGCAAAACCAACAATGAAATGTTTATAATTAAAAATTTTATAGGTTAATTTTAAATTTATAGTTCCTTTAATACATCTCATTAGATGCTTCAAACATTTCCATAACTCCTCATTACTTTTACTTTGAAAACGACTTAAAATACTGATAGCTGCACAGATGTCTGGCCGCGTACAAAGCATTGCGTACTGACATTAAACAACCTATTACATTACGACAAGGTGCATCATAAAATTCATCGGAGTAAGTAATTTAATTTAGAAGGAAACGGTGATTTTGAAGAATTGCAATCACTCATGGAAAATTTATATAAAACATTTTGTAAATAAATTGATTGATCTAATGTTATTGAGTGATGTTATGGCAAAACATTTCATGAAACAATTTTTATAATATTGTAAGGTTTGTTCATTTTGTGTGCAACATATAACATATAATACAATATATACGTTCTTATGTATAGAATGTTTATCAAGGCAATAATGACACGGATCAACTTCTGAATTACAAAAACCCGACTACGATCGAAACGTTTATAGTTACCAACATCGCGAGGATTGTTTCAGTCCGTATAACGTTTTTTTTAATTTACAAACTTGATTTGGTTTGGCAAGAATTTTTTTTTTATTTTTTTATTTGAAGTTGTACATGGCAGGGATTTGTGTCCATATGCCGAAATCTTACATAGTTTCTTAATTTCATTGTACTACATAAATAAACAATATTGATGATGATGAATGATAATAGAAATGAGAAATGATATTACCCCCCCAACCCCTCGAGTATCTCAATAAAGATGTGGGGCTTTACTTAAGTCCTCACGCAGACTTCTTGTGAGAATTTGAAAAGTAACATTGCACTGTTTTGTTTCATTTGCCAACACTCATGCACACTCACGAACACTTAACGGTTAATAATCCACCATTATTTCACATTTATATTCGACATAACACAATTTTAGAAAATAAAATAAAACCGCAGACATGACTCTTCACGGCTCAGCTATTGATTAGGGACCCACGATTCTTAGTTTCAGATGGTTACCATTCGAAAGATTATATTTTTTTACACTTATTCACTTAATATCTCATTTCGATTCCTTGTAGTTTTTTTTAAATAATTAATTGAAAATCGTAATTTTTTTTACGATTTTAGGCATTTTTCGACTGATATTTCGTAGTTACGTGTATTGCGTTTTGTTACGTGTTGTGTTAACGCGTTGTAGTGTTTTTTTATAATTAATAATTAACTAAAAATCTGTGACGGCGGTCATTTTGCGTTACTGTCAGGCTACTGTCATTGTCAATTCAATACGTATGTACGTATGTCAGTTAATCAGTCATCTTATAGCCGCGCAGTTGAGATCATCTATTTGTACTCCTGTTGTCGATATTTGTATGACTACCATGGCGTCACCGAAGTCCCAGGCCTCGCTTTCCGCCCCATCATCGCCAGAAGAGTTGAGTGTAGTGTATGCAAATCTTCAACACTCTAGGTGAGTTTTTTTTATGTTAGACTCAATTTGCGTAAACTAATTTTTGTTTGGTTGGAGTATAGTGCTATACATCCACGAGACTTAGAATAATTTTGAGATGCACAAGCAAACTTGTAGATTTTTCAACTCAGAATAGGTCAAAATGTATGACAGAACCGAATTAGTTAACCCCGATTCCACGTGGTACTAGTCTGCCCTACGCTAGAGTGTATATAAAAGCCCGGAGGCGCGGAGGGAGAGCAGCCCCTGCCTGCGCATCTTCGGCTTTTTGGTCGCCTGCGGCGACCAGTCTCAGCCGCTTCGGCTAACATGATCCTGCGGTTTATTACGCAGGGGCGGAGGGGCTGCACTTCCCGCAGCGCCGGAGACGTTCGGAAGCCTTTAAATAAATAGGTATCAATCTTGTATAAATAATAAAAGCTAATTTAGGTAATTTGTAATTTAAAGAATTATATTTTTCATAGATTTTGAGGTTAGGTTTAGTCAATTTTCAAAAATTTTTATCTCAAAATTATCCATTGTCGAAAGGGGGGAGTAGTACGGGGGGGGGTTAATACCCTAACCCCCCCTCCCCCTCCCCCTCCCACCACGAAAATCGTGGGTTCGTAATCAATAGCCCTTCCCTCTTCACTTTCCCGCCAAGAAGTCCTGGTTTGGCAAGAACACCATCAGGTAATGCCATATCTTTATAATTTTTCGGGGGTAGTTTATTAATTCTTTCGCTTCGCCTGACGATTTTTGACGTTGACGTTGAATGGGTATCACCAATGGTTTCGTCACTTAGAATTTTGTGTTTCTTGCCTATTAGTTTTGCCGAGTTATCGCCGGGCTTATTAATTTTAGCGGGAATTTCTGTTTGACGTTCTTAATCACTACTACAGATTGGAATAGAATTTTCAAAATTGAGTTCGTCAAATATGACGTCTCTTGCAAAGAAAATTGCTTATTATCGACATTAACTAATTTGTATCCATTTTTGCCAAAACCGACTAATATGGACTTAATAGTTATTTGTCATCGACGGTAGACGGACTTGTCGGACCGCAAACATCCGAGTGAATGATAAAAACGTGGCCTATTTTTAACAAATTTTTCTTTTGTTCATGGTGTCCCATTATACAAGGTTCACATAAATCATCAGTAAGAATAATGAATGTCACTAATCCATAATAGCTCAATGCATTAATCATGGAATTATCATCTACTAAGTTTTTAAGAATTTCAATTTTTTAATTTTTGTTTATTTACATGTCCTAAACGCGCTAGCATAAGTTAAGACGGGGGAGCGCGAGCCGCAGCGAGCAGCTGATAATTATTATAGTCGCGCGCGCCGTTGTCCGACCGCGATCGTAGCGAGGGCCCCACCGTCATCTTTAGTAAATAAGATTGTTCATTTGTGTATATGTCACTAGTCGTAACACTATAAAATTGTACTTTAGCAGCTAAGTTTTTACAATTTTAGACAATCAGTCTTCAATCTAAGCTAGTGTGTTATTTACGACAAATATCCGCTAAAAAGTTTTACTTTTTTTTGAAAATTAATGAACAGCCACAAATTATCAATCCCGAAATAGCAAGGATCAAGTTACATCGGTCACGTTAAGTACGGAGGAAATTTTTACAGATACCGGTAAAGTACGCTTATACCGGCACTTGAAATGAAGGCCAAGTGTGAATTAATTTCCCATTGTGAATTGAAATTAAAACGGCTACGGAGCTCGTTAATTAATTAATAATTAATTACTGGCAAAACTCACGAGGGCGCACGCTCGCGTGTTTGTTTCGAAAATAGTTTTGTTAAGACTTTTGCAAGTTCTTATCGCTCTTGCTTGACCGGATTTATTCAAGTGGGTTTTGATGGTTCGATTCGCCCATATAAGTTAGACATGTTATGTTGGTTATCAGAGTGAGTTTTTGAGTTTCTGTACTGGGCATATCTTGTTAGCCCTGTACAGAGTAATAAACAAGAAAGAAAAGTCTGAAGTTGGAAGAATACTTATACGTTTCAGCGCGTCATTCATTCCTACCTCACGTTTTTGATGTGTTACGTCTTTCCGCTCGCCTTCTATATAATATATACAATTTGTCGTAATGATTTCGTAGAAATGGGACGGAAGTGTGTAACAGGAAGTCGGAAAAGCGCGATGATATGTCAAATGTCTTCTAATGAGTATTTACTGCATTTTCTTTATGATTTCTATTTTCTATTGTAATATTGATTTCAACCATTTCGTGTGTAATAGACTTTTAATTTAAACTACATTAATAAATATTTATTGTTGATAATAAGTCTCAATAAAGTGCAGATCATTGAAAAAAATCCAAGTATGTCAAATGTCTTCTAAGCTCTTTCAAATAATGTTCAGTAAAAAAATATTATTTCGCCAGATTTTACGATTCGATATACAGTTGCTTATAAATTCAAATTATTTATTTATTTATTTAAAAACTTCTGCATCATTAAATTACACGGCGGACTTATAAGGAATTCTTTATCAGTCAACCATAGCGTGGTACAGAAATGTCATTGTAAGTTTCAATTCAGAGCGATAAAAATGGATAAAAGTGTAGTATAAAAAATACTATATAATTATTAAAAGTTTATACATAAATATTCCATACAATGTACAAATTCAGAAGAATGAGATGTATGAGAAAGACACAGAAAGAGAAGATTATTTAAAGACCGGAGACTCCTGCTGTGATAAGAGGGAAGAGTATTGAAAAGTCAAGTGTGGTCAGGGCTCGTGACCATCTTTGCTGCTGAATGGGTAACCATTTCAGCTCGGATCTGTTAGGTAGGTATACCTACTGTATACTGTATACCTACTAAATGAATCGAATAGAGTTGTTGAGCAATCTGTCATGATTATCAAGCAAGTCAGCATTGGGATCCTAATATCACACGTCACCATAATCGATCATGGGAAATACTAAAGTTTGCTATTATTCTTCACAGGCGATTCAATGAGCGCACAGTACAAGTAACCTTTATTATGTCATTGCAAACAGCAGAGGAATCCAACTAATATTATAAACGCGAAAGTTTGTGAGTATGGATGGATGTTTGTTACTCTTTCACGTAAAAACTACTGAATGGATTTTAATGAAACTTTCATCATATACAGACCATGACCCAGACCAGCATATAGGATACTTTTTATTTTTTACTTTTTTTTTGCTGTAACATTCGCGAACGAAGTCGCGGGCAACTACTAGTTGGCTATAAATCAGTGGGCAAGTTTTCGGTATTAGTCAAAAGCGTTTTGTAATCGTTGAAAATTGATTCGTATTCTTTTAACATTAATTTCTAGGTTTAAACGGGGTCTGTTTTAAAGATACCATTACAACTAGGAAAAACCGTTGTAATTTGCACGAGCGAGACTCGAAACCGCATCCTTTTACTTACCGGGTCACGTGCAATACATAATATCAAGGATCAGTTAAGAATTATAGGCAAGCTAAATAATAATATATTTTTTAATTATACAAGATGCCCAGTCGCAGATTTTAAAGTTTGAACAAACGTTTTATTTTAACGCATCATACGAAATGTATGCAGGCCAAAGGGGGGCAGTCGTTGAAATGCTCTGTGTTGAAAGCACAAGCATAGATTTTTAAATAGCAATTTAATTAAGACCACCAGTTTAGACCCAGAGTTCCCGGGTTCGATTCCCAGCGGGGTTGTACATGTTTGAGTACCCGGTTTGGTTGGTGGTGGGGCTTGGTCCGCCTGGCTAGCTACCACCATCTTATCTAAATAGTCGCCATAACACCAATGTTTGTAGCATCTGTTGTGTTCCGGCAGCTAAAGATAAGATAGGCAGTGCCTCACTAGTTAAGGATCCCGGGTGAAGTGCGTTTCCATCATTAGCCTTATCATCACTTAAAATCAGGTGAGATCAAAGCACTTTGCTTCCCCGTAAAATATATATAAAAAAATGTGGAGTGGAGAGCTCCGCGTTTTTACCGTCGAGGCTTATATTTCTAGTGGTTTTTCGTTGTCTGTAGCACACCGTCGATTTAATAATCTTTAAGGTATTCGTCGATTAAGTGATCGATTATCAATCAACCTCATTCAATCTTGGGTAAAAAAGTTCAGAGCTACAGGATCAACATTAAATAGACCGAGACTATAGGACCTATACCAATATTCGAGCCTAAGTCAGCAGATTCCTCAGTCGCTTTGTAAACGCGTTACTGAAATGCGGGCTTGACTCGAAGAGAGCGTCAGGCTCGAAGGTCGCCATTTAGGGAACGTGGTTTTAAAATTATAAAATCCGCATTCGTTGTTTTTAAATTTTGATAAATGTATTCTATATTAAAGGCGTAGTATTTTTTTTCAATTTTTCTAACTATGAAATCTGCTACTGGACACCCGTTATTTAAAATAATCCGTTTATGAAATCAATTATTTATCATTATAAAGGACTGCGCAGTACGCAAGTCCAACTACCAAAAATTACACGTACGACGTACCCCTGTAAAGGATAGTCACAGACTGGCGAATCCTGACCGCGGTGCAATGGTCAGGGCCTGCCCGGGGCAACCGCCTTGTTGATCACGGTACACCCTACGCTAGGTTAGTATGCGTTATGCAACACTTCACACTTATATATGTCACCGTGCAAAAATCTTGCCACCGCGATCCAATAATTCCCCAATCAGTGACATCTATTGACGGACTTCGTTAAAAACTTTTCTCTTGGTAGCAGTTGTCAGAATTTATTTGTCATTCACGCAACTTTTTAATGACTCTGCGGTAGGTAATGTTCCTTTTTCGAATGGTCCATATTAAATCTCTTTTATAGTGACAGTCGTAACCTCTGTGGTTTATAGTCTACTTCCTAGCTAAAAATGAAACGACGGAAAACTTTTATGTGTTTTATTTGATGTTTAAATATTTTTAAACAGATTTGGAGTATCGTTTCTTTTTGGGCGGTTCTTTGATGATGATTTTGGAGTCGCTGAAGGCTTTTCTCAAGGCGAGGACTTGGCGGCGGCTGCTCGCGGTCGAGGTGGACTGTAGGGAGGCCAGAGGCCGGTTGAGGTAGTAGCCGTACGGGCCCATCTCGCGGCGCTGCCAAGGGCTTGTTGTTATCCTGAAAATAAAAGTGAGAACTTTTGTGAACTGAGTGGCAAAGCTTTTAAATATCACAGGCTTCATCCCCGTCTAGGGAACATATTTGTGTGACAACTACTGGCCTAGTAGGTGGCTCTACACGAATTTGTTTAGGAATCAGCACCAATGGTGGACGAACAGGGAGCACCAC
This sequence comes from Eudonia truncicolella, assembly GCA_949315975.1. Lineage (NCBI taxonomy): Eukaryota > Metazoa > Arthropoda > Insecta > Lepidoptera > Crambidae > Eudonia > Eudonia truncicolella. Next base: position 16,775,097 of record OX438835.1, on the reverse strand, counting down.
ATCTACTGATTTGCGTGCTTTAATGGCATAATAAAAAAGACTCGTGACGCAGAGGCCATCACGTTTGCGTTGCGATCCTGCAAGTTGCAAGATAAGTACTTCGCAATTCTAAGTAGCCGAATAGGTGAAGAAATGAAAAAAACCTCTAGCCTTTTCGTGCTCCAAAAGAAACTGTTTAACCGTTCTCCCCGGTAGTTTTGATATCGCAGTCATTAAAACAGACCAACTCGCATTAGACCAGCGTAAAAGAATATAACGGTCCGATCTCTACATTTTGTTTGTGTGTTGACTTGAGACGTTAAGAATATATGATGATACCTTATTGTTATAACTTTTTTATAATGATAATAAAGTGACAGTTCCCTGCACCAGTGTACTAGACAAGCAGCAGAGAGATAGAGAGAAATGGCGGCAGATTGTGAAACTTGCCACCAATCCTAAAATCCTTGTTAGAGACCAGTGATTACTCTGCCAAGAGTGACATCGACTAGGAAGGAAGAATTGAAGTCGCGCGTGGTATTTACGTCTTTAATCATCATTCAAATCCGGATGGAAACATGAGCGTGTCACTGTCAATGTATAACCATATCATGAGAGGCGGCGACTCCGGGCGCGGACGCGTCTGGATGTAGATGGCCAGCGGCGCCAGCCCGCACATCCACACTACCCACTGCTGCATCACCTTCCTGCTCTCTATCTCATCTTCTGTTGGCGTCGATTGGTCGTCCTGTGGTAAAAAACTATTTGTCAAACTAGCTTTTCATGGCATGGTCAAAGTTCGAATTTCACCCAAGTTACATAACATGTGTTGTGAGACTTCATTTTTTAAATAAATCTACCGCACAAATCTTAGTTTATAATTATAATACTACTTTATACTGGCTAATGTTAAATTTTTATTATTAATCTTAATTAATTAAGTAATTGGCGGTGACAGATTTTCTGTTAAAATCAGTTTCCGATTGAAGGTTTTTACCATCTTCCAAAACAGAGGAAATAGAGAGGTAGGTAGGTAGTCTTTAGGCTAAAGATAGTTTTGCTGATCTCCTTTGGACTTTGTCGCCCTGGTGAATATAGTGAAGATCCGCTTACTTTATTCATGGAGGTAGGTAGTTTGGGTACCCATATATTAGAAGATGGTTACCAACTTAACTGGAGAAATTATAGAGGTTTCTACATATTTAAAAATGCATTAACTAGCAAACGCAACATTAAAAAGACCTTCACATTTAAGACCATGTGCGGTTCAATTGAATGTGGAAAGTGTACTTGCCTCGTAGTAGCAGTACTCGACGAGGATCTTGACAACTCTCACCAGCACCACCCAGAAGTGTAAACTGTACATCACCATCCAAATGAAAAGCAGGTTCTGTAAAACACCAACTGATTAAATGTCTCTTTATTACTATTCACCTACAAAGATTACATGTATAGATCCATTTAAAATATAAAAATATTTATTTCATAACTACAAACATAAAAAGATATAAATGACTTCCTTTCAAAATACACCAGCTAAAGTTAACTGGAAGAGAACTCTTCTAGAGCCTAAACTCATCTTTCTATATGACTAGCATTTCAGGCTAAGTGCTTTTGTTACGAAATGAAATTGAAAGCTGAGCTTTTCTAGAGTGAAACTGACTCTTTCTTTAGTATATAGAAATTTCTAATTAGCTAGTTTGTAAGCCCTTTGTATTACAGACGCCTGCGCATCAACCTATCCAAAACTGTCCAATTTCTTCAATAAATTTTCAACCATATCATTAGGGTATAAAGTTCAAAGTCTATTGAAGAATTTTGACAGTTTGTAGTAGGTTGATGTGCAGGCGTGTGTACATACCCTGTAAGCCTACAAAACTTTTTTTATAAATAAATCATTGGAAAGTGGCAAATGCATGATGCGACAGATGAGTAAATCGAGGCTTCTACCCTACACCATGGTGATTGGAAAGGCACCTGTAACACCAGCTCCCACAGTGGCACGCGTCGGAACAGGAACCGTCTGAATAGCGCGGCGAGCAGCCGGTGCGCCAGCGCAGCCGCGCCCACCGCCCACAGCGCCGTCGGCACCGTCGACAGCGTCCCATCCCCGCACTTTGCCCATTCCACTGTCTGCACAGAAAATATTTATACTGGGAAACATATGACCACCAACTTAGGCAAGTGCCTAAGGTCCTAGGGTGTCACGTGCTTCATGGAGTCGCCCGTGGCAGAAAGACGGCAGATTTGCCCCGAAGCCACGGAAGTATATGTTTAGGTAGAGGGAGCTCAAAGAGACCATAAATTTGATTGGTGATGCAAGGTACTCTGGTGGGCTGTTGGCGGACTTAATAAATGGGAGCCGCCCTGCCCACAGATCAGGCTAACTGGATTCCTGGGGGTTTTAGTGGGCCGGCCAACACCATCTGTGCCAACCCCACACATCCCCGCGGGTCGAGTCTATTGCTCTTCGCGAGAGACTCGGACGAGAGTGTACCCGGGTAACTTTTGTATGTTACTAAGCCGGTTGACCAGCCCGCTTGATGGAAAGCGGCCGCCGCAGCCCATAGACGCCTACGGCACCAAGGGCATAATACTAAAGCTTCGGTTTTTATGATTCCTTCCTAAAAAACTTCACTGAATCTAGTGCCCTTTAAAGCGACACAAAGAACAATGCTGCTTGACCAATTTCGGAAACAAACAGCTTCGGTTACTAATCTTTAAAGATGAAACTATACGAATCCGGGGTGCAAATCCTCTCAGATTAGTCTACGAGTACCGGAGAACATACGTTATGTGTTCTAAGACGATGTGACTACCAGACGCCGACGGTCCCATGAGTGGGTGATTTCGCTGGTGCAGTGTTGTTTTGGTGGAACGTGGCTTGGAGTGGAAACTTTGTCTGTTTATATTTATAGATAAATGCGTTTAACCAAAGCTGGCAAGTCTACAAACACACTCCTATTGTAGCAGCTATCTTTCGTGATTGGCAGATGACGAGATACCTTATAACCTTCAGTTCTTATTAAACTCCATATGTCTTGAAACATCACAATTTTATTTACAAGAATTACAACAGTTAATTTTTACATGGGGCATGCTAAAACAATATAGAAACTTTTAATTCATTAAAATTTTTCGTTATTAAATATATCGACTACATAGTGTTTATTATGTCATCGTCGTGTCCGCTTTGACAACCTTTGATTATGCTGAGCAAGTAATCACTACGTTATAAGAGTCGGCACTTTCTAACTAGCCTTTTTCACAATTTATGTACGTAGTTTCTACCAACCTAATAAATAAAATCGTACTACCAACATAAACAGGAAATGTCAAAAGAATAGTGAAGTACCTTACCAACTGGGCATGATATCGATATCGATAAAAAAATTCTTCGTGGCGTCTATACTCATTAACCTCAAATATTTCATACGTTGGAAATAAAAGCACGCAATAAATCCCAACACAACATGCCAGCCAAATACATATTTGTCTAAAAATAATCTAGAATTTTTCTCCTGATGACATGCTGTGAATGCATTATCGCTTGTTTTTTTTTTTTTACAAGGGTAAGAATCAATTTATTTATTCAGCAACAAAAAAACAACATTAACTTCTTCATTGTAAAAAATATACTACTGTAACTCTTATAACCCTTTAATTAAGTACTTTGCTGTACTATGAACTTGCGAAATTTTATTCGCATTACCGTTAATTTTCTTTATGAAGTCATCATTATATACCCTCACCATTCACAAAGACTTAAGTATGTATTTATAAACAGGGTTATTTACAGCAACCTGTAAAAAAGTGAGATTTTCAGTATTCACAGTGCTATTTTTGATTAGAAATGAGATCGTGAAAGAAAGATGACATGTGGTTTGAAAGATGATGTAGTGACTAAAATTAAAAGGGGTAAGCTGAGATGGTTTGGCCAAGGTATTGCCAACTTTAAACGAATGCAAGATTTATTAAGTGATTACGAATTGCACGAGTTATTTATTGATCGAAGGATTGCACAGAAATAAGTCATCATGGAGCGTCGATAAGAGGAACAGAAAACAACGGGTTCTGCAGAGGATCCCTTCTCTCAACCCATTGGGATCTTTTAAGCAACCCTATCCTATTGTACTTGTTTATCGGAGAAGATGACTGTAACATATTTGGCAATGTCTTTGAGGCGAAGACTTATGGTTCCGGATAGGGTGACCCCCAATAGTCCTGCTCCTGGTTAAAATATCTGTGGTGCCCTGCCAAAGACCATAGAGAAAAATAACAAGTTGGGCTAAAGACCCACAGCCTGCAAGTGCTGCATGGGCTCCGTTTCTTTTCCACATGCTTTAGAGCGTCAAGCGGGCACACATCTTTGATGTAAACTCATAAAGCAGCGCTGCGTCAGGCAGGTCGCCCGTCGCGGGCGGCCTGCTTATGAACGCGGGAAAAAATAAAAGCGAACGTCGCGTGGGCGTCCGTGTCGTGCGCCCGCTTTACGCAACGCTTGCATTTGGTGGAGCAACTACATTCAAGGCTGTCCAGGCTATTTGTTGACATGGTGTATGCCGCACACCCAGTTGTTCGGTCAACTAAAATAAAACGAACCTTTCCAAACAAAATTTTATATCAGATTTGATTTACACGACGTTGCTAATCAGTCAATCGAACTTTAGTTTGGCCATACTCCGCCAGGGAAAGTCCTCAAGGCTTCGCTGCTTCCGCAGGATTGGCTTGGCCAGTACCAACGAGGCTGGTGTCCTGTGTACTACAATTGCATCTTGTTGCCTGAAACCAGAAAAAAAGTATTTATTCTCAGGTTAGGGTGATTATTAAAAAAAATGTTTACTTAGATTTCTTATTTTGATTTTTTTACATGTTGTGGTTGTCCTATATACTTTGTGTGTTTATTTGTAATGGAAAGTGTCCTGCTATGATAGGGCATTTTCCAATATTTTTGACGCTGTAAGGGAGAAAAGAGCTTGACACTTGCTGAGTTTCTTGCCGGTTCTTCTCAGTACAATGATTTTGAATTTGAATTTATTGCTGCAAATGTTTATAAAACTTCTGACACCCGAGGATTGTCACATTTTTATGTTACATCCTTCGAATTAGCAACAGTTTTAAATGTTTAACGCACAATAACAGGGGTAAAAAAGGCCACCCACGTGGAAGTATCGAGCTCGCTGGTTCATCACGATTACTCGACAGGCCAAGCAGGAATTTATTTTATTTAACCAGCAGTCTGCTGTAAATACAGACAAAAGAATTTTAATTGTTTAGGGCACGGATCTGGCCCTGAGCAGACAAAAGGTTAAGGAATAGAGCTGGCTGACTGTGTTTATTTGACTGTGTCAAAATAGCGATAGGCATAGCTGTAAATATACATACTGAAGATACCGCCCTAAAACTGTAGCATAGCAATGTATAACAATGGCTTGGCTACAGAAATACACAAATAACGCAGAAAAGTGGAATCCATTCTAATTATGGACAGTATCCTATCCCAAGGAAAATCGTCGAGAAACAAACAAACTTATCAAAGATTTATGACGGGGATTATCGCAAACTACTTTGTAGTACACAGATTTATTAGACATACCTTTATATCTGACGTTTCGACCGTTGCGTTGTTCCGGTCGTGGTCACGGGCTGTCGCGATGTTGCGCCTCCGTTTTCGCGGTTGTGACTTCATCCACCGTCGCATTATTTATACAACTATTACATTTAAGTAACTAATTTGTCACAGATTATCGGCAACGTGGAATCCAGTATTGACAAAACAACAACTTCGTTTTTGTTTACAGTCATTGAACCAGAAAAAGGCTTACATAACATATCAAGGAAACCGTTTTGTGTATGGAGGTAGTTGGATAAATAATGTGACGGTGGATGTAGACTCAGCCGCAAAACCGCGACAGCAGTCAGCCCGTGACCACGACAGGTGCAAATCAGTCGAAACGTCCCGTTGTATATTAAGGTCTGCCTATGATACCTTTACAAAGTATTTTTATTGTATAGCATTTACTCCCGCCGCTTTTTTTGTACTATATAAACTTTGTTATTTAATTTATTGAGTTAGTCGTAGTTAAGTATATATCTACACTATCACCGCTATTTATTTCCACCGAAGTTCGTAATAGGTGTCTATTGTATTGTGAGGGTGTAACTTCACAGTGACGTAATACCGCTGGTTTGCAGCGTAAATAACAAAGTACTAGAAAAAAATCAACAACTCTTCTGGGGTTTCGGTAGCTGAGCGGTCAGAGCATTGGACCGGTTATCCAAAAGTCGTTGCTTCGATTCCCACTCGAGGTTCCTCCGACTGGTTGATTTTTTCTAGTACAATTTTATCCTGTAACTTTACAAAGTAGTATGGGTTAACCCCCTTTAAAAATCTAAAAAAATGTATAATAGCAAAAGAAAACTAACTGTGATATAGGCTCGGAGTTTCTCAATCGCATCAACAGTTGTTTCGCTCGCCTGGCTGACGAGTCGCACGCTGAGCTCCCGGGTCGGCACTTCGCAGGGTCGGACGTTGCTGGAGACGTGGCTGTTGGTCCCAGTGATCGCCACCGACGACGAACCCTTCGGCACCGAGCTCTCACTCTAGTTACCAACATCATGGCCTAAAGCTACGATCAGGCAGCTCACAAAAATATACACCGTGTTAAGTTAGCATAGTATTATGTTTTGAGCTGTTCTTTGCGCTGTTCATTATTAGGAAAAACAGTCTACCCTCCGTATATAATTAATAAGTACTAGTGGTCGTGAAATTTTAGTTTCCTCCTATTCCATTTTAGAAACAATATTTTATTAAGGCTGCACGGATTTTATCCTAAGCAATGAAAAATTAAAAAAGATAGAATGTGAGTTTGGATTGGTATTGTAGATTTCAGCCGCTCCTCTCCCATTTTTGAAATTTTTGAAAAATGTATGAAACAATGTTTATTTAATTTAATGTATTTTGTTATGCATAATTAAAAAAAAAATTATTAGCATTCTGCACTCCTTCTCTATCTATATATTAATACGTGAAGCAAAAACTTGGTACCCCTTTTTACGAAAATTGCGCGGACGGAGGAGTATGAAATTTCGCACACTAATAGTTTATATAGAGAAGGGGTGCAGATTGCTAATATTTTTTAAAATTATGCATAAAAAATACATTAAATTAAATAAACATTGATTCATACATTTTTAAAAAATGGAAGAGGAGCAGCCGAAATCTGTCAATGCCAATCCAAACTCACATTTTATCTTTTTTAATTTTTCATTGCTTAGGATACAATCCGTGCAACCTTAATAAAAAAATTACGGTCCAATTTCTACCACTGGGCGACCACTAGTATAAACTAAAAGTGTGCGAAATTTCATACCAATTCGCACAATTTTCGTAAAAAGAGATACAGTTTTTGCTTCACGTATTAACCTATACATAAAATGCTTTGTCCTGAATGACTGACGGATCAACGCACAGCCTAAACCGCTGATCGTAGAGACCTGAAACTTGGAGGGTATGTTCTTTGTATGACGTAGGCATTCGATAAGTAAGGATTTTCCGAAATTCTACCCCTAAGGGCGTGAAAAGGGGGAGCAAAGTTTGTATGGGACAACGTGATTCCTTGGTCCAATCTACTTCATATTTTACATAAACCTTTTTTAACCTTTTTTGAAGATGTGTTTCGTATCTTATTGAAATTCATCCCCTAACGGGGTTAAAAAGGAGTAGAAAATTATTTTGGCGGCGATTTGCTTCGAAGTTGATATCAATACTCCTTAGTGCTTTTGATTTAAATTACATCTTATTTTGGCACATGTTTGAAAACTCAATCCGATTTTATTCAAAAAAGGTTGAACTCACTTAAAAACATAAGCAAATAAGTTGAAAAATAAAAGTTTATTTGGCGTAAATATAGAAGCTGAAAAAAATAAAGAAATATAGGGCTGGTTAGAACCACGACAGCTCAATTGGGAGAGCACCTGACCCGGTATGTCAGAAGGGTGCAGGTTCAAATCCTGCTCGTGGAAATTTTTCAACATTTGTGGTTTTGTAGGACATTTTCATTATTCTAACTAATATTGTAAATGCGAAAGTGAGTTTGTTTGTTTGTTGTTTGATACGCAGTTACGCGTAAACTATTCAGCCGATCATCATGAAACTTTGTACTATACAGGATGTTACAAAAATGCCCGTAAAGCCGAAAGAGGGTTAAATGGCACCTTATAACAATTTCATTTACAATATTTGAGAACCGTACTATCACTGTATGACTAACCGCCAAAAAAAATAAAACCATTATTTTTTCCATTGATATGCAAACCCTATTTCAGTAAAATTAAAGAGTAAAATACGCAGAATGTTTTTGTAAATTTTTACCTAATTCGTGAAAGAGACATAAGTACTAACAAAATGTACAGAATTCTATTAGATAGATTTTTGGAAGTTTTGGAAGATTTTAAAAGACCTAACCTAAACTAAAAACATATATATTATATTATTTCGGACTAACTCCGGTTCCCTGACATGACAGCTTACTAGGGTTGACAATATTTTTGGCTTTGACATTTTATTATATTTTTTACGGGGTATTTTGTAACACCGTGTATATATATATACACGGTACAAAAATACAAGTAAACGATCATGTTGAAGATATTGAATCAACGCAGGGAACTCTGGGTTTGAAATCATTGGTCCACCATTTTGAACCACTTAACCACATAGGCGGTTTAACCTGTCGTCTACTTTCGTCTCTCTATCGGGACACAATGGAATTTTAATTGTTTAGGGCACTGATCAGTGCTCGTCGCAGATGAGGGGTTAATCATCGTTGTTTTAAGCTTTTTTTTTTTTGGAGAGAGATTGTTGATTGCCGCTGCGGCATTTTCAGCTTCACCGGGCTTTTTGGGGGCGGCGAGGAACGTAAAGGGTCCCTCAAGCCGTGTGAAACGAATCACCTTCAGAGGTTATCTAGAGGGAACGGCATCGCGCACAAGTGCGCGTCCCCGTGCCCTACTAGATTCTCCGAAGGGTTCGGATCGGATCGGGGTTTTAAGCTAAGTTGATTTCCATTAGTTTTAATAGCTGACCTATAAGCCCTGTAGTTTTACTGCATCTGCGGCTGCTGTTTGGCAGCAGAAATAGTTATATACTGCTGCTACTATTTAGCGGCAGAATAGGGTGGTCGTATCCAGTCGGACTTTGGGCAGAATCGAACCACCAGGCAATTATCAGAGTAAATAGTGTTAGTTTACGTGTGCGCTTCAGTCCGGGCGTGGTCGGGAGGCGCGTATCCACGCAGCCGTTGATGGACGGAGCCGACGAAACTGTTCACCTTCTCCATAGTTCGGTGCACCCCGCGCGTAGCCCGGTCGTGTAGCTCGGTTTGCCTGGCCCCACCAGTGGAAGGCATATTATTACATAGTGCTACTGTTCCCTAATACTTATCGCCTCGAGCTCCTACGTGCTTCGGGAGGCACGTAAAGCCGTTGGTCCTGGCTACATTAGCAGTCGGTATCATCCAACAAACAGCACTAGGCCTACGTCGTGTTTTATGGCCCGTTCTCCCTATGGTGATAGGGAATGCTCGTGCCCCAGCGGGGACAAACATTATATAGATATATGAGACAACATCACATACATTGTTCTGATCCCAAGGTAAGTAGCTAAAGCACTTGTTTCATGAAAATCAGAAACAACGACGGTACCACAACCACCCAGACCTGACACAATATCGAAAAGTTCGTTTTCGACATTGACCCGACCGGGAATCGAACCCGGGACCTCAGAGATACCGCCGCCCAAAGTCCGGCGTGCAAGCCATTCGGCTACGGAGGTCGTCAAGGTCGTCAAGGAGGTTGTCAAGTCAACATGAGCTGGTGATGATGACGACGAGTGCCATAATTTATTTTTGTTTTCACTAGCTGGTTGAGCATGTTCAGTCTACGCCGGTGTCTGATTTCATTTTCATAACGGAAGTGACGTTCATGCGAAATATATAAAAGCGTACTTAAATCAGAATCCACAACTACTGGAGGAACTGGCTATTTCAACTGTCGGAAGATAACAATGATACCAACATTGCTGTAACTGCGAGTGGTAGCAAGGGCTTAGACAACCCCTTAACAATAACCTAACAGACTACCGATGGCAACGAAACCCTGGATCTCTGTAACAAAATATTTGTCAACATTACTGAAACGATAAAAAACCGACGCGTCCAGTACCAACCACTGCTCCAGGTATGGCAGGTTGAACCGCTGGCAGTAGTGCTTGCGCACGTAGTCCGCGTAACAGAGAGACAGGAACCAGCACACGGTGATGTGGATCTGCGGCTGCTGCTGGCGCAGGAAGCGGGTGAGTGGGCCCAGCGGCATCAGATCGTTCTGCCCGCCCAGCAGGCTCGCGGTCGTCATCTCCAGGAGCATGTTGGGACTCTGCAATGGACACCTTGTTGTCACGTTGATTGGCAGACTGATGAATAGGTTATTTTTACACTCGGCGAAGCGCTTTGTCTTAATTTTACCTGATAGTAAGTGGTATATGTCAGGAAATGGAAGCGTTCTTTATACAGAACCCTCAACTACTGGAAAGTGAATATCTTATCGTATCTTAACAGACGGAACGAAACTAAAATGTTGTTGTAGCAAAAGACTTAAGACAGACTTAGATAAGATGGTAGATGGATGGATAGATGGTAGTGGTGGACTTTAAAAGTGCCCTTCCACCAACCGACCCGAGTACAACAATATATACTCCCAGCTGTTAATAGAACCAGGGGACCTAAGATAGGCTTTTAACCATTAGACCGCAGAACCGGTTTAAGAAAAAGTAGATACGTTAATAAACTTACGTCTCTAATCAGTGTGTCCAGGTAATACTGGAAGAAGCGCATCGAGCAAACCCACAAATGTATCATCAGCGCGAGCATGCCCAGCACCATGGTAGACTGTAAGGACAGACAGGAATATAGAAAGTATATTCAATACTACATATTTGCATTTCAATTGTTAAAAGTTGGCACATAAACGAAAGTTACTGACATAGAATAAGTTTATTAGTAATTAAGTAAATAAGCCAATCGAGCTTTTCGAAGCGGGATTAAGAGGAGGAGAGGAGTCGTTGCTGCTGGTCACAGAAGAAAGACCTGGTCCTGTTGTATGCGTAAAACTTATTATTTGGAGGGCAACACCGAACGCATGGAGCTGGTGCGACGAAAAACGCAAAGATGCTAGACACTGCCATTTTACACTTCAGTTTTCATGTACGTTTTCTACGCAGAGGGTGTGGTGTTGAGCGATGAAAACTGGGAATCCACACTATCTTTGTCACTGCAACTCCGCCACCAAGGCAGTTGTCATGTACTTACCCAGTGACGAACACAGTTGCCTACTGCTCGTTATATAGGAACAGCGCTGCAGCGCTCGCGAACACCGCAGACAGACTCTCACACTTCGCCGTTGCATTTTAGCCTTCAAGGCAGCTTTGACATTTACTTACAACGAGGGTCTTCTCCAGCATTGACGTGGGCGCGGTCCCCAGCGATGAACACGGTCGCCTCCAGCTCGTTGTATGTGAACAGCGCGGCAGCGCTCGCGAACACCGCTGTCAGACTCCCACACTTCGTCGTTGCAATTGAGACACAGACAGATTTGAAAGGTACGTACAATGAGGGTCTTTTCCAGCATCGATACGTGGGCGTGGTCCCCAGCGATGAACACGGTCGCCTCCAGCTCGTTGTATAGGAACAGCGCTGCAGCGCTCGCGAACACCGCTGTCGGGCCCACGCCCCACACTTCGCCATTGCAACTGAGCCATTTTGCGATCGCTTCAAAATGAGAGTCGCACAAATTCTGAAACGATTTCAAGTGAGACATGACACTGTAGTGGAAACATTGGAAGAAAATTGCGAGGTTTTGTGAAAAAACATGTTAGCAAAAATAAAAGCTAATGATGACAAGACGTGACCAACTAAATTGATGAAAAAAAAAAATTCTTTATTTCAGACCGAGATCCATACAAAAGTGTTAGTATACATGATATCTTATAATGAGTATGGGCATGAGTATGGGCTTCACGTAAGCCCATAAGCTTTAAGTCACATATTACTATACTTTTTAGCAAAGCAAAGGTACAGAGACGGAAAGTTTGTTTTAAGTTTGTAGAAAGTGCACATTATCAATTTTAACCCGGGGAATGACTTTCAAATACATAGTCCAATTAGCTTTATATGTATTTCATCTAGTATATGTATGCATGTAGTAATTCAGTAATTATTCAAAAAATTTTATTTGCTCAGTTAGTTGTGGTAGACATTTTCTAAATACAACACAGTCACTTAGATGACTTAGATACCCCCTTCACATTAGCGTTACTCCAGCATAGTTAGGTGTACGATAAACGTGTGATCTGCGCTAGATCTCGGAAATGTTACTTTGACTATTGTTTATATTTCTTGATTGTTAAATTTTATTTATTAGAATAACATGGAGTCCTCTCTGTTTTTGCATGTCAATTTTTGGTTAAGTGTTAAATGCTAAAATAATGTAACAACTTGTACCCACCACATAATCTATTCAGACGCTACGACAACGCGACTACGCGACGCATGCGACGCACTCGCCGCCTCAACCTTTGATATGCGCGTGCGCTGATTAGCGCCGCCAAACAATTAATAATTCTATTGTGCCTGTTCACGGCAGGCGACGGATTAATGTCTGTACGTTACGACTTCTCAGTACAGGTACAATCGTGACAGCGTACTGCGTGACACGAACAGCGTTTACGGGACGTATGCGTTGCGTTATCGTTGCGTCTGCGCTGCGTATACGTATATCAAACGCAAATATCAAAGAAGCTGAAGGGGCTCTTATATGAATGCTATGAATACTCACGCAACCCGTGTTAAAGTGTACGGTTTTGTCCGCCATGCGTCGTCCGCGGCTGTCGCATGCTATAGCACACTCCTTCGCGACGCATTTTCACTCGACGGTTGCATTAAAGATCCTGTTCCACTCACAAATTTTAAAGATATAACTCCAGTTAATATTTTTTTGTGATTTTTACATTCTCTGTTTGTTCCTATATGACAACTTTTGACTGAACGCTGTCAGAAAAACTTCAATTTAGTAAATAGGCACTGACCTCTATTTTTTAATAGAGGTCAGTGTAAATAGGTCACCTTTTACGTACCTAGTTCTCTTTGCCTACCAGAGACCAGAGACTTTGGAGAGAAGGTTACTTACTATTTAAACCTTTATCTGTACTTATTGTTGTAAAGAGTTCGATCGTTCGGGTTGCGTTGCGATGTAGCAAAAAAAGCAACTTAAGCAAGGTCGCTGATTGGGTGACAAAAATTGTATTGTATTATTATTATTGTATACTGTAATTGTGCCTTTTTTAAATATATAAAAATATATATATATTAAGCTTTCACTGTGCTTCGAAAGGCATGATAAGCCGTTGGTGTCAGTTGTAAAAGTTCCCACTTTTAGGCAGTCGCTAGAACCCATTAACCCGCATTGATTGGCGCCCGCCGATGTGTTTGATGGCCTGATCTCCCGATGTGAGACCATGTGAGAAAGCCTAAGCCCAGCAGTGGAACGTTGATAGACTGATAATGTTTTAGTTCCCTACAGTGAACGTCTCTTGCTACTACTATATATTGAAAATGAAAAAAATACAAGGCGAATTAAAGTTAGATTCATATAGGTGAGGTGCTACGAGAACTACGGCGTAGCATGTTCGCTGCCAGACTACGAAGCGATGTGATTTCTATGATTAGGTTTGCCTTAAAATAGAAGGTTAACTACGGAGTTTACTACGACCTTCTTGAAAGTGAAGCCTAGTCTTTAGGCTACAACTGCCATCTTACAACAGCAAACGCCAGGCTTATTACCGAAAAAAGCAACCAGTTGCTAATTGTTGAATTGCAATGCGACTGCTCTAGATTTATCTATATTATTACTATATTATTAAATGCCTAGCCGACCCAGCCAGGAATCGAACCTGGGTCTTCCGCAATCCGGGCGGCTGCACTGACCATTACGCTACCGGGAAGGCTGACGAGAGCACTGAATTTTTACACTGCTTTTTAATTTTTTGAGTGCTATTAGCGACACAGTGCCGTCTATCCAACGGTCATTGCAACCGATGGCTATGCATACATATATATATACACAGACTTATACAGAAATTTATGTGAGAAATGAAACAAGTTGTTTGTAACACAAATATCTAGACAGACCTGCAATGGCTGATACAGGCCCACTCTGAATATTTGGCGGTTCTATTGAAGTATAAGGACACAGTTCACAACATTTACTAACACGAGACAGACATAGACACATTAATACACATGTACACATAACAAAAATGTGAGTAACAGAGCTCACAAAATAATACATCTAAACACAGAAAGAGTTACAGCTTGTGGGTATATGAACTACGATTATTAAACTTTTTTTTATAAAAACACTTATGAGAACATTTAAATTTGCTTTTTCCATTGATTCCTACTTACTACAATATTACGTCTTAATTGTAAGGTCGATGTACTTAGGTACAGTCACGTAATATACAAAGTCTACCTAAACTTGTGACAGTTAATAACTATTTAATTTAAATTGCTTCATACACAGTTTTCGAGGCATAACTATGTATAAGGTCTACTCAGCAAATTGGATATTAGAACATAAGATGGCCATATTCGTCGCGTCACTGCTTTCAGAGATTCAATGGGCGATTCTTCATGTTTGTTAAACCAGCAATCAATGTTCGATTTATGGAGTAGATTCTCTCTGACTGCTCATAAGTTGTTATTTATTTTCGTGAGTTTGTGCAAATGCACACGCGTCCACAGTTGTGCCTCGATATATACTTAACGCTGTCATAACGGGCGGTCTACAAATTACTTCGTTGACTGCACCTACTGTGGAAATCAAAAAATAAAATAAAATTAGTAGTTCATGTTTAACGAAATCCCTGTTTTCAATTAACATTTCAAATCAATATTTTAGTAGAAAATAAAATTATTAAAAAACTTTTCCGAGATCAGTATCTATTTCTATATATTAGATATATCAAATGTTACGTCTACATTAGCGACGATTCTAATGAAATTACTATAGAACCACAGGATGTACTATGTAATACTGTGATGTTACTACTCGTACAATAAGTTATTAATTCAAATTCAATAGCAGATTAATTTCTACATTTAAGTTTACGTACTCTAACATTAAGACTACAAAGTACCTATAAGTACAGCATAATACAAAATTAATTTCTAAGAAATTGATTTTAATAAAAATAAAAAATTATTTACTTGTAACCTCGCGACGTAGTATTCTGTAGTATATGAGTCACTTGATTGTATGGCTAGGCATTACTTTAACAGTAATAAATCACACGTCAAACACTACAGTCATTTCCTTTAAAGTGACTCGTACACTACAATTCTGTAACAGAGTAACACTCAAATAATCTTCAATTTAGAATACAATATCAATAGGAAGCAATAATGTTTCTTTATATATTAAAATGTATAAACAATTGGAAGACAAACCAACTTTGACACGCAGAAATTAACTGGATTAGGTATATATTAAGGAATATATTCCTTACACAATTACTTTACTAAATTGATTATATTTTAGACACAGGGTATATAAATGTAAGTATGTTTCCTCTTATTTATTAAAGTATTGCACACGACTAAACGTTGACTACTTGAGATTTCTATATATCTGATCCCATAAACTTCTGATTGTATTATATATGTATATATTGTATTTTCATATTACTTACAACAATTACATTTATATGCAACACTTCTGCATTCATTGCCCGAGAATACAGAAGTATTTACACCATAATGTATATTTTATTTACTTTATTACATAAAATATAACGCAATATATACGTTA
Organism: Eudonia truncicolella; assembly: GCA_949315975.1. NCBI lineage: Eukaryota > Metazoa > Arthropoda > Insecta > Lepidoptera > Crambidae > Eudonia > Eudonia truncicolella. The sequence continues at coordinate 16,759,194 of OX438835.1, read as the reverse complement.
GTAGGTATTCATAAAGGGGTTTGCTCAGTTTATATGAGTCAATATGAATAAACCATTTATTACTCTTACATATAAAATGAAGAAACAACTATATATTTGTCTTAAACATTTTATAGTCTGCCCAGCAATATTTTTATGTACACGATACAGTTTTGTACATCTAATATATAAGATCCCGTAAAATATGTTCATTGTGTTATATATTTTCGTCTCAGGTATAAGATATATTAATATTGAAATATATGTACATTTTTTTGTTTATCATAAATGCAAACTTTAATATATTTATGCTATATTTGTTAAAGTCGAAAAAAAATCTTATATTATTCTTATATAATGATATAATATTCAAAAAGAGAAGAAAGCTTGTAATGAATACATACATGACCAAAAAGTTTTATTATACAGCTCAGATAAATTGTAACTGTTTCTTATCAAGCACTATTAATTAAACAGACATAAGAAAGAGCTTTTGAATCGTCCGGTTATGTTGAAATGTTTTGCTTTTGTAAAAGATTTGATATCTCTCACTTTTTATATGGATACAAGATTCCTCTTAGTAAACACTGTTTGTTTAGTAAATCTATATTATGGAATAGTAACTTTAAATTTATAAAAGATACATTTAAATGTATCTACTACAAAATTTTACGGAACGAACGACACATATTATTGCTACATACTACACGTATATTTTTAAACTTTAATACATTAATAGTGAGAGTATATAATACTGATTATCAACGCGCGTTACACGTTTTGTTAAGTTATACGTTTATGAATTATGGAGTGCTTACATATTACATTATCATATACAAACTTTAAAGGTGAATATTTATTCAAAACAAGAAGCCAATTCTATAAAAAAATCTATGCCTAAAGAAAATACAGTCAGGTGTAGAGAGATAATGAACAATATTAAAAAATGTTACTCTAGTTAATTTATGCTATTTAAAATCCAATATGAAAAGTTTAAAACCGCTTTAACTTAGTCGAATAAAAGTTTTTAATTATGTTTAAATTAACTCTCTGAATCACTGTAGTTTCCTTAAGAAATTTATTAGAATTGATTAATTGATTTGAAATTTGAATGGAGCGCCAGGGAATGCTATGGCATTATACGTTACGACGTATAAACCCCTCAACATCCACTAGCTATTTGCAAAATAAACGACTAGAAAACCCGTGAATATGTATAATAAAATCTACTGTTGAATTGTTCGAAAAAATATCAATTTCAACTAGATACTCTATTGTCTACACGTTTTGTATACACGTTTGATATAAATAAGTTTATTCGTTATATATTATGAATACAGCCTCAATGCTACAAATTTTTCCACGCTTGGTTGAAATTAAGTAAATATCAAGACTAAACCAGCCACTCGACGGCGGGTGGCTTGGCCTGCAGGGGCGCGGACGCGTGCGCAGGCGCCGGTCACAGGCTGAAAACCGTGGCGTCCGCCGGCGGTATTGTGATGATTTCGGGGCGTTGCACAGTTCGGATCCGCTAATTAACAGAAACACATTCATGTTTAAAAGAAAGTTTACTTCACAATAAGGATCGCTAGGCCTTCATATCCGTTTATAGTAACAGATGGTAAGGCCGCAGGTAAAAGTACACTTAACTTGGAATTCTAATTAGCTGAGTTAATGATATTTTAACCTTATCTCTAACTGCCGACTACAACAATTCTACTGACATTGAACCACCAATCAAACCGAAAATAATATCCATCACCTCTGAGTCGAATACCTTGCTATAGAGATTACTACTAGACACAGAGACTTGGGATCCAGCTGAAATATTTCATTTGTCGGTTGATAAACCACTATGTTATGTGGAGAATATAATGACGTACTCCTTTTTTAATAGCAATTGGCGTCACGTCGTAGCGTTGCACTGCTCAGAACAATTATGTCATAGATTAATTTTACTAACAACCAAATAAAAATTAGGTGTAGCGAGCTGAGCCTTTGATTTTGATTAGGCAGTTTTGCTACGACGTAGCTACGGCCCCTAAACCAATTTCGGATGTTAGTATTTTACGATTGCCTTTTAAAACAAGCTACGCTAATTAGCTTAACTTACCTCTAACAAGGTTCCAGGTGTAATGATCAGCTTGTAGACGATGTAGAGCGGGATGCAGGAGACGGTTGTGCCGGTCATGATCCAGCCCACGGTGATGGACCAGGGCGGGTAGATGTACTCTCCGCCCAGCATGTCCTCGTGCGCGAGCAGCGAGAACACGAACAGCACCAGCAGGAACACAGGGCTGGTGGAACATACGTTACTCAATTTAATATTAATGTTTAGAGAAGAAATTAGTAATTAGCCTATTTACTGTCCCATTGTTGGAAAAAGTTCTCAATGAATCAATGAATCAATGAAATACAATGATCGCTATAATTGATGGGTATTGAATTAATCACCACGCTTGCCAAATTGCGGGTTGGTGATCCCGGGCTATGCATCGAAAAATCTAAAACAAACCCCATTTGGAAATTGAACTCGAGACCTCCAGATGTCGGATAGAGCGCTTTGCCACTCGGCTACTAATGCGTCGAGCGAGGAAAACTAAATAAAAAAACTATAAAACTCGATTATAATAAAATAGAGTATTAAGTACCATGTTGGGCGCCAATAAGTAATAATCTTTTAATGTAATGAAAGTAAAAAAATATCGTTTTTTACGATCTGGTGAAGGTCGCGGGAAGCCACTGGATGCGAGCAGCACAAAACCGGTCGTTGTGGAGATCCAGTCCAGCAGTGGACGTCTTTTGGCTGAGATGATGATGATGATGATGGGCGCCAATATTATGACACGAATGAATATGCAGGTAATAAACTTAACACACACACATATTTCAAAATTTAATTACCAAAATGAAATATTAGGCAGTACTTTGTAAAAAAATAATTGTTATATTTTGAGCCGGATGAGATTTTGTCCTTCGACCCGGATGTTGTTATGGTACCTTATATAAGACCAGCAGCACCGCCAGAACCAGCCGGGTGAGTGGCCCAGCATGGTCTTGATGTCCTCAGAGAACTTGTCAACGCCGTACACCCAGCAGACCCCAGCCGCCTCCGCGAACACCACAAACAGGATCGCCAGCCCCGGCCCGTACACGTTCAGGAAGTCCACCAGGTAAACGCCACCCTGGATTTGGTGATGGTATTGTAAGTTTAAGTTACGGATGGCTTTACTGTTTGTAAGCAATTTACTTATACACATTCAATTACATTCGAATAAGTAGGCTTTTGAGTCAAATCATTTATTCAACATAAGCCTTCACAGGCTCTTATTTTCGTCAAAAACTATAAAATCCAAATAATAATAAGATACAAAAAAATAGGAGTTTGGGAGAGCCTACGACCAGGAAGGGCTGACAAGAAACCGAGGAGGTTTATTTACTAATAGATAGTAGTATTAACTGGTTAATCTTTCACGTAACAGGGAAAACTTAAATTACCGATAAATAAAAGCAAGACCAGACTACCAGACTATTGTCATCAGTCTAGAGTATCTAGAGCTTGTAGAGTTTCTCTATGCTACTCGTTTGTAGAGTTTCTCTATTCATATCAGAATAAAACAATAACGTTGAATCTAAGCGAAGCTATAGGTGTGTAGATATTAAACCACCCGTGTCCAGCACATTTATCACTCGAGTGAGTGAGCTGAAACTGCAAATGAATCGCACTATCGCGGCCGCTCGACGCTCTCTGGTCAGTCATCGCCCTAAGTGCGCGATGAATTATGCAGCAGGCTATAGATAACGAATACGCGTAATATATCGAATGAACGCCCCGTTAAGTGACGGTATCAAGGTGGGAGATGTTGAATAAATACGGATCTACTTGGTATGTTTGTGTACTATTTGTAGCAAGTGATTTTTTTATACATTTTTGAACATTTTTGGTAGCTTTCAAAACGATATTGTTACGAAGTAGTTAGCTACAATAAAATACTTTTATTGCAACTCCCGTCTATCGATGCCAACAGGCTTGACGCTTTTTGATTAACTTTTTTAAAAGTAAAATTTTTGGCGGTCTTCTATTTGATGATTTTTGATTAAATATGCCTTTAACAACGTCAAAAATATGTGCCAAAATGTAGCCTTCCTTTCAATTTAAATACATTGATTCAATGAATATTAATTAAACATTCAAATCACTTAAAATAAAAAACACGAGTATATTATTCATACTATTGTACCGTATCTTTCTAAAAATTTTATTAACTATGTCGATAAAGGAATCTTTCCTGATATAATGAAGTTTATATAATGAACCTTTATTTAATTCAGGAAAAAAAATATTACCAGCGCTAAGTAAAGTTTATGAAACAAATGTTCTTGAACATAATAAGAAATATGGGTTTACTAAAGGCCGTTCTACTACTGATACAGGTGTTGTTCTACTAAAACACATATTTGATGCCTGGGAGAAGTCTCAAAACGCTCTTGGAGTTTTTTTGCGACTTGCCCAAGGCTTTCGATTGCCTTGAGCACCGGACTCTGGTGATGAAGCTACATTATTACGGTCTCAAAGGTTTTGCACTAAATTTAATACAGTCATATCTCAGCTCTAGAACACAAACTGTCGATATAAATGGTACTAAATTATCTGGTTCTCATGTAAAAATGGGAGTTCCATAAGGGTCGATTCTTGGTCCTTCTCTATTCTTGTTTTATATTAATGACTTGTCATTCTTTGTAGAACTTCTGTGAAATCGTATTATTTGCAGATGATACTCCACTCCACTAATTTTTAATGTAACTAGTTGATAGTTGTAGTGATGGTGATGTACACAAAACTTGTAATGCCATTGTTCAGGTTACAGAAGATTTTTGGTTCTTTCTTGGGGCAAGGTATACACTATTACAATAAAATACCAAGTACTGTACTGTTAGATTTACCTTTAGATATGTTTAAAAAACATGTGAAATCTTCATTAGTCATAAAAGGTTATTATACAATCAAAGAATATTTAGATGATAAAACTGCCTGGTTATTATTAAAAACACATTATACTCTATTTGAATCAATTTAATTAAATTAATTTATATAATTATTATATATTATATAAATTAATATAATTTATATATATTTTTATACTGATATGATAGCCTTTATCAGCATTGTCCTACAGATAACAAACAGCGTTGCGTTAAATAGTTCATTAAGTTTTTATTAAGAGTATCTTGAGTGTGTCATGTTCTCTTTATTGTCTCTGCGCTAGTGGCGTGTCGTCAGGTCGTTACGGTCCCCAAGATATGGTTGAGCGAAGCGATGGCTGATTTATATGTCATACTCGTGATGGGGTGCCGCCTGTGGAGGCTGGTCTGCTCTTGCATACTTACCTTATTTTTAGTATTATTCACTTTAGTTTAACTTTGTTTTTCTAAAACAATTTTTGACTTTTACTAGAGTACTGTTGTGGTACTGTATCACATTGTGGAAATTTAAACTTTTAACTGATGTAAATTTGTTAACTTAGATTTTTTATTTTGTTTTTTTTTTTACATGTTGTGGTTTTATATTTTATGTGTTTATTTGTAATGGAAAGTGTCTTGCTAGATAGGGCATTTTCCAATATTTCTGACGCTGTAAGAGAGAAAAGAGTTTGATACTTGCTGAGTTTCTAGCCGGTTCTTCTCAGTACAAAAACTCCCGCCCTGTGTAGACTTACGAACCGATGGCATAGTGTCATTCACAAGAGATTCTTGTAGCCTAAACTGAATAAATTATTTTCAATTCTGAATTTAGAATTTTAAGCGATTTTAAATAACAAAAATATTTGTAACACATAATATTATCTTATGTATTGTAAACGTGAAAATGATAGTTTTAAATGTCTTTATAACTTACCTCAATTTGTCAATTTAACTATTAAGAAAACACAGTTTTCATTTTTGAATGTTTTAATTAAAAATAAATCTGATGAATTAAGTGACAGTATGAAATAGAAATACGTATACTAACGTAAGTGGTGGTGGGCAGCGCGCAGATGTAGATGAAGAGGCAGAGGACTGCCACGAAGATCTCGCGGTGACGGCCCAGCAGCCGCGGGTACTCGTCGCACAACGCTGTGGTCACCGCCTCCAGGCCTGGACATGCCAAGAGTCTAGTACAGCAGATCCTAAACTTTGAGAGCTGCGGAACACCTTACAAATCCCTTTTCTTTTTAAGAACCCCGCATCAAATGACAACAAATTAAAATAACTACTATAGGAGTAAAAAAATAGTATTGTGTTAAACCCTGCTGACTATTCCATGGAACCAGTGGTGGATGAGAAAGTTCTAGATCCTCTAGAGACTTGCTGAATGGCACGTCACTGGTATGTGTGTAGTGATTGTAGTGTCAATAATAATAATTAATGTTGAGTGCACTAATAATTGGAATACATATTAGAATCTAAGAATCTAAATAATTAAGGAATTAATATAATAATATGTATTCTGTAAGTGCACCTTATATAAATTTCAACATTAAGGATCCCAATACTGCCTGAGATGCTAAGGGGAGAACTCTGGAACTGTGATGCTACGACAAATGGATCCTTTTTGGTGGTGAACACGCAAACCTGTGTCCTAGAGTGATTAAACTGAACTAAGTTTAATTCACTCCATCCTGAGACCAGTTCCAGGCAGTTCTCATCTTTAATAGAACGCTATTAGATTTAAAGATGTAAACTAGTTGCTACTTAACAGTACTTACCACCGAATGTGCTGTCTAGGCCCAAGGTAATAAGCATCAGGAAGAAAATAATGGCCCAGAAGACGGAGCCGGTCATGGTGGCGATGGCCTCTGGGTACACGATGAACACCAGTCCTGGACCTTCCAGGCCCACTTCCTCAATGCTCTTGTTTTGCACGTGCGCCATGTATCTAAGATATCACATAAAGATTTGGTTTTTGGATAAAGCACTATTCAAAGTAACTATACCTATGCTCTTTTAGTGAGACTATTAATATTACAAAAAAACAATTCATTAACATTCGTATAGATGAAACACTCAAAGAAGGCGCTCATTGGGAATTCAATGAGCTGGTGGTAGCAGATGCAGATAATATCACTAAAACAATTAGTTGTCGTACATAGTATGAGCGATTGATTGGAGTATACGAAGTATATTCCAACCTTAACAGTACTTACCCTAATACAGAAAAGATGACGAATCCAGCAAGAAAACTGGTCAAACAATTGATGGAAGACGTGATGAGGGCATCCCGGTAGCAGTTGTTGTTGAACTTGTTGTAGCTAGAGAGGGCCAGCAGGGTGCCGAACCCGGGACCGAGCGAGAAGAAGATCTGGGAAGCCGCGTCAATCCACACCTGGTAGGATTTGGGGAAAGTTTTGATAACCCAATTGAAAGATATCAAAAGATGTCTAAATATAGTAAAAGTAAACAATGATTATAGTATACGTAGGACTCTTAGATTATTTATAAGTTCTTTAAAATTGTAGCGTTTCCCATTGCAACTTATTATATCATGGACATAAACAATTATGGTATACTACACTTTTAGAAGCTCTTCTCGAACTTTTGTTAACGTAAGAAGAAATTACCTTGGAGTTCAATAGTTTGTGCCACTCTGGAGTGAGGTAGTATCGGATGCCTTCGGTCGCGCCTGGTAACGTCACTCCCCTCGCGAGGAGAATTAGGAGAACGGCATATGGAGCTAAAGCCGTCACCCAAACCACCTATCGCCAAATAAAAAGAACGTCTTTTAATTCTGTAGTAAAACAACCTATTTTGTAGCACAGAACCCGTTTGGATGGCAACCACCCTCATACCATTTTAACATTAAGCATTTCTTTTATTATCATGTATACTCTGTTCATTCTTGAAGAGTTTGAGCCATTTCAATGAAAACCTCAGGATCGGCAGCGTCGACTTATAACAGTGGTGTTCCAGGTGTCAATAGGCTGCAGCGACTTACCATTGAGCGGTTCATATACTTCAAACCTATCTAAAGCTTTGTTTATTGCCGTAAGCTCTCACCTTGCCAGTGCTGCGGACTCCCTTCCACAATGAGAAGTAGACAAGCACAAACACACTGGCGACGCATATCGCGAGTGAGGGCTTGATGGGGCCCATGTCGTCCAGCCCGTGCGACCGCTGCTGCTCCAACACGTTGCGTCTGTGAGAGAACCACATTATAACACGAATATCCTGGAAACAACAGTAAAATAGGACGTGTTTTATGAAATCTATAAAACAAAACTCTTCCCCGGTCTAAAACAACAAAGTTTAAAATTAAAAGCAGTACAACTTAGCAACCCCACTATCATGATATGTAATGGCCGTTCTGATACCGTAAACAAAATATAAAGGTGTATGTCAACAATAGTAAAGTATAGTATCTCCGCAAGGTGGCTGGCAAAAGCTGGATGAGAGTAGCCGCGGATCATACTTGGTGGCGTGCACTTGGAGAGACCTATGTCTGATGATAGTAAAAGCTCAAAGTGAAGGTTTTCTTGTTTAATTTAAGTATAAGTATCAAAAACATATGCAGCATCATCTACTAACTCGAAGAACTCCTTGGCTGGCGTGGTAGCGTTGGCATGGATCTGGGGTGAGGTGACCGGGGTGCAGAGCGGCGTGTTCCACTCGTTGTTGCACGAGGTCCAGGGCAGCACGGAGTTGATGGAGGCCAAGGAGGCCACCAGGTAGTACACCGCCCAGCCGATGATCGTGTTGTAGTACATGCCCATGTATATGTCGATCATGCATATTGCGTAGCCGACGCCTAAGAAAAATGAATGGTCAAACAATGTTAATTGGTATTTTCAAAAGATGTTGAATTAAACGTAAACTTTAGAAAACAATATCTATTGACGTTAAGTACGAGTATGTTCATCGGCGTCAAAAGATTTTAAAAGTGACATTAATCCGTTGAGTCTTCAATTAAAAAATTACAAATTACAGAAGTAGGCACTTAATAAAAAAAAACGGTCCACCAATTATTATTTGTCTTTAAAGCTGAGTGAATTCCATGTGGTCCGCGTGTGCATACCTAAACTATGATATTTGACATAATTCGACCATTCGACTCCTAGTGTAAAATATTTTTTTCTTTATATTCTTTTAAAACTAAAATATATGAAGAATTTAAGTAAGTGGAACTTACAACAAACACAATAACAATATAACTATATTGTAATAGAGCAAAGTTAAATCAATATACTTTATTTGAGCTACATTCTTCATTCATTCCTTTTCAGCATTCATGAATGAGACGCATTCATTACAAATCATAACAAATCTTCAAGCACTCAAAATTCAATTAATCAAGGCTAGTCTTGCCAATTTGCCGCGTAAACTTGGCGCCAACTTTTGACGTTTGCTGGCGCCATATTCAAAATCGAATCAGCGGCATCTGGCGTGTAATCAAATGATATCGCATCGCGCCCTAATTGGTTTATGTACGGCGAGATGGCGCGATTTGTGTATCGACAACAAGTCTACATCAATCAACATTATTACTTTACGTGTATTGAGTGTATGTACAAGAACGAGACTAAATACATTGCTATAGAAATATACAACTTCCGTCTTCACGATTGCAGCAAAATTATATGATAATTCATTGGCGACTTGTAATTCTAGTTTCCAAAAACTTAAAGCGAAATATATGAATAAAACGTGTCCATAATCATGCTAGTGGTTACCTGTGGTACCACCTACTTGTAAATACAGCAACAGTAAGTTTTAACTATTTAAGCAAAAATTTTTTAAATTATCTTTCATTATTATGATTTTGGCACGTTACTTCAATGGGGGTATATATCATTTAATTCAAATATATATTATTGTTTAAAATTATTTCCTCCAACTATAATAAAATCTATATCTCTTTCCAAATACTAAGTTAAAATTTTATTACAAGATGACCTTATCAATTCATCAATTTGTGTACCAACTCGCATGGCGTTCGCAAATAAATTGTCGATATCTCGATTTATCTCGATATTCCGCGTATATGTGCGCGGCAGTTATACGGGGGAAGCTTGCGTCTTCCCGCTGATAAGGACCCCCAGTGACAACCAGGAATCATCATAAACATGAAGTATGAAATATATTTTATTGATGTTTGAGGGATTTGTAGAATACTTTACATTTTCAGATAGGTTCCAGTATAATTTCATGTGACAAACAATTATTATCTTTGACTTTGGTAAATACCGTAATAAAAGGCAATAATAATATGGATGTAATTTGTAAAAAAATAAAACACTTTTCGAATTACATAAGAGTTTAAAATAGTCAAATCCTTTTCTTATATTTCGTCGTCATCTACCCGAAACTAATTGCAAACTTTATTTAACGGTATTTTTTTACTATTCTCGAATTATAGCTTTCGATTCTCGGTAAAAAGGTTGCTAAGTCACCGAAGGGCGTGTGATTGGTCAAATCATGTCTCGGGAACTTTTCGCGGGACCCCCAAAATCGACAAAGCTAATAAATCACGGACAGAATTTTCTGAACTTTGTTTTGAAAGATCTCAGTTAAGTAAAATAGATAATCTTATAAAAATAGAGCTACTAACTACATATATACCATCAACATGAGTTCAATTTCAAATAATTTTTTGATATCACATTCTAAACATCTAGATACTGTACAAGGGACTAAGGTAAACTTGTTAACAACATTAGAAGCAAGCACATCTCATAACAAATATTTTACAAGCGAACATCACAACACTAAATGTATTGCCATAGAATAGCAAGCTTTCTGGTAAGCTTTTATTTTAATATCTGTGATTACAGATATTAAATTCATCGAATTGACATATTTATCTATTCGATTTTCATTATAGCTAAACAAATCACAAATGTACCTACGAATCTAACACCACAGCGCTAGCGCGAGAATCACTAAAACTGGGGTCACTCCGCACATACAGACAAAAGGTTTTATGTACGCTTGGACACAGGGCCTTTATAAATATACACGAGGCAATGCTTTTAGCGCAAGACAAATGCTGGCCCGGATGGGGCTTGTTAAAATGTATGAAATGGAAACGATCGCTCTTCAAAACCACTGGTTTGAGCCCCGAATTGATCTCGATGGAGTTTGTCCAATGGCAGAAGTGAGAATGTAATTTCTGTTGTTGTAGTCAGTATATTGTTTTAAAGTATCATTAATTAATTAGTAAGTAAAATTTAATTACTTCTTAATACTAAGTTATTAAATATAATCTGTATAAATAAAAATCAATTGCTTTTCGTTGGTCTCGCTAAAACTCAAAAACGGCTTGTCTGATTTAAATTTTTTATTTTGTTTTATTCGCTCTAATACAAGTATGGTTTAGAAAAAAAACAAGGGAAATCTCAAAAAAACAGCTGAGTAAACGAACAACTAAATATTGGTAATTTTGTATGGGAATCGTAACTTTGGATTACACACATAGGACAACGCCTGCCGGGTCAGCTAGTCTTCTAATAATTCAGTATTGTCACATCTTGTCACATAATAAGCACACACTCTAGACAAATATTTGGTTAAAACCCCTGAAAATAGATTGCAAAGACCACAAAAAAATTTCTTTTATGTAGATATATCCTTATTAAAAAAATAAGTAAATAACAGTCAATATTACGTTGAGCATTTAAAAAGGGAATCTTGAGCGAAGGAATAACGAATAGTTTTTTCTTTTGTCTTTTTACATATCTCGCAGCACTCGCATAGACATCATAATGCAGCATCCCGGACCGAGAGCGGCGGCAGATCCGAAGCGCAAATATTTGCCGCGATCTTCATCCGACCGCCGCCGTCGACTCCACACCAGCTCTGAATCAGAGCCTCCGATACCTAAGTACGCTTGGCTTATGACATTTTTTTACAACGTTTCGATAGATTCAAATTCAATTTCAATTCCAATTATTTATTGCCTATTTTACTTTTTATTTTAAAGTGCTAATTGCTGCACTGAAGCTAAATTTAATATTTATAAAATTTATAAAATACAGTAAAAAAAAAAAATTATTGCCCACCGGACCCAGACAGGAATCGAATCTGGGTCTTCCGCAATCCGGGCGGCTGCACTGACCGCTATGCTACCGGGAAGGCTGACGTAAGCACTGAATTTTGTCACTGCTTTTTAATTTCCGAGTGCTAATAGCGGCACAGTGCCATCTATCCAACGGTCATTGCAACCGATAGCTATGCAGATTGACCTTTGCAGATGAAATACCACAAATTTGATAACACAACGCTATAGTAAATTTTACTTTTTATTTTAAAGTGCTAATTGCTGCACTGAAGCTAAATTTAATATTTATAAAAATTATAAAATACAGTGAAAAAATTAAACGCCCACCCGACCCAGCCAGGAATCGAACCTGGGTCTTCCGCAATCCGGGCGGCTGCACTGCCGCCAACGAACAATTCACAATTCATTTCCATTCATTAGATTAAGTTAAAACTAGTGAATCGGTACATTTAAAGGAGCGTAGGTACAGCACTTTATTTCCCATATATAATACAAGGTTCTCAAAATAATGCCATGAATAGTGTGAACAACAAAAACTTCTGGAGAGGGGGACGTATGATGCGCTTTTCATTTTATCTATATTCGTTACTTTGTAGATTGTCTTTTAAATACGTTTGTGTAATGTAATGTAGTTTTATCTTTATTTTACCGTGTGGTATTATAAGGTATACAATTATATATGTATATGTGGTATATGTTTTGACGCTAGGATTTATTATCCTGTATGATGGGATCCCAGACAGATGGTGGCAAGGCAAAGAAACAGAAGGAATCCGCGTAGTCGACGCCGCATAAGCTATGTTTTCAAAGCGCGTTTGTCTCATTGTAAATCGTGATGATTTCCCTGACGGCTGTCGAAATTCGCGAATAAAGGATGTTAATGGTCGTCCAATACAGAAATACAGGGATGAGGCAACAGACAGGCCCGCGGGGGCGCGCCACAATCACTTAGCACCGCGGTCTTCGAGGTTTATTCCGCAACGTTCAAGATATTTTTTTCAAATATACGAGTAACATAATGACACTTTCGTTTTGTGATTTTCCTTTTTTTTTAATTGGAGTTTTTTGCAGATTGATGCAGATATCCTTTAATGCTATATTATGAAGTATTTAGTGAATTTATACTTGTTAAGGTATGGTGTTGCATTGTAATTAACAAATAATTGATAATGATAAGATTATCTTAAAATTGTTATTATGCATTAAAAATATTGTATTTTATATTTATATTTACATTGTATGAAGAAAGACGACTTGGCTTAGGGTCTCAGCTACGAGCACAAGCGTCTTGCGACGACGCGACGAGCGGGTTTCTACAGGGTGATTTTGTCAACAGTCGACAAAATTTTAGAGGACATTGTAAGCTGCTGTACCTAGCGTAGCGTGCATAGGGTGCATAGAGTGCAGTCTGTTACTGTGGTACCTACCTAAAGTCATTGATATAGGGAACTAACAAGATTAAATTTTATTTTTATTTTCGACAACTCCGTTTTTTTTTCCTTCGCAAAAGTAATCTATATCAGCAATAGAACCTCCCCTATAAATTTGTCGATTGTTGTCGAAGTCATCCTGTAGTTCATTGCGCATTATACTGAGGTCCTTCAAACGAGGCGTGAAGAGGCACCTTGTGGGCCGGCAGGGTGAGGGTGACTGATGCTGCGTTGTTTTCACGCTACACCAGTTGTCCTCGTGTCTGGACTCCGTCTCCACTTAACATCAGGTGGAAATGAGTCATTTGCCGAGATAGGTAAATAAAAAAATACTACGGCAGTAGTCAACTAGAAATTCGGCCGCCGTGTCGCAAGTCGCCAGTGGTCGTGGCCGAGTATTCAGTGGAATCTATCAAAATATTGGCTAGCGTTCAATCAATGGCTAGTGTAGATTAATTACCTTTTATTTAACTAACTATTTGATGGAATCAGATAGACAGATAGATAGATAACACACTTTATTGCACACATTCAGAAACAAATTATAAAAAAAATTATACAGAGGCGGTTTTATCGCTAAAAGCTATCTCTTCCAGACAACCTTTTAGCCATAGGACCACTGAGCGGAAAATGAGAGGTAGTACAGCAACAAGCAATTTCAATTTAACACATACTAAAATGCTATTAAAATAAGGGTAATAATTTATTTGTATTACAAAATAAATATTTGGTCAGCAAAATTATTATTTGGTCAACAGAATTATACAATCGGTCAGCATAAGAAATCCTTACTGTTGGTTAGGTTAAGTCATTTTTTTTTTCCCGAGCGAAGCGTAGCGTAGCGACGGCCAGTCACGGAAGGGGGGAGCGGCATAAGACTGCTGTTCAGAATGATGTAAGTTGCAGACTGATTTAGAAATATTTGCTGACCATAAGTTGCTGCCCTACCAACTAGCTTTTTTGCTGCCCAACTAGCATTTCTTTGCTAACAAAAATACGAATACTTTGCTAACCGTTTAAATAACACCCTTAAAAATAATATGTAGTGTTAATTCTTCAAATTATTTCTATGTTTTTGTTTGTTTCATTTTCATAGTTATGTAGATACTTACTGATGCATACTTGTGTAGAAGTCCAAGTCAACCCAAAAATATTTAATGTTTTTAATGTTACATGATATAATTTGAATTTTAACGTTTTCTTATTAGTTTTTTGTAGCTGTGGTCTAAATCCCTATTAAATGCCTTATACGAGTAAAATGATGTTCCTACCTTTGAGCGCGGGGCAGATCCTCTTCCAGAGCGTGAGGCAGCCGCAGCGGTGGTACTGCCCCAGGGCCAGCTCCATGAAGAACAGGGGCAGCCCGCCGAACAGCAGCATCACGCAATACGGGATCAGGAACGCGCCTGATGGGAAAGAACGTCACCATCAGCGTTTCAATAACAAAACAATAACATCCTCACAGTGATGCAAAAACGTCGCACCTTCCCTAAGGGAGATCGCTGATGAAACCTGCGAAGTCTTTTTGGTATTTAGTCAGTAAGAGTCGTCTGACACAATCGATCTCTGATTGCTGAGTGTATATATATATATTGCTTTCTAAAGTTTACGCCAACACTACACATTGAAACGAAACAACTTTTACGGATCTATCCGCGTTTATTTTATGGGTGCATTAGTTTTAATTAATATTTTTCCTGACATTTCGAACCCTTTGCAGGGTCCGTGGTCACTGGGAGACTGAGGTTTTGGTCGTCTCATAATTAGTTAGTAGCTTGTATATATGTGTTTTACGCAGAAAGGGCTTACAGTAATCAGTCTCCCTGTGACCACGGACAGCAGACGGAAACTCACCGCCGCCATTTTGATAGCAGATGTACGGGAACCGCCAGACGTTGCCGAGGTCGACCGCGAAGCCCACGACCGCCAGCAGGAACTCGGCCTTCTTGGCCCAGGTCTCGCGCTCCCGCGGCGGTGTCAGTGACACCACCATCGACCTGGCCTTCACTGGTGGCTGTACCAGAAAATCAATATACATTATATCCTCTATTTAAAGCACATCGGGTTAGCGCTTGGATATCATCTTACCTGCTGCAAGTAACGATAACGACGAAGGTGCAAGCGATTCCCTCGTAATCCTTAGAAACAGATTCAGGAACTAGCTATTAGGACTAAGAACCAAACACAAATCTTACCTAATCGAAGATAGATGCGCACTTCAACCGGTATTCTCAACTACCGAGTACTGGTTATCTTATGAATACGCTGGTCCGGTGATGAACGGATATAATGCAGTGGTACGGAAAGCGTTGGTTTAAAGTTTCGAGAGAACGTTTGGTCCAACTAGTAGACACTATAGGTACTGCTCGCATCCATATGAGAGTACGACTTGAGGAGATCTAAAAGGCCTTCTTAAGATTCTTTTACAATAAACTTTATGGATATTATCCTTTTCTGTACCCCACAATATTTTTACTTGGTGCGCTTGGTTTCAACTCTTTAATAGGCAAGGCGTAACTACCATCTACAAACGACTGCTTGTCAGATATTGCGCGGTGTATCTGACTGTGCGGAATTAGTGTCTCAAGTGGTGAGACTATCTGTTCCCGAAGTACCCAGATACTCTCTAAGACCCCGTAGTCACACCCTGCTGGCTGTGCCCCGGGCGCGCACCGTGGCGCACACTAACTCTCCTCTCATTTGAGCTTTAAAATTATTAAATGAGCTCTTGGTATCATGACCATTGTGTGATCTGTTTGCTGACAGATGGAGGGAAGTGTGCAGAGAATGTCTGAGGTATTGTGAGATGATTGGTAGTGTAAGAAGTCTATACTATTAATAACAACGTAACGTTTGTAATAATGTTTGTTTATTTGTTTGTTTGTCGGGGCTAATCTCTGGAACTACTGGTCCGATTCCAAAAAATCTTTCACTGATAGAATGCTACTTACTTCGCGGGTAATGTAGGCTATACTTGATAAAGATTAGTCCTCAGCTCGAAATCTCTAAATGTGTATATCAAGTCGTTTAAAAAAGCGCGGCTTAGTTTCTTTATCGGCGTACGCTCTCACCAATATTTAGAATGAAGTTTCAGGGTGAACATCGGTTTTAATTTATTTTGATGACATTAGTTTACACTTCCAAATCTTACATTTTTTAATTAAAGTCAGGGAAAAATTTAACTTGCAAGATTTGATCACAAACATCGGGACAGGTGAAACTAAATAAAAGCTTGTAAAAAAGCGCAGCTTTCCTTCTTAACTGATCGGTTGATATGTTCATGATAATGCTGTACTACAAAACTATTAGTCATCAGAAGATCTAATAAAAAGTCAGCGACACGATATATCTAGCTTTTATATTTAAGTTACAATAAAGATTTTCATATTAAAAATTTATTCGATTTTTCAAGGTGATTTTTAAGTAACTTATTAGACACTAGCATTTTTCCCGCTACTTCGTGAGCGTGGATTTCGTATTTTTCCGTACAATATTAAATTCTTCATTAAATACTCATATTCAACTCTTCAAGTTTTTATTTTTTTTAAAACGCTTAAATACTTATTTGTATTTCAATCTATAACTGAAAACCCTGATTTTACATACAAACTTTCATACTTTTTGTAGTTCGTACCATTAAGTTTTTTGTTTTACTTTAATAATCTAGCTACATACCTATTGACTTCGGTTTCAACCCTTCCTGCCTCTGGGTGACCGTTATATCCCCCATGCACTGTGCTATCATCTGCATAGCAATGAAACCAAGTGGAAGCATATCACACTGTTCCTTCTGCATATCAATGATATAGAATGATATAGGGAAACAGAACGAAACCTTGAGGGATACCAGCGTTCACTGACATGAACCGCGAAGCGCATCCGTCATACAGGACACGGATTCTACGCTCATGGAGGAAGCCAGCGACCTAGTTGCAGAACTGAACAGGCAGACCGTATGCCGGGAGCTTGGAGAGAAGAGCTTTGATCCTGATCAAAAGCCTTGGCTATGTCAAGGCTAACAGCCACCGACATATTTTGGATCGGTTTACGAAAACTAACTAAACTAAAACAACATGGCTTTGTAAAGGGTCGCTCCACTATTACTATTTTTCTAGAATATAAGAACTATTTATGTAACGTTGTTGCAGCTGGTGGCCAAGTGGACTCTATATACACAGATTTTTCTAAGGCATTTGATAAGGTTAATCATTCAATTTTATCTTACAAATTATACAAATACGGTATTCAGGGTAATCTGTATAGATGGCCATGCTCTTATCTTGCACATAGAAGTTAATTAGTAGCTCTTGGGGGATACAAGTCTGCTGCTATCGACGTGACCTCAGGTAATCCTCAAGGTTCTCATTTTTCTTCTTTGCTATTTGCAATTTTTATTAACGATCTAATTGGCCGACTAAACTGTACCTACTTTATGCAGATGATCTTAAAATATTTACGAGTTTAAACACATTTATGACTGCTGCACTTTTCAAAAGAACATTGACATAGTTAAAGATTGGTGCGTAATCAATAATATGTACCTAAATAATAATAAATGTTTTGTCATATCTTTTACAAGAAAACGAATACCACAAAATTATAACTACAAATTGAACAATTGCGCTTTGTCTCGACGCACTACTGCAAAGAACCTTGGCATTATTTTTGATGATAAACTTTCATTACTATTTATATAAGTGTTTTTTTTTTTTTATATATTTTAGCGTTTTATTAACGCTTAAATATACTTAAGTAAAATTTTAAACACTGAAAAAAGACGACAACCTCAGGCGGGAATCGAACCACGCACCTTCCGCATTCCGGGCGGCTGCCTTAACCACTTGGCTACCGAGGTCTGGCTTTCACCCGTCGAAATTTTTCAGTGCTTGATGCTTATGTTTTTTAGTCAACATTGCTTCATCAATCTTAGAAGTTTTCACCTCTGAGATCCGAAAGAAATATTTTAAAATTTTACTATTTATATACTATAACTACTATTTATATACTGTGTATTATAGGCTACTAAAAGTTATAATTAATATTTTGTTGCGTATCCTTTATTATCAATCACAGCTCTACAACGACGTGGCATTGATTCAAGCAATTTCATACATTTTTCTAGTGGGATTGAATTCCATACTTCGAAAAAAGCTTCGTAGAGTTAGTTGTGACTGGAGTTACGTTTGTTTGAGACTTTCTTTTTTACGACATGCCACAGATTTTCTATGGGATTTAAATCAGGGCTATTTGCAGGCCAGTCTAAGACGGAAATACGCTGTTCCCTAAGAAAATATTCTACACTGTTGTTTGGTTTTAGTTTCATATGAGAATAAGACTTTTTTCCAATTTCGGACCTTCCAATTGACATACTTTTTAGCGAATAATAATCGCTTCTCTCGATGTTGCTTGGTAAGAAGCGGTACCTTTCGAGAAACCCTCCCAAACAATTTTGCTTCCACTAATTTACGGCGTACCAGTCTTGATGAGACGTTTCTAGGGTTATCAGGCGAAAAAACTTCATTTTTAATCTGATTGGAGCCTTTTGGTCTTGTTTAGCCATACGCACGATTAGCATATCTTTTCTTTTCGAAGTTTTCCTCGGTCGAGCCTTTCTAAGAACATTTTCAATAGTTCCGTGTCTTTTATAATGGTCAATAGCATTAAAAACTTTCTTTACGGAACATTTTAAATGATCAGCTATTCTCCTGTACGTCCATTTTTGGTCGATGTGCAAAATAACAATTATTTGCCTAGTTTACTACTTTTATTTTTGTCCATTTTGAACAAAAAAATCTTAAACGAAATTTCAATTGTATGTTTAATTGCCGCCAAAACGATAGAAATAGCTAAGAAAGAAGTTTTATTTTTTTAAATTCAAAAATGGAATTTGCCGTGCATGCTTTTCTACAGTGTTTCTAATTAGGCGTCCAAGCGGCCAGTGACAGAAATAAGCTATATATGCTTTAAACTTTTTTTATGGTTAAAGTTTACATAGTTTTGTTTTTTTAATGTATTTTATGAGTATTCTAATTGTTGCATGATTATTAAATGTTGAATCTGTAAATTTTTCACGAATATTGTATGTGGACTTCAAGCTTTCATAATTCATGTGAAGTGTTTCTAATTATAAGTCCACCACTGTATAATTCAGAATATGGCAGAACCCCGGAAAATAATGAGTTTTTATATGTAAATAAGATTACGTATGTATGTATGTAAATAAGATACTGTGTTCTTTATACTTGGTTGCATGGCTATGTTTCGGGATTATACAACAATTACCAAACACCCATGTGTATTGAGGGAAATATAGAAGTAAGTAATACTGACAATAGCAGGCGTTGGCAGGTCTGGCGGCGGCGCGGTGGGCGCGGGCGGCGCGTCAGGCGGCGGCGCTGTGGGCGCGGGCGGCGCGTCCGCCGGCGGCATCTCGCCGGACGAATCGCACTCGCCGTTGCGCCGCTCCGGCCCGGGGCTCTCGCCCTGTGGAACAGTGCATTAATGACTATGGTTTTAATCAAACTAAAGCTAAAGTTTGGTTGATGAAAAGATTTGATTTGATTTAAAATTGCCTTTACCTAACTGTCCCACGGCTGGACAAAGGCCTCCGTGATTGAAATCAAGTCATTGCTACAGTAGGTTGCTAGGATCTTCGGGTATCGGGCTGTGCGCTTTGCAACTCGGCCACCAAAGCGTTTTTTTAGATTCAAATCTTTACCTGCTTACATGGAAAAAGGTTTACGACATGTATGATACATATGTTTCCTAAAAATACTTTTTGCAGTTCTGTCAATAAGCTCTTTTTTTAAGTAGGTTTCAAAGACTCATATTGGTTAGTAACAATGGAACATAAGAGCTATGTTAGTACATAATATAACTGACATTACAATTAAAATCAAATTAAATTAAAATAAAGTCAATTTAATACAATAGCAATTAGAATTTAAGTCAAGTTTACTATTTTCAAAGTACTCAAGGATCTCTGACAGAAAGCGTTCACGCGGTCAAGCGTGGAAGAGGTCAGGTTTTGCGTTCTTTGTGTTGTTTTACGTTACGTTACATAGATATACTCACACAGGAGGCATTCTGACCGCGTTGAACGCGTGCCTGCTCTCTGTCTGATACCTTTATATAATTATTATCTTCCGTTGTCCTTAATGACGCTTACTTAGAAGTCAAGTCAAATAAACAAAAGAGCCTATGAGGAGTCTGTTTAGTGTAATAATATTAAACACAACACAGGCCACTTGCATTAGAGCAATGCATAGCATGCCGCTAAAAACGCATGAAAAACAGCAGCAGCTAAGCAAATGTCAAGGCATCATCCACCATCATACACCTTGACGTAGGTCTTGACCAGGAGAAGGATTGAAAGTGCAATTAAAAACAACAACAAAAAAATCATAGGAACCTGCAAAAGTATTACGGGATTTAAACTAAGTAAGTAAACAAAAAAAAATCATCAAATCGAAATAGGACCTTTTTTATATAACTGCAAACGCTACAGCTGAACAAGTTACGCGCGTAAACAAAATTGTTTGTCGCAAAAAGAAAACGGGAGTGATCTTTGAAGATCTTTACGCGAGTCAACAGCCTATGTTTGCGGGGCGGCCGCGGAACAGATTGCTTCGCAAATAACAATAATGAAGGGTGACCTTAGGGTTCTAGTCTTAACGGGACCGAAGACTGTGGCGATGCCCATTATCGATTAAAATTGAAATAAATAGTGTAGTGTGCGGCAAACGGAGGCACAACATCGAGACAGCAGTCTACCCGTGACCACGGCCGGTGTAAATCGAAAGATGGTGTTTTCATCATCAGCTCATTTTATGTCCCCACTGCTGGGCCACGATCCTTCAGTATGGATGGATAGGGAGAACGGGCGATAAACCACCACACGGGCCCAGTGCGGATTGGTGGTTGTTAACTGCTAATGCAGCCGGGACCAACGGCTCTACGCGCCTTCCGAAGCACGGAGGAGCTCGAGATTATCCCATGACCGGCCTTTGCGAAAGTTGCTTAACCTCAGCACTCGCAGACCGGGCGCGTTAGCCACTGCGCCATCGAGCTTCTCGATCGAGCAAAGGTATCACACCTTTTCTTAAATTATTTGATAACTTGTTTTATGCCTACACAGTTAGGGGGCGTGCCAGGAGCGAGAGACGTGAAGAGAGAGGTTCATTTTAATAACGATTACTAATATGATTATTATTCATTAATTTAACTAATATTTCGTTGTATGTTTAGTTAATTGTAAATTTTAAGAGGGAATTAAACCTTAATATACCTACTTATAACTTTTTAAACTAACACGGCCACTTGCATTAGTGTAATAATATAAACGGGATTCTTACCATGTTTATTATTTTGACTGAGTCAAGATAAGTTAAGTCTTAAGAAACTCTCATTTAACCCAACAATGTAGCCTTCCAACGTAGTTTCCAATTCGCACATCAGTACCGTATAAAGCATTTAATAATACCCGTCTCAATCCGTACACGGCGTCTTTATAGCTTCAGCAACGCATCAGGCGTTTAACTGCGGATTTACTAATTAATTCAGTTAGTCAATTATGCCTGTTGGAGATAAAACGATCCTCCTTAGTGTTAATGGGCAAACGGAGCCTGCTAATGAATATAGGCAGCGGGGATCGCGATACTGTTTTCGCAAGAAATCTTTCCTGTTGCTTCGCGGAGATGGAGAGATTTCAGTATGTCTATATACGAAAGTCAGTGGCCATTTGTACCGTTATTTAACACAAAGCAATTTGTTTTCTAAAGTTTACGCGAACACTACACATTGAAATGAAACAACTTTTACGGATCTACTCGCGTTTATTTTACACATTAGTTTTAATTAATGTTTATCCTGACGTTTCGAACCCTTTGCAGGGTCCGTGGTCACAGGGAGACAGTCTCCCTGTTTCAACAAAGCAATTTCCTAAGTTCCACGGAATCCTTAGCGAAAGTTGTACAACTAATATACTTGCTTAAATGACGATACTAGATTTATTTTTATTTAATGATTGTCAAACACAATCTATGTTTTACATATTTTTACTTTTTTATATGCTTATAATAGGTATGTTCAAGTTTTTCCCCTTTTTTAACTTTTCGTATATATTTGTTTATACGTAGATACAACATGCAAAACGACCTACGTAAGGGACATTCTGCGAACCTCTTTGTGTTCTCTTTATGAGACATTCAAACGTTATTGACCATAAAACGGCTGGTATTTAGCGTCATTAATTCGCGTTGGACGGTTTAAAAATATTACAGTTTATCCTTTATTTAAACTTAAAATGTAAACTTTTTAAGATCTGGTATGCATTTTTTTCATAGGTATTAAATAACGAAACTGAATTTAATAAATTAACTGATGAGTTCGAAAATTATTTTATTTTTCTTTGGCGTAACGATGCAATAAAAATATATTTAATATATTTTATCGACAAAAAAAGCACTAAAAAATTTATTTAACTTTTATGTACTCGTACATCATATAAAAAAAAATATTATGCTTATTATCATTTTGTTTTCAAGTTAAGTCTGATACCTAGTTGAGTTTTTTTCAATTATATTTTTCAACATAATTTTAGTTCAATCCTTGGTGAGCTTACTAATAAGAATAAAATAAATTGGGATACCTAAGTTTGACTAGCCTAGCCTAGGTTCAGAAATTTATGTATA
Source organism: Eudonia truncicolella (assembly GCA_949315975.1). Taxonomy (NCBI): domain Eukaryota; kingdom Metazoa; phylum Arthropoda; class Insecta; order Lepidoptera; family Crambidae; genus Eudonia; species Eudonia truncicolella. The sequence continues at coordinate 16,736,062 of OX438835.1, read as the reverse complement.
GAAAAGGGAGCATCAAAAGTTCAAAAGAAATGAATGAATTTGAATTTAATTACAACGTTTCCCTCTGACTCAGTAACTGTGTTTCAAAGTCAATATGATCTGTAAGTAAATCGATATTGACATGAATAATTCAATTAACAAAAAAAGTTTTTAATTAATATTTTATAAACTCAATGGTTTTATTTCATTTTGATATATTTTTTAACGTATTATTTAATTGATTGATGAATCCTAAAAAACTTTATGGATTTTGGAAATGGGTTGAGTTATTTTTGTTGCTTTATAGACATAGATCATGTCTTAAACAATTAACTTACTAGCATTTGAAATGAGTTGTATATTTTTACTCTTATTTATATTACTACTAATAACTTAGAAAGTCTGAAGTTTTATAAATCTTTCTGTTGTCAAAATGTTCTGTTTTACTGTACGTTTTTGGAATCCAATTTAATTTAATTTAATTAATTAATTGTAACTTTATTTAATTCTTTGTAGTTTAATTTATTGTAATTTGATTCATTTATAGTTTTTAATAGTCTTTAATTTTTAATTTGAGTCTGTAGATTGCTGTTTTTATTAATTTTTAATTTTGTCGTGGTGACAAGTACGTATGTTTGCGCCAAAATTTTTATATAATGCTGTGTGTACACGTTTTTTGGGTCTCGATCTAGTTTTAATCTATGTAATTTCAGTTTTCTACTTTTATTTGATTGTTACCTGTTGTGTATGCCAATATAATAAATAAAAATAAAATAAAATAAAGTTGATGTAGTTTTTCCTTCTTTAAAATTTACACAAACTCTCCACATTTGCATGCCGGCCGTGGCGGTCAATAATAGAAGGATTTACTTAGCATTTAAGATATTATTGTATGTTACTTATAGCTTTTTATTTAGTACAAGTTTTCGCTCATAATGAAATAATCAGCTTCAACATGAGTGCTACAACTGTATCAGTTGAGCTGCTCAGCACCATTTAAAAGGCGTGCCAGTGACGTTGGTCCCGAGAGTCTGTTAAATTGGAACGGGAGCAACAAAAATGTCCCCACTTTGTTGACTCGCCGCCGACTTGTTGCGAACAGGGATGTGGGCATATCCACGATCAAAAATGTACTTATAGTACACTAATATTTTTGTGAGTATAAGGTAACATCGGAATAACCTGCTGCAAGAGGAACTCGAGACTTGTTTCTATTTTGCTGAATGTAATGTAAAATAATAGTGAACTAATTCTTATAAACGTTACGTGTTTGACGCGTATGGTGTGAGTGTTTTCTGTTCTGGTGTTCTGGACCAAATTTGGTCGCCTACCTGTTGAACATGCATTACTTAACTTACAAGCTAACTGCTTTGTCATTGAGTTTCTCATTTAATTGCATAAAATTTACAAGAATATCTAATTACTTTTAGAAAAAAACTTCGCACCATGTGATTTGATAAAGGTCTCAGTTTTGTAACGCTCCGGATTCGAACCAACCTCCATCCTACCTTGGACTACACCGCCGACGGAACTGTCAGGATAGTACCGCTGATGGCCTTAGGAAAACAACGTTATAATATTATACACGGGCTTTTTAACGAACCACGTCATAATAAATCTTGTTTTACACCAAGGCAAGTTTCTTTTACAAAACCCCTAGGAGTGTAACAGTTTTTCTTCAGATCTTCTCGTTTTTGTTACTTTATTATTAGTGAAATTTATCACGTTAACAAAAACGAGATATTGTGTGGAATTGAAGCAGCGTCACCTAACTTCCTAACAAAAGGGTGATTCTTTAAATTTTTCATTCAAACTCTCGTTTTCGTTAACAGTATCAAATTGTGAATAAAACTCACTATCAGTACAGTACTGAGACATTACTAGTCGCCGCACTAGTGAAATGCGTCGGATAATTGCTTTTCTGTTGGGCAAACGTGTCCCGCCGTTTTGTTGGGCGTTTGGGTAACTTGACTTCGAATTAAAGAGTTTGCAATAGCTTTTGAACAACTAAGTCAAACAATTTTTATGCACTTTCTCTACAATTTCGTTTGCAGAGAAAGATTTTTTAATAGGCGCCTTTTAGTTTGAAATTGAGATCATTGCTTAATGTTTATAATTATATAATGATATAATTTAAGGCAAATTTCGTAGCGAACAAATTAAAATTAGGAAAAAGTGTTGATGAAAACTCCACGAGCGGGATTCGAACCCGCACCCCATGACATGCCGGGTCAGGTGCACTACCAACTATGCTATCGTGGCTCTGTCCAAGCTGCCAAAACGCCCGGCACGTCATGGGGTGTGTCATCATCTACTTAATGGTACATATTTAATGGTAGTCAGATCTAATGGATTTACAATTAATAGGTATTTGTAAATTATTTCTCATTAGTGATTCCATGGGAAATTCAAAAAACAGCGGCTTCATTCATTGTCTCCATTATAAAAGAGTAACTGTGTAACATGTCGACTTTCTAGGTCCAAAGATTTAGGCCGGGCGTTGATGAGTCATTCAGTAATAGAGTCAAGACTTTTCTTTATATTGATAAAGCATCCATTTCGCAAATTTTGGAGCTACAATATTCGATATCGAAGGCTACAATAGAAGCTATGTTTAACAAACATGTATTTGTGTGATTGTACGGAAAAAGGAAACAAAGGAACCATCAAAGGAAAAAGTCTACAATCATAAATGTTTGTAAACAATGCAAAGAAATCAACAATTTTTTTTCAGACCCGGCCCAATTGAAAAGCGATTTGTATTGCATGCTCCGTACCAAACATCGTTTGATAATATGTAAAATATGTGTCTATTTATTGTTAATAAGAAATCATGACTGAGCACCGGTTAACGTTGTGTAGGCGGGCTATACCGGGGGACCGGGTAACGTAGAATTGATAATTCAGTTGTTGGTTGGAAGGAATGATATTTAATTGGTTTTGGTGCGCTCCTATTTACTATGATGATACATCTTATCGCCATAATCATATAATACATTATCTGTACACGCACACTTATCTCCGAATAGCTTTCTATCCGATTTTCTAATAGTTAGATAAGCACGTGCCTAACCGGCACACAGGCCTCCAACAAGTTGGACCGACGATCTGGCAAAGGTCGCGGGAAGCCGCTGGATGCGAGCAGCACAAAATACATCTATCCATCTATCCATAGGGAACACTGGTGCCCCAGCATGCTGATGATGTTATGAGATATAGAGCTGGTCACTGAAAAAACCTGGATGCAATCAGCTCAAAACAGAAGGGAATGGCGTAATATTGAGGATTCCTATGCCCAGCAGTGGGTAGATACGGGCTGAAAACTGATGATGATCATGATGAAAAATCTTATGGCCTTTATAGACTTAAATTCCTCAAGCCGCAGCCGTAGTGACCAAACCCTTTGAGGTCCTCTTTATGATGCCCAAACGGTAATTAAGTTGTTAAGTACATTTTTAAAATCACCATTGTATATTTTACTTTTTATTTTCAAGTGCTAATTGCTGCACTGCAGCTAAGTGGCTGGGTCGGGTGGGCGTTTAATTATGTCACTGTATTTTATAAATTTTATAAATATTCACCATTGTATATTTACTAAGTAGGTATGCGAATATAGTTTGATTTGATTGGGTTTTCTTTGATTAGAGCTGGCATCATCCGGCCTTATTAGACCGGTGAACTAAAGAACACTTCTAAAGGCTAAGACCCGGTTCGGGTTAACCACAGGTTCATTGTGTCGCAGGGGACGTATCGGGTAAACCACAAAATAGGGAGATTGCAGAAGGTGTGCTTCATACAAACGCGCTCGAGCAACGCACACATAGACAACCTCTGTCGGACACGGAATCTCGGAACTACTAAGCGCCGCCACTCGTTTTTATGATTTTTTCCCAACTTTAAATGATATTGTGTTATGAATTTATGGGTCGGACTAATTGTGAACACGTTCCCTTTGATACTAAATATATATTTTGTTTATTTAATACGATAGCATTTTCAATTATATCAACTTAACCGTGACTGCATTTTTGTCATTTTTTGGTCGGCGCACCCTTAATTCTCCTTGACCACAATCCGTACGCTCAAGCCACTGCGCCATTGAGCTTACAATATACTGTATTAGACACACATAATCTAGTATTTATACTATATGTGTTACTGTGGACACAACGTATGTATTGTAATATATGCTTTTAGTAAATTGAAATTTAGCGGTAGTGTCTGTAAGGGAAATGAAAAGGTACAACTCCATGTCTTTACTGAACTAGCGCTTACTATTTATTATATTGTGTTGTTCATTTTACGCTTCGCCATTTTTCTTTTTCTCTCCACAATCTTTTATTCATGTGGTTATTTGATTGTCGTTTTTTTATTATTTTAAGTGTTTTTTAATTGTATTGGTTCATTTAAGGCATTCGTTGCGTTAAACGCATTGCGATTGAAGGAATTTAGCGTGTTCTTATTAAATAAACAATATGGAGTTGTTATAATCTCCAAATGTGTATCGTCATCATCATCGTCACTAAGAAACAAGTAGTTGTTTGCCTGGTTACCTTTTAACGTTAGCAGCTGTAAACTGTTCCCACCGTAAAGCTGGGGTAGGTAGTTCCTTCTAAAGAAGTTATGTTACCGGGAGAAATTCGGCCAACTTCGGCCTAATCGTCTCTTTTTCAAAAGATTAATTAATGCGCTGTTATCCATTAATACTAATAATAACAGCCCTGTTAACCCACTTAGAAAGCTGATATGATCGTGTCAGGCATATGTGCAGAACGATATCTCGCATTCAACCCTAACATGTATCCGTTTCAATCCCTTATAGTGTATTACCGTGCAAGACGAAAGTGAAGCACCACCCCGTTGTAAAATAAAAATATAAGTGAAACTTTCAGTGAGTTTAGAATCCTTTCATAACAATGGAACGGGGAAAGGCATTTCTTTGCGCGGTCGGTGGTGCGAACGTCCGCGGCCTGCGGAGGGCGACCTTGATGCTTGTTTAACCTTTGCAGTACATTTTTGAAGTATTTCTCTGTGCCATTTGTTACAAAGAAATTTGGCATTCCGTGTGGTAGGCACCTGGCTCGAGTCACCGGACATTCATAACATGTTAGAAAGCTGACTAGAGAGCTTATATAAGTAGATACCTTTATTAAAGGAACTTCAATGAACATGAACTTCAATGAACTCGATATTTCCCAGAGTCCTTCAAAATTCAAAAGGCTTGCTGTAGATATTCTGCTCGCCTAAGTTTAGTTAAGTTAACATACATGCATGTATTCTTGTTTTTTTCTCTCTTTGTTTTTGTTTTTTATTCTCTTTTATATTTTGTTTTATGTAATGTCGAAGTTAATAATATTTGCGTCTCTACAGTTAAGCTAATCATTGCATTTATATTATATTACTAAGTATCTATGTATTTTAACTCACATCTAAGTTCATTTTAGTCTGTATACCTACACGTGGATTACATGGTGGGATTACGTCTAATGATAAGCCAATTTATGTGACACATTTGTTTATAATCCCTAAAATAAATAAATAAAGAAATAAATAAATAAATAAATAGCAGTGGTTAACGCACTCGGGCTGCGATTGCTAAGGTGAAGCAACTTTCGCAAAGGAAGGTAATAGGAAGGGTGACCATTAATTTATCATCTTAAGCTCCTCCGTGCTTCGGAAGGCACGTAAATAATAATAATAAAGAGAATAATGATAAAAAAGGATCGAGGGCCTGATTCAGAAGGCAGTTCTCCACGATACGGCACGCATTGTGAGGAGGTTCCTGTTTCTGGAGCCCTAACCACCGGTAGCTTGGACCCTGGTCCCGATGCCGGCGGACCCCTATTTTTTTATATTTTCAAATGTTTTATTTATTTTGTTTTTTAAAAGTTTTAAACGTAAATTTATATGAGAAAAAATAAATAAAAATAATAATAATATTAACAAGGCTTTTATAATGTTTTATTGTTTTATATTAAAATATTATAAAAATCTAGTTTTAAGAAAGAAAATAAATAAAGAGTATAATAATAATATTATTGATATTGGCAGAAACTTTACTATGTCTTCGTTTCAAATTTTAAACCTTGTTTCACTTCACGTATATAATAACCCTTGGCATAACGTGTATCGGAGTGAATGTCAACCCTCAAAGTTAAATGCAGTTGATAATAGTTCCGGCAAGTTGAGATCGAGCGTCGGACCTTCGAACTTGACACGCGATATTTATTACAATGTAAGTAGCTGTTGGAAGGTTTAGACGGACGATTAATTGAATTGGAGGTGAAATAGACTCCCTAATAAGTATTTAAGTAGGTAAGTTATTAGACTAAAAACATTTTTATAAATAAAATTAAACGATAGCTCAATTGGAAGAGCACCTGACCCGGTATGTCAGAAGGGTGCAGGTTCAAATCCTGCTCGTGAATTTTTTTTCAACATTTGTGTTTTTGTAATTTGTTTCGTAACAAAATTTGCGTTAAAATTATATAAACAAAACAAAAACATTTTATAAATAATAATTACTTAAAGGCCATAAAGCCATTGTTTCATTTGCAAGTCATAGTAACATATAATGTATTGACATTGTAAATAATATAATATGATAGCCTATGACTACCCCACTGCTGGGCAAAGGCTTCCATCGTTTAAATCAAGTCATCCCTTCAATGTATGGGTAATAGCTTAATCACCATCAATTGTGGGCAGAAAACACAATGTGACTTTTTTTTTTGAGAGATATTGCTGATTGCCTCTACGGCATTTTCAGCTTCACCGGGCTTTTTTGGGGGCGGCGAGGAACGTAAAGGCTCCCCTCAAGCCGTGTGAAACGAATCACCTTCGGAGGTTTTCTAGAGGGAATGGCATCGCGCACTAGTGCGCGTCCCCGTGCCCTACTAGATTCTCCGAAGGGTTCGGATCGGATCGGGGGCACAATGTGACGCTTTGCCAATCGGCCACCGAAGCGTTATTATGACTTTTTAGTAAACTAGTTAAATAAAAAAGTTAGTAAAAGTAAAAATTAAGTTAGGAATTTGAAAAACCTTCCTATGTGCATAGCACACGGAGAGAGCACGGATCAGCTCGAGGTTATTTAATTTGACCTGCCATTCGGAAACCCAGCATGGTTAAAAGCTCAGATCATAATAAAAAATGGTTAAAACTGTTTTAATTTTACAATCGAAAGTCGAATGAGCAGCGCTACGAATCACCACAGGATTCTTAATTAATTTACAATCTTACGAATAACCAACAGTAATAAAAAGTCATTATTTAATTTATCAGTAAAATAATCTCTTTTTTTTAATTAGTCGATTTACTTACTTCCTTTTATTTTTATTTATACTATTAATAAAATAAATTCCTTGTGGGTAACATAGGCTATATTTTATTTAAAAAAATTAGTTTCTTTTTAATATCTCAAATCCACGCGGACGAAGTCGCGAGTAAAGTGCTAGTGTAAAATAAAACTATTAAATACCGTCTTCGGAAGGTGAGATATTATACATACAAACCTCATAGTAATATTTCTATTCTATTCTATTCATAGTGAATGAATCCTGCCTGTTCAGAAGATAGCCCACACTAATAATTTGAATGTGCGAATACTGCACATTGAAATTAAACCTCGTCCGAGTATATAAGGATGTACTCGCGTTGATTCAACATATTACTATTGTTTCCTGACGGAACTTCTCGTAGTTCGGCATTCTCAGAAGTTTAAAAAGGGTTCGAATGATACGCACAAAGTAGTTTTTAATTTTTTAAGTTAACCCTTGTAAGCATTTTGTAATTTGAGCTTTGTTATGCGTCGGTAGCCAAACGGATAGATGCTTGGGGTGAATGCAAGAAATCTTGGTTCACTGACTTGAACCCATGCCTAACACAAGCATTTAAGCTTTAAGGATGGGTGAACAGGTTAATAATAGCCCAAGTTAAGTATTATTAAGAACTTGTGTAATGGTTACCTAGAAAACAGATAAACGAGGAAGATGGTGACGCCAAAATAAAGTTAATTACTCAAACTTAACTAAAACTTTTATTTGCAAACTAAGTGGTACATAGATGGTGTTTACAATATTATAGTGTCCTTATTACTTAGTCACCTTGTACAGGTATAACAAATAATACCTATATTAACTATATAGTCCAATATGTTATAAAAATATATATATTTAAATTAAATTGTTATTAAAGCTTAAATTTTATTATGAATTAAATTGTATTAAATTATATTATATTCCCCAGAGCGCCAAGCGTAATCACAAATCAACATATCGCATGGTTAAGTGTTCCTCTACAGTGTAAAAACATTTATTTATCAAAAACTTTTTTAATTTTGTATTAAAAACTTTGTAGTTTGGTTCAGTTTGTAATTCGATCGGTAAGTTATTATATATTTTAACAGCCATATGATGTGGGCTTATGGTTTAGCATTTTTATTCGTGAGGGTGGCAAATATATGTCTTCCTTTGTGGCGAGTGTTAATGTTTTGGGTGTTCTGTACTTGTATAAATTTTCCGCTATTGCTTTTAATAAACAGGCAAATATCCTGTATATATAGTGATGGTAGCGTAAGCATATTACATTTTATAAAATAGTAATTAATTATAAATTATTGAAAAAGTGCATATAAGTTTATACTTATTATTAATATTATGAACGACCTCCGTAGCCGAGTGGATTGCACGCCGGACTTTGGGCGGCGCTAACTCATGAGGTCTCGGGTTCGTTTCCCGGTCGGGTCAATGTCGAAAACGAACTTTTCGATATTGTGTCGGGTATGGGTGGTTGTGGTACCGTCGTTGTTTCTGATTTCCATGAAACGAGTGCTTTAGCTACTTACCTTGGGATTAGAACAATGTATGTGAAATTGTTGTCTCATATTATATTATTATTTATAATTATTATTAATTATTTATCAGTTTTTTCTTGAATGCTGTGCATAGCAATAATGGGCCAATTGGCCGATAATGTTATATCTATAATGACTTTATTTTTATTATATTTGATAATGAATTTGCCAATTACACTGTTGCTGTGCCTTATTAAAATAAAATAAAATAAATAAAATCGGCGTGCTGACTACTCGGCCACAGACGTCTTTAAAAAACCACGTAGTTACAATACATACAAACATATAATCACGCCTCTTTCCCGTAGGGGTAGGCAGAGACCACTTCTTTCCACTTCTTTCTTTCTTTCTTCTTTCAATTATTAACGTAAATAACGTATCTAAGTGTGGCAGTATGTAAAAATTATGAGTCTAAAGCACGGGCTTGCCCTTACAAGCTAAAGGATCGTCATTCATCATACAAATTGTAATTTTTTTGTATTATAGTATTTTGGCATGATTGCACGGTATGCTCCGCTGCGAACTAGACCTATAACAGCCTACGCTATTGTGCCATTTTTAACGCCTAAAGTAAAAAGAGTAGTATTATGTTCGCGTGCGTTCCCTTACCCTTGACGGTTATGGTAATTATAATTATGTATAGTTAGTTATTTCTTGATTATTTAACATTAATGTTCCTACAGTTTATAGTTATGTGTGTAAATCGATGATAATACTAAATTAATACTACCTACTTAAGTATATTCTTTTTAAGGTAGGAACACTTATTGAATGCCTCAGTGGCCGAGTGGCAGAGCGCTCGGCTCGATGCCCGAAGGTCCCGGGTTCAATTCCCAGGTCGGGCGAAATGTATTTCGGATTTTTCGATGTTTAGCCCGGGTTTGTGATCACCAACCCGCACTTGGCAAGCTTGGTGACTAAGCTATTACAAATCAATTGTAGCTTGTGGGCCGGCAGAGTGAGGTTGACTGATGCTGCGTTGTTTTCACGCTGCACCAGTTGTCTTCGCGTCTGGACTCCATTTCCACTTAACATCAGGTGGTGTGGAGTCATTTGCCGTGCTAAGTATAAAAAAAAACAAAAAAAAAAAGATTTCAATGATGGAGACCTTTGCCCAGCAGTGCTACAATTATAGGCTGTTTACTTTAATTACTTTACTTGACTTATTAAAATTTTAATTAATAATACATAAATGCAAAGTAAGATTGTAATACGGAGGTTGTATAGTTTTCTTCAATTTAAGTTATATTTGAAGTTTGAAGCGTCTGCTATCGTAGCATTGTAGTATTATCATCGTAGCACTTTCGTAGCATTGTCGTAGATATCGGACGGTTTCAAAGTTAAAAAACATCTTCATCTAATTTTTTCTCTTTTAATTTATTGAAATTTAAGGACTTTTGTTTTAATGTAGACATTAGACATGACTACTTTAAAGGGAATCGGTGACTCACCGTGATAATAAATGTTAATTTATATTTCTTATTACGTTTCTAATTTTGGAAAAAAAATACTCTCATATTGCCAATTCTAGTAACGACGTTTGTCAGATAAATAAATACTATTTCTTTTATAACTCATTCGAATGTATGCGTTGAAACTTTACGGAAATTTCGGCAAAGTTTCAACCAACTTTTTATATCAAGCTTTACCTAACGAAAAAAACAAACATTATCAACAATTGTCTTATAAATACCTTATGTTGCAGTAGTCGTCAGCGCTCCGGGGACAGTAGTCGCATGTCGAAGCGAAGCAGGTGCGTCATGTTGAGCGAGCGGCCGGGTAGCGAACGTGCGACTGAGCGGCGACCAGCGAGAGCGAAGCGCGCGGAGGCGGGGCCGGCCACGCCCCCACCAACAAGTGACGCTGGCCTTGCAAAGGCTGGTACACACTCGGGGTTCAGGAGCTGCAGCCAAGTTGAGCGAGTAATATGGAATCAGAACTGCGTGGTCGAATAAAGCCAGCTAGCTTACCTGCTACCGTTGTTGAAAATGTTGCTAGGCGACAACAGAATTGTTCCAAGAATTAAAGAATAAAATAAAAAGCTTAACACTTTAATAGTTGACATTACAAGTAAATAATATTAGAATTCACAATAATATAATAACCTAAAGTAACTAAAACTATTACGAAACTAAAATATGGCGTCAAAAATTCCTCCGCGTCGCTGTCGACTGGTAATGTACCAAAGAATAAAATAAATGAAAGTTTTATTTACACACATTAATAACAGTCCTGTTAATCCACCTTAAAAACTACAGAGTAACGACAGCGTGGCTAATAGCGATTGAACCACGATTCTCGCATTTAGCTCGAGCATCTATTAATTTGGCCACCGACAACGCTTAGAATTACTGACCCAGGGATGGCCCCTGGGTCACCTTCAGTCTCAACATTCAATCAGCTTCTTCTAAAAGACATAAAATATATTCACCGACCAGGAGCGTTTACACATTTTGATATGCCATACAAACTGCGATGTTCCAATTCCAAGTCAATAAGCCAATTTTATTTAAAGTTGTAGTAAATGGGGACATTGGAATTTATAATTTATTAAAAGGGAGGGCATACCGACTAAACACTGGGACTAAACAAATACGCGATAGTGGCGGGCTGTTGGAAATCGACTAGCGAATATACTAAAGCCGTACTTGGTTGATAACCTACCACATAAGCCCAATGCGGGTTGCTTAGTTTTAGGGTTGCTATCATGAGACCACAACCGAGGCCAATGGCTACATGTGCCTTCTGAAGCACGAACGAACTTAAGATATAATAATAAAATGTTTTTGTTTTGTTTATATAATATTAACGCAACATTTGTTGCGAAACAAATAACAAAAACACAATGTTGAAAAAATTTCCACGAGCAGGATTTGAAGCTGCACCCTTCTGACATACCGGGTCAGGTGCGCGAGTAGATCGCGTTTATTCTACACGCTATCGTGGTTCTAACCAGCCCGCCGATTCTACAACAAAAACAAACAAATTTTTTCAACATTGTGTTTTTGTTAGATATAATAATGTCTACCCGCTGCGCCATCGAGCACTAAATCCTAAAGAAAACTAAATTTATGATGAAGATGAAGTTGCATGCTTGCTGTCTTCGCGTCTGGACTCCGCTTCTGCTTAACACCAGGTTGAGCGGAGCCATATGCCAACTCTTCTATAAACATAACAATATAAAAACCTATTATTCAAAGGTCAAAATAATTTGAAAAAAATTCAAACAGCGGTTGTAGACCGAGCTTTACCTATCCCGCTGCAGATAAATAAACATCTCTTTATCCAGCAGCCACGCCCCCGGAGCCCCGGGGTGCTGTGATTTTCGCAGATTTGACCAATCATCCGGCGCGCGAGAGATCCGCTGATTACGGACACAGATGCTGGCTAAGTGATCTGGAAAACCACTTGTTGGATTGTGTTGGGAAAAAGGAAAATCTTATTGTTGTAGTGCCTATTTCATTTTAGTGAGAGATATTACTGAGTTTTGGCTGGATAGTCTAGATTCGTCAATCAGCACTGGGCCCGCGTGGTGGTTTATGGCCCGTTCACCCTATCGTTCGTTCGGCTTGTGTCCCAGCAGTGGGGACATAAATGAGCTGATGATGATGATGATGATGAATCTAGATTCTGTTGTTCTCATACAGCTTATAGAATAAAATAAACATTTAACAGAGTAAGCTTTTTAAAAAAGCTTATTAAGAAGTATTTATTATTAACGGGCTTATTTGTTGTGTGTGAGTATCCGATAATCATCTCGTCCGAGATCATGGCGCGTGCTACTCTTTATAATAATTAAACTTTTTGACCAACTTTTTTTTTAACTTTTTGTCAAAAAATTTTTATTATTATAAAGTGTCTGATTACACAGAAGACAAAACTCTGGGTTCGAAATGCTCCAACCGTTAGTTCCTATATTTTGTAATAATTAAAATGTTTTTGTTTTGTTTAAAAAACTGACCCGGTATGTCAGACGGGTGCAGGTTCAAATCCTGCTCGTGGAAATTTTTTCAACATTTGTGTTTTTGTAACTTGTTTCGCAACAAAATTTGCGTTAAAATTATATAAACAAAACAAAAACATTTTATAAATAGCTTGCCTACTTCTTAACTGATCTTTAGTATTTGTAAAAATATTATGATCGGATGTTAATGACGGTAGTTGTTGACATTGAAAGGGCGCCTTTGGCTTTGAAAGTAAAAAAGTAAATAGTGTTGAGTAATTTCGGCGCGCTGGTTAGAACCGCGATAGCTCAATTGGGAGAGCACCTGACCCGGTATGCCAGAAAGGTGCAGGTTCAAATCCTGCTCGTGGAAATTTTTCAACATTTGTGTTTTTGTAATTCCTTATAATTTTTTTTTTAATTTATACATAAAGAGATAACTTCGTGACTTAACTGTGTGCTTAATTGTGCTTAACTGCGTGCACGGAGGAGTTTGAGATTTGGTACAGTTAAACTTAATATGGAGAAGAAGTCCCGACAGATACAATTTATGTCAAAATTCAATTCAAAATTCAAAATCATTTATTTAGTTTAGGCTACAAGTAGCTCTTGTGAATGTCACTATGCCATCGGTTCGTAAGTCTACTCTGGGCGGGAGATCTTGTACTGAAAAGAACCGGCAAGAAACTCAGCAAGTGTCCAGCTCTTTTCTCCCTTACAGCGTCAAAAATATTGGAAAATGCCCTATCATAGCAGGACATTTTCCATTACAAATAAACACAAAATTATAGAAGACAACCAAAACATGTAAAAAAAAATATCACAAAATAAAAAAAACTAAGTTAACAAATTTACATCTGGTAAAAGTTTCAATTTCCACAATGTCATACAGTACCACTATAGTACTCTAAAAAAATTGGTTAAGAAAAACCAAGTCAAACTACAGTAAATAATATTAAAAATAAGATAAGTATGCAAGAGCAGAACAGCCTCCACAGTTATATAATGTATAATAGTTGTACATTTAATTGAATAAACATTGTATATTTTGTGAATTGCGGTTGAATTTCGACCATTGGGCGACCACTAGTTTTTAAATTAATGTCGAGCTGTTTCTTGCGCCTATTGTTCTCCACAGCTTATATATTTCCTAAATGAGTAGCAGGTAAATAATTTTTTGGTCAATTCAAAAGTGCTTTTGTGCACTACACCCGGAAACCTCATCTTGTGAAGAAAAGGTAACTCTTACCTTTGTTTTCCAACAACGATGCTGTTATAACATTCTTCAAAAAATATAATATGATAGTGGTGCCACAGTTAGACACAGTAACTCAATGTTTGACACCAGTTTTCGTCGCCTAAAAATAATAAAGAATTTCATTGAAATTTTACTGGACTTAATGAGTTTGTATTCAATTGTTACTCAAGTCTAAAAATAGTTACTATAGGCGTGAAGAAGCACCTTGTGGGCCGGCAGAGTGAAGTTGACCGATGCTGCGTTGTTTTCACGCTGCACCAGTTGTCTTCGCGTCTGGACTCCATTTCCACTTAGTATCAGGTGGTGTGGAGTCATTTGCCGTGCTAAGTATAAAAAAAAAACTTATCTCTATTTTTTCCGAGGAGCTCGATGGTGCAGTGGTTAATGCGCCCGGTCTGCGAGTGCTTAGTTTCAGCAACTTTCGCAAAGGCCGGTCATCGGATGGGTGACCAAACATTTATCATCTCAAGCTCCTCCGTGGTTCTGAAGGCACGTAAGGCCGTTGGTCCCGGCTGCATTGTCGTTAACAACCACCGCACCGCACTGGGCTCTCGTGGTGGTTTGTGGCCCGTTCTCCCTATCCATCCGTAGGGAAGGCTGGAGCCCCAGCAGTGGGGACATAAAGTGAGCTGGTGATGATGACGGTGATCCCTATTTTTAATAATGAAAGGAAAGAAAAGACGACCACTGGTTCCTGTCGGGCGCTGGTGCCACTACCCTAGCTAAGTTAGTCGGACAAAGAACAGAATCCAGCACCTCTAAATTTGAATATGATCTAACTACTGAGTTTACTAAGTTGAAGCATTATTAACTACTAGCCGTCACCCGCCTGCTTCGGTGTGCGAAAATTTGTGAATATATATTTTTTTATTTTGCGTACATACAAATTTTCATCAAGATCGGTCAAGCCTTTCTTGAGTTATAAGAGGACATACAGACAGACAGACAGACAAAAATTTCAAAAATCGTAGAATTGGTGTCAGTCATAAAACGAATATTTATCCCAAAATAAAATTGCCCAAACACGGGTCCCTTTAAAAAAATGTTGTACCCTGATGATTGTTGTAGAAAAAACACGTTATATTCATAATTAGAAAACATTTTTAATTTATTCACCCAGGTTCACGAGATATAATTTTTTATCTGTTGTAGAAATTGAGGATAAAATTAGAGATTGACATTAACATTTCCTTCCTAATTAATACGCAATCCTACATCACTATGGTGATTATGTCTTAACATAATTTATTTATTTATTTATTTATTTATTTATAGAAACCAACAGCTTATTACAATGAACACTTATTCTACTAATAATTACAATAAGTAAAGCCAATTACAGGTTTCTGCATTTACATTTTCTTTTATTTAAATCCTTTTGTAATGAATAGGTCACAAAATAGAGGAACAAAAAACGAAACAAATAACCAACTTGTAACGAATAAACTTTGCAAAAATTTTTCTAACCTAAAACTTAATTAAAAAAAAACCCATTCACTACGAATTTAACTTTGCAATGCACGTAAGAGCATCATTGAACGCTGCTTGTTAAATGAGAAATAATACTGAATATATATAATTATACTATAATTATACTGAATAAAAAAAAATACTGAATATATAATAATTATTTAGCTACACATAAATAAACATTGTTTAATAAACTCCACTAAATTACTTTTTGTGTTTTTTTATTTTTTATTTTTTATTTTACTGCACTACTTAATTATCGCACTTTAGAGCTTCGAATACGTGTTTTTTAAATGTGAATTTGGACAGGAAAAAAACATCTTCCTTGCTAAAAAGAGTATTATAGGTGCGTGCAATGCGCGTTAGGACAGCGTTACTGGAGTACTTGGTGGAATGACTTGGAACGTGCAGCAGCGGTGTGTGACGAGTGCGACGTGAAGGGACACGGTATGCTACTTTAGATACTAATTGCGGACAGTCAACGCGGTTTCGAATAATGTCAAACAACAAAGACATATCCATAACTTTATGTCTCTCCTCAACAGTAAGTAGGTTATGTCGGCGACAACCGTCGTGATAAGAGTCACTGGAGCAACGGAGACGATAGTTAAGATGTTTGATGAATACTTTTTGAGTACGTTCCAATCGTTTTTTATAAACCTCGTATTGTGGTGTCCAGATGGGACTAGCATATTCTAAAACGCTCTTAACATATGCAAAAAAGACTGTTTTGAGGGTATCAACGTCAGAGAAAGGCTTATTTATACTAGAATACCACCGCATTCGCTATGTTTTCAGCTTGCAGACTGCTATATCATACCATAAATATCATTTGAAAGCACTCGTACATTGCCAAAAGAATACTTTTATTTTACAATTGTATGAAATAAGATATTAAGATGTCTTAGTAACAACACATACAAGATCTAGATCGGATACACTTTGGATTTTTTCGGTTTCACCACACCTTTCTGTAACACGTTGTATAGTAAAAGTAGTAAGTATATATTATGTATATCCTACTAATATTATAAACGCGAAAGTTTGTAAGTATGTATGGATGTTTGTTACTCTTTCACGTAAAAACTACTGAATGGATTTTAATGAAACTTTCCTCATATGTCAGACCATGACCCATACCAGCGTATAGAATACTAAAAATTTATAGTTTTTTTTTTATAAAATACAGTGAAAAAATTAAACGCCCACCCGACCCAGCCAGGAATTGAACCTGGGTCTTCCGCAATCCGGGCGGCTGCACTGACCGCTATGCTACCGGGAAGGCTGACGTAAGCTCTGAATTTTGTCACTGCTTTTTAATGTTTTTGAGTGCTGGCCGATGGCCATGCAGATTCATCTTTGCAGATGAAATACCAAAATTTGATAACACAACGCTATAGTAAATTTTTTGTAATGTATTTTATAAAATATTATAAATATTTAATTTTGCTTCAGTGCTGCAATTAGCATTTGAAAATAAAAAGTAAAAATTTAATATAGAATACTTTTTTTTTCTTTTACTTTTTTTTTGCTGTAGTCTTCGCGAACGTAGTTGCGGGAAACAACTAGTTATATATAAAGCTTAATTATTCTGATGGTTCATGATGCGTGTGTGCGTGTGAGTACTGGGTATGAAACATTGTTCGTTCGTATGGGTCCATAGATATGTACATCTGAGATAAAGCCCGTATGCTGTCAACCACAGTCCGATTTCGCTGACGACAACGCTGACCGAGCTTTATTTAAATAAAATAAAATGAATGCGTTGAATCTCATACGTTTTCGCAATGCTCAAAGTTCTTATCCTACTAATATTAAAAACGCGAGAAAGAGTTTGTAAGTATGGATGGATGTTTGTTACTCTTTCACGTAAAAACTACTGAATGGATTTTAATGAAACTTTCCTCATATGTCAGACCATGACCCAGACCAGCATATAGGATCTTTTTTTTTTTTACTGTAGTCTTCACGAACGGGCAACAACTAGTATTAAATATTTTAGCTTTTATTAAGTTTACCTAAATTGTAATTCCTTGTTATGGAGCAAAGAAAACTGATTGATTGATGTTTGTGCATGACCAGACACCATCTGCAAAACACCAGCGTCGTGCCACTCTGTGCGGAGCGGATATCTATTTGACTTTGTTTTTTTAAGTGTGACATATTGTAGGTTATTGTATAATTGTGATTAATTCATATCCATATTTATTCTTTTTTAAGCGTGTTATTACGCTATTAAAATTGAGTTTCTTTTGATCCACAGCGAGGTATCTCTTGGCCTTTGTTTCACTTGATGGTCAGTGACGATAGGACCCCTAACTTTTAATCACTGAGAATCGCTCGAGACCAGCAGTGATGATAATGATGATCAATTTTTTTTTTCATTTACTTGATGGCTTCGTGCGATTAGCACATTTAGCCAGTGTCAAAGTATTTTTTCTTACAAGTAATAAATAAATATACAATATTTCCTTCCAGTATGATGATGATGATGATGATGACGAATGATAATAGAAATAAGAAGTGAGAAATGATATACCCCCCAACCTCTCGAGTATCTCAGTAAAGATGTGGGGCTTTACTAATTCCTCGTGCGGACTTCTTGAGATAATTTGAAAAGTTAAATTGCACTGTTTTGTTACATTTGCCAACACTCATGTGCACTTACGAACACTTAACGGTTAATAATCCACCATTATTTCACATTAATATTCGATATAACCCAAATTTGACTCTTTACTTTCCCGCCAAGAAGTCGATGATCAAATTAAACAGTTATATTATAACATGTATATGTCCATGTATACATACTATACATTGTAATCAGTTAAAGTTAAAGTATATGTGTAAAATAAGTATTTATACTCGTATATATCAGTAATAAGTATTGTAGAATAGTCCCGCAGATTTATTTTACTTACCACAGCTTCGGTTGTCTGGAAGAGATCTATAGATAAGCTCACCTTTGTATATGTCTTGTGTAGCGTGTGTTTCAATAAGGGTTGTATGAGTATATGTGCAATAAAAGATTAATAATGATCATAATTGCAATTGTTACCCGAAAGTTAATGCCACTAGTTACGCCACAAAACGCCATCGAGGTTCAACTACAGTGAAAGTCGGGTTATGTTACGATATTCACGTTGCCTTCAAAACCACAATTAAACTAATCAAAATCATTTGTTCCGAATATCGCCGTCAGTGGGTGATGTTTACTATAATGACACAATTGTGTTTGTGTTTCTTGTAATGTCTTATAACAGCAGCAATTATAACGTATTAGCCACAGAGGAGTATACCGTAGCATGTGTTGTCAACAGTTTTTAAAACATTGACTGTCTTAAATATAGGTTTAAAGGCATACATTTATACCCGACGTTTGAATTGTTTGTCGGTCTCAACTTGTACTGATGTAAATGAAAGATTTACTTAGTATCGTTATCGTTATCGGTTTGTAATCGTCTGGTTCAGGCTTTCCTGCATAAACATTGCGGGAATGCGTATTGGTGGGTTTTAACGACCAGATAGCCATCCTACCAGGAGCTACGAATCCAAACGACTTCGAAAGCACGGAGGAGATCGAGATATTTCAAATTGGTCACCAATTGAGTGACCCAGTACCAAAAAGTTGCTAAACCTGGCGCTGGACCTTTGAGCTCCCCTTTTTTCATAATTTTTAATTTTCCAGCAATGTTGTTAACCCCTTACTGTAGGCAGTAATTAAAAAATTCATAGCACGTTTGAATTGTAGGAACCGAGCTTTCATTGTTCTAGTTTCTTAGAAATCATCAGGGGAAAAGTTGCCTTACTAGACAAAGCTTATGCCAAGTTAAATTCTTGCTGTATTCATAAAAAACGAATGATGCTAGTGAAAAACGTGAACATGTCGATAAGTCTGTCTCTCACGGCTCTCCGATTGGTCGGCTTCTGGCCCGTGGAAGGACTGAGAGGAAATACAAGGGTTCTTTATGACTGTTATGGTTTCTTCTGGTTCATGTTTTTGTTGGGTAAGAATCGCGTACATTTAAGGCAATGTGATGCCATTTTAAAATATACTACTTGTTGTATTTGCGGTGCAAAATCTTCCGCGCTATACCTACGCGATGTACGGACCTAATAGTTCCTAACCTATACTACAGAATAGCACTTTACATAAAACAGCCAAGTCTCACTGTGGCAAAGGGCTTATTAGTAATATTAATGCTAGTATAGAAATAGGTTGCTTATGTTTCAATACAATGTGTTATTTTCACGTATACTTTAGATAACAATGCTTCAATGTTCAATTTTAATTTTATTTTAATTTATTTTAGAATTTGCACCTCTCCTTACCGTTTATGCACACAAGTCGTCACTACAATTGATGGGTATTGGCTTTAGTACCAAATGTGGGTTGGTGATCACAAACCCGGGCTTCGCAACTAAAAATCCGAAACACACTTTGGTCGGATATTGGAAATAGTTTTGTTGAGAGAGCAAATGGTTTTTTAACCGACTTCAAAAAAAAGGAGGAGTTTCTCAATTCGACTATATTTTTTTTTATTTTGTTACCTCAGAACTTTCGACTGGGTGACTTCATCTCCCAAGTGGTTTACTTAAGACTGATCTGGGGGACCTACCTCTGATGAAGGCCGATTGTATGTCGTGCAGGTAGCTACCTCATCTCCCAAGTGGTGGATTTAGGCCTAATCTAGGAGGACCTGCCTCTGATGTAGGTCGATTGTTTGTCGTGCAGGTAGCTACCTCATCTCCCAAGTGGTGGACTTGTGCCTGATCTGGGGCGACCTGCCCCTGATGACGGGCGTCGCGTTCGTGCTGTTCACGAACCTCGCGCAGGCGGTGAAGATCGTCAGCATGGTGCTTCGCAGGGACCTCATACGGACCATTGTGGACAGCGCTGATGATGCGTTGAGAGCTGTGGAGACGGACGAAGCGATTGCCGTTGTGAAAAAGTGAGTACAGTGTCTATTTTCACAATAGCCTGTATTCTGTCTCACTGCTGAGCAAAGGCAATCATTGGAATCAAGTCATCGCTGTAATTGATGGATATTGGCTTAATCACCACACTTGCCAAATGCGGGTTTGTGATGAAGAACCCGAGCTATGCATCGAACATTTCCGACCTGGAAATTGAATCTAGTACTGGCGTGATTTGAAGTGAGCGCTTTCTAATCGCACTTACTTAATTCTGGCCGCCCGCCCTGTACTGTAATGTATTAAACTCTCTAGTGATTTATTAAGGACTTTAAAAACGAGGGTTACAGAACAGTTAACCAGTTAACAATTAAACAGTTAAAAATTATGCTTGCAGTTTTGATTTATTTTCTTTAACTTAAGGTTTTCCGAATATTTAATCTTTAGTGCATGAGTGGTCGCAAATAAAAAAAAGCAATGCAATGTGACATTTTACATAAGATTTCAGTAATAGAGTCCCACTTTAAAGAAATAACTAGTTATTAGATAATTATGCTGATGTGAAAACAGCAAAAAGCTATTTATCATAGCTATAAATCTATTAGAAGTTGTTTTTTTACTTACCATACCATACCTACCAAACGTAACACGTACTTTGACTTGACAGTCTTGACTGTTCTGTATAAAGTTCGAATCCCATCTTATCTAATCTGACGCATAATAACAAATTTTAATGTAAGTACAATTTTTGTGTTTCGACATTTAGAGATAAGATGAGTGGTCCAATCATACAGAATGCCGGCTGAAGTGCTCTTCCATCTCCGGCCTTATCGCGGCGACAATCATGTGAGACGAAGGCATTTCCGGTTGTAAATAAAAATAAAACACAAGTGGCACACTACCGCATGATGCATTTGTTTCTGTAAGGCCATGAGTACGGGCGTCTTGCGACGCGGCGATCGTACTCCTAGTTCATTACACTACGCGCGTTATACTACGACAATCTTAGAAAACGGTCATAAAAATAACTTATTGAACAGAGAATTCGCGCGCCGTGCCGCAAGCTACCAGTGGCCGTTGCCGAGCGGTAATTTTATTAAAGAATTAATTTAATTAAAACATGTTACATTTTCGTTTTCGTTAACTTGATCGAGTAGTGATTATAACACACTCAGCACTTAAAATGACTACACGGATCTAGATTACTTAATAGTAAACTGCTGTTTGGAAATTGTGTAATAAATATGTGTAAATAAGAAGAGCTGTTTTCTTTCGATACAACATGTGATGAAAGAAACGAGTCTTTATACAGCGTGTGTATTCCATACGATCCTATATTTTAAGGGCAGTTAGATAAGACCCTAATTAACGTAAATAATAATAGAATTCTCAATAATATAATAACCTAAAGTAACTAAAACTATTACGAAACCAAAATATAGGCGTCAAAAAATTCCTCCGCGTCGCTGTCGACTGGTAATGTACTCAAGGGACTGACGGCATTGCCACGTTGTATGGCAATGCTTAGCCTCTGGCCAAGGTAAAAGCCAGCCCTTGGGTCATGGGAAGTGTCAACCAGCCGTTTGGAGATGTCAGTAAATAAAACATGAGTACTCGCACCCCATGGCCGGTTTCAACCTCAAACGGCTGGAAAATATAATTGCCGATAAGGTTATTATAATTTCGCCGCTTGAGGATTTTTGCAGCCGCAGCAGCAGCAGCACCAGCATCCCATACTAAAGGCCTACCCACCTTCCATGGAAATAAAGACATGCCGTCCGGTCGCACAATTGGTACATTAAGTTAACAAAAGAAAACATTTTTTTTTAATACAAATTAATTCGGCACGCAATGTATTCAAATAACCAATTCGTCTACGTAAGCACTTTAATAAAAGTGTCAAAATTGTCAACTCAATATTTGCATTACATTGGCTAGCTGGGAAAACTTAAAAAAAATCATTACGCTTAATTGTTGAAAGTATTTGTTAAAATTTATTACTGTACCTCTTAATACTGCTTAAATCTATCGTATGTTAAAATTTAGGATCGTATGGAATACACACGCTGTATTGTGAAAAATAATGGATATTTTTACGCAAATTTTGTTGCGTGAAAAACTGATGTTGATGAAGATATTTCTTAACTGATCTATAATGTAAGAATATTAAGATCGGACGTTGATGACGTAGTTATCAACATAGAATGGCTTACTGACAAAGTAGGAATAGATTCCTTCCTTCCTTTCCTTCCTTTCTTTCAGCATAGTGATGTTTACTGCTGGACGTATGCCTCTCCAAATTTTCACCACACTGTGCAGTCTATGGCCATTCTGATCCAGGTCGGGCCTGCTGACATTTTAATATCATCAGACCATCTAACCGGTGGTCTGCCAACACTTCTTCCTGTTCAAGGTCTCCACGCCAGAACTCTCTCACTCGATCTACCGTCGTCCCTGCGAGAAATATGCCTTTTATAGATTAGTGTTGATCAATTTGCACAGGTAGCACAGAGCCAAAATAGTCAGAAGCGGGTTGAAATCCAGCATTGGAAATATTTTCAACACTTTAAAAAAATTGTAAAAGTAAGTTGCAACTTGCAAACCAAATGTGTTGCAATATGCATGGTTATTTTTTCGGAAACAAAGTTGAGTCCTGTTGAGTCTTTGACGTAAAACAATATTTCAAACAAAATGCGATGTTGAAGTTAGCAAATTATATTATGAAAACACGAATATATGTTTCTGGGGTAACTATTGTTTGAATTTGTTATACCAGGTTTTATGAATACTTACAATTAAGTTGTATATACCTGTATTGTAAGACAATGTTAATGCTCAGTTGCGACCGCGAGACGAGCCTGCAGCAGCTGATATTTAGCTGTCTGACCTTCGTGACGATGCTGGGCTGGGCCAGCAGTGCTGAGGAGGGCCAGCTGCCTCTAAGGGCTTGGTGAGTAGGTCTTTACAGGTTTAGGTCATCAAGTCGTTCCAAACTATAGCTCCCGTACTAATAAACAGAGTATAACTTTCGATTAAATTTGTAAATTTGTTAATTTAGATTTTTAATTTTGTTTTTTTACATGTGGTTTTACTTCTATATTTTTTTTGTGTTTATTTGTAATGGAAAGTGTCCTGCTATGATAGGGCATTTTCCAATATTTTTGACGCTGTAAGGGAGATAAGAGCTGGACACTTGCTGAGTATCTTGCCGGTTCTTCTCAGTACAAGATCTCCCGCTCAGAGTAGACTTACGAACCGATGGCATAGTGACATTCACAAGAGCCACTTGTAACCTAAATTGAATAAATGATTTTGAATTGAATTGCTGCAGCTCTTGCCAATGTTTTGGTTATCTTACTCTAATTTGAAGTGACGTTTACATGACGGGAACAGAACGCGGAATATCTATTCCAAGCTTATACCACAGACTAAATAATACCTCATAATCTGTTATGGTTATATATAATTTTACACAAAGTTTGTTGCGAACAAATTTGTCAGCTCGTGGAACTTTTTCCAACACTTTGTCTTTTTTCAAATTATACTCTGTTTTTCAGTGGGCAAACAAAACAATTTACGGACCGGGCGTACACACGCCTGCACATCATCTTACCACAAACTGTCAAATTTCTTCAATAGACTTTAAACTTTACTTGTAAGTTATATGGTTGAAAATGTATTGAAGAAATTTGATAGTTTTAGATTAGGCGTCTGTACTTTGTGTTAATTACATATAATGCTTTTATATTATTTAACGGTGTAATTATAACAAGCCAAGCCAAAATATCAATAACGAATAACGTTGAATTAAACGTTGATTTCAATTCCTAAACTAAAATCTAAGAACTAACTCTATTTTCATCCCAGGTATCCTTATGACGTGACCAAATCGCCAGCCTACGAGCTCAGCTACGTTTACCAGATCGGTGCTTTGTACGTGGCAGCATTTCTGAACGTGGGCAAAGATACACTGGTCACTTCGCTGATAGCGCAGTGCCGGTGCCGACTGCAGCTGTTGGGACTGTCTCTGAGGTCATTGTGCAGTGGAATGCAGGCTACTAAGGAAGTAGGTTGGGCATATGGAACTTGATTTGTTCCTTAAAGTGGGTTAAGGTACATACGCTGGACACTTCGCTTATAGCGCGCAATGCCGTTGCCAACTGCAGTTGTTGGGGCTGTTTCTAAGGTAATTGTGCCATGGAATGCAGGTTACTGAGAAGGTAAGTTGAGCATATTAACGTGATTTGTTCCTGGACGAGGTTTAAAGTACCCTGGTTACTTCGCTGATAGCGCAGTGCCGTTGCCGACTGCAGCTGTTGGGGATGTCTCTAAGTTCATTGTGCAGTGACATGCAGGCTACTAAGGAGGTAGGCTAGGCTTTAAGTTAGTATCAAGGACGTCTAGATAGGTTGGTCACTTCTCTCAACGGCAGTACCGCTGCCGGCTGCATTAGCAGTCATAGCAAGTAATCCGTAGTACCTCGTAGCGTTTCCTCAAAGAGTTGGTGGCTATAAAAGTAACAAGTAAGCTTAGGCGTGAAAATAAGCAGTTGTACAAAATGTAATACTGTGCTGTGTGTGTCTTACTCCCTGTAAATACCTTATAATTTATATTTTTCTCAAAATAGGATAATTCTCTTGTTGCAATGTCTGTCACTGTATGGATATGCAATGAATGTGATGTGTTTAGCAGCATTAACTACATTATATTATTATTTCTTTTAGCATGTAATTGAAAACTGTTTAATTAGTGTAATTTGTAGTTAATATAAGGTTAAGCAACTTTAACAAAGGCTGGTAATCGGATGGGTGACCAAAAGTGTATCTCGAGCACCTCTCCGTGCTTCGGAAGGCATGTAAAGCCGTTGTTCTGGGCTGCATTTCAAGTCATAAACAACCACCAATCCGCACTGGGTCCGCGTGAGGACAGTAAGAACGTAAAAAGAGCTGGTAATCAGATGTTTTTTTTCTTTAGTTGATGGCTTCGTGCGATTAGTACATTTAGCCAATGTCAAAGTCATTTTTCATCATCATTTTAAAGTAATACATAAATAAACATTATTTCCTTCCTGTACGATGATGAATGATAATAGAAATGAGAAGTGAAAAATGATAGACCCCCAACCCCTCGAGTATATCAGTAAAGATGTGAGGCTTTACTAATTCCTCGGGCGGATTTCTTGAGAGAATTTGAAAAGTGACGTTGCACTTTTTGTTTCATTTGCCAACACTCATGCACACTCACGAACACTTAACGGTTAATAATCCACCTTTATTTAACATTAATATTCGACATAACACAAATTTTAGAAAATTAAACAAAACCGCAGACATGGCTCTTTACTTTTCCGCCAAGATGTCATCAGATGATTTAAATAATGGGTGTTGTTTAAACGTTTAGCAAAGTATTCGTATTGTTAGCAAAAAAGCTAGTTGGGCAGCAACTTATGGTCAGCAAATATTTCTAAATCAGTCTGCAACTTATATCATTCTGAACAGCAGTCTTTTGCCGCTCCCCCCCTTCCGTGACTGGCCCTCGCTACGCTGCGCTTCGCTCGGGGAAAAAAACTAACTTAATCTTACCAACAGTAAGGATTTCTTATGCTGACCGATTGTATAATTTTGTTGACCAAATATTTATTTTGTAATACAAATAAATAATTTCCCTTAAATAATTATAATCTTATAATAATATTAGAGTCGGCTGACGGCCGACCAAGAGGCCGTAGTACGAGCGCGTCTCCAAGCGTGCGTGGAACAGCACCTGGCTGCGCTGGGGGCGGCGCAGCAGCTGCAGCACTGCTTCTCGGAGCAGGTGTTCGTGCAGTTCAACGTGTCACTCGTCATCATCTGCGTCACCGCCTTCCAGCTGGTCTCGGTAACCGTCTGCTTTTGTGGTTCTATCTTACTCCCAGTAAAATCGTGAGTCAAACGTTGGTACCGAATAGATGGAAAAATTATGATTCAATCCTCATTGCTTCGTTGGACTTATAGCGTGAAAACATACCTTTCACAAGCATATTATTGGCTTTCTGGATACATTAATCCTGCGCCTGCTGTGAATTTATTCATTGATTTATTAAAAAATTGGCTTGATTCGAATCCCTAAGGCTGAAAAGAGGAATACAGACACAATAGTATTTTTATTGTTAAGGGCACTGAGCAGTGCTCGCCGCAAAATAATATGAGCGGCTTACATGTGCTTCTGTGTTGTGGTATCTAAATAAAAAGCTTTAATTAGTTAACCATTTTTTAATAAAGTTGTAAGGTATTGTGTCTATTAGCATTTATTTTAAATTGCAACACTGACTTGAGACAGGTGGTACTTCTGTAACTTATCGTATGTTTACGTACTTTATCCTTATTTGTAATTAATTATTGCACCCCAGGTGACGGGAAACCCAGTTCGCCTCATTTCCATGGGGACTTATCTCCTGAACATGATGTTCCAAGTGTTCCTGTACTGTTACCAAGGGGATCAGCTGTCTGAAGAGGTTAGTAGGTACCACAAATGCAAGAAAAAAAAGCTTGAGTAGGTCCTGCTCGTATGCCTCCTTCTTATATATAAAATATAAATACTTGTCTTGTTTTGACGACCTCCTTGGTCGAGTAGTTTGTACACCGGTTTTTATGGATCTCTGAGGTCCCGGGTTCGATCACCGGTCGGGTCAATTCAGAAATTATTGTTTTTCTAAATTGTCTCGGGTCTGGGTGTTTTCTATGTATAATAAGTATGTATTTAAGTATTTTAAGTATGTTTATCCGTTGTCTAGTAACCATTTAACGAGTTTCATAACGAAGCTTCTCTTGGGCTAGATAATTGGTGTGAGTGTAGAAAAGTTTATTGTTTATTATTATTATTGTCTCAACTTGTCTCCAGACGTGTAACGATCTTCAGTATTGATGGACTACTGATTGAAGATCATTTGATTGTCGACTGTTCTAGAGCACAAAAATAGCGGGTGCAGCGTACGAGTGCCCGTGGGACCAGATGTCGGCGCCGCTGCGGCGCGCGCTGCTGCTGGTGATGACGCGGTCCAGACGTAGCGCCAAGGTCACCGCGGGCAGCTTCACCACACTCTCCATCGCTTCATTCATGGCTGTCAGTATATGTCATCGATGGCGAAGAGCTTGGTCTTCGTTTGATCTTATTTCTTATTTGTCAATGTAGCAACTATTTCGGCGTTTTATGTGCCTTAATTGGATAAGGTAGCACTTTATGTTTCTTAATTTATTTAATGGTAAGTAATGTTAACACGTTGACTGCCGCAAAACCAGACACAATAGAAAATTTATTGTTTGTCGGTCACCGGTGACCACCACGGCGATTAAAGACTTAAGGACGAAGATGCACTATGTATCCTAAATCATCAGCTATTGAGGAATTACTAATTTATCACTGACTGTTGAAACCAAACAATACATAACTAACATAGCTGAATTAAAATATTTATAAAATACAGTGAAAAAATTAAATGCCTTGAAATGAAACAACTTTTACGTCAGGATAAACATTAATTAAAACTAATGTGTAAAATAATCGCGAGTAGATCCGTAAAAGTTGTTTCATTTCAATGTGTAGTATTCGCGTAAACTATAGAAAACAATTAATTAATTCATTCATTTTATTTATCTCAAGCATCAATGGCTCATTTGGGTTAGTTACAATAAATACCTTATCCTATGTTAGTAAAATTAACAAATTCAATAAAATTAAACACAAATACAAAATTGATAAATAAAGTATAAATAATTTTTTAAATCAAAATTACATTTAAATCATTCAAACAAATTAAATGCCTACCCGAGCCAGCCAGGAATCGAACCTGGGTCTTTCGCAATTTTTCACTGTATTTTATAAATATTTTATTCAGCTTAAGTGTAGCAATAGCACTTAAAAATAAAAAAAAGTAAAATTTACTAACATTGCTATTTGAACTGGCTTGGTGTACCATGCTCAATAACAAGCGGAGTACAATAATATACATGAACTTCCTCCTGGAAGTCCTCCTTGGTTTGTACATTGTTTTATACATAAATATTATGTAGTAAAATAATTTGGATTTTTCAGATAATCAAGATGTCATATTCCATGTTCACTTTGCTGCAACAGCTGGAAGTCGATGGTTAGAGCATCAAGGGCCTTCTAAACAATATTATATAAATCTACCTCACTCTCATCGTACTGGTACCTCACCAAACTAGCACCCAAATCTTCTAAACGTTAGTGGCGACATGGGAGCAAATGTTTCTCAATGCTGGCCACAAGCCATGTAACATACTTTTGTAAATATATATATAGCCCATTTTCTCCTACTGCTGAACAGAGGCCTTCTCAAATCATCACCTATTGTGATAATCCCACCGACTTGTGACAAATCCCAGTGACGCTTACTCAGGCGTCAAACATCTGTATGCGTAAACTTTTACCAGCATCTGGCTAGTGTGTGCGTGGAATGCCCAATCCTACTTGACTCTTGCTGTTTTGCACACACTACACTGGCAATGCCTATTATATTGTTTATGCAAAATGTCAGGATAAATATTTAATTCAATTAATGTGTAAAAAAACGTAGTAGAAGTAGATCTGTTAAGGTGGTTTTATTTCAATGCCTGTTATGTCCATGCACTCGAAACATGCCATTCGCTCTCTGGTAGGCCTGGATGCTTGGTCTTCAAGAGCTCGATCAAAGCCGTTGTCCACGCACCGTAGGTTAATTCTTGAACAATTGTAATGAAACACTTGTCAATGATTGCGAAATAATAAAATTAATTTAATTAAAATCTTTTATTATATTTAAACAAACCTCTTTTTAAAATGCAGCTCTTGTGAAGGGAGTTAGAAATTATTATTATTATGGTAAAAAAGACATGCTTTCAAAACGCAAGTCAGCCTTAAACCGTTACGCGGGAAATTGTATTTAAGGTATATATACCGAACATGTCCAGGTTTTCATATCGAAAAAAAATCTCATTTGTCCAGATTATCTAATGTCTGTACTCTGGGCCTTTTGTTTTTTACTCATAATCTGTATTTCCTGTCTATTAACTGTTTCTTCAACTTCTGGCAGCATATAGAATAATTAAAAAGTGAATTGGTTACAAGTTACAAGATAGTAATAAGATATGTAAAACCTAGGTAAGTCAAATAAGAAGTTCAGTAAATTGATCAGCAAAGAGATAATAATAGCGTGTGATATCGCAGCGCGATCGATAGCTACAATGATAAACTGTTTTGTTTACTCATGTACATGGAGGATGTGTGTAAGGCAGCGACACAAGAATATAATGAAATATTCTACAATGGTTGTAAAGATTTAAAATGTTGACATTAAAAATAATTTTGTAGATATCTTATCATACTCACTTAATACATACGATAAATATTATTTAATATTTTATTTAAAAACATGTGTATCATCCACAATTTATATTTCACATTTATAAATATCGAAATAAATAGTATAAACTGTATACAAGCTATAAATATATATTATATTAGCGGCCCGTCCCGGCATCGCACGGGTGGATATTTCTTTTTAATATAAATAAATAAATAAATAAATAAATATTTGGACAACATCACATACGTTGTTCTGATCCCAAGGTAAGTAGCTAAAGCACTCGTTTAATGGAAATCAGAAACAACGACGGTACCACAACCACCCAGACCCGACACAATATCAAAAAGTTCGTTTTCGACATTGACCCGACCGGGAATCGAACCTGGGACCTCAGAGTTAGCGCCGCCTAAAGTCCGGCGTGCAAGCCACTCGGCTACGGAGGTCGTCGAAGGGAGAATATAGCCTATGCTACTCAGCGCTAATGTAACATTCTAATGCTGAAAGAATTTTTAATTCAGTCCTGTAGTTTTTGAGTTTATTCGTTGCAAACGTACTAAAAATACAAAGCTTTCCTCTTTATAATATTAGTAAAAATTTGTTGATATAAATATAATCATTTAATATTGGAAACCAAAATAGAATAATAATACAATAATAATAATAGTTTATGTTCAATGCAAATTGCATGGTACACTGGACTTTAATTATAGATAGTTTGCACACTTACCGACGACGCCACAAAATAAAGAGACTGCAGAAGCTAAGCTTCATACAAACGCGCTCGAGCAACGCACACATACAACCACTCACGGACACGGACTTTCGCAACAACTGCGCTCGGACTGTTCCGAGCTGTTCCGAGATTCTGAGTCCGTGGGTGGGTCTATACATAAATTGCTCGAGCGCGGTATGTATGAAGATTAAAAATGGTAATTGTATGCGCCGCGAGCCCTACTGCACGTACGGGAGGAGGCGCGCGGGGGCCGCGACATGATAGTTCGCGACGGCGCGTCGAGCGCGGCGGGCGGCGCTCACCGCTCCAATTCAACAAGGCTATCACTGCGTGAAACGCACGCACGTCGCTCGCCAACGCCCATCCGCCATAGTTTTTACGTTTTTTTTTTAAATTTTATGTAACGTTTAAATAGCGCATTACAAGTCTATTTGTTATTATAATTATTGTTTCAATTATTGCTCCATTCGGGAACAGCAATCTTCATACAAACGCGTTCGAGCAACGCACACATAGACAACCTCTCACGGACACAGAATCTCGCAACAACTGCGCTCGGGCGGTTTCGAGTTGTTTGTTTTTTGTGTGTCTATGCGTACGTTGCCCAAGCGTGGTATGTATAAAGATTGCCTTCTGCAGTCTTTTTATTTTGTGATGCGTATTATGCAACACAGGTTTGAGAACAAAAGACGGTGCCGGGCGCGCACAGCCGCTCGGTCGTTGTCAGCATGAAGCAGGTCGTCAGTCAGATCTCGGTGTTTATACTGAATGCATGTCGTATACGCCTTCGCAATTTTAGACTGCTTTATTTATTTGTCGTTTGTCTAGCTTTCCGCTTAGAACAATACAAAACAAAAAGAGAACGTGAGTAGACAGTCACGTTCGGTTTTTGTGTTGTATTGTTCTATCGTGTGTGTATTGTGAATGTAACAAACTGTTAAGTGTAAACCAGTTCGCTTTTAAATACTACTGCAATTACCAAAGTAGTATCAGTGATCGCTTTTGTGATTCGAATTCAATACGATGTCGTGATTATAACGAAAAAGACGCTTCTTTATTTTTATATATCTTGGTATGAAAAAGAGCAAAGTACATACGAAAATAAAAATACGCAAACAATGTTAAAGAGAGAAAAAGCTGAAACGTTAGTCATTCTGGCCCTTCCACTTGTAAAATCTTGTAGGTACTAGACAGACAGTGAAAGTTTAATAGTTTTAGATATTTATTAAGTTTAATAATGATGTTTAATAAAAAAACAATAGTTTTTCAGAATCTTACAATTGAAACTATGGCGGGTGAAGTGTAAATGACTGTTAGTATGATAAACAATTTAAACGCCAAAACTTGTGCAAACAAATTTGTTGTTATTACATGAAGCAAAATTCTTGCCGGTGTTTCTCAGTACAAAGTCTCTTGCCCTGACCACCCTGACCAACAAACCGATGACGTAGTGACATTACAAAAAAAACTTCAATATTTTAATCTTAAAATTAATAAAATAAAATCGAATACTTTTAGACGATACACCTAGATAATTGAGAACATTGTGAACAAGACCTAAGAAAGTGGGCGTTTCTTTACAAATCGAGATAAATTACGTATTGGTACTATAAATATACTTTGACATCAAGTATAGTTCTTAGACTAATAAAATGATCTCAATATTGATACAATGTTTGGCGGTGAGCTTAGTTGTAGGGCAGAGTTGTTACTGGAATGATGGGTGTTCGTATCAGCTGTTCTCTTCAAAAACTCCTTATGACACCGTCAGGGGAGACATCAGAGACTACCCAATCCCTCAAAGTAAGTACCTTCTTTTCCTTTTCATATAAGTGCTCGATAGAGTTCGGGCAATGCTGGGTTACTGAGTAGGTGAATGACCAAATATGTACTCGTATTGCTAAATAGGTATGACCAAATTAAACAAGTACTCGACATTGTTAAAAAAAATATATTATATATTTTTGTGTTTTTGAAGCAGGAAATGTGAAATTATTTCGTTCTATCCTGGAGCGTAAATTTTTAAAGAAATAGTTTTTTAATCTACTTTTAAACTTCAATTTTGTTTAGAAAAAATCAGTATTTTTTTTAAATTTAATTTTTTATGAAAAATTATTTTGTGAAATAGCGAGGAAAATAAAAGTTTTAATGCAATTAGAAATAAATTTTTTTTTTCTAGATTGCCAAGCAATTAGTGTCTGGTCGTTGAATCGCCATGGCAACCGCAACCCCGGCGGCAGCACAATCACTGAAATGAAAGTCGTCGCGGGGCTCAAGGACGAGATCGTGGACAGCTTCTACGCGGGCAGGGGTCAGCTCTGCGCTCAGGTAACGGGTCAGATCCACTGCTGGTGATGGGTGGTGCGTCGGTGGATGTGCTGATGATATGTGTCGCATGTCGTCACTTTTTTCAATGCTGGGCAACGGCCCAGGCGTAAGCTGTGAAGAAGAATGGCCTCAAGGAACTCTTCTTCACAATTAAAATATGTAATGAACAATTGAAGGTAAAACAATATTCAAAAGTACTTGTCAAATACATAGATACTTAATAAAAAAAGTTTATTTGAAAAATAAATGTTGAGATTGACATTATCGTGGTGGCTGCAACATCAAGATGATGATGGTGTGGTGATGCGAAGGTCAAAATTGAAATTAAAACATCGTTAATTTTAGGGTCCAATTCTGCTTTTATGAAAGTCCTTACGCTATCGGTTCATAAGTCTATCTTGTACTGAGAATAATCGTCAAGATTTTTTGGAAATACCCTGCCTATAATTTATACGTATCCAAATACAATAAACTAAGTTATATTATAATTCCTATCCAGGACATTGAGAACTTAAAGAAATGGAAATGGAATGAGACTATTGAGGTGGCCGACTCATTTCTCACGGGAACCGGCTACGAGGAACTGTATGGCATCGCCACACGCATCCGGGAGAAGTACACTCATCTCTTGAACGGATCAGAAGATGACTTTTACTTCAGGACTACCAAAGAGCAGCGGACGATCACTAGCTCTATGGCCTTCGTACATGGTTTGACGGAATACACTAACTTGAGTTTATCAGTCGACGGACCTAGGCCGAGGGATGACGTGATCAGGGTATGTATACATTGAGGCATTTAAAATTATGGAATAGATTCAACTATATTATTTTATCATTTTGATTTAATCTTAATAGAATTTAAATTTATTGAGCAGTTCTAGAAGGATACAATGATGTGTATATTTTGTAAACAAAATAAACTGTTCAAACAATTCTTTTGAAAACGTACCTGATTAGTACGAACATACGTCAGATATTATTCAGTACCTACATCCTGTGCATGAAATTAATGAACATTTGTTTCAGGCTTATGAGAACTGCGAAAGATACCAACAGGAAATAAAGACTGGTCATGAGCTGAAAGATCAACTGGACGCTTACTACAGGATTTTAGAATTTGTTAAAGTAAGTGATTTAATAAGTTTTTATGATATACTTGGTGTGAACCGTATTGCGTCTGCATCATGATGCAGGACGACTCTCGGTCGATCTCCTGGAGTGCTTTCGGGCTTTTGTGCTTTTTTGTGAGTCTTACTTTACGACAGTTCCTAAAAGGCGTTTGCCGGCGAATTTTAATTTCTTTAAAGGAGCACGTTACAACTCTAAAATCATTTATTGTTTGATTGAGCGGGCAAACTAGAATATGATGTTCCGCTTAAACGTTCACCACAAAGCAATCCCCACAATCTATTGACACCTGAGATACAACTTTCTTGCTAGCTTAAGGACTAATTCAGATATCCTTCTCGATCTAATTACCTTCACGCCGAAACAGCAATGAAGGACACTTTTGTTTGGTGGTGCAAAAAAAAACAGAGGGCAGTCACCACATATTTAACTATATATATTCTTTAACTACTGTAACTTGTATTACTTCCTTTAAGATAAATACTATTATTGTATAATTACAGGTCCAGAACAATGTGCAGAGACGTCTCGGTATTGCAACTCAACTGTCCGCAGACGACATCTACTCGTTCTACGAGATCTGTCGTTTCTACCGCTCTTGGCAACCGGGCCATAGGAGCCCCTGGTGCGCCGCTTTTACCGCTGAAGACCTGGTGGTGCTGGAGTACAGAGACGACCTGCGACACTACTACAGAAATGGGTATGGATCATTGGTGAGTAGTTATATTTTAAATATCATCAACATTTGTATTAATTATAACATAAATTTGTGATTTCAAGCAAGCGACTACATCATTATTTTTTTCAGAGAATCAGCATTGAATTAACAAAAGAGTGACTAAAAGTCATGTCAAAGTCAAGTGCTATGTTATATTTCCTTTTGTAAACTCTTTTGAAATATGTGCAATTCGTAACACATGTCAGGTAAGGACCATTTGAGTATTTCTTTATTAGCAAACATTTTTGTTTCAGGTAAATGTAAACTTAGGAGGGCCTGTCATAAAAGATCTGTACGATAACATGGAAGCGTCTGTCCAGGGGCGGGGGAAGAACGTCGTCGGCTATTTCACTCACGACACTATGATTGAGATGGCTCTCTGTGCCATGGGCTTGTTCAAGGACGACTTCGTGTTAAAAGGCGATATCACAAGGATCCCTAACCGGTTGTGGAGGACCAGCCACATTGGAGCGTTTTCATCTAACATCATAGCTGTGCTTAGTAGGTGAGCAATTCTTCAAAGTGACCTACGAAATTTACCTCATGTACCAAATATGACCAAAGTACAGTTCCTACATATAATGTTTGTTTTCGGTGTATAAGTGTGAGCAACAAAGTGTTTTTATTTATCTATCTTTCCATAATGCTTTCGGAAACGGCTGTCTATGTGCTAATCTCGTGCGCTGATAAGATTATCTAGTTTGTGATATTCACATTTGTGTTATTTATATATTGCCACAAATTACCATAAACAACATTTCTCATATTTGTAACAATAGACAAAGTGAGTCAGTATTATAAAATCTAGTCACTGTCGTCTTTGGAAAATTCAACGCCATGTAACAAACGTGGTACCGCTAGAGATCGAAAAATGTGGAAGGGTTTGGTCTGCTGAGGAAAGTAACAAAATAATTGAAAAACTAGATTTAGGCTAGATTTTTTTGAATCTTAGAAAAAAACATTGTCTTTCCAGTTGCGAACAGTCCAGCAACCAGAGCCACCGAATCCAGCTCTTCGTGAATGAGAAGCCCACAGAACTCTGTCCAGCAGAAGGCTGCGAGTGGCAGGACTTTAAGAACATTTTTCAGCGGTTTGCCACCGCCAATCTCGACTTTTGCAGCTTGGACTAGCGAGTCTCCTCAGGTTTTCTATAAAGTTAGTTAGTTATATTTGCTAGTCTTACTCGCAAACAATATTCGAATTTTAGTCACCAATTCTAAGTAAACTTAATTATGATATTCAAACTATGTATCACCTTTTCCATTACCTTGTAAATAAACAAATTGACTAAAATACTTAGAATCTATTAGTTTATTGTTTTCCTTATTGTTCACACAATTGATATACTATAATTTTTTAAATGTCGTTACTTCTACATAAAGCAGCGCAGTTTGAAAAGCATTTTTGTAAACCTGATAGTATTCTGCTTTATCATTGCAATGTGTGCTTTATCAATACTGTGTATTAGTAGAGCTGCAATAACCATGCAAAATATATTAATTATGTGATAAGGCATATTATATCGTTTTCAGGGATCTTTAAATGTATACCTATAGATATACATATATCTATAGAGTATTAGATATAATATTCATAAGATCATTTTCGTGTGAATACGATATTAAAGTTCTTTGTTGACGATTATAATTTATACGATATTTAAAAATGCATTTTTTATACCTGGTTGTACTTCAGCTAGAAAATCTAAGAGTATCTGAGAAAAAAACATCCTGTCATCGTCATCATCAGGCTATAAGCTTCCTACTGGTGGACTCAGATAGACAGACAAATCTTACTTAAACAATAGTACATGGAAATATCCAGCAATAGCCCACTATGCCTTTCTAACGCGTTAATATAATAATAAAAGCATCTTGTGTCATAAAGACTATAAACAAAAACCCCTGTTAAATGTAAAATTTGTTTTTTGTACTGAACCTCATATGAGTTAAAGTATTTGGATCGGCTTTATTTTTTATAATAGAGCAATTAATAATCCACACTGGAGCAGATTATTGGCAGCTTGATGTCGGAGGCGTGGCTGAGGCGTGCGCGTGACGTCGCCGATGCGTGAGCGTCACAACGGCTGCTCCTGCGTCGCGATCAAGGCGATTAGAACAGTATTATAATCTTAAGATTGTTACCAGCTTGACGTCTAATTCGGCAGATAGATAATAATACTACATGTTGCCAATTAGTATAATTTGGAACTTTAAACTTCAACCTTTTTACTGATTAGACAGATAAGACTATATGTTGTAAAAGTATGTCCTACCCAGAAAATGCTAATTACTTTTTTGAGTTTTGAGAATATTTTGAGTTTCAGAAAAAATAGATCATGTAGACATGATCTATCTTTTCTGAAACTCAAAATATTGTTACTCAAAATATTGCGAAGAGAGTAGGACAGAAGGGAGAAGAATAGAAAAGCGTAATCTTAATATATTTGGGACACACACAGGTGTATTTTTGAATATACCTTCGCTATCTAACGTTGGAAGGCCTGTGTTTAATTTGGTTTTGGTGTGTAAAGCGTCCTTCTCTCACTTTGCTTTAACCATGATGTATTGTTTTTAAAAACAAACATTTCTGAAACAAAAAGCCAGCTCAGGAAACCAGTTCATAATGGCCTGATTGTATGTTGTGCATTGTTTTTGCACAAAAGATCCCGATGGGTCGAGGTGTTACTGCGAGAGGGAAACCTCGGCAGGCCCCACTAAGATGTTGTGCATTTTAGATCACATATAAGTAGTGAGTAGGTTGCCTTTAAATTTATTTTTGCTGTTGGCCGCATATGTCAGGGTCACCGGACTTATTTAGGGGCTGCGAGAAACTTAAAGGGTCCCTCAAGGTGTGATCGAAGCACCGTCAGAGAAGTTCTTGGGAAGAACCATGTCTTGGGTCTATAATAGTGTGCCTGTTTGGTGTATCTGAGTGTGTAAAGGCATTTTGAGGATAGAGCAGGTCAAATATCTTGCTCCGAATACCACTTATGACTAAAAGGAAGTAGGTATATGAGAAGTTTGTCACAAGATAGTTGTGTAAAGTGATTAGGTAAATTACAAAAACACAAGTTGAAAAAATTTCCATGAGCAGGGTTTGAACCGGCACCCTTCTGACATGCCGGGTCAGGTGCTCTTCCAATTGAGCTATCGTGGTTCTAACCAGCCCGCCGAAATTATTCAACACTATTTACTTATTAATTTGAAAGCCAAAGGCATCCATTCAATGTCAACAACTACCGTCATTAACACCCGATCATAATATTTTTACAAATACTAAAGATCAGTTAAGAAGTAGGCAAGCTATTCATAAAATGTTTTTTTTTTGTTTTGTTTTTATATATTTTTAACGCAAATTTTGTTGCGAAACAAATTACAAAAACACAAATGTTGAAAAAATTTCAACGAGCAGGATTTGAACCTGCACCCTTCTGACATACCGGGTCAGGTGCTCTTCTAATTGAGCTATCGTGGTTCTAACCAGCCCGCCGAAATTATTCAACACTATTTACTTTTTACTTTGAAAGCCAAAGGCACCCATTCAATGTCAACAACTACCGTCATTAACACCCGATCATAATATTTTTACAAATACTAAAGATCAGTTAAGAAGTAGGCAAACTATTTATAAAATGTTTTGTTTCGCAACAAAATTTGCGTTAAAATTATATAAAAACAAAACAAAAATAAAAAAAACATTTTGTGTGACTTACCTAATAAGTCAAATGAGATCAAAGTTCAGTAAATTGATCAGCAAAAAGATCCTAAATGACTATATATATATAGTTCTGGAAATAAAAGCGTGTGATATCGCAGTCCGATCGGTAGGTGTAAAGATAAACTGTTTTGTTTATACTCATGAGCATGTAACATGTAGGTAAGGCAGCGACACAAGAACAAAACAAAGTATTGAAAATGGGGCTTCTTGGCGGGAAAGTGAAGAGTCATTTCTGCGGTTTTGTTTTTTTTCATAAAATTTGCGTTATATCGAATGTTAATGTGAAATAATGGTGGATTATCAACCGTTAAGTGTTCGTAAGTGCGCATGGGTGTTGGCAAATGTAACAAAACAGTGCAACTTAACTTTTCAAATTCTCTCAAGAAGTCCGCCTGAGGAATTAGTAAAGCCCCACATCTTTACTGAGATACTCAAGGGGTTGGGGGGTATATCATTTCTCACTTCTCATTTCTATTATCATTCGTCATCATCATCATCATCATCATACTGGAAGGAAATATTGTATATTTATTTATTACTTGTAAAAAAAAATACTTTGACACTGGCTAAATGTGCTAATCGCACGAAGCCATAAACTAAAAAAAAAAATATTTAAAAAAAATATGGATAAATAAGAATCGAAAAGTTTTGATTGGACTAGGATGCAACTTTCGAAAAGGCCCATCATTGGATGAGTGACACAGCATTTATCATCTCGAGCTCCTCCTTACTTCGGAAGGTAAAGCCGTTGGTCCCGGCTGCATATTAGCAGTCGTTAACAACAACTATGTTCTGAACTGGGCTCGTATGATGATTTATGGCCCTTTCTTCCTATCCATCCATAGGGAAGGCTCGTGTCCCAGCAGTGGGGACATAAAGTGAGCTGGTGATGTTATGTGATGTGATGTGAGTATTTATTTATATTTATTTGATTTTTTTATTTATTTAACATATAATTAAGCGGGCGTAACCCAATTACATAATTATGAATAGTTAAGTGTATACTCGTATAAGCACAGATAGTAAGTATAGTTAAGCACTAGTTCACAAACAAATATCTATTTTGTTTAAAAAATTCTTGAGGTTGTCCACAAACACGTCAAAATCCGAGTAAGCCACTAGGATTACGGTAAGTGCCTGATGCATGCGACACAGCGGCGATTGCGCACTGTGCGACACGGCGGAGGCGCAAACAGTCGATGCCTACGACCCGATCGAATACGCAGATAGTTATCAGGCACAAACAGGCAACTGCTCAACACATTCGGGCGAGTCCTCACCCCCACGCGAAATCGCCACAGCAGTTGACAACTCCATTCGAGCTCTCCTACCCTATAAAGGAGTTCATCCACAACATTCCCAGCAAGAACTTCGTTGGGTACATAAAGGGATAATAACCATATACCCGCTTATAATAGCAGCGAAGAAAAGCTTTTTGGACCTTCTCTAACATAAGTATATATTTGGCCACGTGCTGATTCCAAATACATGCACTCGATTCCAATGATTTTTTTTTGAGAGAGATTTCTGATTGCTTCTACGGCATTTTCAGCTTCACCGGGCTTTTTTGGGGGCGGCAAGGAACGTAAAGGGTCCCTCAAGCCGTGTGAAACGAATCATCTTCGGAGGTTTTCTAGAGGGAACGGCATCGCGCACTAGTGCGCGTCCCCGTGCCCTACTAGATTCTCCGAAGGGTTCGGATCGGATCGGGGAGCGGAGCAACCCGAGGGCGCCTCGAAAGTCCTCCTAAGGTCCTCCTAAGGTCCTCACGGACCTCGGCTCGGGTTGACCGGGCCGTGGAGGAGGAGAGAAGCGCCCAGGTACATGTCTGTACCTGGTGTAGAGCGAGTGTGAACCGGTTCTTCGTACACTTGTTCTACGAGTACGGTGTCTTGGGCCTAAACTGGTATGCATGTTTAGTGTATTCTGTAAATGTGTGGTGTCATTTAGAAGATCGGGCGGGGGGATTCCAATGAGCTTCGCACAAGGCTGGTAAAAAGGATTTTGATGACGTCAGGCTTATAAAAGTCGCGCAAATTACGAAAAACACATTCATATGCCCGTTTGCCCAAATGAGTGGCGCGCCGGCCCCGCCCACTTTATCATTGTAACCTTTTTTATTGTTCTGTGCGTAAACGAACCCCAAAACCCCAAACGACTGAAACTGCTACGAGTGAGAGCGGAAATGTGTTCGTTAAAAGTCAAAGAAGGATCAAATGTGACCCCCAGGTCTTTCATAACGTTTGGGCGAACAATGCTGTCATTGCCTTACATATATTTACGCTCAACGAGATTACGTCTGCGGCTGAAGGTCATAATGTAGCACTTAGCACAGTTAAATACCAAATCATTCTCATTATTCTCATAAATCATTCGTCCGCAGAACACCCGTATCCCATTATACCTATAGACCCCTTTAGCAGCGCCACCTATCTTGTAAATCTAAACCATTCTCGAATCCACTTGAACACACACACAAAAAAAAAAAAACATCCAAATCGGTCCAACCGTTTAGAAGAAGTTCAATAACATAAACACGCACAGAAATTCTCGTGTCACAGTTTTCGTTGCCATACTCCTCCGAAACGGCTTGACCGATTTTGATGAAATTTTTTGTGCTTATCCGGTATCTATGAGAATCGGCCAACATCTATTTTTCATCCCCCTAAATGTTAAGGGTGGTCCGGTCCACCCCTAATTTTTTTTTGATTTTTGAAATTTTTCCATTACAAAATGATTTGTTTGTAGTGTTGTCATGGAAACTGTCAAAGCGGTACGAAGTCCGCCGGGGGCAGCTAGTTTTTATATATAAAGATAAAAATATAGATAATTGAGAACATTGTGACCAAAGCCTTACAAAGTGGGCGTTCCATTACTCATTGATACAAACTAGGAGTACTATAAATAGGTTGTGACATCGAGCTTACTTGTAGTTCTTAGACTCACAAAATGATCTCAATATTGATACACTGTTTGGCGGTGAGCTTAGCTGTAGGGCAGAGTTGTTACTGGAATGATGGGTGTTCGTATCAGCTGTTCTCTTCAAAAACTCCTTATGACACCATCAGAGGTGACTTCAGGGACTACCCTATTCCTCAGAGTGAGTACCTTCCTAATTTTTCATAAACGTTTTTATAATCATTATCTTCATCATCGTCAGCTCATTTTTATTTTCCAACTGCTGGGGCACGAGCCTTTCCTATAGATGGATGGAGAACGGGCTATAAACCACCAGACGGGCTCAATGCGGATTGGTGGCTGTTAATGACTAATCAGCAGCCATGACCATCGGCTTTACATGCCTTCCCAAGCACGGACGAGTTTGATACATTTTTGGTCACCCATCCGATACCCAGTCTTTGCAAAGGTTGCTTAGTTTTAGCAATCGTAGACCGGGCAAGCTAAGGACGACAAAAAAAATACAAAAAAAGCTTTTTTTTCTACTGTCGTTTCTAGAGGAATCTCTTCGTTGTTAAGAAAAAGATTTTGACACTTCCATACGAGAAACAATTAAATATAACAGAAATATTTCATCTGCAAGAAAAAAAGTTAATATATAATGCTGTTGATCATGTGCTTTATTTTTTACTTTTAATGCCGTGTACAATATTTAGGTTAACAAATTTGGAAAGAACTCAAAATCTATATGTATGACCAATTGAATGTTACAGTTTGTTATCTGTTTTTGTACCTATCAAATAAATAAATAAATAAATAAATAAATACGAAGAAAGAA
This sequence comes from Eudonia truncicolella, assembly GCA_949315975.1. Classification (NCBI taxonomy): domain Eukaryota; kingdom Metazoa; phylum Arthropoda; class Insecta; order Lepidoptera; family Crambidae; genus Eudonia; species Eudonia truncicolella. The sequence continues at coordinate 16,693,936 of OX438835.1, read as the reverse complement.
AACATAGCATGCAGTTTTTATAAAAAAAGAAACATTGTAGGTTGCCAAGCAGTTAGTGTCTGGACGTTGAACCGCCACGGCAACCGCAACCCCGGCGGCAGCGTCACCACCGACATGAAGGTCGTCGCGGGGCTCAAGGAAGAGATCGTGGACAGCTTCTACGCAGGCAGGGGTCAGCTCTGCGCACAGGTAACGGACTAGCTAGATCCACTGCTATATCCTCCAACACATCATCATCATGAGATGATGATGATGTGAAGAAATCAAAGTTAATTTTAACCAAGATTTGAAATGCATCATAAAAAAATATCTTACACCTACTTTGCACAGAGAAGAACCGGTAAGACCATAGATAGGGGATTTCTTTTCTCCCCTTATAAGAATACAGAAGAATGGAAGGATACTTGCCATTAAAAATCAACTTTGTAATGAATTTAGTAATGCAAAACGTACGTAGGTCCAAAAAATTAAACATCAGGCAGTACTTACTGACTCAAACAAAAACCATTTTTATAATTACTTACTTATTTTTACACTTACCATTTTTTTATTTAGAGACAAGGCGTAACTACCATCTACTAACGACTGCTTGTCAGATATTGCGCGGTGTATCTGACTGCCCGGAATTAGTGTCTCAAGTGGTGAGACTATCTGTTCCCGAAGTACCCAGATACTCTCTAAGACCCCGTAGTCACACCCTGGTGGCTGTGCCCCGGGCGCGCACTGTGGCGCACACTAGCTCTCCTCTCATTCGAGCATTAAAATTGTTAAATGAGCTTCTGGTATCATCACCATTGTGCTATCTGTTTGCTGACAGATGGAGGGAAGTGTGCAAAGAATGTCTGAGGTATTGTGAGATGATTGATAGTGTCAGAAATAGTACTATTTGTTAGTTAAGTAATACATTATTAATATTATTATTATTTGTAATTTTCTTTTTTCTTTTAAAGCTTTAACTTATCTCCTTTTTTGTACTTTTTATTTTTGCTGTTGTTTTTATTGTAATAGTTACAACTTACATATTAATAACAACATTTCTTGTTTTTGGAATAGCATAGCGTATTGGTGTCATACTGTGATGTTATGTTATTATTTTACATAAATAAATAAATAAATAAATAATAATTTTAACCATAACAAAATGCAATAAAACTAAGTATCATATCTTCCATCCAGGACATTGAGAACTTCAAGAAATGGAGATGGAATGAGACTCTCGAGGTGTCCCAATCATTTCTCACGGGAACCGGCTACGAGGAACTGTATGACATCGCCACACGCATCCGGGAGAAGTATCCTAATCTCTTGAACGGATCAGAGAATGACTTCTACTTCAGGACCACTAATGAACAGAGGACGATCACCAGCTCTATTGCGTTTGTACATGGTTTGACGGAAAACACTAACCTGAGTTTGCCAGTCGATGGACCTTGGCCTAGGGATGACGTGATCAGGGTATGTATATTTTAAAGTTATTTTAAGTTATACATCGTTCAATAGACGATTCAGTTAGATAATAACTTTGTAATCAATTAATGTTCAAAATATAAAATTTATTGCGCTGTTCCAGACTTATAAGAGTGGATATTTATTTTTTGCAATATAGAATGTTCAATTCATTTAAAAACGTACTTTATTAATACGACATCAAAGTCATAAACAAATCAAGTCAAATCTTCAGTACCTATATAATGTAACGAAAATTGGTTACAGGCATATGAGAACTGCGACAGATACCAACAGGAAGTAAAGACTGCTCAAACGTTGGAGGATGAACTGGACGCTTACTACAAGACTTCAGAATTTGTTAATGTAAGTGATTAACGAGATTCTTGGCATAGCTGTCATCAGGCGCGCGGCGTCGGGCGTCCAATAACTTCCTCTGAACTGTATTGCGCCATTACTACTATTGGATGATCTCCTGATGTGCTTTCTGCCATGCAAGTTGGTTCATACCTATTCAGCATTTGCGTCTCCACTATAATACCACCACTGTACCTACCATGTCTTAAAACGTTCTTGCTAGCTTATGGATCTATATACTTCCAGTATTTGTATCCTTTAGTTTAGACCGAAATAGCAAAAAATAACATTCCTGATTTTTGTTACAAATAGAGATAACAGTCTAGATTGATTCTTTGCAGGACCTTATATAACACATAATTATAGGTATGCCTTTGTTTTTGCCGACTTTTTAAATACCTATCTAACTATTCTTTACTCATAATAATATGACAGGTCCGGAACAATGTGCAGAGTCGCCTCGGCATTGCAACTCAACTGTCCGCAGACGACATCTACACTTTCTACGAGATCTGCCGCTTCCACCGCTCTTGGGAACCAGACCACAGGAACCCCTGGTGCGCCGCTTTTACCGCTGAAGACCTGGTGGTGCTAGAGTACAGAGACGACCTGCGACACTACCACAGAAACGGGTATGGATCATGGGTGAGTACTGATATTTTGAGCATCAATTATCAGCGCCATCAATCGCCTTTAAATTAATATAAGATCTTCAGTGTACCCTTTACAAATGCAAATAAATTCTATTCTATTTTATTATATTCTATTCATAAAAACTATACACTGTTTGACACTTTTCATTTTAGATGATTCGTAATCAGTTATAAATAAATTAGACCTTTCTGTTTTTTTATATTGCTTTTTAGGTTTCCGTAGTCAAGAGTGTCCGTCTGTCTGTCTGTCTGTCCCCAGCCTAGCTCATAGACTCTTAGTACTAGAAAGCTGTAATTTGGCATGGATATACATATTAATGACGCCGACAAAGTGGTGAAGTAAAATTTTGAAAAATATTTTTTTTAAGTTACTCCCCTACACGTGAAGTGGGGATGTAATTTTTTTTTGTCTACCCCATAGTGTGGGGTGTCGTTGGATAGAAATTTCAAAAATATTGCGGGTTTGTAAAAACTGTTTTTTTGATTGAGGCATCCGTTTGTGAACTATTAAGCTTCAAAGTGCAAAATTTTGTTAGAGTCAAGTGTCCCTCCCCCCCGTGCCAGCAAAATGGTTGTTTTTAAATACGTGAAAAAATTTACGGTAGTTATGGCAAAGTTAAAAGGAAAACTATCACAGCTAAGTAAGTTTTATGAGTTTACGAGAACAGTCGGCCAACTTATAAAATGTACTTGGCGCAGTACAAATTCCTCATTGGGAACTACTTAAATAACGTTGTCAGGTGTGTGAAACCGGTAGTGTCTACATTTAAGTATATGAGTCATCGTTCTATAAATTTTCATTAAAGCCCTCTTCTCAGAGTCCTCATTATTGAGATGGGCTACGGAACCCTACACTGCGCGTGGCCCGACACGCACTTGGCCGTTTTTTTTACCTTGTTCTTATCTTGTACCTTGATGTTGTCGTGACATTTAGAACGTGAGTATTGGTATACAAATCTTTTCAGGCTGCATTGATGCCATATATCATATTTTAACGTAGGTACAGAATCGTTCAAGTACTTATAATCTACCTGCGAATCTTTTCGTTCTAGGTAAATGTAAACTTAGGAGGGCCTGTCATAAAAGATCTGTACGATAACATGGAAGCGTCTGTCCAGGGGCGGGGGAAGAACGTCGTCGGCTATTTCACTCACGACACTATGATTGAGATGGCTCTCTGTGCCATGGGCTTGTTCAAGGACGACTACGTGTTAAAAGGCAATGAAAGGATCCCTGATCGGCTGTGGAGGACTAGCTATATCGGAGCATTTTCGGCTAATATCATGGCTGTGCTCAGTAGGTAAGTGATTCTTCAAAAGTGACCAAAGCAATTTATTTAAAGATTAATAATAATATCACCAAAATAAAGTGCTTAGATTAAAATTGCTTCCGCGATGAACCATCGATGTTTTATCAGTTTATTTAATTATTGTCGACATTATTTACTGAGCTGATAAACTAATCTCTTGGATCTTGGCTTTATAATTGTATATTTCTATTGCCACAAATTATATTTAACGATATTTTTTTTATAACTGAAACAATAGATAAAAATAGTCAGGTTAACACTCTCTTTATTTTTGTTGTTGAACACCTGGCTTTTGTAAGAAACACGAACACTGCCAATGTTCGAGAATAGTGGAAGGCTTTGGTATGAGTCTTTTGCCCAGCAGTGGGACGAAATAGGCATAATATAAAAATGAAAAGTATCGAAACTATTAGAAAAAACTAGATTCAGTCTAGATTATTTTAATAGTACTAGGGCATTGACTTCGACACTGTAAATTTGTACCTGACTGATGTGTTTTTGATTATTGTTATAATCAATGTATTTTATACCTTTTTAGGTTTTATTAGTTTGAACCTCCAATAGTGAAAAGCTTTTGTTTTACTTAGAATAGTTCAATATCGTTAACGCATGTGTTAGCGCATGTGTTAGCGTTAACGCACCTTAAAGTAATTGTTGCATTTTCCTAAGCATTGTATAAAATAGCATATTTCTAGTATAAGTGTAGCAATTGTTTGATAACCATATATTTGGAATCATATCAATAAATTCATATTGTCTTTGCAGCTGCGGACAGTCCAGCAGGCCGAGCTACCGAGTCCAGCTCTTCGTGAACGAGAAGCCCACAGAACTGTGTCCGTCAGAGGGCTGCGAGTGGCAGGACTTCAGGGACATTTTTCAGCGGTTCGCCACCGCCAACCTGGACTTCTGCAGCATGCAATTTTGATTACCGAGCCCTGGCTCCCCTGGGGCGGCAGCAGCACTCCAGATCAGCAGTATGGTCCTTATTGCAGGTCTAATTGTAGCTTATAACATTAGAAATGTGATCACTTAATCTAAGTAAAAAAAGTAGTCTTTATAACTTAATTATTTACGTTGCCCTGTAAAAAATAAAAATGCCCTGTAAATAAAAGAAAATATAAAAAAATAAAGAAACATGAATCTGTTTTAATATGTGTTTCTATATGTGTTAGGCTCAAAGACCGAAATCGCTCATAGAGCGAATAAAGAGCTCGCGACGTATTCTCTGTAAAAAAGCCACAACGCGAAATCCCCGTTAAACCCGTGTTATGGATCTTATAAAAACAGTCATGACGCGTTGTGGCAAACACAAAACGACCATTATGCGTTTTGAGCTCAAGTTGATGCGACCACATCACGACGAACAGGTTAAAAATTGTCGGCTAGGGTACAACATTGCATTAAACACTTCGATAGAGTTGTAAGTACTTACTTACAAGTAAGTTAAAAAACTTACTTACTTTTCTCTTTTACCTGTGCGCTAATTAAAAAGATGTGTTTTTGATAAAGTAAATGAAGTTGTGCAAACAAGCACAGATCGAATACCTCGGGAATACTTAAAATTAAAATATCTAATTATTCTTACTCCTGTAGGTCAAGTCATAGGTAAGAAATTTAAGACGGTGGCCGAGTGGTAAAGCGCTCGGCTTGATACCCGCAGATCTCGGGTTTAATTCGGTCGGGCAAAGTTTCGCATTTTTCAATACATAGCCTGGGTTCGTGATCACCAAACCGCATTTGGCAAGCGTGGTGATTAAGACATATACCCATCATTTGTAGTGATGACTCAATACAATGATGGAGGTTTTTGCACAGCAGTGGGAAAGTTATAGGCTGTTAACTACCTGTTATTGTTGCGTACGGCCATCTATAAATACGAGAAAGGAAGAAATGGTATCACTATACCCTATAAATGGAAAATTTACTATATGAGAAGACGGGCTATGAGATATTAGTGTGAATCCAGCACGAGAACAAACCCAGCCCACCATCAACAAACTACTGCGCAGTTAATACAACAACTGTAATTAAATTGTAAAATAATAATGTTAATACGAGTATTTTATGGAAACAATAAAATACACAATTTTTAATCATAATAGCATTTTGTTTACTAAAATTAACACAGCCCTTTTTGTGCATTTTCTTAAAAAAAGCATATTTAATTACTTACAGCATTCTCTGTACCACTAAAAGTAATAAAAAATACAGCTCGCTGTCACTTTGGCCATATCTTGCTCGTGCCGAATCAGAGGCTTCAGTTCTTATACTTATAAAACCAGTACATTTATTTATTTATTTAAGATATATTTACAGAGCAATAACTTGATTAAATTAAACTTTAAACAATCAGATGCTAATTTTAAAAATCCACGTAAATAAGGAAAAGGTTACAAAAACACAAATGTTGAAAAAAAAGAACCACGATAGCTCAATTGGAAAAGCACCTGACCCGGTAAGTCAGAAGGGTGCAGGTTCAAATCCTGCTCGTGGAAATTTTTTCAACATTTGTGTTTTTGTAATTTGTTTCGCAACAAAATTTGTGTTAAAATTATATAAACAAAACAAAAACATTTTTTAAAGTAAAAGGTATAAACATTAGTAGGTCAACATTAAATATTTTAAAAAATTATAAAATACAGTGAAAAAATTAAACGCCCATCCGACCCAGCCAGGAATCGAACTTGGGTCTTCCGCAATCCAGGCGGCTGCACTGACCGCTATGCTACCGGGAAAGCTGACGTAAGCGCTGAATTTTGTGACTGCTTTTTAATTTTTGAGTGCTAATAGCGGTCAACATTACTTATTTATTTGCTTGTTGAAAGATTTACAGTCAAATACTAACAGTAACTGAACAAACTGAGTTGACCAATGCCATTTATATACCTCCACAGATAAAGGTAATTTTAATTAAGTAGTTAAGTCGTATGATCTAATAATCTTGTAGGTAAGTATATTTTAAGTACAATAAAATAAACAAAGACATTTCAGCTTTAAGACGTCTTATGACTAATGGTCAACAACTAAAAAAAAATCGTTAACTAAGTAGATATTACAAAAACACAATGTTGAAAAAATTTCCACGAGCAGGGTTTGAACCTGCACCCTTCTGACATACCGGGTCAGGTGCTCTTCCAATTGAGCTATCGTGGTTCTAACCAGCCCGCCGAAATTATTCAACACTATTTACTTTTTTACTTTGAAAGCCAAAGGCGCCAATTCAATGTCATCAACTACCGTCATTAACATCTGCGTTATAATTATATAAACAAATCAAAAACATTTTAAGTAGATATTAGTTTCCTAGCTGAAGTTATGCTGGAACAAATACTGCATACTAAATCTAAGAGGTTTTCGTCTTTGGCGTATGGAAGGATCTGTCTCCTTGTTTCTTGGAGTCTATTTCGTTTTGAAGTTCTGCAATTTTATTTTGCAAGTTCTTACACTGTTTTTCCAATGACTTCATAACAGCGCGGTCGTCCTTCATTTGTTGATCAAATCCCGTTATTTTTGTCTTAGTATCATCATATTTCTTAGGCGTTGTGCCTACCTAAGCAACGTGACAGAAACGTGATTGTCCACTGGCATGTAGCATGACTCTGGCATGACATTCAATGAACCCACTCGGGTGACATGCCAGGGACATGTCAGAGTAAAAAGGCATTCGAGACAATGCCGTCGTCTGATGAAGATCAAGATGCTTTTGCTTATCTACAAATTTAAATATTCAAAACGGACAAAGACGCTTCTGGGTGCATCCTATGCATCCCATGTGAAAAAAAAGGTAAAAACTGGTGGCACATACGTTGTTATCAAGTTGTTATTCATAACAATTAACAATAATGAATTCCTTCAGGAATTAAATAGATACCCTGATAGGTTTAAGACATTTTATAGAATGAAGAAAGAAACTTATTTTATTATACTAGAACAATAGAGACCTCATTTAGCTACGTAAACAGTGGACCAGATTTAGGGAACCAGTAAGCCCAGAAGAACGAATGCTTGTAACGTTAAGGTATTATAAGCTATTATAATCATATAGACACGGTCTTTCTTGAATTATTAGAATAAACTTTATATTGAATTCTAAATCGTCCTTTGACTGACAACTCACTTCAAGTTACGTGTTGCGCGTCACTTGATTGTCACTAGTAGCACGGTGAGTAGCATGTCAGATCGTGTCGTGCTACGCCACGCGAATGGGCGCTAGCCCATACATTTCCTTTGAATGTATGGTGGATGCTAGTGGCAAGTTACATGCCAAGGATCTAATTCTCACGCAATAGAACTTTTTCAGAAGAGTAAATTGTATGCGAAGATGTCTTTTCTACTAAAAAGTTCGAACGTTTCGTATTTTTCGTATTCGGGGGCACGATAGAACAATTACCACTCGAACTGTCTAGTGAAACGTAGCATAGACAATTTATTACGTTTCATTACGGCGTTTTTAAAAACGTTTTTAAAACAATTGTAATTCTTAAGATTATTTTTTAAACTTAAAAAAAATTGTATAATTATTGTATAAGAAGAAAAATAAGAAAGAAATAAGAATAGTACCACCCTGTCTCTTCCCATGCATGGGTGTCGTGAAAGGCTATTAGAATCGGAGGATGGATCTTTCTGTGTATCATACCCCATACTGCGGTCACCAATCACCATGGTTGCTGCTTGCCGCAAGGCTAATAAGCGTGGTGGCTATGGTAAATCCCCATCCCCCAAGGTGGTTGAGGTGTGGTGTACCACACATTTTGCTGTGAAAAATTTAGGCCGAGGAACTTGTCCAGCAGTGGCTTTATTATGGGCTTTTAAGAAGGAAGAGACAAATTTGGTTCCGATTAATTTTAGTAAAGCACACTTACATACCTACTGTTTTGATTATAATGCACTTATATGTCAGGTAAGAACCTACCTTTGTTTTTAAGTCAATTTGTGATCGCTGGTCAATTACTGGCTCGATCATTTGTGTAATTTCTGAGGCTAATTCTTTATTAATCGGAAATGTTTTTTGAACTCTGAATATGCATCTTCAAATTGCGACTCTACGTCGTCGTGGCGGGTTTGCTTTCGCTGCCTCTAGCTCCTCAACTAAATTCCCGATGAAGTTTACTATGATCTCTTCTTCGTTCATTTTTGTCAAATGAGAATGAATACAAAATCAAACTAAAATTATCCCACATAACCTCAACAAACTCGTTTTGGCAGCTGAAGTTCGTATACGTGTTTCAACTTCGATTGGTCAGTACCACTCGTTGCGTTCGAGTGATGCACGATCGAAATATTTCGATTGTGAAGTTCTGAGAATACGCAAAATGTGTTGCCTTCGAAAAATATTCGAATTTCGTACTTTTTTACGTACGTGAAGTTTTCTTTATTGCGTGAGAATTAGGCCCCAAATCACTTGTCAGATCACGTGCCACGGTGCTTAGGTGGGCACATCGCCTTAGATAAGTCCTCCATTGACTTCTCTATTTCACGACATGACTGTATTTTGGTGTTTTGTAATTTCACATCACTAATATCATCTGCAATTTTTTTCAGTACACGTCCCTGATCGTTCTTTCACTTAGTCAGCATAGTTAATCATTATTGACTTTAGAAACTTTGCAAAACTTACCTACTTTACAAAAAATTGCCTTGTCCACTTCAGATATTGGGCGCTTATGTTGTCTTTAAAGATTGAGTAATCGCTATGGTCAGATTCTGACATGCCCTTATTAATATTTGGCACGGAAATGCTTAACAGAGAGGCGGCAAGCGAAGCAGATGGCGGTTTTCATGCTTACTGTCTTGCCCCTGCCCGATCCTCTAAATGACAGCACACATTTACAGAATACACTAAACATGCACACCAGTTTAGGCCCAAGACACCGTACTCGTAGAACAAGGGTACGAAGAACCGGTTCACACTCGCTCTACACCAGGTACAGACATGTACCTGGGCGCTTCTCTCCTCCTCCACGCCTCGGTCAACCCGAGCCGAGGTCCGTGCCTTTAGAGGCGCCCTCGGGTTGCTCCGCTCCCCGATCCGATCCGAACCCTTCGGAGAATCTAGTAGGGCACGGGGACGCGCACTAGCGCGCGATGCCGTTCCCTCTAGATAACCTCCGAAAGTGATTCGTTTCACACGGCTTGAGGGAAGCTGAAAGCCGGTGAAGCTGAAAATGCCGTAAAGGCAATCAACAATCTCTCTCAAAAAAAAAAAAAAAAAACTGTCTTGATATAATGTTTTACATCAAGATTTATATTCAAATTTCAATGCGATTGCGGCACATCGCCCTCTAGCTAAACAGCTATCAGATTTAATACGATAATCATCGTGATCATACATTGATCGAAATGCAGAATATTAAGCAGGATACGCACGCGTTTTAGTACACCAAGCGCACAGTTGATAGTGTTATAGTTAGTTTCAATGATTTGTAAAATTGCTAAGTAATTGTTGACTAATAGGTTATATAAAGCAAAATTTCTTTATTTTCATTTAACATTAGGCAATACAGTAGCATTAAGTAAACCACACGGATAGTTGACTTTAATTACCACATTATGAAACCTAAAATTTTGTTTGCGAGCTCTCGATAACATCGATACGATATCACTGTAAGCGCACTAGAATACGGCACATGAAGTCTGATGACGCTGAAAATGGCGTCTGAGGCCATCACCTAACTCTCTCCAACAAAGAGAGAATACGTCACATTAAATAAAGTTATTCTATCATTATTATGTTTTTATATTAATAATCCACGAGCTGTATGTTGTTATTACAAGCAGCACAGCACTGGTTTTAAAGCTCTGTCGTTTACACTATACTCCAAACTACACTGATACCTATTTTTAAAATTGTAAAATGTGCAGCAGAACTTAATCAATGGCGGTGTCTCCATCTAAGCGTTGGCATCCTTTTGGCGAGACTTACTGGGTTGGAAGTATGATTGAGGTTGCATATCTCCAAGTTGCTGTCAACGAAAGACGAAAACTTGTACTGGAACTGGTTCCAGCTGCAGGTCCTGGAGTGGCAGAGGTGGAGCTCTTCCTCGTTGACGAAGAACTGCACTCGGTGTAGTGGTACTGTGTCGTTTCTTAGGGAGCACCTAAGGCGATGGACAGTTATGAATATTGAAAAAGTCTTTCCTTCTCACTGTTTGGTTTTTCATTGGTTGCAAGAGCCCAGCTCATAATTAAGACCAAATTGAGATAGTTATTTCGAGCTTCTCCGCGACTCGGGAAGCTCAGACCGCTGTTTCGGTAGTTGTACTGAGGTAAAAGCGACCCTAGAAAATTTTTCAAAAATATTTTTAGAAATAATGTGCATATACACTTTGACGACCTCCGTAGCGGAGTGGCTCGCACACCGGTTTCAAGGTGTCGCCATCTCTGAGGTCCTGGGTTCGAATCCCGGTAGGGGCAAAATGTTTGTGTGATGAATACAAGCACATTTGTAGCTGAGTCATGGCTGTTTATATATTATGTATATTTCAATAAAGATATACTTATGCATGTATCATATTATGTCTATCCGTTACCCTTGTATCCAAAAAACAAGCCTTACAGTGCTTACTTCGGGCTAGGCTAATTGGTGTGAATGTAAGAAGTATTTATTTATTTATTTATTTATTATTTATATACACAGAAGCTTAAGCTTGATAGTGTCGTTTTTCGTGATGTTGTTAATAAGACAATTTCTAAAGATTAAATTAATTCTGCTAGAATGCGTCCACTACTGGGCGAACACCTCCCTAAGCAGTTCTACAACAACCAGTTCTGCGCTGCGGCTTCTAGCGAACTTAGCCGTCTTAATTAGTCAGGTCAGGTCAGGTCAGGTTTGGTCAGTTCACCTTTTTCAAAGCCTGCCTTACCCCCGGTAGCTAATCAAAGCTAATTCAAAGTCTAAGTAGTCTAAGAAAACTCTAAGTCGAACCTTACTTATGTAAAACCGCAACGAAGTTGCCCGCAAACGGAGTCAAGAAGCTTGTCCTCCACTTTCTGCCCTCAACCCTCACGAACCCAGATAATCCTGGGTAATCCTGGAACAGCCCCAGTGCGGTGAACACGTTCTGCAGGAGGCTGTCGTGGGTGAAGTAGCTGGTGAAGCCGGTCGTATTTATGGAGGCGATGGATTGAAAGTTCTCGTACAAATCTTTGAGAGTTGGACTAGCAAGTCTCGTGTTGATGATCGATCCATAGCCATTTCTATAACAGAAATTCAAGATACTGAATTATTTTACATTGTTAAAACAACACTGAAAAGTTTCAATTACAAAATAAAACTATAAATATAAATATGGATTGTGTGGAGGTTTGACGACTTTTAAAGTTGTATTGTAAAGTATGAAGATGAGTACTAAATGATGATGATGATATTGTAAGCATGTATTTAATGTGAATACTTGTAAAATTTTTTTTAATTTATTCAATTTTAAAGTATTTGTGTGCTCAAAACAAGAACCTGAAATAATGTCGTATGTCATTCAGGTACTCCAAGACGATCAGGTCTTGGTCCGTGAACAGAGCGCACCAAGGCGAGGTCCTGGTGGCGGAGGAGGCTCGTCCGAACCGGCACAGATCGTACAGACCTGTCGCATTTGCTGATGTCAAGTAATCGTTCAGCCCAGCTCGCTTTTGAACACGATTGAGCATCTGGAAAAACATACGTACACAAATGAACATGAAACGAAAATGAAACGAAAACTGAAATGTATATGAAATGAAATGTACTAAAGTACTATGACACATGCTGAGAAGATGCCTTTTCAGTATCTTATACCATGTGTTAAATTATGTTTTATTTGTATGAATTTTATTTTGTGATACTGAGAAAATGTTTTTCCATTTCTTCTATTTCTATTTCTTATTGATTACAAAAAAAACACATTTTAGAACATCACACTTAGGGTTAGTGACTCAATTTATTAGTAGTTACTATAATAACACTAACTTCAATGTACTCCTGTGTCTTGTGATACTTTTTCATTTCCTTTTTGTTACGTAAACGCGCGTAGCGTTTGGCTTTCATGACTAGGCGGGCGTATTTGGTCTGCTCCTTCTTTGTCTTTGCCATGAAGCTCTTCTTGGATATTTTGTTTTGTTTTTGATGTGCCTGTAAAATTTTTATATTAGGGACGTAAAGTAAGGTAAGTAAGATAGGTAAGTAGTAAGTAATTTCACTGGATCTATCTACAAAATACCTCATACCTTTTGCACTTTCCTTGAGTGCGGAAGGTAAGATTTGTTCCTTCTTTATTTATTCCTTCCGGTCCTTCGAGGCGGATACATGAACGATATACTAGTGTTTCGTCCAGTACAAAGTGATAGTTGTAGTTGTATGTCAGACGATATCAGTACGATGACGCAAGAAGTTGTCGTGTAACAGAAAGGTTAGGTACAAAAACACAAATGTTGAAAAAATTTCCACGAGCAGGATTTGAACCTGCACCCTTCTGACATACCGGGTCAGGTGCTCTCCCAATTGAGCTATCGTGGTTCTAACCAGCCCGCCGAAATTATTCAACACTATTTACTTTTTACTTTGAAAGCCAAAGGCGCCCATTCAACGTCAACAACTACCGTCATTGACATCCGATCATTATTTCTTTTATTTTTTTTTATTTCATAAGATCTAAAATGTATCCAATCTAGATCATGTGTATGTAGTTACTAAGATATAATTATTAACTTAAATTTGTTTTGCAATTGTAAATTAAATATTCATAAAAGTGAAGTCATTATATTATTACGCGCATAGGCAAGCAGCAGTGATCGTAAATGTAAGTACACAGAGGTTTAGGTTTAATTGACTTAAAATGTTTTTGTTTTGTTTATATAATTTTAACACAAATTTTATTGCGAAACAAATTACAAAAACATAATGTTGAAAAAATTTCCACGAGCAGGATTTGAACCTGCACCCTTCTGACATACCGGGTCAGGTGCTCTTCCAATTGAGCTATCGTGGTCACGGTGGTCACTTAATTTAATTGACTTGTTTATTTTAATGTGACGACCCAAAAGAAATTTTAATTAAAAATTGCATCACAAATTAAATTTAATAATTATGTCTTAGTAACTCTGTAGATAAGATCTAGATCGGACACACTTTGGATCTTTTAATTTTTACCACACCTTTCTGTTATATTTTGTAAAGCATTGTGATATCTTAACAATGAAATTTTTGATTACCTTTTGTAATTGATTGCTCCCGTGGAAACTGTTTAACTCGTCATCAAAATGTCCCTCCTTATAAACGGCCCCTGTGTGCTTCGCACAGAAGAGATATGGCTGAAAAGTATAATATAAAAATGATGTAATGTAATAAATTTTTATAATTAGTTAATATGTGTTTATATGTAAATCTGTAAGATACAAGAAATTTAAACAAATAAAAAAATAATAAAAATTTCAGTTATTTATTTTGTTTTTTTTTTATACGTAGCTCGACAAATGACTCCACCTGATGTTAAGTGGAAATGGAGTCCAGACGCAAGGACAACTGGTGCAGCGTGAAAACAACGCAGCATCAGTCACCCTCACCCTGCTGGCCCACAAGGTGCCTTTTCACGCCTCGTTTGAAGGACCCCATGTCATAGGAAGGAGTGAAAACGTGTGCTGGTAGACTATTCCATCTATTGGAAGTGCGACAAAGAAACCAGTCACCAAATTTCTTTGTGCGCGATGAAATGTTCGAGACAGTACAGGGGTGACTCCGGAGAGCAGCACGTTTACTCCTATGGGGGAGGGAGAAGGTGGGATAAGGTCAAAGAGCACTTCAGAGCACGCGCCATGGTATAAGCGATAGATGACGCTGAGTTATCGTTCATCTCAGATACTACAACTTGTATGCAGAGATGTATAGAAAGCCTTCTGCATTCCGATTTTTAGGGTATAGTTAGTTAGTATTGGATTATGTGTTTTCGAGTATATTCATTAATCAACTCGGCACGAAAGCATTCGCTAACCATTTTCTCGACTCTGATATTTTAAAACGTCCACAACTGTATCTCAGTGACTAGGAGATTTTTCCTTAATCAAAATGAGACCTGGGTGGTGTATTTTCAATCTCACCAGTGATCTAAAATAAAAAGTGACATGAAATGGACCGTGATTTTTTGGTAATAAAAAAGAACAACTAAAATAATTTACCAGCGACTTTGAGATCTAAAAAAAGAAGCATTCTTAATTAATATCATAGCGTGCCCGCCCCCATTGTGATTTTTGGGTCCGTTCTACCAGTGGTGTTTTCATCCAAGGCAAGGCTGGTGCCCCAGCAGGGAGACATACAATGAGCTGGTGATGATGATGATGAGTGTGAATGTTAAAAACTCGAACTAACTTTCAAGATGTCGTCACTGTTCGTATCGTTGTTCTTGAACATCATGTACCCCTGACTCAGGCCCTCAACGAACGCGCTCGCACTTTTGATCGTCCTCTGCTCCAGAGTAGGCCGGAACTGGTAGCGCTCCAGGTTCTGCAGCAACTCCTGATATTTCTCTTGGAACCTGGTGCCCAGGTCATATATCTCTCGGTACCCCTTCATGGTCAGGTACCCTGGGTGTTTATCGATGTGTTCGTCCCATGACCATTTTTGAAGGTTGGTAATGTCCTAAAACAGTTTTTAATAAATATTCCCTTTTATAATGAATATTCGGTAAACTGCTATTATATTTCCTGAGGCTTTTGAATAAAACCATACATTTATTATGGTAAACCATAAAACAACATTTTATGAGTTTGGAAATCTTAATTTTACCTCTCAGAATACAGGTTCTTTATTCTGAGTGGTTTACCCCAACTTACCCCAATCACACCTTTGCTTGAAGCCGTGTGTGAGCGTCCATCCGATACAACGTTTCATGTTTAACTGCCAAGTGAACGCCCAATTGTCTACACTATAGAGTTCACGGTACCTGTGAACACAAGTGGCCTTGTTTTTCGAAGAGGTGCTGCGTCACAATCCTGTCCTTCAATAGAGCAGCGCGCTTCATGTTCGCGATGTTGGATTTGCTGGGCAGCCGCGACCCGTGCCTCATCAGGGACCAAACCCCGACCACTTTACAACCTAGAATTTATATAATAATAATAATTATTTTTTATCGGCACTTAAAATTTTACAATTATTTTATATACAGTAACTTTTGCACAAGGCTGGCAGGCCTGAATCGCAGTAGTTGAGATGAGTAAGCGTAGATCAATTTATGTATCTAACGACAGCTGCGGTTCCTTTAACTATGATTAGGGGATGAATATGGTATGTAATACAATTAAAATTAATGAAAATGCGTATGGTTGTTTGTTGTGTGTTGTCTGTGTTTGCGGGTGTTTGTGTGTGTGGGTGTTTGTGTATGTGGGTGTTTGTATGGAACTGTGTGCGGAAAAAAAAGAAAAGCACGATTTTATAAACTTGTTTTGCAAACAAAAATTTTGTTGGTCCGCTCGCGACTTCGTCCGCTTGAGAACACCCGCAGCGCCAGAGAGAAACCAAGACCCACCAAGAACCGAGACCCATTCAAGTTTCATCCAAATCAGTCCAGCCGTTTAGGAGGAGTTCAGTGACTCACACACGTGTTGAAGAATCACGAGTACGGACATAACACACTCTGAAATATTATATTTAGTGCATTTTTACAATTTGATTAATAATACAAATTTTCGGTGACAAGTTACCAGTAACCTTGAATAAAAGAAAAAGAAGCATTCGTATCAATGCGTAAGAATTATATAATCACACACTTCAAAAATCGCCTGAACCCTACCCTAAACGGTTGGACCGATTTTGATGAAATTTTTGGTGTATGTTTGAGTCTTTGGATGGTTACAATTCACGATTGGACCTGGTAGCATTCGCTGCATTAGGAGTTCATTATGGGATACGGGTGTTCTCATGCGAACGAAGTCGTGAGTGGACCACTAGTCTATAATATATTATTTTGTATCAGTACTGAACAAATTTTGTCTATTTATCCTGTAGCAATACTCACACTTGTGTTTTTCAGCATAATGAAAGTAAACGAACAATTTAACGTATAATTTAACTATTTAACGTTCTATAAGCGTATTGTAATAAAATTACTATTTTTATTTATCTATTTTGTTTTCTAAAGTTTACGCGAACACTACACATTGAAATGAAACAACGTATTTTTTTTTATATTTACGGGTAAGCATAGTGCCTTGATCTCACCTGATGTTAAGTGATGATAAGGCCAATGATGGAAGCGTACTTCACCTGGGATCCTCAACTAGTGAGGTACTGGCTATCTTATCTCTAGCTGCCGGAACACAACAATGCTACAAACATTGATGTTATGGCGACATATTTAGATAAGATGGTGTAGTGCTCGGTTTGGTTAGTGGTAGGGCTTGTTTGTCCGCCTGGCTAGCTACAGCCAGGCGGACAAACAAGCCCTACCACTAACCAAACCGAGTACAAAAACATGTATCCCTCGCTGGGAATCGAACCCGGGACCTCTGGGTCTAAACCGGTGGTCTTAGCCACTAGACCACAGAGGCGATTAAAACGATCAATGACAACGGTATACGCTTCTACTCGCGTTGATATTATACATTAGTTTTAATTAATGTTTTCCTGACCTTCGCAGGGTCCGTGGTCACAGGGAGACCCTCTCTTTACCACCCTGGTTATTAGTCATTTTAATCTTCTCTGCCTGATGTTAAGCATAAGCAGAACCCAGATGCGAGGAATGATAGTAGCGCCGGACTCTGCCGCACCAGCCGTCCTTGCGGGTGCAAGTTGCGTCTTCACACCACGACCAAAGGATCCCATGTCGTAGAAAGGACGAAATACGTGCGCTGGTAGATTATTCCATTTTTGGTGGTGCGACAATAACATTTAATCCATACATTGAACATAACATTTTGATAACCAAACCATTTATCATATAAAATACACAACATATTTTGTCCTCTTGGCCTTTAACTCTGAGCGAACATTGTATTTGTCTGTGGGAACGTCGAAGCAATCACTATTACAATAACTAAAGTGTCATTGGTTGAGATGGAAGCGTTATGTATAGAGACAGCGGTTTTTTGAAGTGTGCCTTTTAAGTGCGTCACATAGTACACACGCCTGCACATCAACCTACCACAAACTGTCAAATTTCTTCAATAGACTTTGAACTTTATCGCTTAAGAGTAAGGTTGAAAATGTATTGAAGCGATTTTACAGTTTTGGATAGGTTGATGTGCAGGCGTCTGTACATACAAAAGTATTTAAGGTTCTAACGTGCCTTTTCTTTAAAAGGTCATAGACTGGTTCTCTATGGCAGCCGTTTGAGAAGTGGCCCCTAAGAGAACGGGCCATAGTCGCCGTGCCGATAAAATAAAGAGACCCCAGAAGGCAAGCTTAACACTTACCGTGCTAGAAACGTACACATAGACCCCTTGCACGGGCACGGATCTCGGAGCAGCTCGGCTGGCTTATCACCGAAAATAGCAACCAGTTGTTAATTGTACAATTGCAACGCGAGGAACGCGAGGAACTATTTTACTACGCTACTTTGATGTGTATTTAAAATTAAACTTTATTAGTTTGCAATATGGAACAATTGTAATACCTAATAATTAGCGGCAGGACTTCTTGGCGGGAAAGTGAAGAGTCATGTCTGCGGTTTTGTTTTATTTTCTAGAATTTGTGTTATGTCGAATATTAATGTGAAATAATGGTGGATTATTAACCGTTAATTGTTCGTGAGTGTGCATGAGTGTTGGCAAATGAAACAAAACAGTGCAACGTCACTTTTCAAATTCTCTCAAGAAGTCTGCGTGAGGACTTAGTAAAGCCCCACATCTTTACTGAGATACTCGAGGGGTTGGGGGTATATCATTTCTCACTTCATTTCATTCATCATCATCATATTGTATATTTATGTATTACTTGTAAGAAAAATTACTTTGACACTGGCTAAATGTGCTAATCGCACGAAGCCATCAACTAAAAGAAAAAAAAAAAAACTAGCGGCAGAATATTTTTATTTACCAAATAGCCATTGGTGGCAACCTAGACACTTCCTATAATGTATGTAATATTTTACATACATTGAGCGTCCGCTGCCGCAGTCATTAAGAGTCACGGAATAAATAACGAATGCAGAGTGCCTGGTCCAAGTTTTGATTACTACTCGATCACGAAGACGAGTATTTGAAGCAGCTTCACCCTCGCTGGCACTACTACATAGTTCGTTCGTTGTTATGGCATACAAATCCTGTCTTCATCAGGGTGATAAAATGTGCACTTAGATCTCAGATAACAAAATGGTTTTTTTTTTGGCCAAATTGCAAACTGCCTTGGGACTGACAGCGATGTTAACATTATTGTTGGTTTAAAAAATAGGATTGTACTTTTCAATAGTTTTCAATTCTTTAAAATTAATGAGTTATTTGAAAAGTGAGTAATTACCTTTTTTTGACAAGGGACAATTCTGTTATAAAAATAGTAGTATATAGGCCCTGGTCTATGTGGTACTCTACGTCTAGTAATATTTGTTAAATATTGTCAGTTTGAGGAGCTCGATGGCTCAGTGGTTGACGTGCCCGATCTGCGATTGATAAGGTTAAGCAACTTTGGCAAAGGACGGTCATCACATGAATGGGTGACCAAATATATACTATAAACTTAAGCCTTAAAACACCTCCACACAGCACCACCTTTTATGATTCTTCTTTGACCGTCCAAGCTGTTCGTCTCTGGAATTTGCTTCCAGTTGCGATCAGGCGTGCGAAATCCATTCACATATTTAAAGAGCTCGTGAAAAAATTCTACCTTTCCGATTAACCCTGTCCAGCTGCAAAACTGCCATATCTGCTACTATCCTACCTGAGACTATTATTATGTTTAAGTAGGTTTATTTATATGTTTATCATTATCATCATTTTCATTATCATCATTTTCATTATTATGGTTGTCTGGAAGAAATCGCTTGAAAGCGATAAGACCGCCAAATTGTAACTTTGTAATTATTTTTATTTTTTTTTCTTTTGTTCATGTTTATGTTTTTTAGTGTTGCAATAAAAGTATTATCTATCTATCTATCTATCTATCTTTATATCATCTATGCTTCGGAAGGCAAGTAAAGCCTTTCGCACTGGACCCGCGTGGTGGTTTATGGGCCTCCCTATCCATCCACAGGGAAGGCTCGTGCCCCAGCAGTTGGGACATAAAATGGGCTGATTATATGAGTATAAGTCTCTAACGGGCCAATCACATGCCAGAAGCGTCTATGTGTTATTTGAAACTTAAAAAAATAAGATGCCATGAAACATTTGGACTATCGTAGGCTTATTTAATATACTACTTCATTTAAGCAAACCATAGTTTTTTAAACAACCAATAGTTATTTTTGCAATTTTGATTACTTAGTCTCAAACAACAATCCTACCTTCAATACTTAAAATGCTAGTATTTTATTTTCGGATCTACATTACCAGCTTAAAGAAACACCGACCTTGTATCTGCGGCACGTCTCTAATGTCACCGCGTACGTCTTCGTACACAGTTTTACTTCCAAAGTAAGCGTAACTACATTTGGAGTTCCAATAGCATTGCTTGCTGACAACCCAGAACACGCACGAGCAAAAGATCGCGACGCGAGCGAACATGTTGCCCCAGCGCTCTTCCGTGTAACACTGACTTAATCCAAAGGTAACCTAACTTGTATTTATAATCTGTGCTGTGTTGTGACCGCCTCTTGTTTTGCTACGTTACTCGCGGGATACAGATATCGTCTTTTATTTTGATTTGATCGAATCATCTCAATGGTTTACATTACAATATCCCGATGACGTGATTTGTTACTGAATTATTTGTTTTGTTATTGTGTTGTATATCATCAGTGTATCTCATTACGAAATTATTCGTAATACCAAAGCCCGTTTTAATTTTATAAATTATCAATACTTATTGTTTTGTCGTGTAACTTGTAAATTTGCAGATTTTCAAAAGACTTCTTTAGAGTTGGCTGAAACAAAAGGAAACATATTGTTATACAAGAAACACTGTAAATTCGCAAAAACGAAACGGAATTTTCGTTATACAACCAGCTCAGTGTAACGTTGACTCCTGCAATTTTACTCCTAGGCCACGCCCACTCACGGGTGGTTTGCGTAGCGTATATTTATTAGGATCACCAACATTCTTCACAAAATTCAAAATGAATTCAATTCAAATTCAAATTCAAATTGAATTTCAAAATTCAGAGTTGCTTCAAACTAACTGTCCTTACAATTTTGACGACCTCCGTAGTCGAGTGGCTTGCACGCCGGACTTTGGGCGGCGCTAACTCTGAGGTCCCGGGTTCGATTCCCGGTCGGGTCAATGTCGAAAACGAACTTTTCGATATTGTGTCGGGCCTGGGTGGTTGTGGTACCGTCGCTGTTTCTGATTTCCATGAAACGAGTGCTTTAGCTACTTACCTTGGGATCAGAACAATGTATGTGATGTTGTCTAAATATATTTACAATTATTGAAAGTATACTACCTATGTTAGTGCGCAGAGCTGCGCAATACTCGACTATAAATTGCGAGTCTAATTGCACGCATGCAACCCCCCGATCCGATCCGAACCCTTCGGAGAATCTAGTAGGGCACGGGGACGCGCACTAGTGCGCGATGCCGTTCCCTCTAGAGAACCTCCGAAGGTGATTCGTTTCACGCGGCTTGAGGGACCCTTTACGTTCCTCGCCGAAAAAAAGCCCGGTGAAGCTGAAAATGCCGTAGAGGCAAACAGCAATCTCTCTCAAAAAAAAAAACGCATGCAACCTTTCCGTGGGGAAGGATAATTTTTAGTACGCAAAAATCGAGTTTTATTTTCAAGCACCACATAGAAAATTTATAACTGGATAACATACTGCCACACTCAGTATTGTAATTTATCTATAATGTTTTTTATATTTAATCTTCTTCTTGCGGCTTCTTCTCGGTACAAGGTCTCCACCGTAGTTTACGAAGTCATAGCTTTGAATTGACGTTCAAAAAACACTTGTAAAAGTTCATTTTAAATAAAAAAAAAATGAATTTTGAATTTTTGTTGGATGTTCAACATTTTATTAGTCAAATTGGCTTTTCCAATGCATGCTAGCTTAGTATAGTTTCTGAACTATTTTATTACCCGATGAGGAAGAAACTGTACTCTAGTATCTAGTAAAGGTATTTTCTACACATGTATTTTGTTTTCGCTATTAAAAGCATACTACGGTTATGCATATGGGTGCGCACTGACACAATATACTATCAACCAACACTGCGGCACGGCGCGTGATTTTTCTGTTTGCTGCAGTCTTTCTATTACCGTTAACTAAAACTGCCGTAGTATAACGTGCAATGAACTACTAATCTGCTCTCCTGGCTTGTGGCCGAGACCTTAGAACAGCATTGGGGAAACACAACTCCTCAATGTACTTTTGTAAAGAAGAGCACGTTAAGTCCAGCGTTTTGATAATTGGTTTTATGCTTTATTCAGCTCTAAGGGTAAGCATTTTGTCTTCATCTCACTTGACAGTAAGTTATGATAATGCCGAAAATGGAAGCGTACTTCACCCGGAATCCTCATCTGCTGAGGAGTTCTCTCTAGTAAGAATTTTGTTATTATAACAGATTAATATAAGATGATGGTACCTAGCCAGGCAAACCAGGGAGCCAGGTAAAACGAGTCCTTCACCAACTAGATCGAGTACATCCATCGCTGGGAAAGCAGGGACCTCAAACAAGGAACCTCGAACCAGGGACCTCTGGATACTAGATCGGTAGTTTAACCGGTAGTTTTGGTGCTCCCTTAATATATTTTATTATGTTCTTAGAGTCATGATGGCGATATAAAATATTTTTTTTTAGATATTGTATTTTGTTTTTTAATTTCAAATTTTATACACTAAACGATGATGATAATAGTTATGATTCTGAAAAATTATGTATCAAAGCTGTCTAAGGCATATATATAGACAGAGACTATAGACAGAGCTTGAGCATCACTGATTAGAAACATCTCTTTCTTGTGGGGCTGGTAGAGCTTTTTGTGAGGTGGGGTGTGTGAGGATTGAACAATTCAAACTTCATTGTTTAGTATTTTATGACAACGATATCGCTTTATTAGATATCAAATCGAAGGAGGTGCGGGGGCCGGCGTGCGAGGGCCGGTGTGGGGCTGGGGGGCGTGTCTCTGCGAGCTAGCGGCGCGCGCGCAGGCCCCCGCACCCCCCCCTCGATACATACTTCACGGTAATAAATTATATAAATAAATATCAACAAGTTACAAAATAGCCTTTCGTAAAAAGATTAGATCACTAGAGTGTATATTTTTTTGTGGTTTACAAAATTTTTTACAGTTTCTCGTTTTCACGCTTTCGTAACACATATTCAACTGCTATGTATAAAAAAATTGAGTTACATATCAACGAAAAATCTGTACAGTCCGTTTTTTGTGTAGTGGAACGTTTAGAAATCGTTTTCGGGCGCCAGGTCGAACCTTGGTGGGAAGGTGCCAAAGGCATCAGCAAAGTTGGGTCGCGAGCGCTGGGGCTGCAACAAAACACAATCTTACAATCATGGTCGCCGGCACGGGGCACTCATCAATGACATGCGGGATACATGCCGGACTATTTATAAGATGGCTCAATATATTTGTAATACATTTGTCAGGAAGGCACTAAGTCTATAATAAGGGAAAAAACAAAGGATCAGCACTGTTCTGTGTGCTGTGGGGAGCGTGCAACAACATGTTGCTGACTTACATAATGACTCCAGTGTTGACTTAGACACGCCCTTTAACGGACGCCTGAACGAAATAATTACAATTTAGTATCTCGTAAAATTGATAAAAATTAATGAAACAAAAGGGTTGTTTTAACTTACCGCCGGACTGACTCCTCTCGCGGCGGATCCCGCGCGTCCCTTGCCACGGAATTTGCTGATAGCTTGTTCGGCAAGGTCTGCCCTTTCTTCGGCCTCCTCCAACTCCTGCTGTGCCTTGCGGAACTTAGCCAAGTTGAGGGCGGCGATCTCTTCTGCCTCTTCGATCTGCCTCTTGTAGGTCTTGATCTTCTGCTGCAGTTTGTCAACGAGATCCTGCATGCGTTCGTGGTTCTTGCGGTCCTCCTCAGCCTGGAAGGTCAGTTCCTTGATGCGCCTCTCAGCCTTACGCAGGTTCTTCTGTGCGTCAGCGTGCCTCCTCTGTTCACCGTCAAGCTCGTTCTCGAGCTCTCTGACTCTCTGTTCGAGTTTCTGGATGGCCTTCTTGCCTCCCTTGAGTGCGTTAGCCTCGGCCTCGTCCAACCTGACCTGCAATTCCTTGATCTGTTGCTCGAGGGCCTTGCGGAGTTTCTCTTGAGTCTGTGCGTGATCTTGTTCGGCGCGGAGCTCGTCAGCCAGGCGGGCGGCGTCAACCATAGCCTTCTTTGCCTTCTCTTCAGAGTTCTTAGCCTCATTGAGGAGCTCGTCGAGATCGGAGTGTAGTGTCTGGAGCTCTGATTCGAGTTTCCTCTTGGCAGCGGACAGGGATGCATTCTGGGCGGAGAGTTCGTTAAGCTGTTCGTGGGCATCGCCAAGTTCCTGTTCGGCCTGGCGGCGGGCGCGGTCGGCCTGTTCCAGCAGAGTGCGGGACTCCTCAAGTTCGTTCTGGAGAGCATTAGCACGGCGTTCAGAGATGCCGAGCTGTTCACGGGCATCGTCGCGGGCACGCTGTTCCTCTTCCAGAGCGGTCTGGAGGTCCTTGATCTGTGCCTGGTAGCGCTTGATGTTCTTCTGTGCCTCAGCGTTGGCTTTGTTGGCATGGTCAAGAGCGATTTCAAGCTCGTTGATGTCAGCCTCAAGCTTCTTCTTCATGCGAAGAGCCTCAGCCTTGCCCTTAGCCTCGGCTTCGAGGGAAGCCTGCATGGAGTCAAGAGCGCGTTGGTGGTTCTTGCGGGTGTTCTCAAATTCCTCTTCCTTCTCCTGGATGCGCCTGTCAATCTCCTGCCTAACCTGGGACAGCTCGAGCTGAGCGCGCAAGACCTTGTTCTCTTCTTGTTCAAGAGCAGATTCAGCCTCCTCGAGGGCAGCCTGGAGCTCATCTTTCTCGGCTTCAAGGCGCTTCCTTGCCTTCTCGATTTCGTGAATGTTGCGGCCACCTTCACCGATCTGGTCAAGCAAGTCCTTGACTTCGTCGGCGAGGTTCTTGTTTTCGCGGCGCACAGCCTCGAGCTGTTCCTGGCCTTCCTCGTAAGCACCCTTAAGGCGGAACAATTCGGTGGAGTAGTTGCGGCATTCCTTCTGGCTGGCGTCAAGCTCGGCGGCAAGATCGTCGACCTTGAGTTTCCATTCTCCGATGATCTTGTCGAATGCCTTCTGCTTCTTCTCGGCAGCGTTGGCGATGGCGGTGGCACGGTCGACCTCGAGTTGCAGGTCCTCGACTTCGGTGGCAAGGCGCTGCTTGGTCTTCTCGAGGGCAACAACCTTCTGGTTGAGGGACTCGATGGTCTCCTCGGCTTCGGCGAGGCGGGCCTGGAGCTTGCGCTTGGCCTCCTCGAGCTCCTCAGAGCGGGCGACTCCCTCAGACTCGTACTTAGAGCGCCAGATTTGAGCCTCGGCGTTAGCCTTGGACAGTTGGCGTTGCAGGTCAGCCTTGCCCTCGGCTTCCTCTTCAACCTGTTCGCGGATGTTGTCCAGGTCGTGCTCGAGGTTGCGGAACTTGCCAAGAAGTGTGGCGCGTTCCTGTGAAAAGAGAATGTAACGTTGTTTTAAATTAATAAAAAAAGTCGACCTGTTGAGATTATTTAATAGAATATAATATATTATTATATTTAATTAGGATAAACTTAAGATTTAATAGTCAATTTATTTTTTACCGAAATGTGAATAAGTAGGCGAAATAAAATCAATATAGTATTGAAACTCACCCTAGCCTCTTCGTCGGCGAGCCTCTTGGTATCCTCCAGTTGGGTGGTGAGGGAAACCTTGATCTTCGACAGCTGCGACACCTGAGATTCGGCCTCTTCCAGTTGGCGGAGGAGGTCGGAGTTCTCGATGGACAGCTTCTTCTTGGCAGCATCCAGGTCGTTGAGGGTGCGGTTGGCCTCATCAGCCCTACTCTGCACCTCGTTGAGCTGGTGCTGCAGCTGCTTGACGATCTTCTCTTGGGCAGCCTAATAAAAAGATGTGTGAGTAAAAACTATTTCAAGGTTTGAAAATTACTTAAAATGTTGGTGAATATATCGTGTGAAAAAATGTTAAGAGTATAAAACTCAAATCGTTATTTTTGGTAATGTTATGTTTATTATTTTTCATTGCACAGACATACACACGTACTAAAGGTTAATGTTGGAGTATTTTTTTCTTGACAAAAACTTAATTAATCTAGAAATTTTAGTTTTATTTAGGTAATATTAAATAAATTGCATGCTTTTTTAAATGAATTATCTTTAAGTTAAACAATTTGCTTTCCAAAGCATTTTTGCTAACATGCTCATTATGATTTGTATTTAGTAATTAGCTCATTAGGATATGTATGACTTTTTATAATTATGAAGGAATGAGTTAATTTGTTTTATGTGTTTTTGTGTTTGTGTTAATTCTCCACTAAATTGCGAAAGCTGCAAAGCGATGTTCATCCTGCAATGGCTGGTGCCAACACATTTCCACATTATGATCATTTTGTACCTTTTCGTTGGACAAGTGGTCGACACCGGCACGAAGGTCATTGACTTCGCTAAAGTATTGAGAGCGCTCTTTCTCAGCCCTGAATGGATAGAATACCACAAAACAATTTAGTATGCTATCTTACTACGTGGTGGTTCTTGTGAAATAGATTCCCTGAAATATGTTGGTCGTCGTGTCGTGTACAAATAGATAGTTGTGTGGTTGTAATAACTCTGGGAGGTACTAAGAGGTTCCATGCAACTTCACCCCAGACGGTAATCATGCCTTTCAGGTGACATGTTACCTTCTCCCTTGCGACTTGATCGACAGCTGCGCGCGTGTTGTTAAGCTCGCTGTAGCAAGACGCGCGGTCATGTTCAGCCCTGCGTTTGTATATAATGTTGTAATTCGATTCAGAATAAGTTACCACAGTAAAAGATTGGTAAAACTTTTGTTGCTTACATCAGTAAAATGCAGTTTTAATAATTATGTACTAAAGTTTTTTTTTGTATTTTTAAACGATTTTTTAAACCACGAACGGTTGATGAGTAGGCGTCTGTAAGATATAAAGTCGTGAAAAGGTTGTTAATACTCACTTGGCCTTAAGCTTGTTAAGCTGGTCGAGCTGCTCACCCATCTCGCCGACGGCATCGTTGTGCTTCTTGCGGAGATTGGCGAGGGTGGACTCGTGCTGGATGTTGGCCTCCTCGAGGTCGCGGCGGAGCTTGCTCAGCTCAGCCTCGCGCTTCTTGTTCAGCTCGATCTGAGCGGAAGTGGCACCGCCGGCTTCCTCAAGACGCTCACCCAGCTCCTCGAGCTCACGGGCGAGGTCAGCACGCTGTTTCTCGGCCTTGGCACGGGCTTGGCGTTCAGATTCAACCTCTTCTTCGAGCTCTTCGATGCGGGCTTGTAGTTCCTTGATCTGTTTCTGCAGCTTGCTGACAAGAGACTGCTCGTCCTCCAACTTGGCGGTGAGGGATGAGATCTCCTTGTCCTTGCGCTGGATGGTCTGTTCGAGCTCCTTCTTGTTGCGCTCGAGGTCAGCGACGGCCTCCTGAGTAAGCTTGAGGTCACCCTCAACCTTCCTCCTCTGCTTCTCAACATCACCGCGCAGCTTCTTCTCGCGCTCCAAAGAGTCCTCGAGCTCGTCAAGGGTCTGCTCGAGCTTCTGCTTAACCTTGTTGAGGTGGTTGACCTTGTCCTCGGCAGCCTGGAGTTCCTCGGAGGTCTTCTGGGTGCTTTCGCCCTGGAGCTTCTTTTCCTTGTTCAACTTGTTGATGAGCTCATCCTGGTGGGCGATCTCGTCGTTCAAGTTGCGGATCTGGTGATCCTTGGTGGCCTTGTCCTGTTCGGACTTCTGGACGGACAATTCGAGGTCTTCGACGTCCTTCTTCAGTCCGGACACTTCTTGTTCCAACTTCTTCTTAGCCTGGAACAGCTGGTTACGGGCATCCTCTTCCTGGGTGAGGCGGTCTTGGGTGTCCTAAATAAAAACAGTATGTGTTAGCTTTATAGAAAATAAAGGTAGTATGTAGTATATTGTTTTTATTCAAAACGATCAAGGCCTGTTATTTGTATGCCTGCTTTCTATCTATCGGTACTTAAAGGTAGCCATTAACGATTTGCAATAAAATCGTGCAGCTTGCAGACATGTATTTTTATCTTCCGAACTATTTTCTGTATAAACAAACTTAATGTTTATTTAAAGAAACACGTCGAGCTAATCTCGATGTAATGTATTTCGCAACTCTATGTATATTTATTTCTAAACGCATATTTGGATTGTAATATTAGAAGATAGTAGATGTTTTTCTAACGCTAAGAAGTGCCAACTCGCATTAATTAATAGTGTTATGATAACCGGTTTAATTAATTAGATAAGTATTCACGACCTGATTTACGTTTCTATTTCTGTTTCGATAGAATTTTGGTATGAGTTATAGTTGCCTAGTTACTTGCTCTAAATGATTAGAGCATAATTAATAGCTGAACTTGAATGAATGAACTTTTCTATACTTCGTTAGACTTACCCTGAGCTGTGTCTCGAGGTCGGCCTTCTGTGCCTGGAGCTTGGCGGAGCGCTCCTGGATCTCGGAGAGAGAGCCCTTCTCGCCCTCAAGGTTGGCCAACAGGTTGGTCTTCTCCTCGAGCAGCTTAGCGTTAAGGACCTCCAACTCCTTGCGGAGTTTCTCTTCCTTCTCGAAAGCCTCCTGGGCCTTTTGGGCCTTCTCCTCCAGTTTCTGCAAAATGTCACTTCCTTTATCTGCCACACCATCCCACTCGGACACATGAACTGATGCCATTTTTATTAGGAGTTAATCATAAAGTAAATATGAATACTAAGGAAAAGGAATGCAATTCGATTCGTTCGTGAGTGCTGGAAGGGGTGCGCGCGCCGCCGACCGCTTAGCAACTGAGCCTCGCTGGAGTTTTCCAGCGACGCGCGTTGCGCCCCCGCATCAACATTGTAAGGAAAAAGCGCGCGGGTGTAAGTGCGGGAGGGGTGGGGCGTCCAGAAATGGCTGCGCAGGTGCTGCGGTGTCGCGTAACCGACAGGTGGGCGCGGCCCGATCTATTTGCGTTACGCTGAATCACGCGTGCTATATTCCGGCAGATTGGGTCAGAGTACTCAATCATTTTAATAAGGTGGTCGATGGTGAAAGACGCTTACCGCGAGCTCATCCTCGACGCGGGTGACGTTGAGGAGGGGCTTGACCTTCTGCCACAGCTTCCACCAGGGCCAGGTGCGGAGCTGCAGGTATTTGCGCAAGTTGCGCTGGACAACTTGGAGAGCCACTCTTTAGGAAAAAAATAGGCATTGATAAGTTATCAAGAGAGAAAGTGAAGAGATTTCCAACAGATTGGTGTTGCTTGTTAGATGTCTCATACCTCTGTTCCTGCAGCTTCTTGTACTCCTTGCGGGACAAGTAACCACGGATGAAGGCCTGCAGCCAGGAGACGATCTTGGACAGTCTGTCGTCACGCAACTCCTCCATCTGACCCAGGACACCGGCGCGGAAGAACACCTGCTCGCCCAAGTAAAGTGTAAAAACAAACGAAATATTGCAGAGGAATCATAAACATGCAATTCACACCATGGATATTAATTATAATTTTTTCATTCATTGTGTAACCAAACGATTCACAATAACAACATCCTAAGTTAGAAAACAATATAAATAATATAAATGTAATTAAAAAGTACTTACATATAGATACAACACACAAGCATTCCATATTAGTAAGGTGTATAAAATTTGATTCTATTGTAGGTGATTTTTAAATATAGTTAAAATCTTAAATATATAATATAAATAAGATATTCAAAAAAATTAAGTGCTGTGGCTGTGGGATAAGCATAATGTTAAAACAATATTCATAGAAATACAGAAGTTATAGTGTAGTATGTGTGGCATGCTGTATTCTACCTTTGTCTTTCCAAGTCTGAAAGACTCGGAATCCAAGCCGGTTTGTTCGAGAATTTTCTCGGTGGCTTTCTCAGGTGAAATTGGTTCTTTGATCAGGTTCGGGCACAGAATTTTGTATCTGCGTTTGGGAGTACACAAAATAAGATAATTGTGTATTTTGTGTGTGTGTGTGTTTGTGGAGGAAAAGGAAAAACAAAAACAAGAGCCTAAGTAGTTAGGGCTCCAAAGGTAAGCAGCTTAAGGTTCCTAAAGTCAAATTACATCACCAGTCTTAAATGGTGCTGTTATAATTCGACTAAGCGTTCGGAAGCGTCGCAACCCGCCAGGTGTGTGGGATCGCTCTTCACTTCAAATCTAACTACCAAAGGGATCATGACATGCCTTGGTGTGACCGAGACGGTAGGACTCGACATCCAAAGCGGAGGCGTCCAGGATCACTTGAGCGATTTTCTTAGGATCAGTTTCCTTGTCCACAGCTTGAGGGGCCAGGATCTTGTAGCTACATTATCAAAAGTATGGGCACACAATGAGGGAGTGTTGTGAAAACAAGTAAAATTAGATAGGTACCTTTTTATATCCATATAAATAAAGGTCATTAGGATAGAAGGAGTAGTAAATACAAAGAAACAAACGTAACGTGTCCAGTGATTATGACGGTTGTTGAAAGGGTAGCATTCGGTAAATCATTTCCATGAACTTAGCTACTGTGAAATTGTGGAGAAGGGTGCAAAACAAAAATTACGAAAATTAAATTATGTTCATAACCAAAACGGGTTCATAAAGTAGGATATGAAACATCTCTATTTCTTTAGAGATTGCATTCATGTTTAACTAAATTTATATCATGCTAACACCATTCTGGGATGGTATCGGTTTTTCATCTTGCCTTAGTATGACCAATACGATAGCTTTCGGGGTCAAGTTCAACAGACTCCAGACACTTCCTAGCTGCTTCTTTGGGATCTTTTTCGGCGGTCATGATGGCCGGCGCAAGAATCATGTAGCTGTTTATTGAATAATACATTAGTGCTTTCGGTAGAATAAAAAAAATAACAAATAGTTATTTTATTCAACCATTACCTAATTTGTTCACATCGTGGTCATGAGGTAGAAAATCTAACAGGTACGTATCAAAATAAATTTAGGAAACGTTAGTCATCTACATCGCGGACATAAGGCCCGCGTGACGTCAGCTGAGTCAGCTGCAACACTAAGAATAAATCCGTTCCAGATTTTCCAGAAGTATAAGAATTTTGTTTTGACTCAGCGTCTACTTTAGGTGTATCAAAATAAGTTCTAATCCTTTGGTACAAAAATAAAATAAATAGTTTAGACGAATCGCGACCTCGTAAATACGCTTCAAGATTGCTTTGATGATAGAAATAGTTATAGTTAATTTTGTTATGGAATCTTACCGGAGCTTGAAATCAGGGTAAACCATCCTGTTGGGGAAACCTTTACGGCAAATACGAATGCCTTCCAACACACCGTTACAGGTCAGCTGGTGCATCACAAGGTGAGAGTCGATGAGACCTAAGGTGTGAAGAAGAAGAGAGTTACACATATACCCTCTTACAAATAAACAAAGAATAAGGTCCGAATAGTTATTCAGTGTTTTGTTCCTGTCATGTAAACGTTTCAAATTAGAGTAATAGAGACAAATCACGGAATAACTATTCGGATCTTATTCTTTGTTTATTTGTAAGACCCTTGGACTTTTATATAGTAGTCAGTGTGGCGTAAAAAGTTAGCGAGTATTATGTGTACTTACCAGGCTGTTTCAATTCGTTGGGAATGATACAACGCACGAAGTGAGGTTGGGTGGACCTCAGCGTTGCCATCAGGTTGTTAAGTTGTTCCTGTCAATATTATACAAATTAGTATAAAACATTACTGTCGTAACTTTTACAAACATTATCGAAATCAGTTTTTATATTTTTCTGATTTCTTAGTCAGGTTATATTGCGGAGAAAACTAAAAAAAACATACAATTTTTTAAATCATTAACAATTAAAAGAAAAACATACAATTTAATGTGATGAATTTTTAAGTACTTAATGATGAATCGTGAGGGTTTTAATTTAAAACACCAAACTAATGTTAAGAAAAACATAAAATCACACAAGCACATATTAAGCTTAGTAGACCAGCAGCGAAAATCGCGGTATATATCGTACCGATTATTTTGGAGCTACTTTTGAGTAGGGCTAGTAACAAACGACACTCATGTAAGACGAGTGCCTCTCAAAGATGATAAGGTGCGTTAAAAACAATAAAATTATAATCATTGTTGTAAGAGGGTAATTTTTATGTAACCCTTTATTAACAACTACGATTAACACACAGTTTTCAAAAAAGATGTCGATGGAGATCTACATCCAAGTAGGAGTCTACATCGACAAGGTGAACATAAAATCAATCATCATCTACTTCATAAAATTTCTGTAAATAACCTTGTAAGCGGAGGAGACAGTAGCGAAACCGCCACCCTTCTTACCGCGACCGCCTATGGATATACATTGACAAGCACAACATTAGTAAAAGGACGATCACAGACGCCACATAGCATGGCCGAGGCATCTCCAACTATTCCCCTGCAATACATGGACGGTGACACGAACTGACTGTAAATCATACACTGACGAGGACGAATGATTAATGAGAGAGCGTGGAAGACTGGCTCCTAATAGGAGATTTTGGATTGGTAACGGCATTGGTGATATATTAGGTGTAATGAATAAAAAAACATTCTCCGTAGAAGCCAGTCTTAAGCGTGTAGACAGAAGACAGTGAAGCCACGTGGAAGGCACAGAAGCAAATTATGGATTGGTTTTCCATTTTACCCTGTAAAGTGATGATACGGTCTGGAAGGCAGAACCCTTGGCACGCTTGCCACCAGCGCCTATTTTGTTTGGAAAATGCATCATAATAGAAGGTTATTAAAGTTTTCGACAAATGAGAGCAGCTGATGCAGGTGCTGCATCAGCTGCATACAGCAGTGTAATTGATAGTGGTGAAAATGGTGCTCGGGCATGGAAGTAATTTTGCCCATGATGTAAGATCCAGGATGGAAAGTCAGTGACAGGTACATATAATGAGTATATTTGAAGTATTGTTGATGTTGTATGAGGTGTATGTTCACAGAGGTTTACTATCAGTTCACGGTCCCTGTAGTTTTTCTCCAATTTGAATAATCCTGATCAAAGTTCATTGAAATACAACAATATTTGTCTATTAAAAATACATAGTATATTTCAGATATAAATTAAAAATTAAATTGAATAAAATGTATATCATATAAGAGTAATTGAAGTGAAACGTACCCTTGCCACCAGCACCGCCAGCATCACCAGACTGACCAGGATGGTCAGCGAAGATCTCAATGAGCAGTTTGTTCTGACCCTTCTTGAACTGGTCAACGACTGTGTCGTTGAGGGGGTCCTTGTTCTTCTCAAGCCAACCAGTGATGTTGTAGCCAACCTGTTTCACAAGGAAATTGAGATGTTGGATTATCGATGACAAGTAAAGCCTTTTTTTTGAACTACATGGATACTTCTTGGCAGTGAGAATCTGGACAATCGTCAAGTCTTGGTGGCGAACGAAACTGGAAAATTGTATAATGTTTTCAAAATAAAAGCATACTTACGTTTCCAGCGTAATGGCCAATGGCGAAGTGGGCAGCTTGGCAACCGGGCTTGGGGGGCTTGGGCTTCAGGTAGGGAGCAGACTTGCCCAAATGGTTGTTGTTCAACTTCTCAACGAAGGTGGCGTCAGTGGCTTTCGGGAACATAGACTCTTCCTCAAGGATGGAGAGGATACCCATGGGCTAAAATCAGACCGGATCGATTAGAACGCGGTAAACACTTACCTGATTGTAATATGTGTGTTTTGTGTATGAGAATTTGTATATATATTTTAAATATAAGTTTCTTTAAAACTTAACTTAAAGCAAGAAATTACAAATCTGTTTTTAAAAAAAAATAAGTTCGTCCCACTACTGGGCAAAGGCAAATCTCTCTCTCGTTCATTAGCTTTATTACGTTACTTTATTTTTGGTACTGATGTGAACGTAGCAAACGTATAAAACAAATAAATTTAATAAAATAAAACATAGCCTTTAAAATATTAAAGGAAACAGTAGTATGTAATATGGAGTGTATGGTGTATGTTGTCTTAAAGCTAAAATTGTAAGTAAGAAATAGTAGAAGAAAGCAGATGGCATGCGAATAGTAAAGTTATGTGTGAAGTGTGTAACTAATAAAATTAATGCATTTCATATATTTCGTTAATTTGAATTTTATTTTTCATAGTCATAGTCAAAGTTATACTATCAAAACGATTCAATTGCTATTGTTAATGTTAACTGAGTTATAAGAAAAAGTGATTAAATAATTACTAATTTACTTTTAAGTATTATATTTATCTACATGGTTATATTGTACTATCTGTGTGCATTCGTAAAGTGCGTGGATTTAAACATCTACTAGAGACGGTAGGTAGTTTGTAAATTCTACATATTTAACTATATTAATGCAATAGGATCGCTTGCATTTCATTTCGATACATTGCGTGTATAAAAGCGCTTCTGTATATTTTGTACAGGGATATTAATACCGCGGAGCTAGGGTGAACAGCCAGCAGAACTTTGCATTTGCAGGCGTTTACTTTCATTGAACCAGCAGGAAGCTTCTTCTAATCGCGCCCTGATAACTTCAAGCTGTATATTTCATTCTTCTAATACCTTTTCTAGCAAATCTATTGTTGGTTGGAGATCCATACCAAAATCTATGAAGGTCCATTGGATCCCTTCCCTCTCATATTCTTCTTGTTCTAGCACGAACATGAAGTGATTAAAATATTGTTGTAATTTTTCGTTGGTAAAGTTAACGCATAGCTGATTAAACCCATTCATCTGGATAGTAAAGAGAAACAAACGAATCACAGTGTGAATTAATAGAAACTAATTGAATGTTTATGTGTTCATAGAGTGATGACAGTGTAAGAGTGACAGATAACATTTAAAAAACAACAGAAAGATAGAAGTCACACAAAACAAAACGAGCAGGTAGCATTGATAAAGCCATCGAATAATATTGACAAGAGAAGTTTATGAGTTTTTAAGATACAAATTTATCGGTTTTAAATAGTAGTTTAGTGTCATTATTCGATAGCTCAGTGGCGAGTTGCAAGCGTTCTCTGTTGCGTTGCCGCCATCTACCTTTTCAATAAGGTCAATGCAATTTTGGAGATCCATGCCAAAATCAATAAAAGTCCATTCGATGCCTTCGCGCTGGTACTCCTCTTGCTCCAGTACGAACATGTGATGATTAAAGAACTGCTGCAGTTTCTCGTTTGTGAAGTTAATGCAGAGTTGCTCAAAACCGTTGAACTGCAGGGAGATAAGTAATGTGGAATGTTATGTCAAGGGTGGGTATTGTAATGGCTACGGATTTCGGTCCGCAGTTCAGTTGCCTAACGGTAACCTGAATGTGCGAGCCAATGCCAGTCTTTGTTCGCATGGCGGAAAGTTTGAAGTTGAGTTATCCCGTCACAAGTTGTCCCAGCAGCGACGGGTGCACACCGAAGACCCGGCCGACTATTACCTTCTCGATCAGATCGATACAAGCGAGCAAGTCCATTCCGAAATCGATGAAGGTCCAGTTGATGCCCTCTTTCTTGTACTCTTCTTGTTCAAGCACGAACATGTGGTGGTTAAAGAACTGCTGCAGCTTCTCATTGGTGAAGTTAATGCAGAGTTGCTCGAAACCGTTGAACTTTTATAATAATAGGAACACAGGAAATCCAAAATAAATCACAGGTAAAAACGGTTAGATACTCTCTAAACTATTGTAACCATCAATTAGTCAGCAGGGGTTATAAACAATGAACTATATCTATAACTATGGTGGGCTCTAGATGTTTTTTCAACCGAGGATGCTGTGGTACCACTCGGTGTACCTTTTCAATAAGATCTATGCAGGCCAATAAGTCCATCCCGAAGTCAATAAATTCCCAGTGAATGCCTTCCCTGGTGTACTCTTCTTGCTCCAACACAAACATATGGTGGTTGAAGAATTGTTGAAGTTTCTCGTTTGTGAAGTTAATACAAAGTTGTTCAAAGCCATTGTACTGATAAAATAAATTGCATTATTATCAAAGAAATCATCTTTTAAACATCTTGTACTAAAATTGCATTGCTATAAATATCTAGTTGCATGACAGATTGTATATATATTAATAGAAATATTTTCAAAATGACATCATGACAATAAATCAATCTATATAAGATTGATTTTTGTATAAGTAAATACTTGATAAATTATTCAAGAAATAATTGCAAATTGATTTTGCATAATTTAATTTATTTCCTCAAAGTTAATTATACTGATTACTAAGTGGGAATTTTCAACATCTAAATAAACTTATAAAGTTGGCCCTACAAGCTTTAATACTCACGTCGAAAATTTCGAAACCAGCGATATCCAGCACACCGATGAAGTGCTGCCTCTTCTGCTTGGTGTCTAGGGTCTCGTTACACTTCTTGACGAGCCACTTGAAGAGACGATCGAACATGCCCTTGCAGAGAGCACCGACGGAGTTGGTGACCTGGTCCTTGTTACGACCCTGGGTGACGAACTCGTTTCCGACCTTGATGCGGGGCTTCAACAAGTTCTTATACATGTCCATGCAGTCGACACCGAGGAGTTTGGCGACCTTCTCACCATCCTGTAAGTGTATTTTTACAAAAATTAGTACATGTCTGCATGGAATGTGCGTAAGGACTTTTGAACTTTTTTTTTTGGGATTTTTTAATTGTGTTTTTTTTGGTTGGTGTTGAATACGAAATTAAATGATTAATTCTAACTGTT
This sequence comes from Eudonia truncicolella, assembly GCA_949315975.1. NCBI lineage: Eukaryota > Metazoa > Arthropoda > Insecta > Lepidoptera > Crambidae > Eudonia > Eudonia truncicolella. The sequence continues at coordinate 16,657,253 of OX438835.1, read as the reverse complement.
AATTTGTTATGGGTCTTAAATCTAATTTAATAGTTAATGTTCTGAAGTAAGCAGAAGATACTTGCCTCAGTGCCGTCAGCTTCAGCCTGTTCCTCGCGACCCCTCTGCTTGAACTTCATGCTACCCATGTGCATAACGGCGGCGGTGATTTTGTAGACGTTATCCTTCTCTTCTTGCGTGAAACCCAAGACGTCCATGGCTTGCTATAATGTTAGAATTCATTCAGAAGGGAAAATTCACGTTTATATAATTCAATTCACGATGTGACCTTAACGCCTGTAATTATAATACGAGTGAAACCAAACACAAAAACGAATTCAAGGATTACTTAACTCTGTATATAATTATAAAATCTGCAAGATACTTTTGGCTATTAATTGGATCAAACATTAAAACAACATTTAATAAACATTGCTGTCAACTTACCTTAGTCAATTAAGTTAGATACTATGGTTAGTATGACTTTTGAGAAAGCGTTAGCAAGTTAGAGGCTAATCTTAATTTCCAAAAGGTGCACAGGATAAGGTCAATTCTATTCGGTATATAACTAAACAAAATTCTGTGGAAATTAACGCTTCTCTTTTCATCTACAAAAAATTTGGCACAAGTTTTGTTTGTGATTTCCTATAAAAATTTGTAATATTTATAAGATTTTTTCCTCCCATTACTGTCAATTTTAATGGTCATTGTTTCTACATTGTGTTGCACTATTTATTTTGGTCATACATTTGCCTCTCGTGGCAATTTTGGTGGTTCACTTAACACGATGAACTAATCAAGTCCTGGGTCACTTACGTCGGTCAACAAACATTCCTCGCCGTCATCGACGTTGGGGATGGTAATCTTACCCTGGGCGACGTTATAGTAATCGTGAATGTCGTTGGACAACAAACACTGGTCTGTAGATTAAATTAAACCACTCAATTTAATAAAATTAATAATTTCTACATATCCTTGGTTGAGCTGAAATGTTTCGCTGAAAAAACCCTATCAGTACGAATTCGTGTAGTGTCAACACATTTTAGTTGATGTGGGAGTGCTTGTGCTGGATTTGGGGGTATATTTCCGTGATAAACACCTGTGCATAAAGCTTTTGAACTCTGGCAGGGAGCGGACATGTGTATGTCAGGAATTTTGAACAGAACGGGCCAATTGACGGATAACTGAATCAACCGCACGCTCCATGCGCAGTTCGCGACTTACGACCGTCAGATCAAACTCTTCGGTGTCGTTGACTCCAGGTATACGCGTCTTGCCCTGACTTATGAGGGGATAGTCCGACATCCGGTTGCTTAGCATCAACATTTCTGCAAACACCAAGAACGATCTGACATACACATGCGTGACTGAAGGTAAATTCAGCCGCAAGCGAGGCAGCAAGCATTCGAAGCAGCTGAAGAGTGATAGATGAAGACAGGAAGATGAGAAAGAGCCAGTTGTCGTATTCTGGACTCACATCTGTAAGAAGCATTTCCTCGCCGTCATCGAGTCCGGGAATGGAGGTCTTGCCTTGGGACACGATGTGGTAGTCCATGACGTTGTTCGATAAAAAGCATTGTTCTATAAAACAACACCAATTACAGTCACTTTTTATAATTGGTGCATTTTTTTTTCTAAAAATAGGATAACATGCTACCAATAGGGCTAGAAGGAGAAAAAAAACTAATTGATGTAATCTCATGCCAGTTCCGTGGCGAGATTTCCTACAGCCTCCCGGTTACTTGCGGGTTGGCTTTGGGTTCAACAACACTTGCAAAACTCCGACAGAAGCCTTCGGCTCATGGAAGGCTGGACTTACGTCGGTTAAGGTACATTCCTCTCCATCATCTACGTTGGGGATAGTGGTTTTTCCTTGCGACACAATGTAATAGTCATAGACGTCGTTTGACAGCAAACACATCTCTAAATATAGAAATACATGTTAGTTACAGTGGTCTATACATTTGTGTGTGCAGTGTAAATAAATCTTTGTATAGCTTGTTGTTGTAAGTTTACAAATATAAATGATGTCAGGTAATGTTTAAGTATTCAGTCGTCTTAACTTTAATTAAATATAAATTAAAAGGTAGTCTGCTTTTGCATACAAAACGTCAAAATAGTAAAATACAAAATCTTCTACCGATATAAACATGATCTGACATTAAACAATAAATGAAATAAAGTTTAAAAATAAATTTAAATTAAATTAATTCTTTAAAGTATCTAAAATTTATAATAGTTTTATTTAATAAATGTTAGGGCATCTAATAGCCCTCGATTTTTTAAAAAGGAACTTAACTTTATGTCAAATTAATTAAATTTTAAAGTGGTAACGTGCGATTCAGGGTTCCGTACAATATATAGAAAATCTTTTTTCGAAACTTCTTAAATAGGCCTTATGAAAATTCTATCTAACTATTTTTCCTGTATAAATTCAACTAACTTTAAAAACTTAGAAAAGCCGGTATAATTAATATGTTTTTATAAGAATAACTTATGTTTTTCTAGTCAAAATCTAAAATGACCAGAGTGTGAGTGACCGACAGGTAGAATCAGGTGATCTTAAAATAATTCAGTTTTTCCTTCTAAGATACGGATCCCTGTTGTGCTATTTAATCAATTTTTATTATCGATTTTGTTCGCCATGTATGTATACGCACCCTTAAGTCCAGGAACGGAACCAGACATCATCTGGTAGAAGATGTGGTAAGAACGCTCAAGAGCCTGTTGGGAGATGACACGAGCCTTCTCGAGCAGGTCTGAAGGAAAAAAAATCAATATTGTAGCAATTCATACTGATTGAAAGTCAAGTCAGTACATCAGACAGCAGAATAAAGACAACTTACAGGTCTCAATATCAGCACCAGCCAGTTTGCCGGAGGGACCGAAGTGGATACGGATGAATTTACCCTGGGGAACAAAGAAAACGTGGTTTGTAATGAGTAGTAATGACAATCAGAAATTGAAGAGTTTAATCAAGACTAAATTACTCGTGTCTAATGTTGAACACTAAGTATTTAGTCTTAAAGTTGAAACTTGTAAATACTTACGAAACGGGAGGAGTTGTCGTTACGCACGGTCTTGGCGTTACCAAAGGCTTCAAGCACAGGGTTAGTTTGGACGACCTGATCTTCCAGGGATCCCTTCTTCTCAGCGTTGGGGTCCTTCTTCTGGGAGGCGCCCACGGTGGCGAAGTACGCAATTACCTTCTTCGTGTTCTCAGTCTTTCCGGCACCAGACTCACCGCTGTAGGGGGAAAAAGGTTTTTGTTTCACATTAGTAAGTAATTACGACATGAATATGACGGTGCGCGTGTTAATTTTTTTTCTCTCGACGTAAACAAATTTTAACGGGACAGAGAAGACTTAAACCAATATGTACAATGTGTTTGGGCACGCTTGCATACATTTTAAGTAAACTTAGTCTTCTCGATAAAACATGAGTGAATATCAACCCAGTTATTTTTATTATATCAAAATAGATCTTAGGATAGTTGCTAATATTTTATAAGATAATTAAAAACACCTTTTTAAATTTTTTACTACCAACTTAAAAATGTCTTTAGTTTCGAAACGCTTGACATTTTCATATACTTGAAATGGTAATTGTATTGGCAAAACAACTGTTTCTAACCCAATATTCTGGTTAAACAAATAATTAATTGTTTTTAATTGATATACTTACGTAATCAACATAGATTGATTTTCGTGGTTAGTCAACATGTTGACGTAGGCGCCGTCGGAAATGGCGAAAATGTGGGGTGGCACTTCCGAACGACGCTTGCCTCGGTACAGCTTGGCACATCGGAACGTGTACACGGGGAATCTCTTGTAGGGGTTGATAGCGACGCAGAAGAGACCCGAGTATGTCTGTATGATAATACCCCGTGTATTAGAGGAGGTTATGACAAAAACTTGGTGTAGTGGTATATGAGATTTGGTGCCACCAAAGAGATTTGGTAGCAATTATAAGATTGTTAATCATAAGGATTTTTCTAATTTTGATACAGGATTTAATACAGTCAAGATGGGAGGATAAATAAATCTGAATATTACTTGGAGCTTATCAAAATTTTAGTGGAGATTACAAATCGCGTGCAATATTTGACTTTATTTGATTTTATCAACAGTTTACAAAAAAATAGGGTCCTAAAGTATAAAATGTATTTGAAATTTTACGCAGAAAAATCTTTGATATAAAACCACACATGTGCAGATATAGTATTGTAATGATACTTTAGTCATCTGCACAAAAAAAACAATATTAATATAATTCTCTCCACAAGGTTTTGACAAACAATAAAGTATAAACAAAATATATTTTTTCTTAGAAAGAGAAAATTATATTAATACAAACACAAATAAATTGTAGCTGAAAACCAAAAAGATGTCAACAATCTCATTCAGAATGGAAACATTTAGTTAAAGAGCAAGGGTACTGTAATGATACCTTTTTGCTCTCGCAATAGAAAAAAGGAATCCTTCGCTTTTAATAAAAAAGTGAAAGGAATTTTAAAACACAACACTTAAATCTACTCTAGACACAAATAAAACTATTATAAAGAAACTATTCTAGTTTGTAGAAATCTGGAGAAGAATCTTCCCGAAGATCGCCACCGACTTGTCCTGTGCCAGTAGGTTTCAAGATCGGTTTAGGAACGTTTTGGATTAGTCACAGGTAGAAATGGAGGTATGGTGGATTTGTTGACACATTTTATATTGATTGATTGACTAATAATATATAAATGAAATATTTTATGTTCTATAGTCAACGTACGTAACGTACACATTTCGTACATTCAACAAATCTAACGATCCGTTAGTCAAGAATAAAAATAATATATTTTGGCTTCATATTTGATAAATATCTTTTGTATGTCGAATAATAAAATGTAATTTTAGCATTAGCCAACGATCGAAGAATTCTCAACGGCGACAGAAATAGCACTTAAAAATCTACTGAAATAGATTCAGCCGGCACATCGATGGTACTATTTATAAAATTAAATGAAACATCAATCCAAGACGAATTGCGCCGTTCAAAGACAGTTAATGCACTTTAAAACTTGGTTGCTATCCAAATAGAAATGTGTCTACAGCGTTGAAAGATGGGAGAGGTGAGGTGCATGCACACTGCAAGGCTGCAACTCCTGGCCTGCCGCTGACTTACGTAGATAAGCTTATGGTAATATCTCTGCTTCAAGTTATACAAAACTGAAGCGTCGTTGAGGTATGTCAAGTTGGACATATCCTCGCATTTCTCGTACTTAGGTGGGTTGACTTGACCTACAAGATCCTTCTTGAAGTCTTTTGTCTGTGGGAGAGATAGGTACATTAGTTAAGTAGAAATGAAAAAGGCGCTTTTTGCGCCTACTTACATATATCAGTTTCGCATAATATCGTTGTCGGAGGTTGTGGAGTACTGCTGCATCGTTTAGATACGTCAAGTCAGCCATGTCTTCGACTTTTTCGAATTTCGGCGGGTTAACTTGTGATAGGAGTTCCTTCTTTAAAGTCTTTTCCTGCTCATTCAATATTGAAATTAAATATGGTGTTGAATTCAAAATTAACTTTTATTACTGTGTTAGTGCAGAAGAACCTAATCACATTAGGTTATTTGTAAACTATGTGTTTGTTTGTAAATTCTAATCAAAGTAAGTCCAGAGTCAAAGCAAATAATTCAAAATTTTGAAGTTTTCATTCTTATAAAAATGAGGACGTTATTTTAATAACATTTAATCAAAAGCTAGGTCTCTTAGATGTTTTATATCCTAAAGGTAACCAAAAGGTTACCAACTAGGTCATAAAAATACTGTTACTATTATCATAATGTCACTAATTTAAAGTCAAAGAATTGCAATGCATTTGTGCAAGCAAAATCCTGACTTGGCCCCGGGGCCGAACCCGGGTTCGGGATTCCCCAATGTATTTGTTTTTAGGTGAATCGACGGTGCTTTACCTCGCCTCCGGGAAGGTTGACGGTCACCAATTCACCCTTGGTGGCCTTAATCTCTCCCTGCAAGAAGCCCTCTTTCTCGTCCGGCACCCAACACGCTTTCTTGCCATCGTAAGGCTTGCTCTGGTCGATACGCTTCTGCTCAAGAGAAACGAACAGGTATGGGGTCGGATCGGGGTCGTCGCCCTCTTGGACGGCTGGCTTGGGCATTTTCGGAGGGCTAACGAGACTTTTGGGCTAGTTGAGACACGAGAACGCAGCCCTGGAGCCTTCCTGCGAAACACACACACTGTTAGTCGGTCGGCCGAGTGCTAAGGCTGGAAGAGCCGCTGCTCAGCGCGTGAGTCTATTTGTGGCTGTAATCCGAGTAGAGCCGCTTTGGGATCGGTGCCAACGCAGTTTGCGTAATACCGTGTTTTATGCGCGCGCGTTTTTTATTAGCTTCCCCCAACGGCCCTTCGCGGATGTTACGTCACAAGGAATGCGAGCTGGAGGCACGCCAACCGATTTATCCGTTGGATTATTGTTTATTGTCTTTTATGGTGATGGTCTATGGATCAATCGGTTTTACTGCACTATAGTTCACTATAGTTATTTCGGATTGCTATTAAAACTGTTCAATTATTAATTTTAAAATACAATTTCTTATACCAATTTATTTCTATAATTTTGTTTCAATTGAATATAATTCTTATAATATTTTCAATTGTCATAATTCAATTCTGTAAAATGTTGAAAAAATTCGACTTTGATTTAAGTAAAAACTAAAAATTAATTATTACTTCAATACCTTTTGCTAATATCAATCAATTAATCAATTATCAATCAACAATCACTAAGTAGATGCAAAAATCCGAAGCTGCCGTTTTTTAAAAGCGTAAACCATGAACCACCACCACGAAGCGTCCCACTTCGTCAAAGCCACTTGCACAAATCAAATCCAATCCGATAAATCAGCTGGCGCGTCCTTCGACGTCACTTTCAATCTTGAAGGTATATGCACTCGCGAGCCACTGACGCACTGCACTGAGCGCACGGTCCGCGTGCGAAGGTACTCACGTTTGAAGCCGTTCTGACCGGCGGCGCGGAGTGCCGATGCTTTTTATACGCGCAATACGACACCATCACGCGTGATCACCCCATTTTAGGCGGATGCCAGCCTGGGCCACAGCTACTCTTTCAGCCGAGCTTAGCTTTCACTTCGCCGGCAGTGCGCTACGCGTTTCCGAACGGCGACGTACAGTTAAAAGCGCCGCTGGGCGGGCGAAAGCTCGCACTCCATCGCCAGAGCTTCCAAAGGATGTTTACAAGCCATGGATAGAGTTAAACTTAACTCAATGGATACCAATGAATCGACTGTGAATTGGAACGATTACGACTTTGGACGTAGGTAATGAAACGGTATGCCAACTCTTGAATCACGGGGTATATAAATATATCGTTTCCAGTTTTATTAGCCTAAATAATTGGACTGATTGGAGCGTAAGCTTAAAATAATATTACTACATAATTTTTTATGTTATCCTATAAATTATACAGGTGTTTTCATAGATCTATGAAAATATGTAATGAATTAAATAAATAATGCGCACACATAAAATTTTAGGTTGTTTAGTGGCCTTAATATATATTAGTATCAGTAGCAATAGGAAAGTAACTTAAAATGCTCTACATCCTGTAATAACTATTGATTTTGTTTAAAAGGTTTCATTTAATTATTGTTAGGAGTACGAACGTAACGAGTAAATATTTACAGCAATACTTGGACTCACCTTCAAAAGCTACCGTTAATAATCCATCCAGTGACACTGTATCGCGCTAGTGTCACATAAACGTAGTTGGAATCGCATAGTTTTTCACAGCAGACACTTAAATATCATTCGCTGAATTCACAACATTAATTAATAAATTTAAGTGTGGCCAAGAGGCTTTGAAAATGTCAAAACATGTCAACGATATAGAAATATGATTTCTGTACTATCTTGCTGAAACTATTTGGCGCTACGAGGGTTTTAGCAATAAAATGTAGCATGTAATGTTTCTCCAAATTAAATTTGACTGCATGAACTATTCGGGAAGTACAAAAGTAACACAAATTTTATTTTTTTTCAATTTGTTTGAAAGATTTGTCTTTCTCTAATTTTAATATCATTAATTATTTAAATAAATATTACTTAGGTATATGTTCTATATTACATAAATAGAAAGAAATCTGACATTGCTTGATATTATTAAAAGTTCTCCAGTTTTCTAAACTTAGGAACGGGATTAAAGGTATTCTTCAACACAATTTTGTATTTCTAAATTAGAGCATTAAACCAACAATGCTAGAGTTGCAACAATGCAAGATTTCTAATAATCATCAGTTATTCTGTCAAAAATTTCAAACTATTTTATCTTTATTATCAAAGTGTGTTGTTATTTAAATCTGTCTTACAAGAAAACAAGATTTAAGAACCTTTTCCAAGTTATCCTTGTCATTCATAGTTACTTTGATTGTTAAAGGTGATGATGATGAATGGACCACTTACCTATTTCTCGAAATATTAAATATAAAAAATATGATAAAAAGAGGGCGATGGAGACGTGATACTTTGTAGACAATGTACAGTCCAAGGTTGAATCAAGATGTTAATTAATTAGAACCTAATTTACTTGTAAACCATACAAAAATATAGGAAAGAAGTGAGAACCCTCAGATTAAGACAGCGCTTATCGAGATGGACAAGTAAAATTTTAAAACTTTCTGCTAATAATAAAAAAAAACTTATCCTATAATTAGTAATTTATGGTGTGGACTTCTTGGCGGGAAAGTGAAGAGTCATGTCTGCGGTTTTGTTTTATTTTCTAAAATGCGTCTTATGTCGAATATTAATGTGAAATAATGGAGAATTATTAACCGTTAAGTGTTCGTGAGTGTGCATGAGTGTTGGCAAATGAAACAAAACAGTGCAACGACACTTTTCAAATTCTCTCAAGAAGTCCGCCCGAGGAATTAGTAAAGCCCCACATCTTTACTGAGATACTCGAGGGGTTGGAGGTATATCATTTCTCACTTCTTATTTCTATTATCATTCATCATCATCATACTGGAAGGAAATATTGTATATGTATTACTTGTAAGAAAAAATTCTTTGACACTGGCTAAATGTGCTACTAGCACGAAGATATCAACTAAAGGAAAAAGAAAAAAATTATGGCGTTACCCTCATTTTACGTTTATGATACAAGTTCGAAAGAAGTACGTGCTCTTTGGTAATGAAAGGGTAGCAAAAGCCTAACTACATACTGGTACTGTCCTAAAGCTGGACAAAGGCTTCCATAACTAATGTTAAATCATCGCTACAACTGATGTATACAGGGTGTAATCGTTAAGTGATACAAGGTGATTATTGCGTAACTATTACAGATATCAAAAAACTATAAACTTATAACGAAAGTACGTTACCTAGTAAAGTGACATCAATAACTTTTTAAAAATCGAAGAGAAGTATCCAAAATTTTGACATTAAACACTCCCTACATTTAGTATGAGATTAGTAGAAAGGTTTTAGTTTCCTTATTTTTGGTTATTTTATTTAAGCTTTTTTTGGCGGGAACGACAACCCGCGATAAAAGTTTTGAATTTAGAACAAATACCCAAAGAGTATCTTTTTCTTTGTTATTTTTGTAGTGTGTTACTTTTCAGCCAGTTTAAATTAATGCTATATTGAAACAAGGTTTATTACTAATTTGAAGTGGTAAGATAATTAATCTGCAAGTGTATCTACTTGAAAATCATTAATATCATATCATACGTAATCATAAAATATGATTAAGGTAAAATGAGTACTTGACCACTTAAAATGAGGAAACTAAAACCTTTCGACTAATCTCATACTTAATGTATGGGAGTGTTTAATGTAAAAAAATTTGGATACTACTAGTTTGATTTGTAAAAAGTTATTGATGTCATTTTATTCATTAGGTAACGTGTACTTTCGATATGTATCAGTTTAAAGTTTTTTGATATCTGTAATAATTACGGAATAATCGCCTGGTCACACTTGACGATTACACCCTGTATTTACTTAATCACTATACTTGCCAAATGCGGGTTGGTGATCTCAAGTTTGGCATACCTATGCAGTATATGAAACCAGCCACACAGATGGTGGGCTTCATGTGATGGGGGTATTACTCTGTTGTACCAAAACTTGGTATTCGAAGATCGATGACTTTCTTCGTTGTATTTTGTAAAGGTATAATGCTGATGGCAGCTTTTGACTTTGAATTGCAACTGCAATTCTCAGGAGACATTACTGGTCTCAAAAAAAAAATCAAAAATAGTTTTATTTCGTTACAAAAATATACATATCAAGCAAATGTTTTGGAACTACCTGGTAAGTATATTTATACTCCTATAGGAATATTAATAAAATTGATTCGGAGCGCGGCTACTATGCATTTCAAACGGCTTACATACAGATTCATAAAAACATACAAACCCGCCGTGTAGATGTACAGACGCCTGCACATCACCCTATCCAAAACTGTCAAATTTCTTCAATAAATAATCAACCATATGCCATCTACTTAATATAGTTCAAAGTCTGTGGTAGCCTGATGTGCAGGTACCTACGTAACAGATTAACAAAATTACCACTAAAAAAACTAAAGTATAACAACTGAGGAGCTCGACGGCGCAGTGGTTAACGCGCCCGGTCTGCGAGTGCTGAGGTTAAGCAACTTTCGCAAAGGCCGGTCATCGGATGGGTGACCAAAAATTTTGCATCGCGAGCTCCTCCGTGCTTCGAAGGGCACGTAAAGCCGTTGGCCCCGGCTGCATTACCAGTCGTTAACAACCACCGCACGGCACTGGGCCCGCGTGGTGGTTTATGGCCCGTTCTCCCTATCCATCCATAGGGAAGGCTCGTGCCCCAGCAGTGGGGACATAAAATGAGCTGGTGATGATGACAAAAAATTAAGAAATTATAACTAAAACAATAACATAACCATCTGTCTTGTTGTGTTCCGGCAGCTAGAGATAAGATACCCAGTGCCTCACTAGTTGAGGATCCCGGGTGAAGTGCGCTTCCATTCGTTGGCCTTATCATCACTTTACATCAGGTGAGATCAAGGCACTGTGCGTACCCGTAAAATATATTTAAAAAAAACTAAGAATTGAGTGTCGTTTATAATGTGGAAGCCATTACCCCTGGACCATGGTACGCGTAACACTTACGTGGCTATATATAGAACACTGGAGCAAAATAAATATGACTCAGCCCACGTACGTACTCTCTCAGATTCGCAAATGAAAGATTTGTTTTGTTATGACGCAAAAGGGAAGCGGTAAAGAAAACCGGTTACTGTTACAAGTAAACTGTCTTAAAAGTTTTACTGGGATTTTTTCTTAAATTAAAATTCAATTCTACGTTAATTCAAATTTAGTATGACACGATTTGCTTCAATATTCCTTTGGGATGTTCGTTCAAGGTGTGATGTATTAAAGTGTAGATACTTTCATATAACGACGCTTGCTAATGGCGTATTGAAGTAACAGTTGAAATATTGATAGAGAATCTAATGTCTTGGTACGGGTCAGGTCTTGGCCTTTCTTCTCACCTGATGTTAAGTGATGATGACGCTTCCGTTCTCATGCCTCTACGTCTTGTAATTTTACTGGATCTATTACCCAGCTGTTGTAAATTTAAAAGAAGAACTTTTTTAATTTTTGTAATTTTAATGTACTCCTCCGTGCTTCGGAAGGCACGTAAAACCGTTGGTCCCGGCTGCACTAGCAGTCGTTACCAACCACCAATCCGCACTGGGCCCGCGTGGTGGTTTATGGCTCGAAATGAGCTGATGATGACGATGATGAATGTTAACCGCTCTGAATATATTTGGCATAGTGATACCAAATTATAGATTATATTTAAAAGAAGAAAAACATTCGTGTTCATAATTTTTATTTAATTGAGATTACATAAACACAAATGTTGAAAAAATTTCCACGAACAGGATTTGAACCTGCACCCGTCTGACATACCGGGTCAGGTGCTCTTCCAATTGAGCTATCGTGGTTCTAACCAGCCCGCCGAAATTATTCAACACTTTTTACTTTTTTACTTTGAAAGCCAAAGGCGCCAATTCAATGTCAACAACTACCGCCATTAACATCTGATCATAATATTTTTACAAATACTAAAGATCAGTTAAGAAGTAGGCAAGCTATTTATAAAATGTTTTTGTTTTGTTTATATAATTTTAACGCAAATGTTGTTGCGAAACAAATTACAAAAACACAATTGTTGAAAAAATTTCCACGAGCAGGATTTGAACCTGCACCCTTCTGACATACCGGGTCAGGTGCTCTTCCAATTGAGCTATCGTGGTTCTAATTGAGATTGCTTTTTATTGACCATGTGAAGTAAATCGCAATGACCCTTGTATATTTTGTTGCTGGTTTTTTGTGGGTACATGTTTGGGAAGTCATAGCATATTTTCCTATATCTATTAAGGACCATTTTAGGATTCCGACTATTTTTAATTCCAATACGCTGCAAGCTTAATGGCCTTCTTCTCTCGTGAAGATGTTTCTGTTCTTATCCGCCTCTACGTCTTGTAATTTTATTGGATCTAACGGGTACTAGCCGTTGTAGATGCTGATGAGAATGGTTTCTAATGAATAGGTAGTCAATTTATTATCAGGAAAACAGTGAAGAAAATATTTCGTACTTAATAATAATAATAAAAAAACAAAAAGTAATTAAAATATAGTAATGCAAAACAATGCTGTTTGGCAGAGCCAAGGTTTTTTTTGGAGAGAGTTTGCTTTTAGCAGTGTCGCAGAACTTTGATTGACGAGAAACTTAAAGGGTTCCTCACACCGTGCGATCGAATCGTCGTTAGAAGGTTTCTCGAGAGTATGCCATCACGCAAGCACGTCCCTGTTCCCTACTAGATTCTCGGAGTTCGAATCCGATCGAAGCAGATAGGCATTAGAATGGTCGCGATCCAGCCGGATCCCCGGCAGTATGCGATCAGGCGATCTCCAAACCTATCTCCAACTAAAACAATCAATTAATTAAATACAACAACATTCAGCAATCGTGTCTAACCATTTTTCATTTGTTGAATAACAGTCAGTCTGTTCTACCGTTAAATGAAATTTATTGAAAAGCAATTTACTATCAGAAGCATTCGTTAAGCCTCAAAACAGTTTACATTGCCAGACAGGGCATCTTAATCTCTACAAAGTTGCATCTATTAAAATCGTAGCAAATTACCCAGAAACACTATGGCTTTGCCTACGGTCTGTAAATACCGCCCGTAATGCATAGTAAAAGATTATGTAATGGTCGATGAAATCTGTACTGGAACACTACTACGAGTAAATTTTTACGTCTCTCGCTAGCGACAGCGTAAATGTTATGTACACAAAAATGAACCGTGTGCTCTAGTGAACATCTAAAGACGCTATCTAATTTCCTATAAACCAAAATTTTCTGTATTCTACGGAAAACAAATATTGAGCTCTTGTGAGTACTATAAGGCGCTGTTTACTTCAGTAGTAAAAGTTATCGCTAGCGAGTACTCATGGTACGGTACTGGTAGGATACTTGCCGCAATATATATCATACACGATTTGACACTTTTAGGAATGGCTCGCCAGATGTGGGAACATAACTTAACAGAAGTATTGCTAATCATCTATCACACTAAATAAATTAAGTGTCCGTAATAATTTGTGATGCTTAATATCTCGTGCTTAGCATTATGATAAATAAATTGCGTTTATTTCAACCAACCTAGGATCATAGGTACATCAAATAATTCGGAATAAAATAATAAAAATAAAATAATAATAAAAATTTAAATCAATTAATTAATTAATTTTTAATAAATTTAAATAATAAATAATTAAATAATAAAAGAAATGAAAATTACAACATAAAAATTACAGAATAAAAACAAATTCAATTCAACAATAAAATAAAATTACAAATTACTAAAATACATTACAAAGAAATGTCAACCATAAAGATAATTAAAATAAATATATATAAAAAAATATCCGGTTCGAAGGACCATTTATTACTTGCTTACTTACTTACTCCGATAAGTCCGATGGCTCAGCGACCCAAAGTGAGTCTTGGCCTCCGACACAAGGTGACGCCACTGCCGCCACTGCTTCCCTGTTTTGCGTGATCTCTTGCCAGCAGCTGGTTTCCAGGAGCTCATGTTTCTCACCATTTATTAACATTTAAAATTTTTTTACCACCATTTTTTTATGTAACTGTTTATTTTAATCCGTTGCTTAGATAGTTTAAGGACCTATATTATAGTCAACATTTAATCTTCAGTGGATTCAGAATCACCACGAGAATAGATGAAATGTATTATATAAAATTTTCCGGTTTACTTTTCGATTCTACTGGATTTTTTCTGTTCAGCCACAAGTCTGCAACACTGCATATTCTGTGTAAAATAAACGACACATCAAGCGGTAGCTGGCCGTCTGCCAGGCAGTCCGTACCTTCAGTAAGGATTGCAGGTGATATTAGTGAGCAATTGATACGTACCCAGGGTCGATGGAAAACTACTCATTGCATGCCTACGTCTTCTGGGATCTATCTATTCGTAATTAGAATATTAATACTGATGAACACTGATAATGGTTATATCTGGTCGTCAGTCAGTATTGATCTGGTAGAGCAAAATTTTGTGCAAAATGTGTCGAGTTAAATTTCATATCTCTTAAGAAGTAATATTATAAAATAAAATTAAAGTCTTGCTATACTCGCTATACGTATTTACTTAGCCATACGATATGTAACTCAGAGGCATTGGTTATAGACATGTGACAAAGATAACAAAAAAAATAATTTGAAAACAAACGAATTACAATTGACACCGAAAAATATTTATTTTATATTGGGTGGTGCAGTTTTTTATCCCTGCCACCACATGGGGTTAATGCCCTGTTCTATAGTTAAGGTAATGTTTCATAAACACCAAATTGTTAAGGACCCCAATATGCGGTGACTCAAATTCTGTGTTACCTTTGTAAATTACAACTTTTTGTCTGAGCTAAACAAAATGTCTGTCTTGTGAATTTCTTTTTAATTTATATATTTACAATGTACTTCTTATTTATAGGATAGAATAGAATAGAACAACATTAATTCAGTATCACAAAATAACATTTATCATACAAGTAAAACATTCATATTGTAAGATACATGGTATATGATACTGAGAAGGCATCATCTCCCCACCTTATTATTCTTCATCTTTTCATTCTTCATTATCTTCTTATA
Organism: Eudonia truncicolella; assembly: GCA_949315975.1. Lineage (NCBI taxonomy): Eukaryota > Metazoa > Arthropoda > Insecta > Lepidoptera > Crambidae > Eudonia > Eudonia truncicolella. The sequence goes on along the minus strand of OX438835.1, from coordinate 16,642,014 downwards.
TAAATTATTTGAAAGTTTACCCGCTCTGAATATATTTGGTATCACTTAGTATATTTTAAAGAAGAAAATTAAGAAGAAAAACATTTATTGGTTTTACTTTTTTATTTTCAAGAGCTAATTGCTGCACTGAAGCTAAATTAAATATTCATAAAATTTTATAAAATACAGTGAAAAAAAAATACAGTGAAAAAAAACTGGCTGGGTTTAATATTTTTCACTGTATTTTATAAAATTTTATGAATATTTACATTTATTGGTATTTAACACTTATATTTATTTGACATTGCTTTTTTATTGACCATTAAATAAATAAATAAATAAATAAAAAGTTTTTATTGCAAAAAAGTAATAAATTACAGAAGTCTTGATTAATGGCGACTGCTGCACAAAGCATGCTGCTTGATTCGCAGTAGTCAAAAAAAAACGTAACAAATAATAAAAAGTTTCAAAGGGCGACACTGGTCGAACTACAGATCACTTATACTATTCTTATACTATAATGGAATCGTTATTTTTTTTTTTTTTTTGAGCGTATCTACTTTTACATTATTATTATTATTTTTTTTTTTTAATTAATAAAATTTAAGTGAAAAACCAAAAATAGAAAAAAAAATAAAAAAGAGATTTTGTGTGTGTGTGTGTGTGTGTGCGTATGTGTGTGTTCGTATGCGTGTGTGTGCGTGTGTTAGTGTATGATTATGAAGTGAGTATGCGGTGTGTGTTTGAGTGATGTGGGGGATATTTAGGTACTCTTTAGAAGGTCTTCTGTCTTCTTGTAGTCCAGTTTAGCTAACCAGGGTTCGACAATATTCTTAGCCTTATACATGGATGCTCTCTTAATATCAATAACTCGACAAACGGTATTGTAAAGTTGCGGCAGAAGAAAATGTGGATGGTGTTTAGCAAAAGTTGTACGGGCTGCCGGGACTTGCACTTTGTATACACGTTTCCTGAGAAGTTGTTCGTAGGAAAAAGATGCTAGGGCCGTTTTGTGAGAGGCCATTACAGCTCGAAGTATGAACAGCTGTCGGACTCTCAGAACGCCGCATTCTTTGTAAAGGAGATCAGTGTTGAAACGGAAGGGTTTACGAAAGATTATTTTAAGGACTAAACGTTGGGCTCTTTCTAATTCGATTAGAAAAGATTTCATCATCCCACCCCAAGCCATGATGCAGTATATAAGAAGTGACTGGCAAAGAGCTTTGTAGACTGCAATTAGCGTGTCCTTTGTTGCCGACTCCCTGAGGGCCTTCATGACGTAAGCCGTTTTTCGAACACGGGCCGATAGTGCCGAGATATGTTGCCGATATGACATTCGTTCGTCCAACACTACACCGAGGTACTTGATTCCCTCAGTGCGGCTCACTTGTAGACAGTCGCAGGAGGATGGTTTTTGTGGTGCGAGGTCGCAATTGTGGAGTCTTAAAATCATTGTTGACGGGGGCCGCGAAGCTCTAGTTTTGTGAAACGCTACATACTTAGTCTTATCTACATTTAGTGTAAGAAGGTTTCTTTTTAGCCAGTTTGTAACTCCAACCATTCCCCTCTCTGCTGCTGCGTAAGTGTCCTTCCATGTAGGGCCTTGGAATAATATGACGGTGTCGTCTGCATAACAAACCGAGCTAGCTTCGTCCAATGGAAGGATTGACAAGTCAGCCAGGTAGACCAGAAAAAGTGTAGGGCCAAGAATGCTTCCCTGAGGAACACCGAAATCTACCGGAATCTCGTCGCTGACTTCTAAACCCACTCTCGTTCGCTGTCTGCGGTCGGTCAGGTAACTTTTGAACCATTCCAGGCACACTCCACGAAAACCAAAGCGGTCTAGTTTTTGCAAAAGAATCGGGATCGACACCGTATCGAATACAGATACTGCATCTTCCGTAGATTTACCACGTCTGAAGCCAAACTGTGTAGATGGAAGGAGCTCGTTTTGCTCGAGGTAGGTGACCATTCTTTTATTTACCACTTTCTCCAATAGCTTTGAGAAGATAGGAAGTAGAGATATTGGACGATAGTTGGAAGGAGTATCTTTCTTACCACCTTTGTGAATAGGGGTTATTAAGGCAGTTTTCCAACTTTCCGGGAATATGCCAGATGAGAGGCTGAGATTGAAAATGTGTGTCAAGGGCTTCAGTATAAATTCCTTAATCTGTTTGACAAGGTTTGGTGGGCATTTGTCGATTCCAGGAGAGCTATCCGGCTTCAGGTCTGTGATGAGTCTGTCCAGTTCCTCTTCATTGGTTGGTGTGATATAAAAGGACCCCGGCGATGGGGTCTGCACCTTGATTTTAGCAGCAAGTGACTCCTGCGTGGAAGAGAGTTCAGTAAGGGTTTTACCAGCAAGATTTTTGCCAACGTTTGCGAAGTATTCGTTGCAGTAGTTAAGCGATGATATAGGATCAGTCTTAATTGTACATAGTTCTGAATTAGTGCTAGGAGTCTTGTTTAAGTGGCATATATCTTTGATGGCTTTCCAAAGTTTTCTAGTGTTGTTTTTGTTGGTAGTTAATATATTGTTTTCGTATTCTGTTCGAATTTTACGGAGTAAATCGTTTAAAAAGTTTCTATATCTTTTGTATATTAATAGGGCTATTTCGCATTTTGGGTTTTTTCTAGCTTGGAGATGAAGTTTATCTCTGTGCTTTTGGCATCTGATTAATCCAGGTGTTATCCAAGGTTTTAGATTAAATTTTGATCGGCTAATTACAACTTCTTTAGTATTTTTGTTGATGGCTTTCTCGACAATTTTATTGAGAGTGGATGTGGCTCTATTTACTTCTTGACAATTTTCTACTGAAGCCCAGTCTGCCGCTTTGACGTCATCTATTATAGCCTGGTAGTCTAATTTAAGTTTAGAACGTTTTACAACAGGCTTGGCCTTTACTATGCTTGAAGCTATTACGCAAAAATCGTGATCTGAGGTGCCTGACAAACAAACCATACCTAGTGTATTTTTTATACTTTTTACAAAGCAGTGGTCTAGGCAGGCTTTATCTCTTGTGGGTTTTGTTATTGCAGGTAGCAGTTGATGTTGCGCAAGCAGGGACATGTAGTCCGCAGTATGTGCACTTAAGGGTTCGGAAATAATATCAAGATTTATGTCGCCTGTGAGAAAGATGTACTTTTTTCTGTGGGCACTATGCAAAATGCAGTCGAGAGAGGTTAGAAAGTTGAGCGGGTCAGTGAACGAGGGAGAACGGTAGATACCCAGCACCAGTACTTCCGAACCTATGCTAATCTCTAAACAATTACAGTCTTCGCAAGAAGACTCTGCTGTCGTTACGTTCAAGCTGTCCCTGGCATATGCAATCACACCTCCACTTTTGTTTATATACTTATGCGTTCGAAAGGCAATGTACCCGGGTAGTTGAGGTATTATTGTGTTTTCTTGTAACCAACACTCCGTTAGAATAATCAAATCTAAGTCTATATTAAGGCGTTTGAGAGATATCAGAAAGGCGTTGAAGTTATGTTGGACGCTTCTGATATTATATGTAAGAAGTTTAAAATTTTGACCTGGAGGTAGGAATTTATTACAAACGTCAACGCTATCGAGCGAAAGGCAGTCTACTGAAAGTGTTTCTTCGATATCAAATGTGAGGTTGTTCATGTAAAGTATATTATTAACGTAGTATAATAGTTGTAACTTACTTGTACGTTCGTTTTGAGACTGCGTTTGCCCGATGCTGTCTGGCTGTCTTCGATGACACTTCCCCTTGTGTGTAGTGATGGTGTGTGTATATACGTGAAAAAGTGAAAGTGTGAGTGGGTGATAGTGTAAGTAAAATTATGATTGAGTTGTGCTGTGAGTAAATAGAACAATTTTTCAGTTAAGTCCTTCAGGCTTGGCAACAAACAACAAATTATGTAAAACATTGATAAAGGATTAACACCTAAATTAAGGCTTTGCATGGACGTTGTCTTCATCTGGATGTTTTGCAGGTCCAACTCTTTGATCCAAGTCCAGTAAATTGAAGATACGAATAGCAGGTTTACCATCGGCTTTCCTGACGAAAATTCCGCCGTTCCGGACCCAACAGTATCGGAATTCGTAATCTTTTGATCGAACCCTGACGTCTCGAAACAACTGCCGATTCACCTTAGTCAGACGCTCATTGAAGAATACAGGTGTAATCTGGCCGTCGACTAGATGTTCCGATGTCAAGCGCCTCATTTTTGCCGATCTAATCAATTCATCTCGTTTCACCTTTCTTGTTAGTTTTACTACTATAGCGCGTGGGGCTTCGTTCTGCGGGGATTTTTTTGTTGTTTTAGGAGATTTGGGGCCAGCTCGGGTTACTTCGTCAATGTCGGATTCGGTGAGCTCGACTCCGATCTTTTTAGAAGCAGTTAACAGAATGTGACTTAGGTTTTCACCGTTTGCTTCCGCCACTCCCGAAATTTCCAAATCCTTTCTCAAGCCGATTTGTTGTTGTGACGCTAACTGTTGCTGAAGTTGTTCGACAGAGTATTTAAGGCTGCTGATTTCCATTTTAGCATTTCGTAGTTGCTGAGAATATTCTTTTACCGTTTCACTTAGCGTATCAGAAATAGTGGACACTTGGAGCTTAATCTCAGTGTTTTGTTGCTTTACATCTGTCACCTCTTGCCTTAGAAGTCTTAGTTCGGCTATGAGCTCTGACAGATCTGTGTTTTGCGGCTTGTCAACTTCAACCATGGCCTTTGCTGTACGAGATTTACCACCGCGTGTCGTGTTGACGTTCTCAGATGCTTTAGTATAGGTGTCGTTAAGGTGGGTACTCAGAAGACTTCGAACTGGTGTGGAAGTATTGTCTCCTCTAGGTAGCGAAGACTTACAGGAGGGACACAGCCAGTCGTTTTTTTGTTTCGCGGCGTGTTCGTCGTAAACTTCCTTAGAGATGTTGATGCATAGTAAGTCAAAGCTTTTAGTACATCGGGAGCACTCCATGTAATAGAGATCTCGAATATAATTACCGCATCCCGCGCAATTTGTACTCATTTTGCTTGCTTCTGTTGCTGCTGTATTAAATGTCCAAATAGCGCGCGTGTGAGCGGTCTTTCAATTAAATGTCCGAAAAGCACGCGTGTGAGCGGTCCTTCAGTGTGCGGAACGCTTGGTGGGGCAAAGACAAGGTCACCGCTCGCTGCAGCGGGCGCGATGCGTAGCGTAAAACAAAAACGGACGACCGTTGATCAAAATCCTTTAAAATGTTTCTACCTGCAACTTTGCTGTCACCGAGAGTTTTACGAAACTGTTTTCACTGTCGTGTAGCTTGGGTTTTTCTCTTTCCAACTGTGTATGGTACAACTTTCAGTGCGGCGTTTGAGTATGATAGCTGATTTTATAATCGCGGAGGGAACTGTAACGTGACTGCTTTCAACCGGTGCCGCGCGGCCACTCCCCATTCAGTATCCATATCAAGTAAATTTCAAAGTCAAAGTCAAAGTGTTTATTGCGATTCATGAATGTTGGACAAGGTAGTGTCATCAATAATACAGTACATCGTGTTACCCATTTGGGCATTTCATTCGCCCTTGAAGATTTTGTTGCTGGTCTATTTCTCAAAGCGCTATAAAGTTTCAGATATCTGTATGTATATTTGTTTACTTAGGTTTAAGGACCATTTTAGGACTATTACTAATTCCAGTTACGCTGAAAGGCCAAGGCCAACACCAGATCTCTAAATAAAAAAATCTGGTGCCATGAGTGCCCGGTAGGACGATCTGTTCAAAGTCAAAGTCAAAATATTCAAATATTCAAAAAAGCATATTGTCTAAGCACTTTTAAATCGGTAAAAAACAAACACCAACTACTTTTAGCTGCATAGAAGTAAATATCTGTTTATTTGCTTTTTCAGAAAAATTTTATATGTATTTGAACTGTTGTTATATCACCGCCGTTTGTCCGTCGGAACATTACGGCTCCCCTCTGGCTGCGGACACAAAATAAGGAGGCTGCAGAAGGTTATCTTAATACAAACGCGCTTAAGCAACGCACACATATACAACCTCTTAGAGACACGGTGTCTCGCAACAGCTTCGCTCACACCCGTTTTTATAAACGGGCAAAAGCTTTTACTTAAGCAAAGTAACTAGTAGTAGCTTGAGTATCAACTTTTGTTCTTTAGTTAAGAAAACCGATGAAGTTAGTAAGTCAAAAGTTACAGTTCTTACCCAAGCAATAGTCACCAATATCTTTATTCAAGCAATCTTGATTTCTCTAAGAATTTATAGTGACGACAATGTGACAAGCTAATATTGAGGTTATATTTCGTGTGAAAGTTTGTGTTCATTCTAAAATAATAAAAAACTTATGAATTAGATAATAATAGTATTGTTATTTAATTTAATAAGAAAACTTTTTTCATAATTTAGAAAATATTTCTAGTGATCCATTACAATAACTCAAAGCAAGTATTTCTGCTCCCGAATAATGACTATCCAAAAATAAAATAGTAATGTAGTAACAATTTACACTTATTTCATTGCTCAGGTAATGAACGTCACTTGTTTATAAAATGAAATTTTACTTTTGACTTTTCTAAGAACAAGTAATGACTGAATGAAGTAATTGCTAAGTAGCGAGTAATAGCTTGTTTATAAGTACGGGAGTCAGACTGTTCCGAGATCCGAGTCCGTGAGGTTGCCTATGTGTGCGTTGCTCGAGCGCGGCATGTAAAGGTTACCTTCTGGGCTCTCTTCATTTTGTGCTGCGGGCATAATGCAAAAATCCCGATTTACGCTCGCCCGCTGCCAAGAATGCCCGATTGTCGGGTTTACCTCGCCCAGTTTATTTCTGTTACACAGAATAAAATTGTTTGTTTCTAGTTGACTCGACTGGTGATTTTATCGTTTCACCAAACGTCTTTTTGTATAATTATATTTCGTTAATGCGCGGTATATATTTCGCGTTACACGATAGGAATAGTTGCGCTATTGTTACTTGGCTTCAACAGGGGTTAAACAGGGTGTTTTAAAGTACTCGACGCATTGGAAACCATTGGATTATTTGGCATTTATTTGGTGGAAACATGGGTATTAATAAAACAAGTAAATGCGGGTTGGTGATTAAAAACCCGCGCTATGTATCGTGAAATCCGAAACACACTATGCCCGACCTGGGTAGTGAATCCGGGACCTTCGGGTAACGGGCCGCGCGCTTTGCCACTCGACCACCGAGGCGTCCCAGACATTGTATGGGAGTAGCGAACTATGACGGCAATAAATTCCATAAAATAGAGTAATTATTAACGGGATTCTTACCATGTTTATTATTTAATAATAATAAACATAATAATTCCTCACTCTGCAACCCTGACCACCGGTAGCTTGGGCCCTGCCCCGCTGCTGGTGGTACTCTAGAATTAGGTGTTTATAATGTTTTATTGTTTTTATATTAAAATATTGTAAAAATCTAGTTTTTAGAAAGAAAATAAATAAAGAGTATAATAATAATAAACTTTAATTGCACACAAAAAAAAATACAGCCACATATTAAAAAAAAAAGAATAAAGAGTACAAAATAGGCGGCCTTATTGCTAGCAAGCAATCTCTTCCAGGCAACCTTGGGCGAAAAATAATAAAATATATAAAATAATAATGGGTGCATGTAAAAATAAACTAAATAATAATAATAATAATATAATATATAATAGGTTTTTATAATGTTTTATTGTTTTTATATTAAAATATTGTAAAAATCTAGTCTTAAGAAAGAAAATAAATAAAGAGTATAATAATATCAAACAAAGTAATTGCATACAAAAGGGAAATAAATATATAAAACAGAGTTTATGCAATATATTTATTTAGTTTATTTGTGAGTATCCGATATTCCGGCATAGTTGCATGCGCCGTGATCACGCATGCAACTAAACATGATAAGAATCCCGCTAATAATTACTCTATTCCGGCATAGTTGCATGCGCCGTGATCACGCATGCAACTGAACATGATAAGAATCCCGCTAATAATTACTCTATTCCGGCATAGTTGCATGCGCCGTGATCACGCATGCAACTGAACATGATAAGAATCCCGCTAATAATTACTCTATTGCATAGTTTAGATAGTTATATCCATAAAATAATCAAAATCAAAAAGCGTAAACAATACAGTTCTTTTTAGTGATATGGTTTTAATAAAATATAGGTAATAATATGATGACGAAAATATCAACAACGCGAGTTACAAAATGACCCACAATGCAAATAGCGCAACGCCATCTATCGGTTAGCTAAGATATAGAATAAAGTGGCGGTTAGCGTAAACAGGGCATGCCACTTGTTATTAGCACCTTCACGTACCAGCTGTAGAACTTCATATATATGGAAAACAATTTTTTCAAGAGCAGATGCGAATTTGAGTCATTCCGGAACTATAATTGTTGAAGTATATTTAATTTTCAGCATTAATGTTGTTCTGAAATTATAATAGTAGTTGACTTCTTGACGGGAAAGTGAACAGCAATGAATACAGTTTTGTTTCATCATCATCGTCATGATTTCAGGTACAAGAAATCCACTGCTGGACAAACGCCTCCCCCAAGGATCTCCACAACGACCGGTGTTGTGCTGCTCGCATGCAGGGGCTGCCGACGACCTTCACCAGATCGACGGTCCACCTTGTTGGTGGCCTGCCTACACTGCGTCTTCACTAATTTTGTTTAATGTAAAAAATAAATAGCTTCCCTTCAAATGTTCGTGAATGTGTATTGATAAGTGTTGGCAAATGAAACGAAACAGTGCAACGGCACGTGCATTCAATTCTCTGAAGAATTACGCACGGGGTCAGCATCAGTACAGCTTTACAGAAACTCGAGGAGTTTGGGGGAATATCATTTATCATCTCTCATCCATTGATAAACATTATACAAAAAGTTGAGGAGCTCGATGGAGCAGTGGTTAGCGCGCTCGGTTTGCGATTGCTGAAGTTAAGCAGCTTTCGCAAAGGCCGGTCGTCGGATGGGTGACCAAACTTTGATAATTTCGAGCTCCTCTGTGCTTCGGAAGGTGCGTAAAGCCGTTGGTCCAGGCTGCATTAGCAGTCGTTAACAACCACCAATCTGAACTGGCTCCGCGTGGTGGTTTATAGCCCGCTCTCCCTATCCATTCATAGGGGGGCTCGTGCCCCAGCAGTGGGGACATAAAATGAGCTGATGATGATGATGAATCAAAAAGTATTTTTTTCTACAATATATTTTCCTAACTTAGTCATAAAAGCAACTTTTTATTGCATCAATCAAAGTTCTTTTGGGTATGTGGATTTTAAGCAATGACCTTCTAAAATGTTTTTGTTTTGTTTATATAATTTTAACGCAAATTTTGTTGCGATATAAATTACAAAAACACAATGTTGAAAAAATTTCCACGAGCAGGATTTGAACCTGCACCCTTCTGACATACCGGGTCAGGTGCTCTTCCAATTGAGCTATCGTGGTTCTAACCAGCCCGCCGAAATTATTCAACACTATTTACTTTTTTACTTTGAAAGCCAAAGGCGCCAATTCAATGTCAACAACTACCGTCATTAACATCTGATCATAATATTTTTACAAATACTAAAGATCAGTTAAGAAGTAGGCAAGCTATTTATAAAATGTTTTTGTTTTGTTTTTATAATTTTAACGCAAATTTTGTTGCGATACAAATTACAAAAACACAATGTTGAAAAAATTTCCACGAGCAGGATTTGAACCTGCACCCTTCTGACATACCGGGTCAGGTGCTCTTCCAATTGAGCTATCGTGGTTCTAACCAGCCCGCCGAAATTATTCAACACTATTTACTTTGAAAGCCAAAGGCGCCAATTCAATGTCAACAACTACCGTCATTAACATCTGATCATAATATTTTTACAAATACTAAAGATCAGTTAAGAAGTAGGCAAGCTATTTATAAAATGTTTTTGTTTTGTTTATATAATTTTAACGTAAATTTTGTTGCGATACAAATTACAAAAACACAATGTTGAAAAAATTTCCACGAGCAGGATTTGAACCTGCACCCTTCTGACATACCGGGTCAGGTGCTCTTACAATTGAGCTATCGTGGTTCTAACCAGCCCGCCGAAATTATTCAACACTATTTACTTTTTTACTTTGAAAGCCAAAGGCGCCAATTCAATGTCAACAACTACCGTCATTAACATCTGAGCTTCAACAGGGGTTAAACAGGGTGTTTTAAATTACTCGACGCATTGGAAACCTCTTTTTTTGGATTATTTGGCATTTATTTGGTGGAAACATGGGTATTCATAAAGCAAGTAAATGCGGGTTGGTGATTAAAAACCCGCGCTATGTATCGTGAAATCCGAAACACACTATGCCCGACCTGGGTAGTGAATCCGGGACCTTCGGGTAACGGGCCGCGCGCTTTGCCACTCGGCCACCGAGGCGTCCCAGACATTGTATGGGAGTAGCGAACTATGACGGCAATAAATTCCATAAAATAGAGTAATTATTAACGGGATTCTTACCATGTTTATTATTTAATAATGATAAACATAGTAAGAAAGAAAATAAATAAAGAGTATAATAATAATAAACTTTAATTGCACACAAAAAAAATACAGACAAATATAAAAAAAAATAAAGAGTACAAAATAGGCGGCCTTATTGCTAACAAGCAATCTCTTCCAGGCAACCTTGGGCGAAAAATAATAAAATAAATAAAATAAAAATGGGTGCAAGTAAAAATAAACTAAATAATAATAATAATAATATAATATATAATAGGTTTTTATAATGTTTTATTGTTTTTATATTAAAATATTGTAAAAATCTAGTCTTAAGAAAGAAAATAAATAAAGAGTATAATAATATCAAACAAAGTAATTGCATACAAAAGGGAAATAAATATATAAAACAGAGTTTATGCAATATATTTATTTAGTTTATTTGTGAGTATCCGATATTCCGGCACAGTTGCATGCGCCGTGATCACGCATGCAACTAAACATGATAAGAATCCCGCTAATAATTACTCTATTCCGGCACAGTTGCATGCGCCGTGATCACGCATGCAACTAAACATGATAAGAATCCCGCTAATAATTACTCTATTCCGGCACAGTTGCATGCGCCGTGATCACGCATGCAACTAAACATGATAAGAATCCCGCTAATAATTACTCTATTCCGGCACAGTTGCATGCGCCGTGATCACGCATGCAACTAAAGATGATAAGAATCCCGCTAATAATTACTCTATTCCGGCACAGTTGCATGCGCCGTGATCACGCATGCAACTAAACATGATAAGAATCCCGCTAATAATTACTCTATTCCGGCACAGTTGCATGCGCCGTGATCACGCATGCAACTAAACATGATAAGAATCCCGCTAATAATTACTCTATTCCGGCACAGTTGCATGCGCCGTGATCACGCATGCAACTGAACATGATAAGAATCCCGCTAATAATTACTCTATTCCGGCACAGTTGCATGCGCCGTGATCACGCATGCAACTAAACATGATAAGAATCCCGCTAATAATTACTCTATTCCGGCACAGTTGCATGCGCCGTGATCACGCATGCAACTAAACATGATAAGAATCCCGCTAATAATTACTCTATTGCATAGTTTAGATAGTTATATCCATAAAATAATCAAAATCAAAAAGCGTAAACAATACAGTTCTTTTTAGTGATATGGTTTTAATAAAATATAGGTAATAATATGATGACGAAAATATCAACAACGCGAGTTACAAAATGACCCACAATGCAAATAGCGCAACGCCATCTATCGGTTAGCTAAGATATAGAATAAAGTGGCGGTTAGCGTAAACAGGGCATGCCACTTGTTATTAGCACCTTCACGTACCAGCTGTAGAACTTCATATATATAGAAAACAATTTTTTCAAGAGCAGATGCGAATTTGAGTCATTCCGGAACTATTATTGTTGAAGTATATTTAATTTTCAGCATTAATGTTGTTCTGAAATTATAATAGTAGTTGACTTCTTGACGGGAAAGTGAACAGCAATGAATACAGTTTTGTTTCATCATCGTCATAATTTCAGGTACAAGAAATCCACTGCTGGACAAACGCCTCCCCCAAGGATCTCCACAACGACCGGTGTTGTGCTGCTCGCATCCAGGGGCTGCCGACGACCTTCACCAGATCGACGGTCCACCTTGTTGGTGGCCTGCCTACACTGCGTCTTCACTAATTTTGTTTAATGTAAAAAATAAATAGCTTCCCTTCAAATGTTCGTGAATGTGTATTGATAAGTGTTGGCAAATGAAACGAAACAGTGCAACGGCACGTGCATTCAATTCTCTGAAGAATTACGCACGGGGTCAGCATCAGTACAGCTTTACAGAAACTCGAGGAGTTTGGGGGAATATCATTTATCATCTCTCATCCATTGATAAACATTATACAAAAAGTTGAGGAGCTCGATGGAGCAGTGGTTAGCGCGCTCGGTTTGCGATTGCTGAAGTTAAGCAGCTTTCGCAAAGGCCGGTCGTCGGATGGGTGACCAAACTTTGATAATTTCGAGCTCCTCTGTGCTTCGGAAGGTGCGTAAAGCCGTTGGTCCAGGCTGCATTAGCAGTCGTTAACAACCACCAATCTGAACTGGCTCCGCGTGGTGGTTTATAGCCCGCTCTCCCTATCCATTCATAGGGGGGCTCGTGCCCCAGCAGTGGGGACATAAAATGAGCTGATGATGATGATGAATCAAAAAGTATTTTTTTCTACAATATATTTTCCTAACTTAGTCATAAAAGCAACTTTTTATTGCATCAATCAAAGTTCTTTTGGGTATGTGGATTTTAAGCAATGACCTTCTAAAATGTTTTTGTTTTGTTTATATAATTTTAACGCAAATTTTGTTGCGATATAAATTACAAAAACACAATGTTGAAAAAATTTCCACGAGCAGGATTTGAACCTGCACCCTTCTGACATACCGGGTCAGGTGCTCTTCCAATTGAGCTATCGTGGTTCTAACCAGCCCGCCGAAATTATTCAACACTATTTACTTTTTTACTTTGAAAGCCAAAGGCGCCAATTCAATGTCAACAACTACCGTCATTAACATCTGATCATAATATTTTTACAAATACTAAAGATCAGTTAAGAAGTAGGCAAGCTATTTATAAAATGTTTTTGTTTTGTTTTTATAATTTTAACGCAAATTTTGTTGCGATACAAATTACAAAAACACAATGTTGAAAAAATTTCCACGAGCAGGATTTGAACCTGCACCCTTCTGACATACCGGGTCAGGTGCTCTTCCAATTGAGCTATCGTGGTTCTAACCAGCCCGCCGAAATTATTCAACACTATTTACTTTGAAAGCCAAAGGCGCCAATTCAATGTCAACAACTACCGTCATTAACATCTGATCATAATATTTTTACAAATACTAAAGATCAGTTAAGAAGTAGGCAAGCTATTTATAAAATGTTTTTGTTTTGTTTATATAATTTTAACGTAAATTTTGTTGCGATACAAATTACAAAAACACAATGTTGAAAAAATTTCCACGAGCAGGATTTGAACCTGCACCCTTCTGACATACCGGGTCAGGTGCTCTTACAATTGAGCTATCGTGGTTCTAACCAGCCCGCCGAAATTATTCAACACTATTTACTTTTTTACTTTGAAAGCCAAAGGCGCCAATTCAATGTCAACAACTACCGTCATTAACATCTGATCATAATATTTTTACAAATACCAAAGATCAGTTAAGAAGTAGGCTAGCTATTTATAAAATGTTTTTAATTTGTTTATATAATTTTAACGCAAATTTTGTTGCGAAACAAATTACGAAAACACAATGTTGAAAAAATTTCCACGAGCAGGATTTGAACCTGCACCCTTCTGACATACCGGGTCAGGTGCTCTTACAATTGAGCTATCGTGGTAAATATTATGATCAGATGTTAATGACGGTAGTTGTTGACATTGAATTGGCGCCTTTGGCTTTCAAAGTAAAAAAGTAAATAGTGTTGAATAATTTCGGCGGGCTGGTTAGAACCACGATAGCTCAATTGTAAGAGCACCTGACCCGGTATGTCAGAAGGGTGCAGGTTCAAATCCTGCTCGTGGAAATTTTTTCAACATTGTGTTTTCGTAAACAGAGTTAAATAAATTTACAAATTCAATATCGTTACCAAATATATTTTTTTATGTTATAGGGTAAGCACAGTGCCTTGATCTCACCTGATGTTAAGTGATGATAAGGCCAATGATGGAAGCGCACCCAAGCTTCACCCGGGCACTTCAATTATGCAATATTCAATTTTACAATTATTTGAAAATATTTTAAATTAGAAATACCTGTTGGGGTGGTTGGAGCATATCAAACCCACCTTGTGTGATTAAAAAATTTTAACATTTTTAATAATAGTTCAAGTAATTTTGCATTTTGTATAAAAAAGCATATTTCTAGTTTAGGTGAGTGTATGATTGTTGGAAAAACCAAATAAACAACAACAACAACTACAAAAAAACAACCACAGTTGTTTATAGTAAAATTGGCAACGTATCATACGAATAAGACAAATTGGATGCACCCATGGGCTATTTATGCCGTCATTTATCTAAATATGGCGTTGTCGATCACCACCCCGCTCGCCCGTGACATGCGAAATTCATCATCGAATCCATGGGATGGCTCGAATGCTTTGAGGTGGTGGTGCGAAGGTGTGGACACGATCTGGGCACGCTCTTGCCCGTAGTGCATTGCTCTGTTTGTAGTAAGTAGTGTACGATGTTCATATGGAGTGATCTGTGCGCCCGGCATGCGATTGCTAGGTTAAGCGACTTTTGAAAAGTCCGATCATCGGATGGGTGACCAAAAATGTATCTTCTCCGGAAGGCTTTCATTAGTTTAAATATGTTAGTATAGTATTATTTTACAATTTTATAGTCACGCAGATTTGCTTACTACAACCACAGCTGGGGTTGACTGGAAAAGATCACTTCTAGAGATAGGCTCACCTTTCTGTATGTCCTTTGTAACGTGTGTTTTAATGTAATTTATTTGTGTAATAAATAATTTATAAAGTAATGCCGTTGGTCCCGGCTGCATTGTGGTGCAGCCGGGCCCGCTTGGTGGTGTATGGCCCGTTCTCCCTATCCATCCAAAAAGAAAGCTCGAGCCTCAGCACAAGGGAGATAAAAAAAAAAACTGGTGACTGATCTGTTTCAAGGTTAAACCGGCCATTCAGAGTACTTCGTTGCCGGTTTTTCTGACGCAATCTCCTGGTAGCAGCAGCTGAATGTGTCTTCCGAAGCATGATGTCGAACAATGGCTATTAATATCAAATGGGTTGTTGGTACGTTGGTTCCAATACGACAAGGTAGTAGTAGTATGTAAAAAGAAGTACCTAGAAGTAAATAGCCTATAACTGCTTTTATTATATAGGGATGTAAGGGGGGCACAAACACTATCTTAGTGCCCTAAGTCAACCTCACCTGCTCGTGGTGCATCCCTCTGATCAACGGACGAGGAAATAACGACCGGCAGATGGCAGTGTATCCATCCTAAACCAGGCATAGCCAAGATAACAAAGGCGGCACCATTTCGAGGAGCTACGCCCTGCGGTCGCCAACCCGCATGCCCAGCATGGCGACTATGGGCAATACATCCCCCTTATGCAGAGCCAACATAGTAGCCGAAGATCGGGCTCCTGTCCCACAGCTGGGCAACGACCTGCATCATTGAAATCAAGTCGTCACTATAATTGGGTAATGGCTTAATCACAAAAATGAGGGTTGGTGGTTACAAACGCAAGCTATGCATCGTAAAATCCGAAACACACTTTGCCCGATTTGGGAATTGAACCCGGGACCTTCGGGTATCGGGCCGAGCGCAGTGCCATTTGGCCACCGAGGCGTTGATGTAGTAGTATAGGTTGAGGTAGTAGTATTAGTAGGCAAGTGAATCCACTCTACCTGACTATAACCAGAAGCAGAGTCTAGATTCGGAAACAGCTAGTGGAGCACGAGTCTTTACCTTGCCTGCCACTCTGCAAGTTTTGTTTCCGTATTTTTCTGGCTCAACATTAGCTGAATGTGAAACCATAGCTATCTTCTCCACAGCTATAAAATAAACGTCCTGAATGGGTATTATGTAAAAAAATGTTTAGACGATTGAAAAGCAGTTTTTGAAAGTTTATCATTATTATCATCTCAGCCAAAAGATGTCCACTGCTGGACGAAGGCCTCTCTCAAGGATCTCCACAACGACAGGTTTTGTGCTGCTTTATAAGATTATATGATTTAAAAAAAAATACTTTGAAATTGAATTTATAGCCCCAGGTCTCCCAAGCCGCGGTGTTATTAAGAGAAAATACAGTAAGAATTTGGTTTTTTTTTTTAACATTTGTGTTTTTGTAATTTGTTTCGCAACAAAATTTGCGTTAAAATTATATAAACAAAACAAAAAAAAAATTATAAATAGCTTGCCTACTAAGAAGTAGGTAAGAAGCAGTTAAGAAACTGATCTTTAGTATTTGTAAAAATATTATGATCATGATGTTGACGACGATAGTTGTTGACATTGAATTGGCTCCTTTGCCATACAAAGTAAAAAAAAAAGTGTTGAATAATTTCGGCGGGCTGGTTAGAACCACGAAGCTGGTTAGAAAAAAGCCAAAAGTGTAGTCACAGTTAAGTTGATATATGATGAAAAAACTATCGTATTACATAAACAAAATATATATTTAGTATCAAAGGGAACGTGTTTACAATTAGTCCGACCCATAAATTCATAACGACGACCTCCGTAGCCGAGTGGCTTGCACGCCGGACTATAGGCGGCGCTAACTGGGCGGTTGTGGTACCGTCGTTGTTTCTGAACTCGATGGGGTTGTGTCGTTTATTTAAGAACTTCCTATGGCTACCTTCCGGTTCCATTATCAGACCCAGGTTACTATATAGCACCAAAGTACTCGTCAAGAGAGTCCAAACTCGATGGGGTTGTGTCGTTTAACAACCGAGTTCCTATGGCCACCTTCCGGTTTCATCATCAGATCAACTGCATGTCATAATAATTTTGCATTGTCATCCGATTTTCACATGCATGCAACATTTCAGCTCAATCGGTAACCGGGAAGTGGATCAAATTTAACTTGCAAGATTTGATTACAGACAAACGGACAAACATCGAGACAGGTGAAACTAAATAAAAGCTTATGAAAATAGCACAAATACACTCACTCTTTATCAAAAACCTACGCAAACGTCTTTCCGCAATAAAATCTACCAAACAAGTGAAGGCAGTTCCCAAAGTTTGATCCTCAAACGCAGCAGCAGCCAACACATCTTTCTTACCTTATTACTCTAACGAAGTAGTCTACTGGTTCGACTACCTATTCGTCCATTTTGGCTCCGGATTCACTTAGTCTATGTAAATGTCGCATATAAGTTAAATATATTCTGGATCTAAGAAATCATAGTCACATAATCACCAATTAATTTAACTACAAATCGTCTATCTCACATTTTTGACTAATCGAGCGGTTTTTTAAATTATTACTTTTCCAATTTACCCGTTACATTCCCCATACAAAATGGCCGCGCGGCATCAAATAAATATGGACGAAGACATTTCTAATAATATATTTAAGACATTTGTCACTTTCGGACGGCTACAGCGCTAGGTCAGCCCTAAGCCACGGCGTCTCCAATGTTAAGTGGATAGCGGTAAATAGGTAGATTGTAGCTTCTCGACCGACCCGCATGTTTTTGTTTCCATACTTGACTTTACTCACTTAACATAGTTAGTGGAGCAGATTGTGCCTCAATAGCTTGTCGACTCGCATGTTTTGATCCGATCCGATCCGAACCCTTCGGAGAATTTAGTAGGGCACGGGGACGCGCACTAGTGCGCGATGCCGTTCCCTCTAGATAACCTCCGAAGGTGATTCGTTTCACACGGCTTGAGGGACCCTTTACGTTCCTCGCCGCCCCCAAAAAAGCCCGGTGAAGCTGAAAATGCCGTAGAGGCAATCAGCAATCTCACTCAAAAAAAAAAGGCATGTTTTGATTCCATACTTTACTCGCTTAACATAAGCTACAGCCCTAGGTCACCCAATATAACGAGGGTATAGTGATTTAAGGCTATGATTTTGTCAAGGCAGTTTTGTTTCCCTAGATACTTACTCAACATTATCTACACTCCCAGGGCGCCCAAGCCGCAGTGTCACCAATATTAAGAGGGTATCGTGAGCTGATGCTAAGATTTAGCAGTTTCTGTTCCATGACTTACACGCTCAATATTAGCTATATCTACAGCCCCAGGGCACCCAGGCCGCAAAGCTTCCAATATTAATCAGACCTCCGTAGCCGAGTTGCTTGCACACCGGACTTTGGGCGACGCCAACTCTGAAGTCCCGGGTTCGATTCCCGGTCGGGCCAATGTCGAAAACGAACTTTTCGATATTGTGTCGGGTCTATGTGGTTGTGGTACCGTCGTTGTTTCCAATTTCCATAAAACGAGTGCTTCAGCTATTTACCTTGGGATCAGAACAATGTATGTGATGTTGTCTCATACATTTTTTACAGACATACATACATTGGGGGGTGAATACTAATACCACAGGGTAGTTATGTTTCAACATTAGCTACAGGCCCAGGTCGCCAGCCGTGGTGTTCCATTACAGTCTTATCAAGTCGACAAGCGCCACGACAATATCGGCGCGAACAAGCGTTCTAATTCCGTCGCCGCCCTGCCGACTATTTCGCCGGCTATTTATACCGAAATATCGCCGAGCCGATGTGGGTCGGGATTCCTTTTGCTTTTGTGCCGCTCGCACGTGTTTGCGTAATGTCGTTTCTACCTTTTTTGTAGGAAACTTGTAGGTCAACCTGGACGGGTATTTGTGGAGCTTCGGGCTAAATACGTTTGGAAACTGTTAGCTCCCTCTCCCCCTTTTTCGACTACAAGTTTTTGAGTTCTATTGACTGTCCTTGTCGTTATTGTTCGACTTAGATTCGCCAAAGTTCAGTAATGCGTATTTTAATATGTTCATGTCAACAAAGATAACAGAAATAGTCAATAACCGAGAAAAGATTTTCTTTATTTGTTTCAAAATGTTGTTACTGAATTTAAATAATAGATTTTCAAATTATTGTCGTAGAATTATTATTTTTTTATTATTTTTATTAAACCTACCATTATGAACTACTGTTTTAATATCTACATATTTTTAAAGAAAGAAAGAAAACACATTTATTGACTTCAAAACAAATTAAAAAAGAAACAAACTTTTTTACAAAAACTGTATTTTTTTATATCACATGTATCGTGTAAAATATACCGGTCTATAGGTCTCAAACGATCCTCTTTTTATAGTATCCATCATACTACAATTATTATCTTTAAAATAATTAATCACTTGAGATTTTGGCGTAGCCTTAGTACTATTCCCATATATGAGCTCTTATAACAGTATCATTGCAGTGCGTGGTGGCAAAAGTCCATACACTATCACATTGTACATGTAAATACCAAAATATAATGATCATGATTACTTTCATGATCTTTTTCACAATATGCATATATTTTTTCTTTGATAAAATCCCGATTTATGACGAATCCAATTTATTATCCATACCCCATGGTTTAAGGATGGTTATCAAAATAGTCTTGGCATAAACTCAGACATCCTAATATCAGCGTTGACAGGAACGTTTCGAGTCATTACTGTTTAATATACGTGAATTTATTAAATTGACGTGACATTTTAATTTCCGTTCTTCGTTATTCAAAAGGCACGTAAAGCCAATGGTCCCAGCTGGAAAAGCAGTCTTTAACAACCACCGCACTTCACTGGGCCCGCGTGGTAGTTTATGGCCTGTTCTCCCTGTTGTGTTTCCATTAACAAATCGTATCCCAGCGGTGGGACATAAACGAGCCGGTCATTAAGACACTGTTATTATTTCTTTAAACCCACCTACATAATAAGCTACTAGAGGTGGGAATACAATTGGTATGGGGATGTGGATTAGGACATCATTAACTTTTTATCGTACTGCTTAAATATAATCTATATACATATAATGACTGATTCATCATTGCCGAGCCAAAACCGCTGAAGGTAATTAGATGAAATTTGGACTGTAGGTTATTTGAGTGACGTAACCAGTCACTAAGTAAGGATTTTTTTAAATTGCACCCTAAGGGGGTCAAATAGGGGGTGAAAGTTTGTATGAAAGTCCGTCAGTTTTGAAGTAAAATATATGAAAATTGGTATTTGGCTTCTTAAAAAGAAATAAAGAATGACACGTTACATGAATTTTGTTTATTTTCCTTTAAAGGAGTAAAACAGGAAGAAGTTTTTTTTGGGGATATCGTTATTTTTAAAAGTAATAACTATTAAGAGAAATAATTTAATCGATTTATAGTTTCTTCAATAAAAATAAAGAATGACGTGTTTTAGCATTTTTTAAATAAAGGTGGTTTCTATGTAAATCTGTCATTCCTTAAATTTCGGTATTTGGCCTTTTGGGCCGGGAAGATACAAATATGTTCGTTTTATAAGTTTGGCTTTTATAACGCACAAACATAAGTCGTGAAGCTGTCATGAAGCTCACGTGAGCAAAGCTGCGAGCAAAAGCTAGTCTAGTATATTCATAAAAATTAACGCTTGTGAACGGCTCGACCGATTGGGCTGATTTATTTTTTGTTGTGTTCGTAATGGTCAGGACAAGTTTCGAGCTTGTAAAACCATCACAGGTGTTCACTGAAGCGGACAAAGTCGCGTGCTGTCCAATAGTGTTTGATATAAACAAAATTGCACTTAAGACGACAACCTCGATTTGTGAACATTCAAAAAGTCTTTTCAAAAATCCTTACTGGCGCTGTCATAAGGTCGAAAATACGTCGCGCTTGCGACAACTGAGACCGCAAATTAACAGAATCTAAAAAATATTTAAAAAATATTATTTGGTTTTAGTCATTAAAATATACAGTTTTTAATATACGAATATTGATGTTATAAATGTATTTGAGTGGTTTCCAAGCATATAACACCCACACACACACACACTCATACATCTATGCGCCCACATGCAACACATTTATTTATTTAATATCTAATTACACTACTCTCCTGGAACACACACACATACACACACACACACACACACCCCCACACACATACAAAAAATGCTGCCAATAGCGTACCACTACTTACTATTTTCTGTTTTTATTACTTTTGAATTAACGTCCATATTGTTGTAATTATTGTGTTTTTCAAATTGTTTTTTGACACTTTTAAATTATATTCTATTTTGTTATGTAATCCGTTTAAGCGACTTTATATTGAAAAATTGTTTTAAAAAGTAGGGATCTGTAATTGGTATTAGGATAAGCATACAATGTAATAACTAAATTT
The DNA here is from genome assembly GCA_949315975.1 of Eudonia truncicolella. Lineage (NCBI taxonomy): Eukaryota > Metazoa > Arthropoda > Insecta > Lepidoptera > Crambidae > Eudonia > Eudonia truncicolella. The sequence goes on along the minus strand of OX438835.1, from coordinate 16,620,665 downwards.
ATAAAGTGCTGTTGATTCCATGACAATAAAAAAATAAAAAAAATAAATAAAAAATATAAATTTAGTAATTATGTTGTAATTTCAACAATAGTGATTTTAAGTGGTGATTTCGAAAATAATTATGATCGACTCAAAACTATACAATCGTGTATTTGTGCTTGCAAATTCAAGATAAAGACAAGAATTTACCTATATCAACATTTCAGATTAATTAGTCATATTATTATAGTCTAACTATTCGACGAAAGTTGGTGCATTTTTTCAGTGAGTCGCCTTAAGAAAACCTTACGAAATTTAATTTAGCAATATACCGCTTACAACTTTATTCCGTATTTAATATTCAGTTAAATAAATTTTTACTTATTTATTAACTTACTAGATACTGTTTTCCTTATATAATTACAAAAAGCTATTAGAATTAGCTTATTGGTTTGAAGAAATGAAAATTTGAGGATACCTACCAAAATTTCTCAGGGCTCTCAAGTAGTTGATTAGATATGATGATATGAAGATGCACTTTATAATGTAATAAAATCGTAAAAAATATTTATTTGAACTATGATAATATTATTTTATTTATTTGAAATATGTCATTATAAAAGTTAAATCTTTCGGTATTTGGCCTGGTTAGAATGTTGAAGTATTTTAGGATTTAATAAGTTTGAATTTTATTAAAAACAATTACAGGTCGTGTAGCCCAAGCGAGTAAAGCCGGGAGCAAAAGCTAGTTTATTTTAAACTTTAATTGACATGTGGAGGCTGCCAGATTTGACAATTTCGTGTTAGGCAAATGGTGCAATCAATTTGTTCCTATCTCGTAGGTTGTGAGTTGTGAGTTCGCGTTTGTTCATTTGAATTTGAGAATATGTTTAGATTCTTTCTTACAAATTTGCCCAACTCAAAATTGTACAAAGAAATTAATGTTAACAATTTTTTTAATAATAACATGAGGCCTACAGCTCTCCATTTGTGGTATATTTACCAAGATTCAGATGCACCTCTTTTGCAGAATGGATAACCGTCCGATATCTATAACTGTCGATATAAATGGAATTAAAGCATCTGGTTCTCATACAAAAATATTATGATCTTTTAACCATTTTAATATACTAGTGAAAGTAGCATTGAATTGGTGATTCAAGTCTTCATTATTATTACATGTGGACACTACTGCATATAAAATGCTATTTCTGTTAATAATCTTGGCTAAATCATTGACATATATCAATAGCAGAATGCATCCTAACACACTTCCTTGAGGTATTGACTTCTCTACTCGCAACTTTTGAGATCTTATATTAGTCAATGTATTATTCAGAGTCATGATATTCTATTTCTATAAGCTGTTCTCGATTTTCTAAATAGGATCTGGTGTGCTAATGCATGTACACCCACTCCATATAATTTTTGCGACAATATTTTATGCGTGACCCGATCATATTATGCTTTACTCATGTCAAGCAACATAGCTACTGCGTACTTTCTTTCAGTTGTAAAGAAAGCACTATCGTGAAAACAAGATAACATTTGTTCAGTGCATAATGATGGCTACGTCAGTTTCAGCGACAAGAAAAACCCTGACGTTTATCAAAAAACATTTGTACAAAATGCTGTGCAGTTGCATAAGCCCATTCTGCTCCACAGCTAAAAGACGTCCTGCCTGACGCAAAAAAACGATTCATAGAAATTATCTTAAAGTAACTAGGTAAATCTTAAATTTTTGGTAAATATTGCTTTTGACTGTACCCACCATCCCGGGATCTGAGAACAGCTGAATCTCTTCAATTAAACTGAAGATTCTATGATTTCATAAGTCTATGGTTTCGTCTAAAATCGGGCAATAAGGTTACTTCTTATTCGTTACGAAGCATGCTGCAGGATCGCCAGGTGCCAGCCAGGTAGACCAGAACATTCCAGGCCCTGTGTCATTCGATTACATCCGATAGTCTATTATAAAGTTAAGTTGGGCGATAGCCGGCTCAATTTAAACATATCAACTCGAGAACAATTGAAATTTATTTCTAGAACCTTTGTAGCAGAACACAAAATTGCTTGAAAATTTTTGAATTACCAAGACATGTTAAAATGAATCTTGCAAGTCAGTGTTAAGGTCGATATTGTTTCGTTCAAGAATGGGTGTTGTGTTACTAAGAATAGACTTGGCACTGGCAGTCGTGAGGTGGATTCGGTTCCTGACGTCGCCCGGTCGCGCTGACTCACGCGCTTGACAGGTCAGCTAACCACACCGGGCTTAATCTAGATATTGATCTCAAAGGTTTACGGGCTTCCCGAAATAATTAGACACGTCTCACTTCCTAATGCAAGTAAAACTGGACTTAACAGAATTCAAATACATGTCAATATTTCTGAAGAATTTGGCATCCAAATTGTGAACACAATTTTAACCACGACACTACTAGTAATTCTATTATTACAACATTTTTTACTGAGTTGTCAAACGAGCATCATTATTATCCTATACTAGTCCACTGCTTGACATAGGCATCTCCAAGTGCACGTCACTGAGCACGAACCGCGGCTACTCCCATCCAGCTCTTGCCAGCCACCTTGCGAAGATCGTCGCTCCACCTAGTCTGAGTTATGTAGTATATAGAGTTGCTACTACTCCTTTTATTATAATTATTATCAGCCATTACTTTCACACTGTAGAGCAAAGGCATCTCCAAGTGCACGTCACTGAGCACGAACCGCGGCTACTCCCATCCAGCTCTTGCCTCAGCATCTATGCAAGGTGGCTACCTTGCATAGATCGCCGCTCCATCTAGTCTGTGTTATGTAGTATATAGAGTTACTACTGCTCCTTTTATTATTATCAGCCATTACTTTCACACTGTAGAGCAAAGGCCTATCCAAGTGCACGTCACTGAGCACGAACCGCGGCTACTCCCATCCAGCTCTTGCCAGCCACCTTGCATAGATCGCCGCTCCACCTAGTCTGTGTTATGTAGTATATAGAGTTGCTACTACTCCTTTTATTATTATCAGCCATTACTTTCACACTGTAGGGCAAAGGCCTCCCTTCCCCCATCATCGAGGGAAGGGGTTAGACAATTTCGTTCCACCGTGCTTGTCCAATTCTTAGGAGGTTTTTGGGTAAATAATTAATAAAGATCCCTTTAATTAGTACAGAGAAAAAAGTCTTTGGTTTTTAACTGACTTCATAATATCGGGTCCTCGTACAAGCCCAATTTAAGAAATAAATATATGTCAACTTCAATAACTGTTCAACCATATGCCATATACATAAAGTTCAAAGTCTATTGAGGAAATTTGACAGTTTAGGGTAGCCTGATGTGTAGGTAAATAAATATATGTCAACTTCAATAACTGTTCAACCATATGCCATATACATAAAGTTCAAAGTCTATTGAGGAAATTTGACAGTTTGGGGTAGCCTGATGTGTAGGTGTGTGTACAAAAATGATGACGGCAACAAGTGAAGTATTGGACTTCTTGGCGGGAAAGTGAGCGAGTCACGTCAGGGGTTTTAATTTTTCTTAAGATTTGAGTGTGAGTGTTGCCAAAATGAAACAAAATAGTCCAACGTCACTTTTCAAATTCTCTCAAGTCCGTGTGAGGTCTTAGTAAAGCGCCACATTCTTTACTGAGATACTCAAGGGTTTCAGGGGGTATATAATTTATCACTTCTCATTTCTATTATCTTTCATCATCATCATAGCCACTATCACCATGAGCCAGTATAGTCAGCTGATTGATGCGAAATTGAATAACATCAGGGCAATTGAAACTGAAAATTAAATCAGAAATAAAATCTGTGTCCGAAAAACTGAAACTGGATTTTACAAAGACTACCGATTTTTTGTGTGATAAACAAGCCGACATTAACAAAAAGCTTGAACTGGCAAACGCGAAAGTCGTCAAACTCGAATCTGAAAAAGACCGACTTCAGTCCTGTATCTTGACAGAAAAAATTTCAAGAAGCTGCAACCTTGAGCTCCAATGTATACCTGAGCGCCGCAATGAGAACTTAGTGGCTATGTATAAAAATTATGTGAGCTGATAAAATATCCAGTAACAGACAGTGACATACGTTCGTGCCGTCGCGTCGCTAAGTTGAATTCTACCTTAGCCAGACCTCGCAATATACTTGTGACCCTTCCGTCTGAACGTTACCGTGACGCCATCATGTCCGGTGTTAAAAGGTACAACAAAAGCAATCCGAAGGACCTTTTGTGATCAGTGGTGTTACAGGTAAATGCGCAATCTTTTTAAGTGAGCACCTTTCGATAGAATGTAAGGAGCTGCATGCGGCGGCTCGTAGAATGGCGAAAAAAAAGAACTATCAATTTGTCTGGGCTAAATACGATCGTGTGTATGTTAGAAAGAATGACACTTCATCCGCTATATATGTAAAAGACATGGCTAGTCTAAATAAAGTGCTAGTGTGAGCTATTTCCTCCGATTTTTTTATGTTCCAATGTGTTTAAGTTATTGTAGTTATAAGTTGAATTATTATTTTGATATCAAGTTTCTTAGTCCATTTCTTATTGTTATTTTATGAAAATATATTATCAGAATGTTAATCGTATTGGAACTAAATTAGAACAATTGTATAAGAACATATTAAATGAAAATTTGTTTGTCCGAAAGTAATCTAGATGGCTCATTCTTTGACAGTGAATTTATGGATGAAAGATACACTGTGTTCTACTAACTCATCTAAGGGATCGGGCGGCGGTGTTATGCTGGCCTTAAAAAAAGGCCTTACAGCTTTAAGGCACCCGGAATTTGAGAGTTCTCTGGAGGATTTATGGGTCACAGTACACGGAACTGTCGGTTCTTGTACATTGTTGAACATTTACCTTGTGTATTTGCCGCCGGACCTTTCTGTCGCTGTTTGCCATGATTTCTATGACCACTGTTGTAGTGTTCTCTTGAATGATATCAAACAAAATTCTAATTCTATTAAAATTCTATTATTTATAAATTCTATTCTAAGACTATAAGCAATTATCGGTGACATCAACCGGTGTACCTGATCGTCATCACCCAGCCATTGTGATTAATGCGTGCGTCGATATTGACGCTAATATAGTAAAACCTAAAAATGTGTCGGTACTGAACAATCGTAAGTGTGATGTTGCTGCGTGCGCTGTGCGGCTCAACGATGTCAAGTGGGAACAGGTTCTGAATAATAGCGATGTTAACTTAGACGTACAGTGTTTTTATAGTATATTAAATTAAATCATAATGGATAACACTCCTCTAAAGCGGATTCGATCATCGTGCTGTCTTCTTTGGTTTGGTTTCAACAAAGATGTTTTTCTCATTTATTAAAAGTAAAAAATGTAGTCGCACAATATCTCAATCCGTTAAGTTTGGCTGTGGTGGGTGGGGAGGCAATAACTGAACTTTTCTTAAAATATTTCTTATCGGTTTTCGAGCCTGATAACAATAGCCACTCACGCATGATTACGGAGCCCCGCTGCAATTACCCCTTAATTGATGATAAGCTTAGTTTTAACTATCATTGACGACCTCCGAAGCCGAGTGGCTTGCACGCCGGACTTTGGGCGGCGCTAACTCCTGAGGTCCCGGGTTCGATTCCCAGTCGGGTCAATGTCGAAAACGAACGTTTCGATATTGTGTCGGGTCTGGGTGGTTGTGGTACCGTCGTTGTTTCTGATTTCCATGAAACGAGTGCTTTAGCTACTTACCTTAGGATCAGAACAATGTATGTGAAGTTGTCTCATATTTATATATTTATTTTTTTTATTATGAAGCAATATCAAAGAAGTGCAACAAGCTGTTGGGCTTCATATGTCGTGTATCCAGAGAGTTCAAGTATCCTAATAGTTTGCTGCTGCTCTATAGATAGCTTGTCCTAACGCAACTCAAGTATGCATCCGTAGTCTGGTCACCTCAATATAACACTTACGTGGACATGCTCGAATCTACTCAAAAAGGCATTTTCTCAGGGTTGTCACATTGAGGTTTGGTAGGAAGACGGAGCTCACATGCTATGATGCACGCCTGCGCTATTTTAATTGTAAAGGTTTCCAAACGTTTTGTCTTACTTACGCCGGACAGGTCCGGCGTAAGATACATGATTTAACTTATTTGTATAAAATATTGAATGACTCTATTGCGACTTCGCTTTTGTCGGATATACGCCTTAAAATCCCATCTAAGAAGTCGTCTAGACATAATTACTCTTTTTCGGTGCCTTTCTGCAATAATAATGTTTCCTTTCACAACCCCATATACAGAATGTGTCGCGAATATAACACACTATTAAATAGAGTGGATGGTGTGCGGTGTGGATGTCTCTATGGTTCATCTCTAGGCACTTGGAGGTCTAGTCTTCGCAAAATTATTGAATGATTTATTGAATATATAATTGAAATTATTGTCATTATTGTTTATTGAATGTTATGTTTTTGTCTATCCCTATTTAATTTTGAATTAGCAATTATTAATGTGATTTATTGTAATTAATTTGATATAATGTTATAAACTCGATTCTTTTTGATCTTGATGTTTTTTATGCATGCTGTCTGCACATACTTTGGAAGTGCAGTATACCAATGTTTGTACAAGCTGAAAATGACTGTGTAAACGCTGTAATTCCGTTTTGTGTAGCTAATAAAATAAATAAATAAATAAATCATACAGGAAAGAAGTATTATTTATTTATATGTATAACTTGTAAGACAAATTTCTTTGACACTGGCTAAATGTGCTAATCGCACGAAGAATTCGTAATCAAAAGATAATTCCTCATTTTCCATAGACATTGTTTATGAATGACTAGGCTGCGGTAAACCATCTGGAGAGTCTCCAGCTGGCCTCAGCTCGGTACAGTCACACGTCTAAATATATATTCATAATATGAGGTTGTTGAGATCAGGTGAGGACTACTCGTATATTGATTGTGAATGTTTTTCTACACCTTAACAATTTATATCCCACCCTATGTTCCTATATGTGTATATCCTAGGTTTATATATAGGTTACGTTCAGAGGATGTTTAGTTAGACAATCTGTCCGGTTGCTAATCTAAGCATACGGGTACGCGACTCCGGGCTCCTCAAACTGTTACTGCTGCTATCATTGATCCTTGCCGCAGCAGTAATGTCCCTATCCCATCCCTGAAATTCCCTAGTATCTCCTTCTACAAATATTTTCAATATCCTATCCATAACTATCTTCACCTGGATAATGTTAATTTGCTGAATATTATTAGTGTATATGCGCCAACAATGGATAAGGATGACGAGACAAAAGGGAAATTTTATACAGACCTTACAGAGACTCCGGCCAAGACAAAAGATACTATTGTTGGGAGATTTCAACGCCCGCGTGGGTTGTGACTTTGAGGCGTGGTCTAAATTTCTAGGAAGACATGGGATCGGCAACATGAATAGTAAATTTGCAATACATCTTACAGATTTTGTGCTTATTTCGTCTATACCTGTGCTAGTGTCTACGTTTAAGTTATTTATTTCATTTACTTCTTTTACGGTACATGGAGTTATTTCTGCTAATTGGTTAGTTGGGGTATTTGAGCCGTAGGTTAATATGTGTTGTTGTATTGTTATTTTGGGATGATTTAGGGATTTGTTCTGTTAATATTATACCGATTGATGAGAAGAAATTGTTAAATATTTCACTCATTTTGAAACATGCTTTGACAATCTGATATAAGTCTGGGAGGAGCACAAATGTTTTTAACTCTATTAGTAGCTAAGGAGTTTATTAAATTCCAAGTTTCTTTAAGGTTATTGTCACATTGCTTAAATTTGTTATAATAATATTTTTCTTTAGTGTCCTTGATTAAAGTTCTGACTCTATTTCTTTCCACTTTAAACATTTCTATTTTTTCCTTATCTGTTTTTGTTGCCTCCATAATAAGTTTCTTTGTTCAATGTTCATTATATTATTTTATACACTGACTGATCTATTGATCAGTCAGCGGCGACGATCCGCGTGACTGTAAAACCAGCTGTATTGTGTACACAGAATAGCATTAGGTAGGTACACCCAAATAATAAATAATTACTATGCGATATTGTTCTATGCCATTACATTATTTTCTAAACTAAATGGAATTCAATAAAACGTCCAAAGCAAAAGTTGTTCCTAAGCATCAGTAGGTACTTTCACTTGACACTAATTTCATCAATGGCCGCCGATATCTCAAATTACTAGTAATACTCTCGAACACCTGCAATTGCGTAGAGATATAGCGTCACTCAGCGTCTTCTATCGCTTATATCACGGCGAGTGCTCTGAAGAACTCTTTGACCTTATCCCACCTTTTCCCTTCCTCCATAGGAGTACACGTGCTGCTCTCCGGAGTCATCGCTTCACTGTCTCACATATCCCATCGCGCACAAAGAAATTTGGTGACTCGTTTCTTTGTCGCACCTCGAAAAGATGGAATAGTTTACCAGCACATGTTTTCCCTCTTTCCTATGATATGGGGTCCTTCAAACGAGGCGTGAAGAAGCACCTTGTGGGCCGGCAGAGTGAAGTTGACTGATGCTGCGTTGTTTTCACGCTGCACCAGTTGTTTTCGCGTCTGGACTCCATTTCCACTTAACATCAGGTGGTGTGGAGTCATTTGCCGTGCTAAGTATAAAAAAAAAAAAAAAAAAATTGCCCATTCTCCATTTATGCGGAGGTCAGGTCGTGGATAGGATCAACAAGTAGAAGTAGCATGCCTTTGAAGTCACTTGATGGCACACAGCGATTAACAGCTAGGGAGGATATATGGGCAAACCGTTTTAGTAACCTATTTAATGTGGATCGCTCAGCAGATCTTCTTTATAACAGTTCGCTAAGTTCCCGATTTAGATCAATCCCTGTCGTTGCAAGAAGTAATAAAGGCCATCAGGGGTCAAAAGAGTAAGAAGGCGGTTGGCATGGATAAAATACCAGGTGAATTAATAAAATACGGCGGGGAGGAGTTACACAATGCCTTATGGGAAACTCTTCACCAGGATGTGGGAAGATGAACAGGTCCCATCAGATTTTAAAGTCTCTCGTATCTGTTCTTTGTAAAAAAACAAAGGTGACAGATCAGACTGCAATTCGTATCGTGGTGTGTCGCTCCTCTCCGTGCCCGGAAAAGTCTTCGCCAGAGTTCTCCTCAACCGGCTCAATTTGGTTTTTGTCCAGGAAGTGGAACCTGCGAAGCCATCTTTTCCGTCCGGCAACTGCAGGAAAAGAGTCGAGTACGGCGGCAGAGATTATGTGCGCAGATGACCTCTGTTTTGTGACGGACTCCCCTGTTTCTCTACAAAGACTGATTACTAGTCTTGACGATACTTACATAAAGTTCGGTCTTAAGATCAGTGTGAAGAAGACCGAAGTTATGACTGTTGGTTCACAGATTGAACAGGTTCCAATCAGTCTCGGTCAAGACGTCCTGAAGCCAGTGGTGAAATTAAAGTATTTTTTATTATAGCTTTACATTAGTAAACTACTACACATTAGCGTAGTAGTAGTAGTAATATATATTGTAGGATATGGTGTGAAGTACGGATGTAAATATGTTATATTAGTGAAGCGCCTGTCTTACAGTTACATAAAAATAAAATATATTCTCATTTTATATAATTGTTATTTTACATAATTTATATCTAATAACAGGATTATGCAAGCATAATAAGACCCGCCGTATAATAATAATTTACAGAAACTATTTCTGATCATTCGTTACTATCTCTACAACGTCATTTCTAAAACTATATTAACCAATGTGGAACCAGTCTCGGAGCTAAAAAATCTAGCGTTCGATAGACGACTTTGAAATCTCATGATAAATAAAGATTAAAACACAAGCTAAAACTGTTCAAGGCTGGTAAATATTATCTATAATTTCATCAGCTCTGTTTTTAGTACTTTAAAATACATGCATGAATCGAGGGTGGACAGAAGCCAAACACTGATGCTATCAGTGTTCAAAGATCGTGATACAGACAAGAACGATGTGGATATCTAACTAGACAACCGGATGCTTGGAGTACCTCACTTCTCAACAATATGAATATAACGTAGGCATACTGTATTACGTGCTTCGGAAGGCACGTAAAGCTATTGGTCCCGGCTATAAATTCGCATTAGGCCCGCGTGGTGATTTATGGCCCGTTCTCCCTATTCATCCATAGGCAAGGCTTCTGTCCTAGCAGTGGGGAGACAAAAATGAGCTGCTGATGATGATGATGATGATACTGTATTACGAAAACTCAACAAGAGTATTGCAATTTTACGATAAGGTAGCTATCAGCTACCCAGGCCGATTTAAAACAAGCCCTGCCACAACCAAACCGATTATGTACAAACATGCACCCCCGCAACACTGAGACGTAACTCTGCACCTTTGGGTCTGAGATCGGTGGTCTAACCAGACAAGACTAACAGACTGCAGAGGCGACCATATGCCTTGAGCTGTGAAAGCCAGCTGTCTAGTAACTAAACACTGGATGCTTTCGAGCTTTTGTAAGAGCATGCGCATGGTGGGTGCAAGACCGAAGTAGATTTTTTATATTTTCTGATGGCCTTATAGGGCTTTCTCAGTGTCACCGGCCATTATTGGGGGCGTCGAGAAACTTAAAGGGTTCCTCAAACCATGTGATAAAAGCACCGTCAGAGGCTTTCCCTACTAGATTCTCAGGGGTTCGAATCGGTACGGGGCCAAATTAGCATGTACGCCAACTCATCACTTATGAGTTGCAAAGTATAATTCTTGCTTTGCTTGGCAACTACTTTTTTTTACGCATTATTTTAATTTCAAATACTATTTTCGTCTATAAATATAAAAAGAAAAGCTCTGACTCACTCACTCACTGAATCATCAAAACCTGGCCCTAGCCTTAGACCTTGACCTTAGAAATCTGAAATTTTGCACAACTTTTTTTTTATGATAAAATTTTATTTATAATTACTTACTTTAATATTACTTTTGCTAACTTTCATGTAATTTTCTATTATTGGCAGTTTTTACATATGTAGTCAAGATAATGTATTCAAGCTAATAATGTCTAATGATTAAAGTTAGTACCTATATTAATTTTACGCAAATTTATATCGCGAACTAATTACAATTTGAAAAGGGTTTAAAAGTTCCACGAGCGGCGTTCAAACCAATACATATCAGGTTAGGTGTACGTACTACCTAGCAGGTTGGTAGTTAAAATTGAAATATATATTTTTTCCTTTCCTTTCCTTTCGTATATTGTAATTAATTATGACTATGTCTATGATATGAAATAAGACGAGATTTTCTTAAAAATCCTTCAGAACACGAGATACGTGTGTTTACGCGAGCAAATTCGTGGGCGACAGTTTCAAATAATATTATGAAGGCAACAAATGATGAGTAAGCCCTTTATTCTGCCACTATGAGTCAACGAATGGTGTAGTACAACAATAATCGGAGCTATGTCTCAATCAAAGCGTACTGCACTTTTCGCATCGTTATTGCAAATCAGTTCCATCAATCTTAAAGCTCAAGTAACAAAGTCTTAATTACAATAACGCAAGCGTTCTAAATTTGACACCGTGACGTCACACTCCCGTACCGCGACAAACGCAAGCGCATACTTGCCCAATTCTAACCTATATTTAGCGCAAAGTGGGAAGGACAAAAGATCGGTGGGTGTGCTTTGCCCGGATACGTGAAATAGGCGAACATCTTCCGTCCTGCTCATTCGGTTAGCTGATGACAGAGATATAGATGCTCTTTCTGAAATAGTCTTTATCGCTATTTTTGAATGAGTCCATCTATTCTTTGGGTTATTACTGACCGGTATCTGTCTTGTTTGCGTTCAGACTGCGTCGTTTTGAACTCTATAACTTATATAAATGTAAGAACGATAATGTCATCTTGAAAAAAAGTGTCTTAATTTCCTATGAAATGTGAAGTGTTTTGTTATTGTTTTTTGTACGCTTCGTGGCTTAAGTGTTCCGTCTCAACTTTATTTCTTCATCATAGATACGTAAAACAGTTACAGAAATCATCAGAACGCAATAATCAACTGTTCAAAACCAACTATGCTTAAATATTACTTATTATGGCTCGAAGGACCAGACAATTTCACGTTTATTGCTGTCACGTCATGTACCTAGTAGAGTAAAAGTATTTAAAAACAAACTGGCTTGTTCCGTCAATACTTTAATTATAATATGATTCTAATTACATATTTTATTGGGCTCAAGAAATGTACGTCATTTTTATAGACGACTTGTCGGATATGGGTTTACACTAGTAGTCTAACGGAGCTATAGGGATTGATCTACCATTTTTGGCATTCATTCATTCATTAGTTCAACTAGCGACCCTTAAAATTTACCTTCAAAGCAGGCGATGGCTTATATCTTAGTGTAATAATAAGAAATAGTAAATAGTGTAAGTGATATGTAGAGGAGTGCAATGAAACGACCATTTAGTAACCGAGCCTGTTTAGTACTACTTTGACAATGACGTGACAGTAGTATCTTGCATTGTAGGTAGTTACATAGTAGGGTAGTATAGCTATACATCAGTAAGAAATAGTCACCGGTTGAAAAGTCGCACCTCTTAACGAGAGTTTCATAAATCTTTGTAGTTTTGAAGTAGGTTTACCGCAGCGTGGCGGGCGTACCAGGAAGCGCGCGGCCCAATCACCCGACCGGGTTTGTACCGATATAGACGGACGGAAACTTCATACATTCGTTTAGCTTCTCATCGACAAAGATGTAGTCAGATTGAGAGTAATTAGCAGGCAAACTTGCTCGGCTTACTTGATGGTGTACTTATAGGAACAGAACCGGTCGTTGTGGAGATCCTTGGGGGACGCCTCTATCCAGCAGTGGATGTCTTCTGGCTAAGATAATGATGATGATGATGACGATGATACCTTTATGTAGGGTAATGGCACCATGTTCGACAATTTTTTTCATTTATTAATTAAAAACGTGGGTGTGCAAATGATTGTTGATTTTAGCAACAATTAAATGTCATCAGTTGTCATACATTACAGTTTTAATGAACGAAAACTGGTGTCACATCACACCTAATGCCACTAAGACACTGCTGGTTAAAACGACACCTAGATTTGTGAACATTCAAAAAGGCTGATCCTTACTAGCGCTGGTATAAGGTCGAAAATACGTAGCGTCTGCGACAATTGAGACCGCAAATTAACAGAATCTATAGAATATTTTTATGACAATTGGTTTTAGTTATCAAAATATGCAGCTGCTAAATTACGAATATTGATGTTATCAATATATTTGAGTGGTTTCCAAGCATAAAAAAGAAGTAATTTTGTTGTGATTTCAACAATAGTGATTTTTTAGTGGTGTTTTCGAAAATAATTATGATCGACTCAAAATTATAAAATCGTGTATTTGAGCAAGCAAATTCAAGATAAAGACATGAATTTACCTATATCGACATTTTAGATTCGTAAGTCATAATATAGTCTTAAACTATTCGACTAATGTTGGTGCATTTTTTCTGTATGTCCACGTGGTCAAACTGAATAGTCAAACTAATTTATTCATCAGGAAAAAATGACCCGATGGTCAAATTGTCTCCGATGATGGAAAGAAGAGTCAAGAATAAAAGTGTGTCGCCGCTAGTGTTTTATGCACGGGTTAGAATCGTAGTTGTAATTTCTTTGCAAATTCAGAGTAATATTTTTAACAAAATAAGGCGATAAAAATTTATTCAAATTCAAATTCAAATTCAAATTCAAAATTCAAAATCATTTATTCAGTTTAGGCTACAAGTATTGAATGGTCAAGCATACACTGATTAAATAGTAAAATCTAAGTGCCTTACAAATAAACAAAGAATAAGGTCTGAATAGTTATTTCGTGTTTTGTTCCTGTTATTTATACGTCATTTCAAATTAGAGTAAAAGAGACAAAACACGGAATAACTATTCGGATCTTATTCTTTGTTTGTTTATGTGTAAGGCACTAAGAATATAACACATTAAAGTTAGGTCCCCAAAAGGCCTGCGCAGACGACAGTTTTGTCTACTATTTCGCGTAGCGCACATAAGAGTATGACGAACTCTTGGGTTCCTAAACCAAAGGTTGTCTGGAAGAGATCGCTTAAAAGGATAAGACCGCCTTTGCCCATGCTAGCTTTAAGATTTTATGTAGGAACTTGTTTTTGCTTTAATTTGTTTGAGCAATAAAGTATTTATCTATCTATCTATCTATCTCTCAGTTGTTCTTTTAACCGCGGGAACAGGTAGAAATCACTAGGCGCAAAGTCATGTGAGTATGGAGGATGTTCCATCAATTCAAACCCAGCATCTTGGATAGCAGTCATCGCAACTCGGGACTTGTGTGCGGGGGCGTTATCTTGGTGAAAAACACAACTTTAGCAAGTTTGCCGCGGCGATTTTCTTGTATTTCCTGTAGCACTTTTTTATTTACTCTGCGTATAAGGGCCCCGTAATAATGGCTCCATGATTAAGGTATTCAATAATTATCACCTCCTGGCTGTCCCAGAAAAGAGAGCCCATAATTTTACCGGTGGATGGAAATGCCTTAAACTTCTTAGGCGTTGGAGATGACGGCCTCTTCCAAGTCATGGACTGTTGTTTCGTTTCAGGATCATAATGGTGGAGCCATGTTTCATCCATAGTTACGAAGCGAGCCAAAAATCGGTCAGGATCATGTTGTAACAATTCCAAATTGATTTGAGAAATCCTCGTCTGTAAGCATTCTAGGCACCCAGCGCGCTGATACTTTTTTCATGCCCAAATGTTCATATATAATGCTATGGATACTTCCTATCGAAGTCTTTAGTTCGCAGCTACAAAACGAACAGTAACACGACGATCTGCCAAAACAATTTTTTCAACTTTTTTTATCATTTGTTCGGTAACTGCCGTCGTAGGGCTACCCGAGCGCGGGTCGTCTTTAGTTGAAGTTCTCTCTGTTAAACTCGGCTCTTGTTATATGTGTATAGGATCTCTATGTATAATATTTTATTTGTCAAGAAACTATTCCAAGATATAAGCGATTTTATAGTAAGTTTGTATGATTCGAATCCGACTCTCAATAGTCTTAGAGATTTTTGATCAAAATATAAATACATCACTCGATTAAAAAAAAGCCTGTCCGGGAATCGAACCTGTTTTTTCAGTATTTCTAGTGTTCTCCAGTATTAGATCGCCTCATATCTCTGAATGGTTGCGGTTTCGAGCTAAAATGTTTGTCATATACATTTTTGATCGCGTAGCAGATCTCTATTCATTCAACAAAGTCCCGTTTGTGCTCAAGAATTTAGAAAAAGTCACCAACAACGCCCCGTACAAATTGCCTTTCTCCAATACAAATTCTCATTTTCGTAAGTGATCGAATGGCAAATAAACCTCGCACTTATTCGAAAGTATATTTAAAATATGAATCCGGTTTTAATCATGAACCACTTGTTTTATTAACAATTCAAAAATGATTATTTAAAAACATTTTTGCCTTTCCATCTGCGCCCGCCCGCGCCGCCGGCCGTGCGGCCGCAGCGTGCGCAAGCGCTTGGGGCGGGCGCGGGCGGCTCTGTTATGCCGCGAATCAGGCGCACCGAAGCTATTTATAGTGACGGCCCGGTCATCCGTTAACCTTACAGAGTGCTGTGCGAGTTTTATTCAACGTTCGATCACGTAAATGAAAACGAGTATTTTGTATAGCATTGAAGCAGCGCCTCCCAGTGAAAAAACGAGCCATTGCCATACACATTATATGTGTGTATATACAATATGAATCAGTCAGTCAGGACAAGTAATAATAATAGTCTATCTATATAGATTATTATGGTGAATGAAACTCAACGCTCCGAACAGCGATGAACGCCCAATTCATTAAGTCGCTGTAATAGTTATATTTTTTAAATAAATACCTATTGATGTGTAACACACACATTGTAATACTTTAATCTGTATTCGAAGAGATTTGTTACTTACAAAATAATAATCTTTAGCTTATCCCGCTCCTTTTCATTTTTAGAATTCATCCTGTTTTTCACTAAACTTTGCATTACGCGTTATATTATGAGTACACCAATTTACCATCATGAGGCATCATGAGGCATAATTTAACTTTAACTTAGGCTGTTTATTTTAAGGGTTTAGTTTAGACTAAGGTAGTCCCCTATCACCTCGCATTGGCTTGACTACTTAACAGAAACACCCTATAACTGTAGTCGTTTGGTTATATTGACCCAATTGTTAGCGTGGTCGATCAACTACAGAGCCGACATGTTCCTTTTATATATCTTACGAGTAAGCGCAGTTCCTTCATCTCACCTGATGTTAAGTGATGATAGGTCTAACCGCCTCTATGGTCTAGTGGCTTAGACCACCGGTTTAGACCCAGAGGTACCGGGTTCGATTCCCAGCGGGGGGTACATGTTTGTGTACTGTTGGTGGTAGGGCTTATTTGTCCGCCTGGCTAGCTACCACCATTTTATCTAAATATGTCGCCATAACATCATGTTTGTAGCATTGTTGTGATCCGGCAGCTAGAGATAAGATAGCCAGTACCTCACTAGTTGAGGATCCCGGGTGAAGTGCGCTTCCATCATTGGCCTTATCATCACTTAACATCAGGTGAGATCAAGGCACTGTGCTTACCCGTTAATATAAAAAAAAATATATAAAAAAAGGGCCAATGGTAGAAGCGCACATGTGTGAGACTGCAATTGGAGCACTTCTCTCCAATGATAAATGCATTCATATTATAGGTACCGGCAATAAATCATCGTTATCATCATCAGCTCATTATATGTCCCCACAGCTGGGGCACGAACATTTCCTATTTCGATGGAAACGCCAAAGAGTAAGCAAGACAAACCACTACGCGCCCCAGTGCATGCAGCCGGGACCAACGGGTTTAAGTGCCTTTCGAAGCACGCCTGCCGACATTTGTGTTTGACTGCAGTTTGGAGAGAGGCGATATGATCATCACTATCATCATCTCAGCCAAAAGACGTCCACTGCTGGACGAAGGCCTCCCCAACGCGGCATATGCGTTGCATGCATGCATTAAAATATGTCTATCATTGTTTTACAAAGCCGCCCGGTTCCTGTTTGTAATAAGTGGATTTTTGTGTGCCTGTGTTTTTTTTTTTATCAATTTCGTATGCTGTCCGTGTCTTTTATAATGAAGTAATATACTCACCGATTCTTTTTATTGTTATTGGTTATGGCAGAATAACAGAGGCTGCGGGTCTTGCAGCGACTGAGTCATAGAACTTTTTGTCTTAACGTCAAGTTATGTTGGTCAATGGGCGTTGTAATTTTTTTATTGAATGTTTGAGACAAATAAACAAATTTTTATTTTATTTTTTTATTTTTTATATGCGTTCCAAATATAGGTACCGCCAATAAATCGGCGTTGGGTAATAACGTTGCATGCCCCGGTGTGTTACCTTATCGATCACCGATTTATTTATTATTCGCACCCAACAAATGGGCTGTCGTTTAATTAGGTTATCGACATGGATCGCCGGTGACTAATAAATTGGACGCAGTCACAGTGGCGTAGGCGGAGCGATTTCCTATTCAAAATGACATAACACTTGGAACAAGTCTCTTTAGATTTTTCTACACAACGAGTGTTGTTAACTTGAACGCGTCGCAAACTTATTTGTCAACTAACACTTACTACCTACTAATAAATACTTCGCAAAGTGAGATAAACTTGTAGGTATGTAAATACCATAACAATAAAAGTTCAAAACACTAAAAGCCGGCTTACAATTTCCCACATGAACAATACGGCATACGGGTAGATTTCTAGGGCTTTAACAACTGTCATATTAAGACAACAACCTTGACCAACGGCTAAAAGTGCCATTCTAACCACTGTGCAGATCGAGTCAGTTTAATTTAGTCACCCATCCTTTAAACAGTAATTGCAAAAGTTGCTTGCAAGATTAACCCGAATGAGGTATCGTTACCAGGTCATTTTATGTCCCCACTGCTGGAGCACGAGCCTTTCCTATGGATGGATAGAGATAACGGGTGATAAACCACATTGGTGGTTGTTAACGACTGCTTATGCAGCCGGGCGCAATGGCTTTACATGCCTTCCGGAGCAAGGAGGAGCTCTAGATTAAACATTTTTGGTCACCCATCCGATGACCGGCCTTTGCAAAAGTGGCTTAACCTCAGCATTCGCAGACCGAGCGTGTTAACCATTACGCCATCGAGCTTCTCAGTAGGGAGGTATAGATCTAAAATTACCCGCTATCGCTCATCGCTCCTCTTATCAATAGAACCTCTGCCCTAAGAATATACGTCAACAGCAATGTGATCGCTCAATTGCCAAGAGGTGCAATGGCTAGTACGTAAATAGACAAGTACATTGATATCATTATACGAAAAGATACAGACTGTGACTAATTAACGTTTAATTTAATATATAAAATGCCGAATTAATTATGAAATTAAAATTAACGAAGTGATTTTTATATTTATTTAACTTTTGCAACATTAAATTACATGACTTAATGCCTAAAAAGATCTCTACCATTCAACAATAGGGTGGTGCAGAAATGACATGGTAAGTGCAATACAGAGCGATAAAATTGGCATACGTGTAGTATAAAAAATATGTAGTTATTATACAATTATCCCCCCGTGTGGTGCCGGGGATAAAGAATTGCACCACCCCATCTTTTCCCGTGGGTGTCGTAGAAGGAGACTATGGGACCATTCCAGAGGATGGGCAGCAGCGTCTCTCTGTGATTATTCTTACCTTACTGCGATCGCCAACCCGCCTGCCAAGCGTGGCGATTATGGCAAATTCCCCTCAAAATGATTTTATCCTTGAGGGAGGCCTTTGTCCAGCAGTGGATGTCTTTTTGGCTGAGATGATGAGATGATGATGAGATATAATTATGAAAAAATGTAAACTTTTTCCATATTGCAAATACCTATAATATTTTATAGAACATACCTTATAATAATATATAATTTCACTACGTCAATGATAGAAGTTTACTTATTTTTATTTCAAAACGGGAAATGACTGTCCTTCACTTATCACCTGATTAAGATCGAAGGTGAAAAAGCAATTCACCCAGAATCCTTAACAGCGAAGGACTGGCTTTCTTATTTCTGACTATTCAATCACAAACTTTTTGTTATACCTAGAGATAGCTAGCAAAGCGGACTTAAAGTATGTTATATTATTGATCAAACTAAGCACAGTTTGTTTCCAGGTGAGAATCGAACTCAGGATGTTGAAGTATGGCCACTTCACCATAGTTAGTCACTAGAAAATGCAACCCGAATGCAACAATCAGAAACAAACTCAGCAAATAGTTCTGTAGCAGTTATGTGATTTCAAGGAATTTATACGTAATCCATAGTAGTGTATTGAAAATAGCATTACCTTGTAGAAGCGAATGACGTAGATATCTGTTTACCTCTCATAATTGGTTTAGACGCTAGACGTCATAAACACTGAAAATGAAGCAGATCTAAAAGATACCTAACTTGGGTTCTGTTTGGAAAAGTTGAAAATTCCACAAAGTCGTACGAGAGAGAGAGAATCCGTTCCACAGAAATAGATCTAATCCGTTCAAAATGAAGAGAACCCGTTCTGGCAAGATCTCTCCATTCATATCTAGCATTTTTATCTAGGATATTCTTAATCGACGAAATTGTATACATAGTAGTTTTTAAAGTTATGTTGTTGATAAGTAAATAGCCATATTAGATAGATATTACACACATATACACCATGCTTGCCAAATGCGGATTGGTGATCAGTATCACTAACCCAGGCTATGCATTCGAAAAAATCCGAAAGACACTTTGCCCGATCTGGGAATTGAGAGCCCGGGACCTTCGGGTATCGGGCCGAGCGCTATACCACTCGGCCACCGAGGCGTTTTGTTGATAGCATATAAGAAAAATCTGGGAGAGATTAAATTTTTTTGGGGAATTCACAAAAAGTGTTTTTCTTAAAAAATATTTAAAAAATACAAAATTACAAAATAAATGTACAATCTTTTTAAAATGACCTGTCCCGTCATGTCATAGGGTGCGTTTTCGAATCCCGCTCGTTGCTTTAAAATTTTATGTTTCTGAAGGTATGACGCTGCAACTTTTATTCCTTTCACCATAATCGAAACAGAATAAGTTCTGTTGTTAGCCTCGATCAATAGTTATAAGTCAAATACTGGAAGACTGAAAATGATGGACAACGACACATTTTTATACAGTACACAAAAATCCCTTTAATTATACATAGTTTTAAAACTTAATACAAGTTATACACGTAAACATCTCTCGACTCTTCTCGATATTCTTTTTTCTCTCGATTCCTGGCGACATGTCACAACATCGTTTCAAAACTCCTCATAAAATAATAAAAGGAAATAAGAGGATCAACGGCATACTTAATATTGTAATGTTTCTTTTTTATATTATTAATATTTAACGGTATCTGTTTATTTATTGAAGTCGAAGAAGTTAAGGCAAATTATTTAACAGAAAGAAACTAAAAAATGGCGTCAAAAAATTCCTCCGCGTCGCTGTCAACTGGTAATGTACCCAAGAGTTCTGTTCTTAATATTGTTGTTTATAGTTTTGTATTTTTAACAAATGGTTTTTGGTGCAGGTAACACATCCTATCTGGTAGGTCTGCACGGGGAGGTGTGCGACCTTCTCCTTCAGGCCCTTCGGAGTCTTGACGCTGGGTCTCAAGAGCGTAGACCACATCTTCCCCAAGATCGACATTATGCTGATCACCGATAGGCCAAGGAGAAAGCCCTGCGAGAAAGAAATAATCGTCATCATCATCATCAGCCTTTAAGCGGCTGAAATCTTCACAAGATGACTTGAGAGAGATATTGAGTCAGAAAACATTATATTTGTTTTGATTTTTTGCAACTACTGGGAAACGCTTACCCTTAATCTGACCTGTATAAGGTCGAAAGTTAAAGCGCACTCCATTTGAGATCCTTACTAATGAAGCACTGGCTATCATCTTTTTTAAATATGTCGCCATAATTACAAAAACACAAATATTGAAAAAATTTCCAAGAGCAGGATTTCAACCTGCACCCTTCTGACATACCGGGTCAGGTGCTCTCCCAATTGAGCTATCGTGGTTCTAACTCTTTTAAAGCCAAAGGCGCCCATTTAATGTCAACAACTACCGTCATTAAATCGTCGTTTGTGTCGCCATAACATCAATGTTGTAGCATTGCTGTGTACCGGCAGCTAGAGATAAGATAGCCAGTAGTTAAGGATCCTGGGTGAAGTGCGCTTTCACTTTCTGCCTTATCATCACTTAACATCAGGTAATATGGCAAAGATGGAAGGCTAATACCCGTATAGAATAATAAACATAAAATTTCTGATCATAACAATAGTACCTACTAACATCGCCAGACTTAGAAAGGCGGACTTAAAACAAGCCCGACCACAAACTAAATCGGTCACAACATGCAACCACGCTGGGAACCAAAATTGGGCAATGAGTAGTTTTTTGGAATTAGTTTGGGGTCTTTACGTGGATGAATTCTCGGGCGGTAGCCAGTACCTATGCATACAATAATGATCTTAGCACTTTTAATTAATCAACCAATTATCGTTAATTACTGTTCGTTCACTCTGTTACTGTTTCAATGAAGAGTTGCTGTGCCGTCCTTCTTCACAGCCAGTACATCATCATCGCTGGACTGTGGCCAACGTATAAATCAACAGTCATTTTGGTTGCTTGGCAAATGAAGCTGTGCTTTGTTACCTTATGGTAGCGCAGGGCGCTAGTAAAAAAAACACATTATGTATATTGTATGGCATATTGGCATTGGAATTGGGTTGGCCAGGTGTTGGTGGTGTAGGTGTACTTACTAACAAGCACCACTACTAACCAGCAAACTGTGTACAATCATGTACTTTGAACTCGGGACTTTCGGGTCTAGAACCGGTGGTCCAACCACTAGACCATAGAGGCGGTATAGTATCAGTTAGGATATAGACTCACCACGCTTCCACCCAGGTCTGATATGAACAAGTTCCAGTCGTAATTGTAGCGCTCCTCGTAAACGGACACCATCATAGTGTTGAAATATATGAACAGCTGGAAAACAAGATTATCATGTTATAATACTCCTATTTAAAGAACGTGTACAAAAATACAAGCAGAATAGGATAGTATAAGTAAGGTAGTATTTATTTTTATTTTTTTTATTTTATTTGGTACACAAAACAGAAATACAACAAAGACATGATCAAACGTTTATATAAAATAAAACTGAAACAATGGTACGTCATAATTCTACAAAGATGTGCGCACAGCATGTTTGTTCATCAACAAATAAAAGTATGTGTTCTGATTTCTAAAGATTTCTATTTATTTTTATTTTTTTATTTTATGGGAAACCAAGGTTTACAAAATTGAAATAGAGTCATCAAGTGTTACACATAAAAACCACTAATAGGTTCTCACCGATAGAAGTTACTTAATAATTAAAAGTAGAAGCACTAAGCAACGCATTATTAACCTCGCTCAAACTATTAACGAGTTGGTATTACCGCAACAGAATATCTAGTTAAGAATATCATGTGGGTTCGAAGAACCGCTCGCTCAACATCCGCCTCGCTGATGGTACACTGGTATAGAAGAGGTCCAGTTTAATTAAAAGAATTCTATTGAAAGAAAGAAAACGATTCCTTGAGTGGGTTCTGCAGACGTGCGTGCGGTGGAGCGACACGCAAAGTGGCTGGCAGCGGTTGGATGAGGATAGCCGAAGATCGGGCCCAGTAGCATGTATTAGGAGAGGCCTGTGTCCATCAGTGGACTGATGTGGGCTGATTATGATGATTCTGTGTCTGATTCTGGGTTCTGTGATTGGTAAATCAGTTATTTATTACCATTTTTAAACTTACTTTGCTGATATCAAAGAGAAAACAGCTCTTCCTTTTGATATCAGTCCATGTGGGGTTCCATAAAATAACAGGGGTTTGTTAAGTGTTCCGCAACCTATACAGTTTAAGAACAGTAGCACTAGACCACAGTGCCTGCTAAATAGAAATAGTAATATTTAATACCGCGGTAATGAAGTAAAATAATATGTAATGTACGTAATTCTCCCTACTATACCTAAATAGATTAATATATCGCCTGGGTCCGAGTGTCACATTCACTCCTTTGGGTAATGAGTAGTTTTTTGGAGTTAGTTTGGGGTTTTTACGTGAGAATTCCAAATAGATTTGTATTGGTGTAACACCTGGGTCTGCAAAGCCGCTTCATTGGTCTTGGCCGTCCACTGGCCGCTGACGGAGTCCCAGGCGAAGGTGTGCCGGTTGTTGACAAACCCGTTGTAGAGGTAGCTGCGGCAGAAGCGAGGGCAGACGCTGCAGTTGTGGTGCTCCGACAAGCTGGTGAGAGATCATCCTTTAGACGGTACGAAGAAGCAACTTGAGCGTCAGCGAAATGAAAATAAAAAAAAACAGAAATTAGAGACAAATGTTTTTAATTTGTTTATATAATTTTAACGCAAATTTTGTTGCGAAACAAATTACAAAAACTGTTTCGCAACAAAATTTGCGTTAAAATTATATAAACAAATTAAAAACATTTTATAAATAGCTAGCCTACTTCTTAACTGATCTTTAGTATTTGTAAAAATATTATGATCGGGTGTTAATGACGGTAGTTGTTGACATTGAATTGGCGCCTTTGGCTTTCAAAGTAAAAAAGTAAATAGTGTTGAATAATTTCGGCGGGCTGGTTAGAACCACGATAGCTCAATTGTAAGAGCACCTGACCCGGTATGTCAGAAGGGTGCAGGTTCAAATCCTGCTCGTGGAAATTTTTTCAACATTTGTGTTTTTGTAATGTTAATGTTAATTATGTCTTTAGGAATTAGTTGTGTGTAATTAGCTGTAGATAACGTTGTGGCTTCTACATTTATTTACTCTATATTTACTTATGATACCTAACTTCACCTTGGGATTGGAACAATGTATGTAATGTATGTGATGTTGTCTAAATATTTTTATATTTTTTTTATTTTAACTACTTTTATGTAAAACCGTTTGTTGTTCCTTAATAAAATAAAATAAAAATGAGGACGGCTAATGAGGCATACTTGCTCCCCTAACTGTCCTCGCATCTGGACGCTCTCTTCTCTTCTTTTGTTACGTCAGGACGTGTGGATTTTCTTACTTATGTAATGGGAGGTTTATATGCCTTTGACGATAGCTGGGTTGGTTAAAAACGCACCATATTCTAAATAGTTGGCCCAATGCAGGTTGGTGGGTTATATATAAGCGACTGATATTTACGATCAAAGGTAAAATATACCAAATTATTCCAAACAGCTTAAATTACATACTCAATGTTAAGTATTGTCTGAAGATGCATACTGTACGTAAGCTGATATAAGAGTCCTCATTGCAGTGAAGTTGTTGCAGAGTGGTAGACTGCTGTCTAGCATCCAGGGTCCTGAGCAGCCTGCTTCCTCGCTAACTTTGTTCCAAACATATCGAGTCGTGCACTAGAAAATTAACAGACTAATGGTTCATAATTAATCATATACTTATTAGTATTTAATATTAGTACGTTTTTGTTTGGTGTCAGTGGGTTTCACGTTCAGTCAAATAATATAGTAATAAAAATAAATTACCACATGTATCATAGCATCACTTGAGATCGGTTAAACCGAAATGGCACGGTTAAACCGAAATGGCTGATTTATTTTTTGTTTTGTCAGTACAATGTTTGTGTCGAAAATGAAAAAGTTTTCGTACGGGTTTTCACTGATACGGACGAAGTCGCGAGCGGGCCACTAGAATACATATAAAAGGGAATCCTGTAATTAGCCTTACTCATACCCGATCCTCTAAATGTCACTACACATTTACAGAATACACTAAACATGCACACTAGTTTAGGCCCAAGATACCGTACTCGTAGAACAAGGGTACGAAGAACCTGTTCACACGCGCTCTACACCAGGTACAGACATGTACCTGGGCGCTTCTCTCCTCCACCACGGGCCGGTCAACCTGAGCCGAGGTCCGAGCCTTTAGAGGCGCCCTCGGGTTGTTCCGCTCCCCGATCCGATCCGAACCCTTCGGAGAATCTAGTAGGCCACGGGGACGCGCACTAGTGCGCGATGCCATTATCTCTAGAAAACCTCACAAGGCTTGAGGGACCCTTTACGTTCCTCGCCGCCCCCAAACAAGCCCGGTGAAGCTGAAAATGCCGTCTGAAACAATCAGCAATCTCTCTCTAAAAAAAAGCCTTACTCATAGTTTAAGTATTCCATAATAAATGTTATTTTTGTGACGTTTTCTTTTACTACTTATTATCATTCGTCTGCCCTGTTCCCATTCTTATTTGGGGCCGGCACAACATGCTTAATTCTTCCATTCTCCTTGGTCACATGCTGATCATCTCTTTTCATTACATGTCCTTACTAAGACAGTCTGCTTAGTGGCCTCAAGCGGTTTTTATGTTTCAGAAAAGCCTACTTGGCATAAGTTTTTTTACGAAGTCACTTACAGTGTTGGCGCTGTAGCCGTAGTCGCTGGTGCAGGGGTCTTCCTCGTGGCTGATCATCACATACTGGTCTACCGACAGCTTCACGTCGATGGTCTCCCCGACGTTGCTGTACAAGTAGTCTACCAGACCGCCGTTGTACACTGCTACTTCTGAATATAAGATGAGATAGGATTTGAGGTTGAAAATGATGTACTTGAAAAACGTATGCCCAGACTCAGTAGCTGCTGGAATGGGTGTCGAGCAAGCCTGGGCGTAGTAAAGTGTGCTTTTCAATGATGGGCAAGTAAGATGGTGTTAGGAGGGTCAAGATGTTTTATTTACCTAGCAAGACAAATTACTCCACTCTTGATGTAAAGTGGAAATGGAGACCAGACGCGAAGTCAACTGGTGCAACGTGAAAACGATGCAGCGGCAGTTTCCCTTGCCTCAAAATGCCTCTTCACTCCTCGTTCAAAGGACCATAGAAAGTAGGGAAAACGTGTGCTAGTACTGTTCCATCTTTTGGAGGTGCGACATAGAAATGAGACAATAAATTTCCTTATGGCAGATGAGTAGGTACTTCTTTAAAGGAAGGGAGAAGGTGGGATGAGGTCAAAGAGTTCTTCAGAGCACTTGCCATGGTATAAGCAGTACAAGACGCTGACTGACGCCACTTCTCTACGCAACTGCTATATTTCCTTATGTACTTACCAGTAAAAGGTTCTCTGGTGTAGTGTATGTAGACATGGTAGCCGGCCGGGTAGACGCTGGCAGAGGTGGCGATGTCGGCGGCGCTGTGCTGCAGCGTGATGGAGTAGCCCGTCTCCTTGGAGGCGGTGGTGGCGCGCAGCCGAGGGATGAGCGTATAGCAGCGGCCGTGCACAAAGCCCGTAGTGGTAGTCACTTCAACGTCTGCTCATCATTGCATTTTTTTTTGTTTTAGTTGCTTTTTCATTTTGTAAAAAGAAAAAGGTAACAATGTATGAGGTCCTAGCATAGAGTTATGATATCTTGAACCGTGAGATCAGCAATGCACAATTTGTAGGTTGTGTTACTCAACTCATGAGGAGTCTTCACTCATTGTTTTATCACTGTTATTATTCTACAAAAAAATGCATAAATGAATGAATGAACAAATGAATGGAAATCGATCACAGGGTCTAAATATGGACCATACTTTTACTATGGTGGAAGATTATGATAGGATTTTTCTTTTCATATTCTTTAAAAAACTCACCGTCTGTTGATCCTCCTAATCCGTACTGTGCGAAGAATTCGCTGGAGTCGTACGTGATGTCATCCCAAAGCTCATCCAAAGGAATGGAGAAGTTATAGCTGCTCCAGGCGGACGTGAACCGAGGATGTGCAAAGAGGCCATATTCCTGGAACAAATATTTTTTACATGGAACTGTACTACTGTTGCCGCTAGTCTTTCTGTCTATCTGATCACTCTCGCGGATTTATTTAGATATATCCCAAATATTCTGACCCCGACTTCATAGCGAACACCCTAATATCTTTTTCTGACACCAAACAACATTGTTTTGCATTGCTGTTATGTTTTCCATTGAAATTAAAACCCACATACAGGCATAAGAACTGAAGCTTCACTGTCAGCAACAAGCTCTACCTTGGTGTCGGAAACTTCCGTGGGCTGCGCGTCCCATCAAACAGCCTGCATGTTTGTTTGTCATTTCTAAATACTAAAAAAGCTTTCGCTGTTATCACTTACTAGCATTTTATCATACTTGTACGGCGGCTCCCTGCAAAAGGTGATGCTGGGATAGGTGATAGTCCGGTTGAAGTCAAAGTGGGTGTACGTCGTTATAGGCGTGTTTATCAACTTGCTCACGCATGCAGTCAGCTGTGAAAACATAACGGCATCAATGGTGATACTGCTGGGAATGATCTCAGCGTGACTTCACCCACAGGCCATGTGGCTGCAGAGACGCCGCTGCACGTCAGACGTGTCGATTGCTAAGTTTCGGCCATATTTTTTTCAATGTCTTGCTTCACATGTTCCACCTTCAATACATAAATTTCCAGTAGATCTTCACAGAATACCATTGCTGTGATTTACTACCAAATGAAATTCAACAGAGTATCGAAGCCTTAAGACCTAATTTCAGCATTCATCAGCATGTGGTTGTCCGTCGTCCGTTGATCAGCTTAATGTACTACTGCTGGACAAAGGTCTCTCCCATTTTTTTTTCTACTAATCCTTAAATGCCTCTGGCCAATCTGTCAGACCATGTGGGGCAACCAAGGTAGTAATCACACGACGCGCCTGTCATCCGAGCGCCAGGAATATTTATGAAGGTGTAGCTAGCAAAATAGTTGACTAACTATAGCCATTTTGAAAATGGGTTTCAATTTACTGTTGAGACTGTTGAGTGTTATAGGTGACATTTAAATTGGACTGGATAGTGACTTATAGTTTTAAATATAACTAAAGTTCTTACTTGCTGCACCACAACTCCAAGACAGACGAGGACCACGAGGGTCTTGACCAGGTTCGGCCCCTTGATGCAGCTCCAACACTTCTGCTTGAAGGTGGCTGCCGGTTCCTCAACCTTTAAATCATATTTATTTTTCAGTCGAACATGTCTTTTTACGACCGGATACATAGTCACGAATAGGAAACCAAAATCACGCTAATTAACAAAACAGAAAATAAACTAACAAACCTCCTATTCCATAACAAGGACTAAAGTGAAATCTAGTATAAATTATAAATTGATTGTCCACCGCATAAAAGCACCATAATTAGTCTGAAAGTAAATGATCATGACCTGTCAAAGAAATCTTACCTTTTTATTTAGTTCAACGGCCATTTCCAAAAATCACTTTGAAAATATAAAATGCAGAGAGACGCCCATGCCGCATGCCGGTTTTGGCTCGGTCCCCGTGTTGTGTGGCATGTTGTTGGTGTACTGCGGACACAACCTGCCTCTTTATGGCATTTCACTCAACAGATAACCGATATTGGGCATTATCTCATTTATTACATTATTTGTTCATTGCAGTAGACTCAAAAATTGTGGTTTGCAAGTTCGTTCGTTCGGGATGCGGGTCTTGAAAGTTATTTTAATATATAAATATTCTTACATATCCCGATCCGATCCCAACCTCTCGGACAATCTTGTAGGGAACGGGGACACGCTTACGTGATGCTGTTCCATCTAGAAACCCTCTGACTGTGTTTGGATCATTACACGGCTATATAGGCACATAAAAATTCCGGTGTCGCTGTAAAAGCCGTTTGATGCCAACATAGGTACCTACATTAATGGAGAAGATGATTGGAAATTAGTTACCTCGGACACAGAAGAAATAATAGTCTCGAAACTATCAATTAACTAGAGGTTATAAAATCACAACACCAGTTAACACTGCAAGACCAAAAGATACCGTTCAGGGATTGCTTACGAAGTAGCCACTTTCAGTATTTATGCCTGAAGGTGGTAAATGAGAAAATATTTTTTTTAATTTTAAATTCAGGGCTGATGTTAAAATAAAATCGAGTAGCTTATAGGCGCCAGGACCTTTTTTATAAAAATATTATAAACTGGAAACAAGGCTTAGGTAGGTAACTGTTAGGTAGGCCGCTACTATCCGTTTGGATTAGACTCGTAAATTTACGCAAAGTAATACAGCACTTTCACGCCAATATATGGTGACAAGTGTCGCTAATCTCCGCTGATAAGCTTTATTGTAGCCGACACGCAACTGAAACATGTCGATACTGACCAAACATGGTCGCCAAAAACTGGCTATACTTACTTTATAATTTTTGTTTAAAAAGCAATCTTACTTTTCCTAAAATACTCACTTATCATGAGTGTTCAACAACCAAGGAATAACCGTCACCCACTTGCTTTTTAAAAATATTTTCATTTTTATTTATTCATAATATGTTGTCAGGCAACGCAGGCCTTTAGGTAAATACCATATGTACTAACGTATATAACGCGTAACATGTAAGTAAGACTTTATTATATAATGAGAGACAAAGAGTTTTTATTTATCATATAAACGTCTTTATACTTACTTCCTTTTCCTTATTTATTAATTATTACTAGTGCTTAAGTATGTGCATCAGCTAGAAACAGCGAGTATATTGGCTCTAGACACAAAGCTCAGCTCTGAGCTGACACTACACTACTAAGCCAGCAAACGGGTGGACAGCATTTGCCTATTGGAAAGCAGCCACAATCGCAGAGATTTTCGCAGAGTTTGCTGATGGCCTCAGGCGTCATTCCGCGTCACCGGACTTTTTTGCGGCGGCAAGAAGCTGAAAGGGTTCCTCAAGCCGTGTGATTGAACAACCGTCTGAGGGTTTCTAGAGGAAATTTCATCACGAACGCGTGTCCCCTTTACTAATTAGATGTTCTTTCCCGTCGCGAATGGGTGCGCTTGTTACCGTGCTTGTTCCACTGTGAGGAGCGCTCTCATTATTTTGGACTGCATCGGCTGCTTACCATCAGGCAGGATGTGGTCACTATGACGAGACAAAATAAAAAAAAATAAAAAAAAGATTCTCTGAGGGACGGGTTCGAATCGGATCGGGAGCCAAAGTTTTCAACGCTCATTGAAAACCTGAAAGCTTCAGTTCTTATGCATCTATGACATTTACTGAATGAAAGGTACTAGACCTTTCAAACTGGAGTTCTACCAATGCGAAACAATGCAGCGTGATAGCAGAAATATACTATAAACACAAAATCCTTTATTTTGTGCTATAGACTAGATTGGTTGCTATCCAATCCAGACGGATTCTGAAAGAAACCTCCAGAGATACGAGATTCAGAGCCCGAAAGAATTCTCTAATATGCTTCCGAGTTTCCAAATTGTTTTTTTTTTTAAATTTAGATTTTTAGAGAATTTCAATTTTGACCCGACTCATTTACTCAGCCTACATGTGGCTCCATCTGTGACTGGAACGGGCAACCCAAAAAGTAGCTAGACAACCTAGATGTACAAAAGGTAGCTAGAGTGAGTTGTCAGCCACTGTTTTAGGTGCCTAAAATGATGATAAAATAATCAAAAAATCCCTAGATTGCAATTTATTAATAGTTTTATTGGATGAGATGTTTCAAAAAGCATTCAACGCATGAAACCTTGCTGAAAAGGTAGTTGATTCCGAATTATATCGCTAGATGACTCGCCAGTGACAATAATGTAAAACACTATGTACAGACAAACATTAGTCTGGAATTATCCAACAGAAATTTGCATTTAATGCTTATCTATATAATTAAAACTTGTAAATCCCTTCAATATTGTAACGAACATAATGTGTGTCTAGTCACTAGTCTAATAGGGTATACTAAATTATTGTACAGTCGACCGCATATCAAGTGTAACAGTAGCGTTGTATCTAATGCTCTACGTACGGGTTAGGGCCTAACCAAACCTTAATATTAACCTTAATATAAGGCTGGCCTCAAGATAAAATCATCCAAAAAAATGTAATTTAGATAATATGTAGTGTTATTTCCGCTAACTCACTCGTGCATGCACCGCCCTCCCGCTCGCAAAAAGTATGCACATGCAGGAGAAACAATGGGTGCAAGCGAACGTGCACACCGACACCGATACCCGACACGTGTTTCGCCCCTCCACGGGGCATCCTCAGGAGCTGTTGACTGGTCGAGAGCTGCGCACCGACTGTTACGGCTACTTTTTCTTATTATTATTTTTTTTTTGCTGATTGCCTTTACGGCATTTTCAGCTTCACCGGGCTTTTTTGGGGGCGGCGAAGAACGTAAAGGTTCTCTCAAGCCGTGTGAAACGAATCACCTTCGGAGGTTATCTAGAGGGAACGGCATCGCGCACTAGTGCGCGTCCCCGTGCCCTACTAGATTCTCCGAAGGGTTCGGATCGGATCGGGATCTGTTACGGCTACGCAGCTTTCGTCCCCTTATAAAGCGCCATCGTTTGACATTTGTGACGTACTACCCGCGATAATACGTAATAATGGGGATGAAACTAAATTTGTTTGGTCATTCAACAGTGCATGACTATTATTATTATGTTTCATAATTTCAAATTGCTCCAACACACACAACCGGAAGCTTTAATTACAAATATGCAAAATATTATAACTGTTATTGTCGCACAAGGAATGGCCGGTATCAATTAAATGTTTTGCGAAATGTTATTTATCTGGATGGCCATTCCTATATGCGGCAATATGTTCTTATGTCAAAATTTCGGCCTGTCTGACCTACATAGACCCCATCACAGTCGTCATCATATTATTTAAATTACGTTTTTTTTGTACCATGGATTTTCGCAAAATAACGCCTGATTCCATTGATTATAAAATCATCCGTCATCCCGAGCCATAGAACTAGTGACATAGAAAGGATAATACTAGGATTAACCCATCGTTGGCCGAGCGCTTACATGTAAGCGCCAAACAATAAAATTCTATTGTGTCTGGTATTTACGGCCAACGATGGGTTAATGGCCTTAAGATCAAATTGTTATACTTAATGTGCGGTCAATTAAATAAATATGTGATGTGCGGTTTTCTGTACATTTATTTTTGGATTCCATAGTAGAATAACTGAAATGTCTGTTCGATGATTTTGCGATGACTACTAGAATTAAAGACTACTAGTCTACTAGAAATAAAAAAATCCGAACATCGTAAAGTACGCACTTATATTTGGGAAACTAAAGTTTTGTTACTTAGCTCTTTTTATAGAAACGAAACATGCGAGATATAAATTTATGAAGTGAAAGAAAAACTCAATTTTAGCTCAAAGCTTTAATTACAACTACATTAGATATTTACAAAGTAACACGCGATACTTAGTAGCTTACAGATACAATATCACTTTATGAGACAAACACACGATCGGTACAGACACCAACGACGCTTGCTTCCATCACAATAAATAAAGCGGTAACGTCATTTCTCATCACTTGATTGTAAAAACACAACTTTTGACTATCACTATAGGTTTTAGAACCAACTGGAAACAAGAATCCAGCTACATACTATAATAATGGAAGACATGGGAGCGATAGATGTGCCACCATTTCCTGGTTTGAATTTAGAGGCAATTTTGTTTGTGATATTCAGGAACTTGTTCTTGTATTTGTCCAGTATATCCGATCTCGGCGTAACGTCGCAGGCTGTATGGCTGATGGCATCTAAAACGGGAGCAGAGAACACCCTAAAGTTAACATCGTTAGAGTCCAGTTTTCCGTACATCCATATAGGCATTCGGTTAGACAAAATCCAAAGATTGTCATTGTAATCCACTTTGATGTCCGTAGGGTAGATCATAGTCTCTTCGTTCATGTAAATTCTTCCCTGGTTCTTCATATTGTAGTCCTTGTTGTATGTTCTCCAGCAAGCGACGGCGTTGAGGTTGACAAGTGAATAGAATAGGACACCAGTTTTCGGGTCTACAAAGGACACGCTTGATTGGGCGTTGGGTCCACGGTCTCCTAGAAGTTTGAAAGCATCGAAATTGCTCTCAGCGACCGATTCATTTCTCAAGTACTCTGTGGAGACTGAGAACTCGTTGTAACTAGCCATAGGGTGGAAGTAAAGAGTGCTGTAGTTGTTAGCGTTGGGTGCGGAAATGCCTATGCCAAAGATGGCGTCGGTCCAACTGAAGTTGTGGCCTTTGACACTGAAGTCGCAAGCTAGAGGGTCCGGGTTGAAATAGTGATGAGTGATTCTCCAAGACTCATTCTTGTCGTAGGAGTAGACGACAATGCCCGCCTTGCCCAAATCACCAGCATAGGCGTATGTGTTATCACAGTCGGTGTCTTCAACAGCAATGTTTGCAAAGCCGGAGTCTTGTTTAACTTGGTTATCGGGGAAGACGTATTTTTTGATGAGGTTGTCGGTTTTCAAGTCGTAGATGATGATAGAGGGGGGATATTTCATAGTGTTGTTCTCCAGATTGCCGATCTTGCCGTTGTCGAGGACCCAAAGGCGGCCGCAGCGGTCGGCACGGACGCGGAAAGGAGACACGATCTCCGAAGGTTTTCCGTCGGGGCCGGTGGTGTGGGCCGCCCAGCTTGGGTACGGGATCAGCTTTGGCGATGTCGTGTTATCTGTAATCAAGAATTTTGTTTCTTTTATTATAATAGCAGTAGCTAGCAAGAAATACTTGTAGCCCTACTACCAACTAAACCGAGTACAATATGTACTCCTTCGGGGTCTGGGTAGTAACTATTAAGTTATCTGTGGTCTGGGTCTGGTCGTATACCACAATAAAACTAAATAGACCACAGTAGAATTGTCAGTATAAGATCCTTAAATTCACAAAATTGAGATCATTAATTTCGATAAAATACATTTTATACTAACTACGCAGTGAATTTAATTTAACAAATTGCATTGCATTGGATCACGTCTAAAGTCAATTCTCAAAATAATGTATGGGATTTTCAATGCCAACGAACGTTTCAGCTTATTGGAGAATCTGAGAGCTGACTCAACTTCTGATTCATTTCTGTATTTAGGTACTAACTTGCCTTAAAGACAATCCTTTAGGGAAAAACCATGTAAATTTAATTATAAACATTTACAATTGCTATATATAATTTAATACTGATTGTATTAGTAACTAAGTCCATTTAATTAACTTAAAACGTTATTCGTGTATTCACAATGCTTATGTTAGGACCTCCCGTGTCTGCCTTCGGCCTACTATCACTTAGCTTAGTTTTCTCTATGCGTAGGCGCAGTGAGGCGTAGGTATATTCACCTTTATTATTTTCTTTTAGTTTTAATGTATTGAAAAAGGATACTCAGGTGAGACTCGAACCCATGAGCTTAATAAAGCAAGAAAAAAATAAGTACTTGTTTCTTGAAGCACTAAAAAAATATCGTCAGGAAAACCTGTGAATCAATTGCACAACGGTAGCAGTAACGTGGATTTCAGTGTCCAGTAGATAGATAGGTAAACTATGCTCACGCATATAGAAGTAACACGGTTACTTTTTTTGAGTGAGATTGCTGATTGCCTCTACGGCATTTTCAGCTTCACCGGGCTTTTTTGGGGGCGGCAAGGAACGTAAAGGGTCCCTCAAGCCGTGTGAAACGAATCACCTTCGAAGGTTTTCTAGAGTGCCCGTCCCCGTGCCCTACTAGATTCTCCGAAGGGTTCGGATCGGATCGGGGAGTGGAACTACCCGAGGGCGCGTCTAAAGGCTCGGACCTCGGCTCGGGTTGACCGGGCCGTGGTGGAGGAGAGAAGCGCCCAGGTACATGTCTGTACCTGGTGTAGAGCGCGTGTGAACCGGTTCTTCGTTCCCTTGTTTTACGAGTACGGTGTCTTGGGCCTAAACTAGTGTGCATGTTTAGTGTATTCTGTAAATGTGTAGTGGCATTTAGAGGATCGAGCGGGAGTAAAACGGTTACAAGAGTAGGCTAAGGCGATCTTATCGCTTAAAGCGATTGAGTAATACAATAGCATTAATATCACAACTTTGAACTTAATTCTTTAAGCGCTTTGTTTCACGGTCTGTCATGTAACAAATGTCTAAAATTATAACAGACTACCGAAGGAGGCTGTATCTAGCAATTGACGAATTTGCAGTTTCATAGTTATTGTATGTTTAGAAGATGTTCTTAGTAGAAACAGGCGACAACAGCGTCATTCTCTTGTGCAAACAAAACGGCAGACTTTCACTATGTGACTTTAACCCATCGGCGTACGGCTGTGAAACTTGAGATGCGCATGCGATTTCGTATATGACTGTTATACATACAGAAGAGTCTTTTCGACAGAATATAGGGAATTCAAACTACACACGATGCGGTACATGTACAGTACCTACACTACAGTGTAATAATAGAATTCGGTTATTTCTAATTGCTAAAGTATATTTTTTCGCAGAGTCGACCGACGACGGTACGTGGAGCGAGACATTTGTGAGTGCCTAGTGTCAGTTTTGTTTAATATCCGCATTCGTTGATTACGTTTACAAGAACTAAAATTTGTATTAAATAAAAAAATGTACCACATGTTCCTGTACCCATACTCTATAGTTTCGTGTGGTTGCGTATTCTATTGTTTTATTTATCTTAGAAAAACTTAAAATGTGAAGGTCAGTCCAATTGTTTTACGCACACTGTGTAATGTAAGTACGAGTACCTATATATAGTACTTTCACTCCGGCCAAAATGGCGTCTCGGCGACAATGAACTTGGGACCTTCATAAGGTCTACGCTGGCCACATAGCGGAAGTACTTACGATATCGGTATGAAACGACCGTGAAATACAAAACGATTGAAAGGTAACTATGTCACATAAAACTTGTACCAGTAGGTACATTTTTTTTTTTGTTTTATTATTGACATGTAGTGTAGTGAACGTTTGTGATATTAAACGATGAGATAATACAAATAATAATAATAATAATAATAATCAAGGGACAGATTCAGAAAGCAGTACTCCTTGACACGGCACGTGTTGTCAGGAGGTTCCTCACTCCCGGTTGGGCCCGGCCCCGCTGCTGGTGGTACTCTAGAATTAGGTTTTTATAATGTTTTATTGTTTTTATATTAAAATATTGTAAAAATCTTGTTTTAAGAACGAAAATAAATAAAGGGTATAATAATAATACAATATGTGTTCTATGGTACCAAATAAAGATTTTTTCTAATTTCTATTTTTCTATTTACCTATGAACTCGAATAAAATTGGTACAAACTCTATCGTTAGAAATTATTTATTTATGATCTTAAGGAAAATGTTAAATAGTAGAAAACATAAAAGAGAGTTACTCAACTATCTTATCTCTGAATTCGCATTAGTTGATTGATTGATAGCGAAACTGACCTTTCAAATTGATATAGTTCAGACTGGAAGGCACACCAGACCTCCACCTCGGCACGGTGATGAACAGCCGGTCCCCGTACACCTCCAGACCCATAGGGATGTTGTTCTCCGGGACGAAGGCTTTGGACGCCAGCGCCTGCTGTCGCGCCTCCTCGCTGGTGAACTGGTAGTCGAGCTGCTTCCACTCGTAGACTATGTGCAGCTGGTCCATGCACGTCGTCATGTACACCAGCTGGAGAAGAACGAGGGCTTTGATACCCCCCATTTTTGGTTCTGGAATGACAAAAGGTTACTACTATTAGTGAGCGATCATCATTATTGTCACCAGATCATTTTATGGCTCAACTGCAGTGGCCACAAGGTTTCCTTACGGATGGAAAGCTACATAGAGAACGGGCAACAATTGGGTCGGTGGTGTTAACGGACCAACGACTATACGAGCCTTTCGAAGCACGGAGGAGCTAGTGATGCTAAATTTTAAGTCACCCGTCTAACGATCAGCCTTTGCAAAAGTTGTTTAACTCCAGCAGTCGCAGTCCGAACGCGTTTACCAGATGCCATCAGCGAGATCTTCAGTGTTCGTTAAAGCCAGTTTTTTTTGGGTGTTGGTGGCCGCTGATGGTCTTTACAGTATTAACGCTAGTTATCAATAAATTTTACATAAACAGCATGATGCAGTAAACATTAACAAACGTGTATTTATGACATCCGAGACACGGAAATGAATAATTCGCAATTAAGCTCAATTTACGGAAGCAATCGATATGTTCTACGTTAATTACAGAATCCGCAACGCCTTGGACCAGTTTTGTTCGTGTCAATCAGAGCCGGGTGAACGACCTTGTGCAGCATAGGCCGACTCTTGCGCATTGCAACGTAAAACTTTATACCGGGATAGAAGGTGATAGATGCAGTCACAGAAACAACAACTGGAACAAGGTTTCGGCATAAGCTGTTTTATGTCACTTAAACTTACGAACGAACGAACATACGGAACTTATGTCAGAAGGGTGCAGGTTTTTTGTGCAGGCATTTTATACGGAACTTGGTGGACAGCGATACTTTAGTTCATAAGCCTCTACGCTCTGTAATTTCACCGGATCTTGAAAGCCTGGGTTTACTCGGTGCGGGTCCAATTAAATCCACCTAAAATTTACTAATTCTCGTTTTCGTCAACGTGATCGAATGACCAATAAAGCTCGCACTGGGTGTGTAGGCTCTTGATTAGACGTGCATATAATATACGTAGTATATACGTAGGCACCCTGTTTAGTCATAACAGTCGTGCAAAGCGCCTACTTTGGGTGATAGGTGTAAACAATGCCTCCTTTAAGCGGTCGATGATTCAAGTTTATTCGAAAACACTTAAACAAACCACGTTTGTAGAATTCATCATGCTAACAGCTAAACCATCATTGTTTAATTTTGCAAATTATTTACTGTTCTCTGACTGAGTGCAAAGGGTCTAGTATTGAATGTATGCTGATTGCTGAATGTGCTGGTATGCCAAGCATCGGATACGGTTCGACGTTTGTACAGCTAGTGATTGAAATGAACGTTACGGATAATTTTTAAGTGATTTAGTTTAAAGAACCTCTAGTAAACTAAATAATAGAATAGAGTAAAATATGTACCTATATCTACGTATGGGATAATATTAGCAGACACGCTATGTGGAACCATGAAAAGAACTTATTAAATTTTATTTAGCACTTTTTCGGGTGAAACAACTGGCATACATCACTAACATAACAAACAAGTTTACCACCTCCTTAGGTTTAACATAGTTTTAAGATGCCATGTAATAGATATTGATGTGCAAAAATAATGTTGTTTGTTTTTTATTTCATAGTTTGGCTATGTACGATTGTGCCCAATATAAAATAAATTAAATTAAATGTGTTTGTTTCTTCACCCCTCGAGATTTGAATGTTAACGCTACAACCTAAGGCTACAACTAATTGTTACTGTGTAAATACTTCTTTGTAGATTTATAACAAAGCTTCATAGTTTCATAACGAAGCTTCTCTTGGCTAGATAATTGGTGTATCTTTCCATTTATATTTTTGGCCCCTTACAAATAAACATAGAATAAGGTCCGAATAGTTATTTCGTGATTTGTTTCTGTCATGTAAACGTCATTTCAAATTAGATTAAAAGAGACAAAACACGGAATAACTATTCGGGCCTTATTCTTTGTTTATTTGTTAGGCCCTAAATTTGTAACATCTTTCCGCTCGCCTTCAATATATACAATTTGTGGGAGTGATTTCGTAGAAAAGGGACGGAAGTATGTAACAGGAAGTCGGGGAAGCGCGCAAGCGCGCGCCATTTTGTAATTTTAAATTCGATATTATGAACATGACTTAATATGTGACATATTGTGTCATTATTTTGATATGTCAAATGTCTTCTAATGAGTATTTACTGCATTTTTTAAATTTCAAATCGTTAATTTAAACAAGACATCATTATTATATGTGACATATTTCGTCATCATTTACATATGTCAAATGTCTTTTAATGAGTATTTACTGCATTCGCTTTATGATTTGTAAAAAAATATACGTCATTGTTAATTCTATATTCTATTTCCTATTGTAATATTGATTTCAAAAAGTGAGATGTCAAATGTTACACATCATATGCGACTACTGTAAGGCTCGTTCGTTTTTATAATTTTTTTACACCTCCGTAACACCAAACTTATTTATTTCTTGACGCATTCATGAAGTAACTACACAGTCATTAAATGCGTGAAGAATGTGGCATTCAATAGCTTTCTGTCAACATTGTTTCATTACAACAGCCGGTACAACACTCTTATCAGTATTATTCATGGAGAGAGCGATTTTCCACCGATTGGAAAATATATTCGTATAATTTAAAAAAAAATATTTTTTCATTAATCAATACCTACTATTTTTTAAATGATAAAAACACAAATTGGCTAAACGCGAAGCCATTTAAGATAATTAATTTCAAGCTACTAACTAATTATGAGACTACCAACACCTCAGTCTCCCTGTGACCACGGACCCTGCAAAGGGTTCGAAACGTCAGGATAAACATTAAATAGGTAATGTGTAAAATAAACGCGAGTAGATCCGTAAAAGTTGTTCCATTTTAATGTGTAGTGTTCGCGTATATCTGTGGAGTGAAGGAGGAAGGCGACAAGTCAATGGCCAATACATTTTGAAAAGTGACTCATCTCTTTTTTTTTTGAGTCCACAGATATATTTATTGTCTATTAACAATCGCCCAATGGTTTTAAATTATACCTACTTATAATGTTTACACAATGTAATGTAACATTATATATTATACATACATTTTATATTTCGGGACTCTTTCTCTTTATGAAATTATACTATGCCAAATCTTACACTCCAACAACAAACTCCAACTGTAAAAAAGGGCACGATGTTTTCTCTTCATATATTATTATATAGATTAAAGACTAATTGCTATATCAACTCTCAATCTTTAATTGTATTACATCTGTGCGTAAAGATAGTCGTCAGAATAGTGTGTGTAAGTCACTACTCGTCATTGCAAAATGTTGACCCGTACACATCGCTATGCAGAGCTGATTCTGTATACGATAACGTGGTTTCACAAACTATGAACCTACGGAACAAGAACTATTTGGTTGTACTTGCTTAAGTATTTCTTTAAACTTAATACTTTACCATTATTTACTTTAAAATGTAAGTCCTTAAGGATTACTAAATTTTTTATTTATTTATTTTTCATAATCTAACAGTCAGTTTATGATTAAACGTAAATTCTTGATTATAAATTCGTAAATTCGTAATTATTTTGATGAATTGGAGGAGCTCGATGGCGCAGTGGTTAACGTGCC
The DNA here is from genome assembly GCA_949315975.1 of Eudonia truncicolella. Taxonomy (NCBI): domain Eukaryota; kingdom Metazoa; phylum Arthropoda; class Insecta; order Lepidoptera; family Crambidae; genus Eudonia; species Eudonia truncicolella. Next base: position 16,580,479 of record OX438835.1, on the reverse strand, counting down.
CGGTCTGCGAGTGCTGTGGTTAATCGCGAGCTCCTACGTGCCTCGGATGGCACGTAAAGCCGTTGGTCCTGACTTTATAAGCAGTCGTTAACCACCGCACCGCACTGGGCCCGCGTGGTGGTTTAGGGCCCGTTCTCCCTATCCATCCATATTGAAGGCTTGTGTCCCAGCAGTGGGGACAAAATCAGCTGATGATGATATTCGTAATTATTTTGATTGTGTACACCAACGAGCATTCGTTAAACTTTTTACTACTTTTAAAGATAGTTTGAATAATGACTTAACACTTCGGAAACACGATGCCTGCAAAATAATTAATTAAGACTGTAAAGTAGAGCTGTTTTAGTAAATATCACCACCAACCTTAGCTTTTGTCATCATCATCGACCTATACTAGTCCACTGCTGGACATAAGTCTCTCCAAACTAGCTTAGCTTTCAAAATGGCGTCAGTTATTTTGGCATCCCGCTTCACATCAAACTCAATTCAAAGTGCTCTCTTCGTGACTCACTGCAACCTACATGCCCTTGAAAACCAGTTGGCCCTACAATTCCCATGGGCCCGCCAAACAATCGCTGAACATCAATTACGGTGTTGGTAATTCATTACGTCACTAATTGTAATAAGTGCGTTTTAATAAGCTTCGGTATTAACGACACGAAGGGTTTGGTAACAAACGATACTAGACACGGCATTACGGAAAATAAAATGGGGATTGCGATTATCCAACGTGAATGCGGAATTGTTTCATTATAAATCCTTTGTGGCTATTTTAAATGGTGGCCGTCTTTTGTTTTATAATCTTACCTACTACTGTTGACTGTTGAAATATCTGTTTAATTTTGTTGTTAGAGATTATTTGTTTTGTAACTAAGATTTAAAAAATACAGTGAAAAAATTAAACGCCCACCCGGACCCAGCCAGGCATCGAACCTGGGTCTTCCGCAATCCGGGCGGCTGCACTGACCGCTATGCTACCGAGAAGGCTGACTGACGTTAGCGCTGAATTTTGTCACTGCTTTTAAATTTTTGAGTGCTAATAGCGGCACAGTGCCATCTATCCAACGGTCGTTGCAACCGATGGCCATGCAGATTCACCTTTGCAGATGAAATACCACAAAATTGATAACACAACGCTATAGTAAATTTTTACTAAAAAATAAAAAAATAAAAAAAGTAAAAATTTAAGATTTAAATGTTTAAAATTATTTCATTTAAGTCAGCTCACTCTCAGAGGCATTTTCAAATAGTCGTGACTTTACCAAATAAACTACGTTTTAACCTAATTTACTATTATTTGCTATAATAGGTACTATTATTCGTTAATCCATTAAACAAATATGAGAACTGTTCACTGTCTGTCTATACTGTAAATTATTTTTGCATTAAAATTCTTGAAATAAACTGAAAAAAAAAGTAATCCTTGAAAGTCATAACACAATGTTAAAACCATGACCCACTCCGCCTCTTCAAAGGGCTAAAGTCAAACAGAATTTTTAAAACAATATAAGTAGTACGTTTTGTTTTGTCTCGTTTTGAAATATTAACACCATTTGAGAATTTACCTTACTTACCTACCTTTAGGTATCTACTACGCATACAAAAAATATTAAGACAACAAATACTTAATTTGTTTCTACTACAGTAAAGTAAAGTCAACTAATAGCCTATAACTGTCCCACAGCTGGGCCTCCAATTCAATTCAAAATCATTAATATTCAGCTTAGGCTACAAATAGCTCTTGTGAATGTCACTATGCCATCGGTTCGTAAGTCTACTCTGGGCGGGAGATCTTGTACTGAGAAGAACCGGCAAGAAACTCAGCAAGTGTCCAGCTCTTTTCTCCCTTACAGCGTCAAAAATATTGGAAAATGCCCTATCATAGCAGGACACTTTCCATTACAAATAAACACAAAATTATAGAAGACAACCACAACATGTAAATAAAAAAATATCACAAAATAAAAAAAAACTAAGTTAACAAATTTACATCAGGTAAAAGTTTCAATTTCCACAATGTCATACAGTACCACTACAGTACTCTAAAAAAAAATTGGTTAATAAAAACCAAGTCAAAAGAAAGAAAGCAATATCGATACACAATGACGCCTCCTCCTCGCCTCGCCTTCAAAGCGACCGAAAGCGATCGAGTTAGGCGGTCGGGGGGCTGTTTAGTCTAACATATAAAAACTAAGTAACTTATAGTTTATGTGGAAAGTTTTTATGCTGATTATGCTTAGTTTCTAGCATTTAATTCAGCAAAACACAACACAACACTATGGGCGTACTAATATTTATGCTAATAAATGAAATGTTTAACAGCCTTGGTAGCCTATACATTTGAATTTATTAAGGCTATTGCGAAACTAGGCGTCACTGTGGGTGCTATAACTTCTGTTTCGAGTGCAAACGTTTTTGGAGTCGTGTGTCGGTTACCTCGTTTCATTGTATCTACGTGTTACAAAACGTAGTTTCTCGTTATGGGCAAAGCTAAAAATCTCCTGTTTGTTACATAAAGAAGAATAGACACATGTGTCGATACACTGAAATCTATTAGATCAATAGATGATGGATGGACGGTCCGTTTTTCGGACATTGGATGTCGTTGCATCACCAATGCCCGGTAATAATTACTAGTACATATTAACATCTATTGTTACTAACAAAATTGGATTGATTGTCTGAATAAAGGAATTTTATTATTATCAATGGAACAGACAGCACTGTATCTTTACATTGAAGAAAACATATCTTTCTGATAATTGTATATGAGTTTGAATGCGAAACGTGGTGGTTCAATCCTCACAGGTCCGTGAGACTACTGACGTGAAGTTAACCCACACCCAACATAAGCGTATAAGCTTTGAATGGGATAATTAATTATTGTAAAAGTGTTTAGTAATAACGACGACCTCCGTAGCCGAGTGGCTTGCACGCCGGACTTTGAGCGGCGCTAACTCCGAGGTCCCGGGTTCGATTCCCGGTCGGGTCAATGTCGAAAACGAACTTTCGATATTGTGTGGTACCGTCGTTGTTTCCGATTTCCATAAAACGAGTGCTTTAGCCACTTATTTTGGAATCAGAACAATGTATGTGATGTTGTCTCATATTTAATTATATTTATGTTTAATTATCTTTAAAAATAGTATATAAATCGACACCAGAACACCAGACACCAGAACCAGTGACGAAACCAGTGACAACAGAAGAATAGCATAGAAAACACTTTATTTGTAACTAATACATGACACACATAAAAAATAAAATAAAAATAAAAATCTATTAAAGCTAACAATAATAATAATAAATATAAATTACACCCACGCTCGTCTGTTATGAGATTGTACATTCCGCGAAGGTGTGGTGGTCGCGGAATATTTCCTCAGGGACTATTTCCTCAACAACGAGTGTGGGATGCATCGGGATGTGGTAGCAATGGACAGGGGCCTAACTCCGCTCTCCTTGGCAAATAGGAACTGGCGCAGACCAGTGGTACTGAGCACAGAGGACCGCAGGGCGGTATGGAGGAGCAAGGAGCTACACGGGCGGTTCTACAAGGCGCTTACGGGCCCCGATGTAGATTTGCTCGCGTCGGTGAACTGGCTACGATTCGGAGACCTCTTCGGAGAAACCGAAGGTTTTGTCTGTGCAATTGCGGACGAAGTTATCATGACGAATAACTACCGGAGATATATCCTGAAGGACGGTACGGTCGACATTTGTCGGGCATGCCGCCGTCCCGGGGAATCACTCAGGCACATTATCTCCGGTTGTTCTCATCTTGCTAATGGCGAGTATTTGCACAGACATAACCTGGTAGCTAGGATTATTCACCAGCAACTTGCTCTTCTATATGGTCTTGTGGACTTCGAAGTGCCGTACTACAAGTACACACCTGCGCCGGTTCTCGAAAACGGCCGTGCCACGCTCTATTGGGATCGAGCTGTCATCACGGACAGGACTATTATAGCTAATAGGCCTGATATCGTGCTGATAGATCGATCGCAACGCCGGGCAGTGCTTGTTGACGTCACCATCCCGCATGACGAGAACCTCGTAAAGGCCGAGAAGGACAAGGCTAGCAAGTACCTTGACTTGGCTCACGAGGTAACCGCCATGTGGGATGTTGACTCGACAATCATTGTGCCGATAGTTGTGTCTGCGAACGGTCTGGTAGCGAAGAGTCTCGACCAACACCTTAAGAGACTCTCGCTTAATGGTTGGATCAAGGGCCAGATACAGAAGGCGGTACTCTTGGACACGGCGCGGATAGTCCGAAGGTTCCTGTCTCTGCAGCCCTAACCACCGGCAACTTGAGCCCTGCCCCGTTGCCGGCGGCACCCTAGGCTAGGTTTTTTATAATATTTTTATGTTTTGTATGTACTTTTGTATTTTACTTTTATATTAATATTATAACAAACCTAGGCTAAGAAAGAAAATAAATAAAGAGTAATATAAATTGTATACATGTGTGCTGCAGAAGCACAAAAGCGATAGCTCAGTGGCTGATTTTACTTATACACAAAAATATATAAGTGTATAAGCAAAGCACTGGCATTCTATTCTATTCTATTCTGCTATTAGTCAGAAGAGGGTAGACAAACAAAACAAAAACAAAAATGTAGGCACTAAACGACACAATATTAAAAAGAAATAGTAAAATAGATAAAAATAAAAAATAAATAATCAAAAAAAACAAATCATTATTTCATAGATATAATATTTGAGGTGTTGTGGTCATGGAGCTATTACAAAAAAACAACAACAAAACATTGGAGGAATCGGATTTGAAGGATAAAAAAAAGAAATAAAATAATAATAATAATACAACTAAAGGAGCGGGGATTGGGAAGGAATTGACCGTGACCGTGACCTAAATAACGAAATCCACCACCGTGTACCCGTTGGGTATACCTACGCATTGCTTCTCTAAAAGAAAGGATTTAAAATATTTTTTTAAAGTGAACTAGAAGTTAATATTCTTAGCGGTGGGGGAATGTTGTTACTACCAGTGTTTCGTCTAACACTAACATGAATTTCTATTGAAGTTGTACGTGATGCCAGCTAGGAAACAGCTGGTCTGTATTTCATTGTTGCTGAAGAGTAAAATCAGAGATCCCTTTTTTTAATGATTAAAAAAAAACGAGCGAGCCTTACTTAATACCTAACTTAATGATTTTCATAACAAAGAATCATTATTTTTAATGAAAATTGTATTTTTTTTAATTGACACTAATGCAATACCGCGCGCTCATTCGTCAAATCAAATGGCGCGCGCTTGCGCGCTTCCCCGACGTCCTGTTACACACTTCCGTCCCATTTCACGAAATCACTCCCACAAATTGCAAGAAAGCGAGACGAAAGATGTTACACATCAAAAACTCCGATCACTGGTTCCGGACACCACTATTATGTAGGCCACTATATGTGGTTTTGACAGATACTGTCAATATTTTTAATTAAAGCAAAAGGCGCCTTAATTCTTATTCACTCAAATGTTAAGATCTTTTAGTGTGCTACGATCATTTGATGTTGACTCTACATGCCTACAAACTGTAGGATACATCGTTTCAACTTCTTATTTATACTTACTGTGTTAATTGAAAATAAAAATCGTGTTCAAATATAGACCACATGAAACGAAACTGGATCACCTTGGGGAGACCTGTGCAGATATCTATTGTTGTAAAGTTTTGGTCGAGGCACTTAAAGTTCTTATACTAGTTTTATATATTGGTGACATGAGTCTTGTAGTATATTCTCAATTAGTGTTTACTAAAGCAGTACGTTAGTAATTAACAGGTTAGTCAAAGAGACTTTTTAGCACCTGTAAAAACACCTCAGTTTCCCTGTGACAGGCTTTACAAAGGATTCGATTACGATCACGATTCACGTCAGGATAATGTATAGCCTATTTACCTACATGTCCCAAAGCTGGGCAAAGGACTCTGTATGATTAAAATTAAGCCATCGCTACAGTTGATGGGTAGGATTGAAGAGAAGTAAAATATACGGGAGTAGGTGTAGTGTACCTACTGTACTGTGTGTAGTACAGTTTTATATATATTTTTTTTTAGTTTCAATAAAAAATGGAATTGTCCTTTAATAATTAACAATATTATTGTTTGCTTGGGCTCTGGTACAGATGCGCAACACTATAGATTATCTGAATATATTTATACTATACCTAAACTATAATTACGATTGTAACATACATAGATAGCAATTTACAACAATTGTAATGTATAGTAGAGATCAAATAAGCCGTGGATAACGGTGCTGGTTTTGCAATAACTTATCCGTTTTTGTATCCACCCTAGCATTAAGTAACAAAATATTGTAATTTTGTTTATTGTCAATTAAAAAAAAAATACATATCTACTATACTCGTAAAGTGTTTCTATTAAATTATTTAGTTTTAGTAACTAAATAAGAAAGTGCCGTAAAATTTCATTTAATTTCAAAGGTCAACCCTTGGATACGACTTATGTTTACCAAATATTGCATTCATCAACCTCACATTGTGACCGTGATATGACGATAACCTTTCTACTCGAACCCAAGCGAGGCCGGAAAATACGCAAGTTAATTTACTAATCGACAAATAATATGATACGAATGATTCATTAGGTATGGTCAAAATATTTTCCTAACAACCTCTGTGTTTAGTACGGTCAATAACATTTAAGGTTTGCTCAATATAACCTTTTAATAATATTATGACACAGGACACAATAACAAAATCAGAATCATTTATTGGCCATTTATCAAAACGTTACATTTAGCAAGTCACACGCACATATTAAAATATTAAGGATAAATTGAATTAAAAAACATGTATAAACTAAGGTTATAAATTAAAGTATAACTAAGGTTCATCATCATCATCATCACAACCAAAAAGACGTCCACTGCTGGACAAAGGCCTCTCCCAAGGATAATATCATTTTGATCAATCTGCCATAATCGCCACGCTTGGCAGGCGGGTTGGCGATCGCAGTAACGTAAGAATAATCACAGAGAGACCCTGCTGCCCATCCTCTGGATTGGTGCCTTGCGCCTTCTACGACACCCTCGGGAAGAGATGGGTTGGTGAAATTCTTTATCCCTGGCACCACACAACTAAGGTTGTTGTGGATAAAACATAGAAGAAGGTAAAGCACGTCGTTTAGATTTGAAAATTACACTGACTAGATAAAAATTTGTTTTAGTTTCAAAATTACGCGTAAAATGGTGAAATAAAATACTTAAAAAATAATTGTTGGGTACGTATGACATTGTCCCCTTAGACCAGCCCTAACTGCGGCGAGGATATCCCGGTGTTTTAGTAGGTAGACCCCCATAACATAAGGGGGAGTGGAGTTCCACTTAGCCACCGCATCTCCCCGAGTGCAGTATGTTTTCTTAATTAATTTTACGGGGCAAGAAAAGTCTTAAGATATTTAAAACTGATAACTTCAGTACATCCGTGATCGTGCCGGAATATCGGATATCGGACACACAACAAAAAACATGGTTATAATACCGTTAATAATAATTATTCTAAGATAGATAAAAGTTTTACAGCAACACCATACAAATTGAATTAAGTAATTAAAAACTAAGTTACAGTTTAGCGGTCTTACGGCTCCAAACAGTGTGGAGCAAAAAGTATTAATTGATAATGGGGTGCGAGTTCGAATCCAGCTCGTGGAATTTTTTCATCACTTTGTCTTTTTTCAATAAAGCCTACAATAAAACTGAGGAGGAAAGATCTTCAGCATTCGTTGAAGCGCAGAAGGCGCGGTCCGGCGCACCGGCCTGCCATGACCCACAATCAACATTTAGCCGTCTTTCTCGGTCCCTACATCGCAGCTTCAGAACTTGAGACCGTCTTAATCAATCAATCCCAACTCAAGTATACATTTTCAAAATTTGACGCCGTGAAAGAAAGGAAGAAAAGAAATGCCCTTACTTAGTTTCTTGTAGGTTGTCATGGTACCTCGTCTTGTAGACTTACAGAGCGATGGCGCTCAAAATTCACTACAGCTAATTAATCACCCGACATACTCGCACATACGTGTACATGTACACAGGCCTGCACATCGGACAACCACAAACTTTCAAATTTCCTCAATAGACTTTGAAGTTTATGACATATGGCTTAACATTTATTAAAGAAATTTGACAGTTTTGGATAGGTTGATGTGCTGACGTGTGTACAATAAAAAAAATATTCAACTGTAAATAATTGTCTTAGCTCAAAGTTGCAACTGTTGTTACTACAGGACAAGGTCAAAATGTCTACATTATTTATAAACAAAGTATACAAAATTTAATTAAACAACTCAGGTAATAAATTAATTTTAAACAAACAAGTGTGTCACCGATATTATAGGTACAATTGTATAAGCATTAAGCGGCCATTGTCACCTGAAATGTTTAAACACGGCTGAACGTACGAAAACACAATGGAATGAATGCAGTGTTATTTGTTTTTTCGATGGGTCCTGTGCATAAGGGTCAAAGCGCAAAATCATTTAACTTTTCAAGAGAGGCTCTTAAAGTTTGTTTGCGGTATACGATCTTCGCAAGGTGGCTGGCAAGAGCTGGATGAGAGTAGCCGCGGATCGTGCTCAGTGGCGTGCACTTGGAGAGGCCTATGTCCAGCAGTGGACTGGTATAGGCTGATGATGACGATGATGATGATACTTTTAAGATAAAAATGGTCTCTATATACCGCAGTTTTCTAAAATCGTGAAAACTAAAATAGTGCCTTCCTCCATATTATAATAAATCTACAAATTAACTAACTTATTCTCGTTCCCTAAAGACACTATCGCGTACCTAAATTCCTTACGAGAAATTTAGGTACTTACGCGCTTTCATTATCTAACCCTAATTACCACGAACAAAAACCTTCAGCATTTATTAGGTTAATGAAAACGTTTCACTGATATATATCTAACTGCCTCTCAAATGTTGCAATCCTTGACCATGTATGTATGCAATAATATAAATAAAATTTTAAAAAATGCACAAAAACTACAATGCCACCGATCAAAGAAAACTATAACAAGACTCTACCAAAGCAGTCGGAATCAAACAAAAAAATAATTAAAGTCTAATCGATGCCTCTTTTTTAGCAATTATAGCAATAAAAAAGTTTTCTGATACCCATACATACATAAATACATGCATACATACATACATACATACATAAATACATACATACATACATACATACATACATACATACATACATACATACATACATACACACATACATACATACATACATACATACATACATACATACATACATACATACATACATACATACATACATACATACATACATACATACATACATACATACATACATACATACATACATACATACATACATACATACATACATACATACATACATACATACATACATACATACATACATACATACATACATACATACATACATACATACATACATACATACATACATACATACATACATACATACATACATACATACATACATACATACATACATACATACATACATACATACATACATACATACATACATACATACATACATACATACATACATACATACATACATACATACATACATACATACATACATACATACATACATACATACATACATACATACATACATACATACATACATACATACATACATACATACATACATACATACATACATACATACATACATACATACATACATACATACATACATACATACATACATACATACATACATACATACATACATACATACATACATACATACATACATACATACATACATACATACATACATACATACATACATACATACATACATACATACATACATACATACATACATACATACATACATACATACATACATACATACATACATACATACATACATACATACATACATACATACATACATACATACATACATACATACATACATACATACATACATACATACATACATACATACATACATACATACATACATACATACATACATACATACATACATACATACATACATACATACATACATACATACATACATACATACATACATACATACATACATACATACATACATACATACATACATACATACATACATACATACATACATACATACATACATACATACATACATACATACATACATACATACATACATACATACATACATACATACATACATACATACATACATACATACATACATACATACATACATACATACATACATACATACATACATACATACATACATACATACATACATACATACATACATACATACATACATACATACATACATACATACATACATACATACATACATACATACATACATACATACATACATACATACATACATACATACATACATACATACATACATACATACATACATACATACATACATACATACATACATACATACATACATACATACATACATACATACATACATACATACATACATACATACATACATACATACATACATACATACATACATACATACATACATACATACATACATACATACATACATACATACATACATACATACATACATACATACATACATACATACATACATACATACATACATACATACATACATACATACATACATACATACATACATACATACATACATACATACATACATACATACATACATACATACATACATACATACATACATACATACATACATACATACATACATACATACATACATACATACATACATACATACATACATACATACATACATACATACATACATACATACATACATACATACATACATACATACATCATACATACATACATACATACATACATACATACATACATACATACATACATACATACATACATACATACATACATACATACATACATACATACATACATACATACATACATACATACATACATACATACATACATACATACATACATACATACATACATACATACATACATACATACATACATACATACATACATACATACATACATACATACATACATACATACATACATTCAATAATCAAAGTAGGGCTCCGAGGTGGAATGAATAACATCTGTGATTAGGTTGCTAGCCGATCGCCTGATGTGCGAGCATCTTAACTTATTTTAACTTTTTTTTTAATGCGTATTTTATTTACAATAACTTTTCGCCTCTATGTATCTGCTCTTCCTTTAAATATTCACTTCAAACGTGTTCAAAGAGAGTAAAATTGTCATTCAACGTTATTTTATTGTATTTTGGAACTTTCAACTGCACAAAATATCCTTTACACGGCCCGTACGTGGGTAGTATAGTAAATTGTTCTGCGACTTAGGTTCACGGTCGCAACAAACGGAGACTTGCGACACCAAAACACGCAATGTGTTTCCAAGTTGATCGTGTTGCTTAAAACGAGATTAATGCGGCTGTCAATTCAGCTTTAGTGCATACTTGGACAATTGTTCACGGGTTGTGGACTCACACCTTTACAATGTCAGCCATACTTATTTGAAACAAGTGGTAGTGAGACGTACATTAAGGGCAAGGTCTTGTACTTTCTTTACAAAACAATATAGATGTAATATATATATATATAGATAGATATAATAATAGCATTGTACGTTACAGGTAGAGGTAACATTCAATTCAGTATTTGGCCTTATCGTTACATTCCATCAAAGCCTTCATTTTGCTATCTTAAAACGTCCAAAATTGTGTCTCGCTCGGTGTCCTGATTTTGACATTATTTTGGACACTGAGGAAAATGCAGTTACTGGCGCCCACTCTTCTCCACAGCTAAAAAATAGACGTCTGGAATGCGTAGTAGGTAAAAAATTTTTGGACAATTAAAACGTTCAACTAAACGTAATTCTTAAGTTTATTTGAATAAAAAAAAATATTTTGACCTTGACTTTGAATGTGAAGGCCAGAATCAGACCAAAAGACAACAAAAAGTGGACGTTTTAAAACAGCACATTAGTTGTTTGACGATTTTTAAGTAAGTACCTAAATATTATCAATAAAGTTTATTTGGATAAGTAATTTTTTATTTTGTCTTTGAGGTCCAGGTGATCAGGTGAGCTTTACTGTTGTGGTAATTAATTCTTTTATGTAAGTACGTACTTATTGATCAACAAAAATGCATCTTTATTTAATAAATTTTCCTCAATTTCGTCATCCTATTCTCCCGGCGTAAGTGATGAACAGCTCTTAATTGTGACTTTGAATATCGTCAATTGTTTTTCAATTAGCCATTACTTAAAGCAGTGTGAAATGAGATCGGCAGGAGCGTCGGCACGGACCGTGAAGTCATGATATTCGTAACAAAGCCTCCAAATGTTGACCTTGGCTCTGCTCATTGGCATAACCTGTTCTATAACCAATTCGAGATTCCTTCGAGACCGAATCATCCCTCATCCTTGCCAATTTAACGTTCCTGGTTTTTTTTTTTTGTTGAGATTTGGAGGTTTACAATTTGCACGAAATCGTAGGTGTTTTTAACAAAAATATAAAGGACTTCATACATATAAAAAGTATTCTGTATTTTTTATTGAAGAAGTTCTAATGATCTAATGATCTATATTACTTATAACTTAGAACGAATCTTTTATACATCTAGGTTGGTAATTTGTTTTATGATTTCCCTATTTTTTGCTTAGAATCAGGTTTATGTTTAGAAGTACACAAAATAAATCCTTAAAAATTTAACGATTCCCAATAATAAAATTACAATCCTATATGATATTAAATGATTACCACAATATACTCGTACCAAAATTTTCTGCGATCCCATATAGATAACTTGTATACTGATCTCCAAACTTCAGTATGAAGATAGCACTAAATGATGATGACTCGTATAGTATCTACAGCTTTTATTTCAGTCAGCCAGTCTCAGTCAGTGTTTTGTTTTAAATCCTGATTGTGAGTTGTTGAACTTTAGAAAACAATAGGAGTTTGCTTTAAACATCGTCAAACCTCTACCTAGAGCACTGAAATGGATTAAAACACTATTGTCTCACACACACAATACCTACCTAAAAATACCTATTGCACCATATCATGTAAGGGAGGAAAGAGCTGGACACTTGCTGTTTTTCTTGCCGGTTCTTCTCAGTACAAGATCTCCCGCCCAGAGTAGACTTACGAACCGATGGCATAGTGACATTCACAAGAGCTACTTGTAGCCTAAACTGAATAAATGATTTTGAATTTTGAATTTTGAATTTTTTTCATATGACCAGAGCGCTCAGCCTGATACCCTAAGTTCCCGGGTTCAATTCCCAGGTCGGGAAAAATGTATTTCGGATTTTTGGATGCATAGCCCGGGTTTGTGGTGATTAAGCCATTACCCATCAATTGTAGCGACGACTTGATTTCAATGCTGGAGGCCCTTGCCCAGCAGTGGGGCAGTTATAGGCTGTTTACTTTATTTTACTTCACCGTATCATATACATAAGTTTCTCGTAAAAAATAAACGTTACGTGACTGAACGTTAGAATTCAGATGTGCCAGCTTCCTTAAAACCTTTCCGGTTTTTTTCGAAACTAATTTCGTTATCGTACGAACAAAGTAAAAATGTAATCGTCAGACGTAAAGCTGTCTGACGGAGACGGCTGCTTCTATGAATAGTGAGTATTTAAGCGTTGGGTCAATGAACTCTTTCGTTAGAACTTTAATGTATATGTCGGCTTTTTTTGGCTTACGTAAGCTTCTTGCTAAAACAAACATTTAAGTAGGTATAGGGCCCGATCTGATCCGAACCCCTCGGAGAATCTAGTAGGGCACGGGGACACGCGCTAGTGCGTGATGCCGTTCCCTCTATATAATCTCTGACGGTGCTTCGTTTTACAATTGAGGAACCCTTTAAGTTTTTGCCGAGTCCTTAAACTGTCTCAAAAAAAATAGGTGTAGGGTATGTCATGCCGAAAGATATTAAATCACCCATAGTGAGTTGATTGATGGCAATCACATGGCAATACCAGCAACTATAGCCACAGCTATAACTAAAATAATTAAATTATGTGTGAAACAGATTCGTAACTAATAACGGTGTTATTTGAATATCACGGATGTAAGACAATATTAAAACATGGTAATAATCTCATTGAGCACACAAAGACAATACAAAACATGTTAATAACCTCATTAACAATGACCCTAAAGCAGATTTTTTTTTTATTATTTCGTTATTTATGTTTACGTTCCCATAGTAGGTAATAGCTGGTAACCCCTTCACGACCATGAGATCACACGATCATGTCACTTCCTCTTATACAGAGTGTTCGGTAATACTAGTATAGTTCCAAAGGACTAAGCCTTGCAACCAAGTACAAAGAACACCGAGTTATCATGTAAAATCGTATTTACGTAGATTTACTTCTAAGCCAATATATATATCAATGATGGAAGTCTATGCCTAGCAGTGGGACAGAATATAGGATATTTTTACTTTTTACTTTTTCATACAAAAGCTCTAGTTTATATATAATTACATTATTTTTGTTCAACCCTGACAAGTTTTGATAATTTTGAACAATGTATCACCTGGACCTAGGGTTGTCACTTCGCAAATTTATTTCGTGCTTTTCAGATGTGTTTATGATTTTGTGGGGTTCTATGCATATACGGGTCTATACAGGTATTATCAAAAAACTTTTGTAACAGGTTTAATTTTTCATGACAAGGAACCTGTTTTACGCATTACAACTTAAGATAACGGCCAGGACGTGACCACTCATCAATATGCATTGTGTCCTAACAATGCAGTGACGTGCATTTAAACACATCCTCCCGATTACGTAGTCTTTATATACATCAATCATAGTATATGCCGGCAAGAAACTTTCCCTTTCTGACATGACATCACACAATGGCAAGGTGTTATAAAACAAATTATTGTTGGTAACTAGTTAGTAGGCCTTTGTCTTTTTTCTAATACTAACGAATACTATAATGTGCTTAATATTTTGTATGTATATATATATATATATATATATATACTAGGGGCTCGCTCGCGACTTCATCCGCCGTATTCCATGATGGACCCCCATTGTAGCGCCACCTACCGGGTCTAAATGTAAATCTAAACCATTCTCGAATCCACTTGAACACACACAAAAAATTTCATCAAAATCGGTCCGGCCGTTTAGGAGCTCAATTACAAACACACGCACAGAAGATTTATATACTTATTTATATAAAGACTAGTGGCCCGCTCGTGACTTCGTCCGCTTAAGAACACCCGTATCCCATGATGGTATCCTATTGCAGCGCCACCTACGGGGTCCAATTGTAAATCTAAACCATTCTCGAATCCATTTGAACACACACAAAAAATTTCATTAAAATCGGTCTAGGCGTTTAGAAGGAGCTCAATTACAAACACACGCACAGAAGATTTATATATAAAGATATAAATATTATTATATTAGTACTACGCGTATATAATTTATTACTACATTAAGTAACTACATTACAGCTAGGGTTGGCTGAAAATATATTTTTTAATTTTTTTTTACTCATAAGCACGGGACCCTCGGTACGCGGCTCCGAATCGCACATGGCCGGTTATTAAGTATTTAAAGGACATATAAATGATTTATGCATAAGGCCGTTCACATAATCCGTGATCATGTGATCAACCTTACCAGAGCATATTATATATATACAACTGAGTCAGGTGTACACCAAAAGTTATACCACTTAGTAAATCACGTGTCGAATCGACTGGCAAATAGATATCATCTGTTAGTGGTCGTCGTTGTTTTAAATACATTTATTTACTTAATTATCCTAATATAGAGTAACATAATAAGTGTCAATAAGTATAAAGCCGTTTTCAGGAAAAGGGACATATTACCCCGCCCGATCCTCTAAATGACAGCACACATTTACAGAATACACTAAACATGCACACCAGTTTAGGCCCAAGACACCGTACTCGTAGAACAAGGGTACGAAGAACCGGTTCACACTCGCTCTACACCAGGTACAGACATGTACCTGGGCGGTTCTCTCCTCCTCCACGGCCCGGTCAACCCGAGCCGAGGTCCGTGCCTTTAGAGGCGCCCTCGGGTTGCTCCGCTCCCCGATCCGATCCGAACCCTTCGGAGAATCTAGTAGGGCACGGGGACGCGCACTTGTGCGCGATGCCGTTCCCTCTAGATAAACTCTGAAGGTGATTCGTTTCACACGGCTTGAGGGACCCTTTACGTTCCTCGCCGCCCCCAAAAAGCCCGGTGAAGCTGAAAATGCCGCAGCGGCAATCAGCAATCTCTTTCAAAAAAAAAAAAATCTATATACGATCATATTCAAAACTTTAAGCCGATGAGCTCTACCTATTTCAATTTCTGATGGCTACTTATAAGCTCTCTTATAAGTACTTATAAGTTTATGTAACAATAATTGCTCTGTACACCTCAGTTGTAGAATGATCCTCGTATTCAATCTGGGCATCGCCTAATCACTAAAAAAGGTAGTATCTCTATGAATTACTAACATAATAATATTTAGGTAAATTCAGTACTAAATTAAACCACACGTGAAGACTTAGAGCGAACACAGGATTTCGATTCGTCTCACTCAGTAGACGCTCGCCACAGAGGTCGCTATACCAGCTATTTCGCACGCAGCCATTTAAAAGAAAACAACAATTTTAAATATCTATGTCCATACATAATCAGACATACATACCTACCATACCGTGCCTTCACGGTTTATCAAGGCAAGTGCTAAGCGGCGATAGCAAAACTGGACCAGCAAACCATTAAAAAGTTTAATGTTATACTTCGGATACACTATGAGAAAAGTGTCGAGGACCTACACAATACAGGAAGAGAAAATTTATACGATTGCCTTTATCAAGCTTTTTTAATACCTGGCCAGTGGTTGCAACTATAGTAGTCTTTGGTTGCAACACTGTATGTATAATTCGCTATGCCGCCAGTGATGTTTTGATTATTGAACCTCTTTGCCCAGCCACTTTACTGGATATCATACCCTTAAATCAGGGGTACAGTAATGCAAGGCTTTGTAATGATTGGTAGCTATCCATTGGTAGTCGACTAGAGTTGCCGGTATATAGTACACGCATACACTTTTTTATATATAGGAGATTGCATTAGGCGTAAAACTGTGTCCTATTTTTTGGAAAGAGATTGTTGATTGCCACTGGGAATTTTTAGCGTCACCGGAGCTTTTTGGGGGATGAGAAACTTTGAAGGTTCCTCAAGCCGTGTGAAACGAAACACCGTCAAAGGTTTTCTAGAGGGAATGTTCTTACTAGATTTTCCGAGGGGTTCGGTTCGTTGGTTTATGTGCGACTTTCATGTGTACTAATCATAACCCCCTCGCCCTATCCTCTAAATGACAGCACACATTTACAGAATACACTAAACATGCACACCAGTTTAGGTCCAAGACACCGTACTCGTAGAACAAGGGTACGAAGAACCGGTTCACACTCGCTCTACACCAGGTACAGACATGTACCTGGGCGGTTCTCTCCTCCTCCACGGCCCGGTCAACCCGAGCCGAGGTCCGTGCCTTTAGAGGCGCCCTCAGGTTGCTCCGCTCCCCGATCCGATCCGAACCCTTCGGAGAATCTAGTAGGGCACGGGGACGCGCACTTGTGCGCGATGCAGTTCCCTCTAGATAACCTCTGAAGGTGATTCGTTTCACACGGCTTGAGGGACCCTTACCGTTCCTCGCTGCCCCCAAAAAAGCCCGGTGAAGCTGAAAATGCCGCAGCGGCAATCAGCAATCTCTCTCAAAAAAAAAAACTAATTATAATTATACCCACTAAAACTCCTTTATTTTGCCCCTTACTGTTACGCCAGGGTGATCCTGGTATATGATAAGCAAGCAAAGGTCACTTTAGAAGAGCCAATGTTCTACCCGTTTTGTTTCTAGCTGGATGCCGTGTGAGAAGGAGGCTCATTCGTTAATGTTAATTGACGTTTCAGAGTGTGGCAGTAAGCATAGATTGATATTCAAGTATGAGGGCCGAGACCTTGCTTTTGTAAATTATTTTTTATATTAAAGATTGTTAGGTATATTTTCCTTAAGTTTCCGACAAGAAGCTCTACAGAATATTTTGCAATGCACGTTTCGTTATACCTCCATTATTTCAGGTATATTTTTTTTCCTTTTGTATTGTGTCCAATGAAATGTTTGTTTAGTTGAAAAGACTGCTTATTTATTTGTGACTAATGAGCACTCAATAATTGCGATAAAAAATCCTTTTGATGATCAAACCACAAAGGCAAATAGTATTAACTAGAAAAAAATTCAAGAAGCTTTTTGGTAATTTTTTTATGAAAAATTGAGTAAGGTAGGTGTCCTTTTTCATGTTACATGAACATGTTAATTTTTATATAACGCCGATAATTTTTTTATCTATTGAAAATTTTCATCATTGTTATGTTATCTATCATATTTTAATGAACGTTTCTGATTTTTTAACGAAATAGGTACCTACTGAAAAAACAAACTAAAACTCTACATTTTGTTTTACCTAACCAAATTAATTAGTATAAAATCATGCATAAAAAATAAGTTATTTCTCCAAAGAAATGATTATTGGTTATTTATTAGAGTAAGTATTTTATAACTGTAACATTAAAGTGCAATTTCCAAATGCTAGTTGGATGGAATGCCGATAAATCACCATACCTAATTCCTTTGATCGATTCTAGATCACCATGTACGACTTAAGAAACCTCCATTTCCTACCAACAGTTAAAAACTTTAACGGACCGCCTTTTTTAAAACAACAAGGAGTAAGAAAAAAATTTCAAATTACGAACCTTAGGGCACTCCTCGAACGCCTTCAAAGAGTTTTGTTAACCGAACTATCTAGCACCTCTTTTTAAACAAAGTTTATGTTACGCGAAGCACGAGCGCCAGGTTGTGTGACCAGCCGTAAACTGAGGTAACCGTAGCCGGCTTGTTGATTGCCTTTCTGATCAACGCCACTACTAAGTATCACCAGAAACTTTTTTCTCGCTTACTAACAATTGGCTCTCTGTCTAAAGTATGAGTTTAGAGTGAGAGGTTCGATTTCGAGATTAGTGTGAGACGAGCGGCGTGGTAATACCGCAGCCGCAGGTCGCATACCATCAACTTGTTGTGACCAAATTAAAGGGGAATGAATAGACTAAAATGTATGGGTTGGTCTAGCGGTGAGCGGCCCTGAATGCTAAGCTCACGGTCGCAAATATAAACCCTGTAAGGCGATTTTATTTTTGATAGAATGCAACCATAAGCATTTGTACCTGGGCCAAAATGTCTCATAGGTAGGTATTTTAGACCGGGTTTTTTATTTTTTTTTGGAGAGAGATTGCTGATTGCCGCTGCGGCATTTTCAGCTTCACCGGGCTTTTTTTGGGGGCGGCGAGGAACGTAAAGGGGGACCTCAAGCCGTGTGAAACGAATCACCTTCAGAGGTTATCTAGAGGGAACGGCATCGCGCACAAGTGCGCGTCCCCGTGCCCTACTAGATTCTCCGAAGGGTTCGGATCGGATCGGTTTAGCCCGGGTACAAATGCTTATGGTTGCATTTTATCGACGTCCTTAATAGATAGTAGGTAAAAAAATTATGGACGATTCAAAAGCACTTTTCTTAAGTTTAAAAGAATAAAAAAAAATGACTTTAACTTTGACTTTGACTGGGCTTCAAGTGTCCAACACTGGTGCTACTACGAATATATATAATATTATTATATAGAAATAAAATAAACGATTAAAAACTTTTGCCAAAGGTCAGGTTCTATTGAAAAAATAGAGTAAAATTGTTGTTATTACCAAATACCCAAATACAGTTGCAGACAAAAATATCTACATAACGATAAAATATTACAAAAACACAATGTTGAAAAAATTCCCACGAGCAGGATTTGAACCTGCACCCTTCTGACATACCGGGTCAGGTGCTCTTCCAATTGAGCTATCCTGCTTCTAACCAGCCCGCCGAAATTATTCAACAGTATTTACTTTTTTACTTTGAAAGCCAAAGGCGCCAATCAAATATTGTTTTTTTTTGTGTATTGTTTTACGGTTTCGGATAAAATCCATCAAGCCTACTCGTCCGTTCTATCTTCTTAAGTAATACAAAAATAAACCATATTTCCTTCCTAAATGATGATGAATGATGATAATAGAAATGGGAAGTGAGAAATGATATACCCCCCAACCCCTCGAGTATCTCAGTAAAGATGCGGGGCTTTACTAAGTCCTCACGCAGACTTCTTGAGAGAATTTAAAAAGTGTCGTTGCACTGTTTTGTTTCATTTGCCAACACTCATACACACTCACCAACACTTAACGGTTAATAATTCACCATTATATGAAATATTGTATAAATAACAGTGTTTTTTTTTAATGACTGACACCAGGTGACGCCGTACGCTGGACAGACGCAGATGGAGACTCTTATTATCGGAGACCAAGACTCACTTTGGGTCGTTGCGCCACTCTAGTTAGTTTTTAACAGTTACCAAAAAATTTAACTATCAAAATATTCGTCGTGTGTCCTATAAATGGTTATGAAAATCAGTTTCTTTATGTTTTAATTTATATCACAGTTGCAATATAATATACTGAAACATGCGAAGGATTGACAAATTATTTTATTTAATTTGTTGTAAGAAAATAGAAAGCGGATAAAATCTTAAGGCTAAAAGCGAAATAATAGGAAATAATGAGTTAGTACTTACCTATAATAAGTAATTATTATTTATTATAATTGTATTGTACAATCACCATCATCATCAGCCTACACTTTAGTCCATTGTAAATTAAATTATGTTAATTAGTAATTATTACGATGATGTTAAGAAATAATAGTAACTAGCGGCCCGTCCCTGCTTCGCACGGGTGGAGATTTTTGATATAGCCTATGTTAATCAGCGCTAATGTAGCATTCTAATGGTGAAATAATTGTTTAAATCTGTCCAGTGGAGAGTTGTTTGTATGGGAAAACAAAATTGTTGTTTTTACTATTTTCATCGTATTTTTTACGTTTTTTCTCTCCGAACCTCCCTCAGACTTCATCAAACAAAACAAAAAAGAAATCGGCCAAGTCGGTTCAGCCGTTCTCGAGTTTTGCGATTAGCAACACATTTAGCAATTAATTTTTATTTATATGAAAAAAATGAAATGATGTTAAATACGTTTATTGTCACACACTATATAGATTAGATGTCAAAACTTAAAATAGTTTTATTTAAATAAACGAGGCACGACAATACCGAAATTACCATTTCTTTTTTATGTGTAATGTAAGTAATACCAGTTCTTAACTCTACTCAATGCTCAAATACTAGAGGTACCATAAATACTATATACTTACCTATATATTCATAAAGCCAGGAGCGGGAACGTTATCAGTTTCGATGTAATAACCTGTAACACCAAAAAAATGGGTGAATGTGAATGGGAAATGTGCTATTATTGTTCATGTAGGGAGCGAACGATGATAAATTTTTTCGCTTACTACGAGTAAGTATATTGTGGGACGGTCCCAGTGAAGACGGACGGTGTGGTGATCCGCGGTTCGGTCATCAATGAGTCGCGGTGTGATTGCCGACCGCCCGCCATGATAGCCGACATTAGTCAGCTCTACACCGCGCGCAGCTTATGTGCTGTGCCAAGAAACAGCGCTTTAGCCCACAGACCACACTAAGGTCACACTCTGATAAAAATTACCAGAAAATCATAACAAAGATACTAAGTTTTCTTTCGACTGTGAGGGTAATAACTTCACGGTGACGTAATACCGCTGGCTTGCAGCGGTAATCACAAAGTACTAGAAAGATTCATCGAGTCGCCTGCTGGGTAAATCTGTAGCTCAGCGGTCAGAGCATTGGATCGGTATCCAAAGGTAGTGGGTTCGATTGTCACTCCAGCTTCCTGAGACTAGAAATGAATCGCTAAATGTGTTACTAATCGCAAAACTCGACAACGGCTGAACCGATTTGGCTGATTTCTTTTTTGTTGTGTTTGATAAAGTCTGAGGAAGGTTCATAAGAAGAGAAAAAACGTAAAAAATACAAGAAAAATAGTAAAAACAATAATTTTATTTTTCATACAAACCACTCTCTACTGGACCGAATTAAAAATAAAATCACCATTAGAATGCTTCATCATTAGCGCTGAGTAACATTGCTGTATCAAAAAAGATGTCCACCCGTGCGAAGCAGGGATGGGTCGCTAGTTTGCTAATATTTTTATTTGGATTTTGTAGTATTGCAATGAGCTCTTGAATTACCTGCCTTGCGTCCGGTTCCGGCCCAATGGACTCATTAAAAATCGCAGAAGTGAGTGCCTCGTGCGAGTCCTATTTGTTATCAATCACATAAGGGAGTTAATATAAATTGTATTCATCTCATACCATGCGCTGGGAATAAAACCCGGGCCCCGAGATCACACTGGAGTATGATTATACAATAACAGTGTTCACATTACTATTACTGTTACTATGTTGTGGTTCCGTGGTGGAAGGAAGTAGCGGTGAGTGTTTCTTTTGCAAAACAATACCCGTCTTAGAAATAAAAACTGAATATTCCAAAAAATTAAATTAATAATTATAATAATTGTCGATATCACCATTTACCATGATGAGAACCTCGTGAAAGCTGAGAAAGGGAAACAAATCAAATATATCGACTTAGCACACGACGTTGTCGATATGTGGAATGTGGATTCGGCTGTCATCGTACCGATTGTTGTTACGGCCAACGGCCTGATGGCCAAAAGCTTCGATCAACATCTAATGAGGCTCTCGTTTGGCGGCTGGATAAAGGGCCTGATTCAGAAGGCAGTTCTCCTCGATACGGCACGCATTGTGAGGAGGTTCCTGTCTCTGGAGCCCTAACCACCGGTAGCTTGGACCCTGGTCCCGATGCCGGCGGACCCCTATGTTTTTATATTTTTTAATGTTTTATTTATTTTGTTTAATATTAAAAATGTAAATTTATATGAGAAAAAATAAATAAAGAAAATAATAATAATTTTAGTTGTTAAAAAAATTCCGAAATTAAATCATCTTAAAATGTTTCCATTACTTAAACAGCAAATTAAATAGG
Organism: Eudonia truncicolella; assembly: GCA_949315975.1. Lineage (NCBI taxonomy): Eukaryota > Metazoa > Arthropoda > Insecta > Lepidoptera > Crambidae > Eudonia > Eudonia truncicolella. The sequence goes on along the minus strand of OX438835.1, from coordinate 16,557,334 downwards.
AAAATAAAACGTCGACCACAGCTTTTGACACATAGTGGAAGTTCGCATTTATTAAAATAATAAGGCTGTATGGGTGCAATCTTTTTGCCTAAAAAAAGAGAAAAAGCGTGTTCCTGTTTCATATATTTTTTACAGACATGATATTTTTTAATTTTGTTCCGTTATTAACCTAGTTTTTTATTAAGAAGATCGTTTTATTGGAGTAAATTATCAAATTTGGTCACATATCGCAATAAATGGAACATGCTGCATTATTGTTTGTTTTAGTAACTCAAAATATTGACAGCTGGCTGGCGAGCGTGCGTTTAGTGCGTTTATTACGTTTATTATAATATGCAAGTTACATATTATAAGTCGTGTAGCTAGCTGATGATGATGATTGGCTTTTCTGCAGCACATAGAATATTCTTCAAATTTCTTTAATTCCTTTGGATTTGCGTTGTAATAAACAAAACAATTGAAAATGTTCAAGATTAATTATCGATTTCTCATACACATTCCAGTGGCATTAGTGTAAAACAAAAAAACATGCTTTATTATTCAACATTGTTGATTTCCTTATTTTTACTCCGATTAAAAAATGTGTTGGGCAATACATGTAGTTTTAGTGCGAAAGTGAGCCAAAGTCTACTTAATGAAGGGTTTCACAGGTACTTCTATTAATTTGTTTGTGTTTTATATGAAGACAGGGAAGACAGTAATATTGTCCTAAAATAGGGTCCCATTGGTACTAAAACGTACTTAAACTAAATTTCAGGAACATTACTTACGGCATTGTGTTCAGCAGTTCAGACGAAGTGGATACCTGGATGAGTGAAGATTGTATTATAGCTTTAGATCAAACTTTACCACCTGGAGTATATGCCAACCCTGATGAGCTGGGAGAATTCAGGAGAAGTAACAAGGTCAGTTTCTTCTTTCATCATTATTAATAACATCATTTTGCAGACCAGTCTTCAACAATTCATCAAATGTAGCTAAGACTTGATTTCAATGATCACCTTTATTTATTGTATTTATTTATTGGGAAACAAACTATTATACTTAGTACAAAGGTAATAATAACTCACTAGTGGGTATCCCGCAAAACTTCGCATTTATTCAACAGATTTTTTAGGAATTTCGAAACTTATGACAGGTTTCATTATATTTCTGCACATCTACGGCTGGAGCTCTTCGAAATGAGACCATAACTGATTTTTTATGTGGAGCTATCGTCCCATAATCACTGGGACAAAAATTGGCTTACGCTATTAATATAAATATTTGCTAAAAAGTTTCCACTTATAATTAATATAAAAACTTCATTAAATACATACTTTGAAAAATAAACTTAAGAACACAGTAATTCTTTAAATTTACAATTAAATATAACATACAAGGTATACTATAAAACTACAAAACCAAGCTCTTTTTATATTCACTTAATGACTGACTTGTTACTTATTTATTAATTTATATTTTCTCGGCAGTGGGACAGTATAAAAGCTAATTAGTTACTTGTATATTTCAGTTAAATGCAATACCAAAGAACAGGATCAATGTAGAATTACCTGCGGAGCAGTCGGAGGCTAGCGGTGTGTACATTGTCGGTTTGGTGGCTGAAGGCAAAGTGTATTTGTGGCTGCCAGTACACGCGAGGTACCACAGAGCTATGGTTGGTGGAGGGTGAGTTAAAAAGTTTTTATTATATGTACATAATTTTTAACTTTTTATTTTCAAGTGCTAATTGCTGCACTGAAGCTAAATTAAATATTTATAAAATTTATAAAATACAGTAAAAATCAGGTTGCAACAACTGTTGGATAGATGGCACTGTGCCGCTATTAGCACTCAAAAATTAAAAAGTAGTGACAAAATTCAGCGCTTACGTCAGCCTTCTCGGTAGCATAGCAGTCAGTGCAGCCGCCCGGATTGCGGAAGACCCAGATTCGATTCCTGGCTGGGTCAGGTGGGCGTTTAATTTTTTCACTGTATTTTATAAATTTTATAAATATTTATATGTACATTTTAAGACATTTAAGACTAGCTCCATAGTCTTAGATGTCTTCTGAAATATCATACACTCAAGTAAGCAAAGTGAATAGCCTGTGGATGTCCCACTGCCGGGCAAAGGCCTCCATCATTGACTTCAAGTCATCACTACAATTGATGGGTAATATCTTAATCATCATGTTTGCCAAATGCTGGTTGGTAATCAGACACTCAAAAGCAACACAAACTTTGTTACTTTGTTACTAGCATACAGAGTGAGGAAATTAAAATGGAAATGGATTGGACATACATTAATGAGCCATTCTCCGGGACGGCGGCATGCCCGACATATGTCAACCGTACCGTCCTTCAGGATATACTTCCGGTAGTTGTTCGTCTTGATAACTTCATCAGCAATTGCACAGACAAAACCTTCGGTTTCACCAAAGAGTTGATATTATTATATTATTATTATTCACTTTATTAAACATATTTCTTAAGAATTTTTTTTTTACAATATTATATATAAAAACATATTTACAATATAAAATATTATAAAAAACTTAACCTAGGTTGCCACCGGCAGCGGGGATAGACCCAAGCTATCGGTGGTTAGGGCTGCAGAGTGAGGAACCTCCTGACAATACGTGCCGTGTCAAGGAGTATTGCCTTTTGCATCTGACCCTTGATCCAAACTTTCAGCGAGAGCCTCTCTAGGTGTTGATCGAGGCTCTTAGCTAAAAGGCCGTTTGCCGAAACGACTATCGGTACAATAATGGTTGAATCCACATCCCACATGGCGGTAAACTCGTGAGCCAAGTCAAGGTACTTACTGAGCTTGTCCTCCTCGGCTTTCACGAGGTTCTCATCATGAGGTGTGGTGATATCAACCAGTATTGCCCGGCGCTGGGATCGGTCGACCACCACGATATCAGGCTTATTGGCGACAATAGTCCTGTCCGTAATGATAGAGCGATTCCAATAGAGCGTTGCATGACCATTTTCGAGTATTGGCGCAGGTGCGTACTTATAGTACGGCACCTCCGATTCAACAAGGCCATATCCAAGAGCAAGTTGCTGGTGAATTATTCTGGCTACTTGGTTGTGTCTGTGCAAATACTCTCCATTAGCAAGATGAGAACAACCAGAATATGTCGGAATGATTCTCCTGGACGTGGCGGCATGCCCGACAGATGTCAACCGTACCGTCCCTCATAATATATTTCCGGTAGTTATTCGTCTTGATAACTTCATCTTCAATGGCACAGACAAAACCTTCGGTTTCCCCAAAGAGGTCACCAAAACGTAGCCAGTTCACCGAGGCAGTCAAATCTACATCAGGCCCAGTTAGAGCCCGATAGTAGCGCCCGTGTAGCACCTTGCTCTTCCACATGTCCTTACGATCGAGAGTGCTTAGCACAACTGGTTTGCGTCAGTTTTCTGTTGCCAAGGAGAGCGGCGTAAAGTGTCTATCAACTGCCACGACATCCAAATGCATCCTGCACTCACTGATAAGTAAATAATCCCTGAGATTGCACACCTCACGGTTATGTAGGTCCTTGGCATTTAAAAAGTCACGACCCCCACCTCTCCGCGGGATGTACAGCCTCATAACAGATGAGCGCGAGTGTAGCATTCTGGAAGTCGTGAGCATTTGACGAACTCTTCTATCTAAGGCGTCCAATTCGGTCTGAGTCCATCTTAGTATGTCAAAGGAGTATGTGAGCAGAGGCATAACCCAGCCATTAAAGGCACGCGTCTTATTGCCACCCGATAAAAGACTGTTAAGTACTTTTCGCCCTGGAATATGCCACGCTCCTTATAAAATCCTGCGTCGCAGAAACACTATCTCGACATTCTGGTTGACACAAGACCGTGGTCCACTGCCGCATACATGACATCAAAAATGATTTTAAAGTTATATCAATTTTATATAACTCAAATTCCTTATCCATGAATACGGATAAACCATTATAGATAGATAGATAGATAGATAGATAATACTTTTATTGCAACACTAAAAAACATAAACATGAACAAAAGAAAAAAATTATAATTACAAAATTACAATTTGGCGGTCTTATCGCTTTGAAGCGATTTCTTCCAGACAACCAGTGGTGTACATTGCATAAGTGAACATTGTCTTAAAAGTCATACCAAGCAGCCTTAAAATCGAGTGTAAAGTTGTTTCAAACTACCGTATGATTATAACTGGTTCGCCGTCCCGGAGACCACGTTAGCACGCACATAACTATTGATGTAATAATTGTTGTAGTTCTTAGCCAGTGAATCATTTAAAGATCTTGTCCACACGACCTCTAAAAGATTTTATATACATTTATAATTTAACATTAAATGGTAGGGTTCTGTTTAAGAACTTAAAACATTCAATTACTTATGTTTTTAGTATGATTAAGAACTTTGCCGTTATAAGTCAAATTATGCTTTAAAAGCTTATAGGTGTTAAATTGCAAACAAGAAAGAAACATAGTTTTAAGAGTTCAGTATAATTTGTCACTATAAATTTGTCTAATATTAGCCATGTCTCGTTTCAGTACTGCAAGGAACATCATTGAACCACCGAAGCTGTACTTGCGTTGTCCAGACCAACGGTTCGACGTGTGCGGCAAGGCGATCTCACCATCTGTAACATTTCTATGCAATGGTAGTCCTCGGGATAAATGCAGTTGGAAGGAAATATCTTATACTATGGTAAGAGCTACAGAGCTAAGACGCCGAGAATGACCAAAAAGCGTTAGTGCGACGATTTGGGTTCGTTCTGCCCAGGCTGGTTGGAGCCAGTTATAACTCGAAAAAGATGGAAGGAAATGGGGGAGACCTTTGACACTTTTTTACTCAGAGAATCCTTATCGATACCATACACCAAAGGGGCAGCTCAGTTATGTGGTAGGGTGGCACTCCCGAACCTCTTTAACATTGTAAGAGCTAGATAGAGAGGGGCATACCCACTAAACCCTGGGGGTATTGTAACCAATTTTAACCAATAAACCAACTACCGGTTAACCAATTTTTAACCACCTCTGTGGTTGAGACCACCGGTCTTAGACTCTTGGGTCGATTCCTAGTGGGGTAACATGTTTGTGTACTCGGTTTGGTCTTGTTTGTCCACCTGGCTAGCTACCATGATATTATCAAAATATGTTGCCATAACATCAATGTTTGTAGCATTGTTGTGTTCCGGCAGCTAGAGGTGAGATAGCCAGTGCCTCACTAGTTAAAGATCCCGGCTGAAGTATGCTTCCACCATAGGTCTTATTATCACTTAACATTAGGTGATATGAAGGCACTGCGTTTACCCAAAAGATATTTGAAATGTAACAACTTTTACGGATCTACTCGCGTTAGTTTTACTTATTTAATGTTTATCCTGACGTTTCGAACCATTTGCAGGATCCGTGGTCACTGGGAGACTGAGGTGTTGGTCGTCTCATAATTAGTTAGTAGCTTGTACACCCTCATTTAAATTTAATAGCCTCGCGTCCACAACATCCACCATCCACAACATCCTAATTTCAATAGAGAAGATGGTTGGAATCTACCACCAACCTGGGATCCCATCATACAAAATATTAAATTCCAGCCCCGACACCATACTGCCAGACCAAAAGATACTGTAAGCTCTTTCTGCGTAAAACGGAACGCATCTGATTAATTTAAATGAGGGTAATATATAAGATACTAACTAGTTATGAGACGACCAACACCTCAGTCTCCCTGTGACCACGGACCCTGCAAAGGGTTCGAAACGTCAGGATAAACATTAATAAGTAATGTGTAAAATAAACGCGAGTAGATCCGTAAAAGTTGTTTCATTTCAATGTGTAGTGTTCGCGTAAACTTTAGAAAACAATACAAAAGAAATTTTAAAATACTCATCATCAGCCTAGTCCACTGCTGGACATAGGCCATTCCGCGTGCACGCCACTGAACACGATCCGCGGCTACTCTCATCCAGCTCTTGCCATTCACCTTAGGCAGATCTTCGCTCCACCTAGTCTGAGGGCGTCATAGAGTACGTTTGCCGATACGCGGTCACCAGTCGAGAACTCGTTTCCCCCAACGGTTATCGTTTCTGCGACTAATATGGCCGGCCCACTGCCACTTCAGCTTGCTGATCCGGTTGGCTATGTCGGTTTCTTTCGTTCTTGTCGGATCACATCGCTCCGAATCCGATTCCTTAGAGAAACTCCGAGCATAGTCCTTTCCGTTGCTAGCTGAGCGACTTTAAATTTGTAAACCAGCCCTCCCGTATATATCTACAAAAAAACTATGAACCCCAAGCCCCTTACAAATAAACAAAGAATAAGCACCGAGTAGTTATACCGTGTTTTGTTCCTGTCATGTAAACGTCATTTCAAATTAGAGTAAAAGAGACAAAACATGGAATAACTTCGAAGCTTCATCATCATCATCAGCTCATTTTTACGTCTCCACTGGTGGGGCACGAGCCTTCCCTATGGATGGATAGGGAGAACGGGCCATAAACCACCACGCGGGCCCAGTGCTGTGCGGCGGTTGTTAACGACCCATCCGGTGACCGGCCTTCGCGATAGTTGCTTAACCTCAGCACTCGCAGACCGGGCGCGTTAACCGCTGCGCCATCGAGCTCCTCTTGGAAGTGCAATGTAAACACAGATTATGATGGGGAAACTTGTTTATTTGCTTAATTGTGTAAATTAATAAGGATGGACAATTAGAAACAAGAAAGTTGTTTTCTAGAGCGTTGACAGAGAGTAAGAGACAGGGCATAAAATAAAATAGACTGCCAGTGTCCTTATTAAGAAAGTATTTTCTACAGGAAGCTTATTCTTTGTTTATTTGTAAGGCACCAATTGTTTTGCATGAATGAATTGGCGTTCCAGATGACAGGCGCGCTGGCGTGGGACGTGCCGGCGGGCAGCCTGGCGCACTACTACCCGGTGGCGGCCGGCACGGCGCTGGTCGTCCTCGCGGGCTCCATGTACCTGCTGAGAGCGATACACGACTACAACATTGAGAGCAACAAGAAGAGGCAGTGATAGGACATTTTTATTTTAAAACTTTAAATAAAAATAAAAAGTATTTATTTTTAAGTTACTTTGTTTTTTATATACATTTTGCGTTTTTTCCCTGAATTAAACGCTGAATGCTTACGTAAATGCCGATCGTCGGATGGGTGACCAATCACCATCACTAGAACGGTGACCAAATTAGAGTACTTGAGCCTTTGGACGGCACGTTAAGCCGTTGGTCCCGGTCGTCATTATATGGCAGTCGTATAAAACCCACCTCGCATTCGGCCAGCGTGCTAGACGTTCGGGCCATACATAGGAGATCGGTCTACCATGTGGTTAAGCGTGTGTATAAGCCCACTTAAAGCTTGAACCTAACATGGGGAGACTAATACGCTGATGACGATGAGAGTCTCATCATGAGACGACATATATTGCATTGACCAGCTCTGGGTCTGAGAGGTCCCTGGCTCAATTCCCAGCGGTTTGTTTAGTAGTAGTTAGTAGTAAGGCTTGTTTGTCCGCCTGCCTAGCTACCATCATTTATTTAAATAAGTCGCCATAAAATCAATTTTTGTAGCATTGTTGTGTTCCGGGCAGCTTAAAATAAGATAGTGCCGCAGTAGTTGAGGTTTCCGGTTATCCGGGGGTGAAGTGCGCTTCCCCCTTTTTTTTCATCACTTAACATTAGGTGAGATGAAAGCTATGTACGTACCCGTAAGAATAAAAAGCGTGGCATCTATACAATCATTACTTACAAAAACACAAATGTTGAAAAAATTTCCACGAGCAGGATTTGAACCTACACCCTTTTCACATACCGGGTCAGGTGCTCTTCCAATTGAGCTATCGTGGTTCTAACCAGCCCGCCGAAATTATTCAACACTATTTACTTTTTTACTTTGTAAGCCAAAGGCGCCAATTCAATGTCAACAACTACCGTCATTTCAATTGGAAGAGCACCTGACCCGGTATGTCAAAAGGGTGCAGGTTCAAATCCTGCTCGTGGAAATTTTTTCAACATTTGTGTTTTTGTAATTTGTTTCGCAACAAAATTTGCGTTAAAATTATATAAACAAAACAAAAACATTTTATCAATCATTACTTGTTATCTCTGGATTATATTATTATCTGAATTGCTACTTTGACAGGCACTAGCTGTTAGTTCTGGTTCTTGTCGTAAGATGGCAGTCGTGAACACGCTTTCTCGCAATCTCCTTAAATCAATTTCCTTGAACAGGAAGACCTGATTCCGACAGTGGTATGTTCAAATCAAATCGTACATCATCACTTCACCAGTTTATTTTATGTCCTCACTGCTTGGACACGAGCCTTCCATATGGGGATAGAGAGAAGTGCGGTACGGAACGACTGCTATTGCAGCCGAGACCAGCGGCTTTACGTGCCTTCCGAAGCTCTTAGAGGCTTGAGATGATAAACTATTCACCCATCCGATGACCGGTCTTTGCGAAAGTTGCTTAGCATTATTAATCTCAGACCACTGCGCCACCGAGCGCCTCATGTGCTGATGATGATTCATATGCCAGTTTTGCCGTACCCTTCCCATCAATCCGTTAGTTTCAACTGTGGTCGATAGATGGCATCCAGCGAGTGTTTTGTGCCATTCGATTAGGTTAACGAAAGCGAGAATTTTATAGCATTTTATTTTTTATTTTTATAATTTAATTAGCGTGCTTCGTGCGAGTTTTGCTTACTTTTCGTATTCATTCGATCACGTTAAAGAAAACGAGGTATTATTTATATCGCAACTCTCCTCGTTCATCAACAGCCCCCGACCGCCTAACTCGATCGCTTTAGCTATAGGCTATAGCTTTCAATATTTCTTTCATATTGCTTTCGAAATGAAAAGATGACGCCTCCTTCTCGCCTCGCCTTCAAAGTGATCGAAAGAGATCGAGTTAGGCGGTCGGCCCCCTGGAAGCGCTGCTTCAATGCCATACAAAAATTCGTATCGTTATTGAAATCGTGTGTTAAAAAAAACACGCACTCAGGACGCGCTGCATCTTTGTCATACAAATTCTTGTTTTTTAATACTTATGGGTAAGCACTTGGCCTTCATCTCAATTGATGTCAATGGAAAGGCCGAATATAGAAGCGCACTTTACCCGGATCCTCAACTAATGAGGCACTGGCTATCTTATCTCCAGCTGCCGGAACACAAAACAACGATATCAAAATTTGATATTATGCCGACATCATTTTAGATAAGATTGTGGTAGCTAGCCAGGCGGACAAACAAGCCCACCATCACCAAACTGAGTACAGAACATGTACCCCCCGCTGCTAATCGAACCCTGAACCCATGGGTCTAAGACCAACCATAGAGGCGGTTAGACGCTAGATGTTTCCGTTAATGTGTTTGAATTGTTTTTTTAGAGAGTTTGCTTCACCGTTGTTTTTTGGGGGAGGCGAGAAACTTAAATGGTTCCTCAAGCCGTGTGAAACGAATCAACTTCGGAGATTTTCTAGAGGGAACGGCATCCCCGTGCCCTACCAGATTCGGTTTTACCTAATTGTAATAGATTGAAACTTTTACATCGCGTAGGCAAGCACACATAGCGTGTAATTTTGCCTTGTGGAGTGTTTATGTGAATACAGCTAGCTATATTGCTTCAAGTACTTTTTTGTCCAGTTCAACACATGGTTGCCTGGAAGAAATTGCTTTTTAGCGATAAGGCCGCCATTTGTACTTCTGCTTGTATTGCCTCTCTAAGTGTTTTGTATGGTGTACAATAAAGAGTATTTTCATTTCATTTTCATTTGTAGGGTAGTGGCACCGTGTTCGACATTTTAAGCCAGAAGAAAGACTCAGTTTTCATCCCCAAAAAATGACAGATTTTATTTGAAATGACAGCTAAGAAGTCAGTCTAGACAATCAGCTGATGATCCTGGGTGCCTAGTGTGATTTTTGTTTACTACCCGTATTCATTCGATTACGTTTACGAAAATGAAAATTAGTACGGCATTGAAGCAGCGCCTCCTGGTGACATACGAGAAGGGTTAAAAAGTATTATTAATAATCATTTAGTTTGGTTGAATCAAAAAACCGGACAAGCCGGACTCGCCCACCGAGGGTTCCGTACAAATTTATGGGTATATACATATTATATAGTTCAGGAATCGAGTCTCGAACTTTTCCCGACTGTTAGGTACTACATACACCAAAGTTATTCGGTACCTATACATATAAAAGAGAGAAAAGGTATTTCTTTTTCCACTCTTCGTCGTCATTCAAAAACTGTACATCATAAAAATTATTAAAAATCTGTTTCAGCTTGTGCTAATGAAGCCCTTTCATACGATACCCCACATAACACGGTTCACTTACTTCAAAATTTGGACCACCCTTCCTCGCATAAAACCTTGTTTTATTTGTAATTTAATTAAATATTTATGGTTTTCAGATTTTTCCCTGTACTTGTAGTATAAGACAATATTACTTGCCAAACTTCATAGTTCTAGGTCAGTGGCAAGTACCCTAGATTTGTAGATTTTTTTTACAGCTTCAAGGAACCGTATACCTGAGTATATGGTTTTAATTTCAACTCGATACCTCCACGCGTTCCCGAGATAAAGGGTCTCGACAGACAGACAGACAGACAGACATACAGACATACAGACATACAGACATACAGACATACAGACAGACAGACAGATGGACAACAAAGTGATTCTATAAGGGTTCAGTTTTTTCCTTTTGAGGTACAGAGCCCTAAAAAGATAAAAGAAAAAAGGATACTCGATAGAAAAGCTACCAAATACATGATTAAATTAAATATATTTATAAAATTATATTTAATAAAGTATATAACATTCATATTCAAGATTAATTAATCCTTACTAATATTATATTATATGATATATATATTTTTTATTATTATATTTATATATTTATTATCCATTTATATTTATTATTTTTATAATATAGCTAGCGGCCCGCTCGCGACTTCGCCCGCTTGAGTAAATACCCGTATCCTATAAAACCCTAAAGCAACGCCACCTACCGGGTCCAATTATAAGCATGTATTATACATATAAACCTTCCTCTTGAATCACTCTGTCTATTAAAAAACCTCGTCAAAATCGCGCATGGTTTTAAAGCGACTGACTGTCTGTCTGTGTGTTACGCAATCACGCCTAAACTACTGTACCGATTTAAATTAAATTTAGTACAGGGATAGTCTAGAGCCTGTGAAAGGACATAGGCTTTTTAATGCCAAAAAGGGCTGTAAGGGGTTGAGATAGGGGATGAAAGTTTGTATGGAAATTACATATTTTTTGAAGCCCGAAGCTTGAAACTTATTTTTTAGGCTTTTGATTACATATAAATAAATACGACATTCAAAGTTTGTAAAAATTTTACCCTATAGAGGGTAAAAATAGGGGATGAAAGTTTTTGTGTGATGACGTCGGCAAAAAGCTTACGGCCCAGAAAATAAAAATATAGAACAAATACAGAGAACTACGGAGTTATTACAAAATGCGAAACTGAAATTTTACATTTTGTAATGACTGTAGGTACCTACTGACATACATACTTACATTAAAATAAGCTATTTACAGTATTTTACAGTATATGTTTTATTTGCAAAATAATTAGCCTAAAAAATTTAAAATGCTGCCGAAAGTCACTATTCCACGCGGACGAAGTCGCTAGTATGAAATAAACGCATTATCAGAAATTAAATAACTACCTATAAATATTAAAATTGAATTACATTTAAAATATTATTATTACAACAATAAACGATTTCAGAATAAACAAAGGTTAAGTTATTATTAAAAATATATAAAAAATGTATGATACAGCCCATAATTTTAATATTTATAGGTAGTTATTTAATTTCTGATAATGCGTTTATGGGCGTATGGGCCAATTACACTATATGTAATTACACAAACCTTAATCAGCATGAGGAAAGGTTAGTTTTTTACTATATTAAGTACCCTACATAATATTCGCATTAAACCCATAAAACTTTTACACGAAGATGTTTTTTTAAATGTTGTTTGCGCTTGTATACTTACTTAGTTTACACGGTCTGTCAAAAAAATATTACAAATAAAAAAGTGTTACCTACATTATAACTTGTTACCTACGTTTTTTTTGTGATGTTGTTATAATTCAATAACAAATGTTGGCTATATTAAGAATCATCTATTCACATCGACGCAATACGACATTATTACTAAGGAAAACGTAACGCCATCTTATGAGGATTGCCTGAACTATAAACTCCACCGTGCCGGCCACTTCCTGTCCGCCTCCAGTGTTTCCTACTTCGGAAGTCAACACGCCGGGCTCTGCAAGATGGCAGCACTGCGTTATTGATCTCGGGAGATATGAGCCGCCGTCGTCGTGCCTCTCCAAGTAACTCCAACAAGTGAACGTAATCAGAAACTTCAAACACGAATGAAAAAAGAAAGTTATGTTATAAATTATAATATAACTCAATGTGAACCGGTGAAATGTATGCCTGCAATACAAGTGTTCATAGAAACGATGGAATGATTACATGCATCAATCGGGCCCTTTGATCACGTTTCGCATTGTCTGTCTCTACTTAATTAGTGCGAAACGTTCATCTAACCGCAAAGCGCAGACGGGCGGCGAGCCAGTCCGTTGAGCGCAGGGAACCGAAGGTCGATCGCACGGTGCGTCGAAGCAGATTAATAACATCGAAAGATCCGCCGGCGAATCTGACGAGCGGGACCACGCGGGCACGCGGAAGCGAGCCCCGGGGGCGTGCCGGGGCCGCGGGCCCGGCGCCCCGCAGATATGGATCCGAGATTAACGAGGCCGGGGGGCGCGTGTTTACATGCGGGTGCAGGCGGCGGCTGCAGCGGGCGGCGATCGATGCTGGGCGGGGCGCGGGCGCGCGCGGGGCGGGGCGAGCGCCGCGCGCCGCGCCCGGCCTCAGTCCGCCTCGGGGCCGCGTCCGCGCGGTCGTCGCCTGTCGCTTGTCCGCGGTGCGGCGCGCCGGAGTGTCTCCGCGACCGCGGGCGCCCGGCGGCGGCGGCGAGCCTCGCGCCGCCCGCCCCCGCGCCCATGCTCGCTGCACTAGTACTCCCCCTCCCCCGCGCCCCGCGCCCTCCCGGCGCCGCGCGCGCAGCCTGGCCACCCAGCCGACCGAGACCGAGCGAGCGCCCGCGAACCCGCCGCGCCTGCGCCCGGTGTTCCTTTGGGCCCGCCAGCTCGACGGCACCGTCCAGGAGGTCCGCTGCGAGGACTACGACTCGCGGAACCGCATTCGCATAGCTCGCACCCCGAACGGTTGGCGAGTGATCCCGCGAACTGAAATCTTCAACTCGATCCGGCTCCCGCCGCCACCTCCGCCGCGCGCGCGCAAGGAGCGTCGCCGGCGCAGACACTCGGGCCGGTCCCGGCGAAGACGCGAGTGCGTCGAGCCAAAGGAGCGGCCAGAGCCAGCGCCCTCGTCCGCCTGGCTCGCACCTGATCTGGAGTCACACATCCCGTCACACACGATCGCGGTGCCTCGCGCCGCGCTCGCCCACCGAACACCCTCGCCCGTTCCGCCGCGCCCGCCACTCGGTCACCCGGAGCCGACGCCGCTCGACAGCCTGTTGGCGGTGGCCGAGCTCGAATTCAACCAGCAGCGCGGTGAAGAGCTCGAGTTGGAGTTGCACGCGACCGCCGGAGCCCCGTACGCGTTTCTACCAGACGAGGAGGTGGCGCGTGACGTGATGTCCTTCGAACTCGGCGAACCGAAAACGGACGGGATGTTCTATGAACGTAAAACCCACGCACCGGAGCGGCCGACGGAGGATGACACCTATCAGAATGATATGGTTGTGCACAAGGATCTTTTCGAAACTATTAGTGAGGCGCACTATCTGCCAGAATTAGGCGGACCTCATGACGAGGAACTGTTAGAATCGCTCGTTGAAAAGGGATGCGAGGATAATCAAATACTCGGACAGGCTCTTGATAAGTTTGCGCATTTGGTTCACGCCTCTGGGGATTACGTTGAAGAAGAAGAGGACATATTGTTAAGCGGAGCGCCTGTTGCTGACATTATTGACAGGCTAGAGCAGTCTTTAGAATCACCTGGCAGGAATAGCATAACTGCTGCCCAAGGCCTTCTTCACCTACACCATATAGGTGATCATCTTACTGACTCAGATCATCACCAAAATGAGGAACAAACATACATCCCTGATGAGGTTTTCGTTCCTCAACAGCCTGCAGAATGTACAATAGAAACATTAAATTCTCAAACTGATTTACAACAGTCTAATGAAGGAAATCATTTAGAATATAATCAGGACGCTCCTGATAAGATGTTACAAAGTGACATCGAAAGTAATACCAACAATATGTATACTAAATCTATACCAGAAAAACACGATACTTATGTAAATAATAGTTTTGAAGAGCAACCACCTCAATTATTGTTACCAGATCAAAGTGAAATGACGCTACCCAGTGAAGAAGTTACAAATGAAAGCTCTAAACAAATCGATGATAAAAATCAACTAAACCATTCAGTAGAAAGTGATGAAAACGATCAATCGTCGTTAATACCGACGGAGATGGACTACACGAAAGAACTTGAAGAAACATCTAACAGTGATGAAATGATACCAACTGATTTGAGTATAAAACACGTGGATAAAACCATTAATCCTCTAGTCGTGGCTAGTGTAGTAGAAACTACAAATCAAACAGAAGATAGTTTATCGGAGAAAAGTGATGATCAGCCTAAAGATTTAAGTGTTCATCGGAGGTTGCCTACCCCGCATGCGTCGCCGAAAAGGATAGACATACCACGAGCACCCTCGAGAGAGTCAGATGCCATGCAGTCGCCGCAACCAAGCGGCATCCCCGCCGTGCCGTCGTCACCAGAGATATTTACTATGCCACTTACGAAGAGTAAACAAACACTTTTCCTCGAAACACTCCTTTCGTCGCCCTCGCCAAAAATGTATACATCGGAAGTGACAATTACTAAGCAACAATGTGAACCGTTGAATTTAGGTAAACATAGAAAATCGGCCAGCCCAACTGTTTCTAGTTGTTCAGATGAAATTAAAAAGCTGAATAAAGAATATGGAGAACCTGAAGAAAAACGCATAAAAAAAGAATCGGCCGAAGAACTAGCTAAAATGAATAATAAAGAATTTGACAAATGCACTGAAGAACAAACTGACGAAAAACCGAAGAAACCTGAAGAACTTATATGTTCTAAACTAGCAGATGAAGTTAGACCGTTGAAACAATTGCATTCTTTAAAAACAAATCCAGATTTTAACATTCCAGATCCGTTATTGGTACCAAAAGACAGATTAAATCAAATCCTAGCAGCTCCGGCGGTAGAAATACCGGCGCTACTTTTACAAAGACCAGAGTTACGGTTACCAGAAGCGTTTGCATTTCCTGCGGTATTACAAGATCCCGATATACTTGTAATATCACTATCACAATTAGAAAATATTTTAGAGAATGAAAGTAAAAAACTGGCTGCTAAATCAAAGGATCCAAAGTCGACGACTGCTAAACCTGCATCGAATACAGAACAGCCCAACAATACACAGCAGCCCGATCAGACCAGTCAGCCTAAGCCTATACCTTCAATGGACGCCTTGGCTGGAGACATTGATGCTGCTACATCGGCTGCTCTCAATCAGATGTTGTGGCTACCCTACCTCAGTCAGTTAGAAGCGATGGCAGCATGCTCACAGAACATGGATTTCTTAAAAGCCTTAAATTCATCTGGATACACGGGTTCGAACTATCCTGATCTATCTCAAATGTTCGGTCCACAGGCAGCTCGTTTTATGGGTCCCACAGGGTTCCCAATGATGCCTCCTATGGACTATGACAATCGGCTACAGTTTGCAATGTGGCAGGAAGCGATGAACCACGCCAACGCGTCGGCTTCTCAGAGAGCAAAACCTAACCCAATGGAGGCGCAAATGAAAGAGATGGCGTCTAAAGCGAGCGACGTGCAAAATCCCTATGTGCATTCCACTAAAAGTTCTCAAAACAAATCTCACACATCCGCTCGAACCAGTCCTATAGCTTACAATTATAACAGCAACCAAAGAACGATGGCTCATAATCAATTCTTACAAGGCATGTACCCTGGTATGAACCCTAACATCCGGGCGAACATGCCGCTCCCCGGGCTCCAAATACCGTACTTCAACCCGAATTTAATGGGAAACCAAAGGTCGAGAGCTGGCCAGCAGAAAAGTCCGACGTCGCCATATTATCCGAACAACAACTACCTCCATTCTGTGAAGCAGTCAGAGGGTTCGCACCAGAGGAGTAACAGCACGAGTTCTCAGGAGTCGCCACGGCCGAGGATAAGTGTGAAGTCGCTGCAGAACCTGCTGGAGCCGACGGCGGCGGCGGCGTCGGGTGCGGCGCCGGCGGGGCGGCGGCCAGCCAACGCGGCGCCGGCGCCGCTAAGCCGGCGCCGCGACGAGCCCGAGGTCGGCAGCACCACGCCGCTTGGCGACCCGCCGCCGCACCTGCCTCCGCACATGCCGCCGCACCCGCACGACCCCGCATCCTTCCACCTGTGGCATCCACTATTTGGCAAGTAAGTTACATTATTTAATACTCCTATACATGTTCGTTTTACCGTGTTCCTTCACACATCAATTCAGGAATGGATAAACACAAAAATTATGTCTTCATCTGCGCTGCGTAGTTCGGACTCGCTGCAATAAAAATAAACATTGCTCCCTTAGCATAAAATGCACACTTTTATTGCACAGCTGACTACAAAAGTAATGTAAGACGAAGCCTTTTCTAAACAAAAACTGTTATTACTGTTTCTTTACGAACAATAAGTACCTATCTACTTTAAAGAAGTTATGCAATTCATATATAAATAGATTATGTATGTTCCGTAATTACATCGGCAGCTGCAAATATGGGTCCGAACATAAATAGTTCGGACAAGTTTATTTATGTTAAACAGTTTATTGGGTCAGACAGCAGACGACCCCTTTGCAAAATCGATGCATCCCGAAATAGCTGCTTGAGGTTTTAGAACAGGGGGTCTGGGGGTGTTTGCGGAATTAGAAATGTTTCAAAAGAGATTCCATTTGCTTTGGTTTTAATACAGATGGACAAGACAACTAAAATTAAAAGTAACTACAGCATCACATATTTTATGAATTGGACATAGCTACATCGTCAACAGCATCTTTAAGAACAAGTTCAGTTCATATTTTGTAGCTGACCATCGGATACCTACGTTATATGCATAAAGCCGCTGTAGACTATATTATATCGGTTGCTATAATCTCTTCCGTGATATTTGTCACTCAAACACTTTGAAATTATTACAAAACGATCATCTACCTAATAAGTGATGAAAATATACTTTATCAACTTTTGCACGTCCGAGTAGGCGGCTACTAAATTATCTAACTATGCCTAAGTAAAGACAAATAAATACTTGACCAATATTGTACTTCAAAACTCGACTAGACTCGACTAGTGAAGAAATTGAAGATACCTACTTTTGATAATTTTCGATTTTGTAACTACCTACTGGTTTCAGAAATCATTAATTGACAACTGTTCGTAGAAAACTCATATTTACATAGTCTAAACTCTGAACAGTCGGTAAGATAGTTTTTTTACGAACACGTAACAATAGGCGCTCTTACTTCGAGTATCTTTAAATATTTAAACAAATAAAAGTTTGCTAACGTCTCTTACTGATTCTTGAAATATTTAAATATCCATACGAAAAAGCCCGATGATTTGCATAATTAGTTGCCTTCGTTATTCCAATTAATATATTTTTAAAATTAACGCATCATTGGGTATTGAAATAACTTTTTGGATTTTCTCGAAAAAGTGTTCCTGTATTTTGTGATCTGAAATTCCTTTAAATATACCAATTAGAAGCCATTTTAAAACGGGAGATAAAGCTTTACGCGTATCAGTCCATTTTAGCACACATTTCTGTCTTCGTGTTTCGCCGACAAAATAACAAAATCTCTTTACCATTCATTGACTAACTATTACTGCGCGTTACAGCAGCGCGGTTGACCTAGCCTTTCCGGGTTCAATTCCCGCTTAGGCAAATATTTGCATGCATGCATTTAACGGTCGTCGGCATGTCACCTTGTAAGTACTTACTAAAAGGGCTTTTTGGTTTCTTTTATTTACCATTAGTAAAGTTTTAAGTTCTTGTATAAGATTGATATTTATCGAGTTTGTTTTATATTTCGATTGACCATTTCAAGTATGACGTATTTATGTACTCTTTGATGGATATGTACAGTAAATACTCGATAGAGATGTATTAATATTTATTTAGTTTAGACTACAAATTAGCTCCCTGTGACCACGGACCCAGCAAAGGGTTCGAAACGTCAGGATAAACATTAATTAAAACTAATGTGTAAAATAAACGCGAGTAGATCCGTAAAAGTTGTTTCATTACAAATTAGCTATTATGAATGTCACTAGCCATCGTAGAATCACAGTAGATTTGACATTTGGATAATACCACAACTTTTATCACCTACTCTATCTTCGCAAATCTTATAACAAATCCTATTTATTCATAATTCAAACTACAATTGGAATATCATAATAAAGTTATAAAATTCTATTGTCACCAACATAGAAAATGCTTATTCATATTCTCTGGTAATATAATAAATCTGGTTTATACCATAAAGAAATACAACTGAAATCTACGGACACAACCTTCGAGGCTTCAACTTTTTCAAAACTGTAATCCAAAATTTATTTAAAATAATATAATGCTTGCGGAAAATATGAGATCTAAATAGTTAGAAAAACAGATAAATATTTTTTTTTAAATTGGCCAATTTATGAGAAACTTTCTATAGTGGACTTCAATTCGCATAAATTTCGTTTAATATTAGTTTTTTTAAGTAATAGTTACTAAATAGTCAATAGAAAACGTTTTACTAACTATTTAGAAAGAGTTCTAAATAGTTAGTAAAACGTAATAATAATAATAATAATAATACATCTTAAGAGGCTCTCGCTTGATGGTTGGATCAAGGGTCAGATTCAGAAGGCAGTACTCCTTGACACGGCACGTATTGTCAGGAGGTTCCTCACTCTGCAGCCCTGACCACCGGTAGCTTGGGCCCTGCCCCGCTGCTGGTGGTACTCTAGGATTAGGTTTTTATAATGTTTTATTGTTTTTTTATAAAAATATTGTAAAAATCTAGTTTTAAGAAAGAAAATAAATAAAGAGTATAATAATAAACTAGAGAGTATATTTCCTTAAGCAAAGGTTTCATTAAAGTTGACTTACTGTTTCAAAAAAATTACATCGAAATTTGTACGCAATCTGGAATTGATACAGGCTTTTAAACAAATATTGGGCCACGGTTCGTAACTAGGACGAGGCGTCGCAATTGGACGCTTAGATTGGCTACCCTTTGGCCGTAACTTTCAAAGGCGTTCGCTCCTCAAACACTTGCTCGAAACTTAATGACGATTAGAAGATCCACCTTACTTCCACTCGAATAAATGCCAAAAACTCATGAGAGCCATTTGAACACCTTCCAAATGATTTATCGTTGGTAACGCCATTTTACCTACAAATATAGGGTTAACAATATATCTTAAATATTTCGCCATTACATCAAATGTTAGTAGCTTTGTTGTGTTCCGGCAGCTAGAGATAAGATAGCCAGTGCCTCTGTAGTTGAGGGTAAAGTGCGTTTCCATCTTCGACTTTATCATCACTTTATATCGGTGATGAGATGATGAGTTGGAGGCCAAGTGCTTACCCGTAAGCACTTCTATAAAAATCATCATTGAGCTTAGTGGTGTCGTACGGGATCGCCAAATTCTTCATTTTAGGTTGCCTAATATCTAAGCTAAAAATTAAATATGTGCATTTAATCTGTACCCGTGTAAAGATACTACACGAAAAAAGTTGTGCCCTATATAGTAAGAACTGAGACTGTTTATTGAAATTTGTATTATAGCACTAATTTGTATTATAGCTACTAAGTCAACTTTGAAATATTTTAGAAAAATACAAACTATAATAAAGTCAACATTAATTAGAATACGCTCTTATTAGAATACGCTTTAGGTTTACAATTCTAATAACGGCCATTTTAAGCAATCACACCTCAGCAATTGGAAACATATTCCGAACAAAAGTAGCTGAATACCTACCTAGGTATCTAATGTTAATGCCGTTTTGTCATTCATTATCATTATCTATGCAATTCGACCTGAATATTCTATACTGCAGAACTAGAAGTCGTATGTGGGCCGCAAATTAATAAAAGCACGCCATAGAGAATATGTAATGATGGGAAGGCGCCTTGTGTCGGCGACGAGAATAACCCTTTGAATTGCAGATGATCTTCAATCGATATTATTGTGGGTCAGCCACTACTTTGACGATCGCAAACACTAGGTTTTTTCACCTACATAATATATGAGAGATTATGCAGCAGGGAACCTTCTTCAATCGATATCGAAGATTAGTTTGGGTGTGTAAGTACCTACATTGTAGCGACTTATGTACTATGACTAGTTGCTGATAAAAATAAAAAGTTTTGATTAGTAGACAATCTTTTTTTTAATGGCTTGGTGCGGATTACACGTTTAGCCAATGTCAAAGTTAGGAAGATATTTTCTAGACAGATATTAGATAGATACATAGATACATAGAGGAATGGAGATAGATATTTTCTTTGTTTAGTAATAGACGATAATGAGCGATGATAGCAATGTTTATTATTGAATGATATTCCACTCAACTCCTTCGAGTATCAGTAAAGTAAGACTTCACTGAGATCTCAGACGCACTTCTTGAGATAACTTAAAAGTGACGTTGCACTTGAAATGAAACAACTTTTACGGATCTACTCGCGTTTATTTTACACATTACTTTGCACTGACGTTGCACTGTTTCGTTCTATGTATGTTCACGTGCATTTAACTGATCTAACTAAAAACATATAATGTAATGAGTATACAGCGAAGCGACGGAATAAGTACCAACTCAATAAATTATAGTAAAAAATATTGGTGCTGTGAAAACCAGTAAGTTTGTACAATACAATAGAGTAAAATGCGGATGACTAAAAAATGCGGTTGTGTAGACCGTACATAAACACTATATTCATAATATGTTAATTTTAGCCAAATGGTTTCCATACTTGAACATTTGACCTTGACAAGTTTTTCAGCATTTTGGTGATTCATGCTTATCTAAATGTGCCTATAAACCCTAACCTTGAGAGGCCCTAGTTTTAGTGGTCGACAATGAATTAACGGTAGTTAATGATAATAATGTACACACCACCCATGTGCATTTCAATCTTTGAATATACAAGAGTTTGTATTTGCCTTTTCTTTATGGCATGGTCCGGTTTGCCAATCTTAAAGTTGAAAGAATATATTATAAAATAAAGTAATGCTTTTTTAAAAAATAGATGATAAGAGGTTATGATGATTAAGATTATATTCCCCCAAAACACTTGAGTTTTCAGTATAGATGTAGGTAGAACTTTACGGAGATAGGAACCTATCACGAGGACTTATTGGGATAATTGCAAAAGTGACGATGCACCGTAATGTTTCATTTGCCAACACTCATACACGTTCAATTAATATTCCAATTTTTTTTTAATAAAATAGAACGAAACTGCTAACATTACCCACTCTTTACTTTCCCACCAAGAATGAAAAAAATGTAAAATTTTTGACGTAAAACATTCTCTTTGACAACATCCACAATAAAGTTTTATCCTCACAACTATCAAAACGTCGTGTATCAATTATTAATTCTGTTTGTGCTACTGACAATATTGGTTTTCCCTCCATTAAAACCCCTAAGCCTTACATAATAGACCACCGAGTATTCTAGAACACACTACTACCTACTAAATTATTAATATTAAACGCCGGACTTTGTTGTCTAATATTCCGTTTGCTGCGACAGACAACTAACAATTTCACGTGCCATAGACAGCTGTCATTTCTCCCAGGATATTGTAAAGACTATGTAAAGCTACATGCAACGATGCCCGAAGGACTATTTTGACAATTATTATTGGACAGAAAAACTTGGAACATCTCGTTTGAAACTATAATTATAAATCAAACTTTCTCGTAGCTACACGACTTACTATTGCTACATGAACATGTGTAGTAATGACAAAACGTTTTAACGCCAGCTTTTCAATAGTTGAAGATTCCACGTGAAATTGCGCATCCAGCATTATAATCACTTGAAACACAATACTATAGGAGTGCCTCAAACTGAATGAAAATTTCTAAAATGTCTGTCGTGTGTCGCTATCGCTTGTCGTTGTCGTAATACTTGTAACTTGGAACGTTACCTTTACCATAACCAAAGCTGTTCATAATTTGTGTAGCTGTAACGTCTAGCTCGATTTTTTGAGTTCCAATCTGATCCTTAAAACGGATCCATTTGCAACAATTATTATTAATAAAATCCGATCGGATCCATTTAACATTTAGCATGTCCGATCAGATCCCTTAGCATTCCATGCATGATAGGTAAGTACAGTCAACAGAAAAAGACTGTTTACAATAGAAATATTTTAATATGTTTATTAAATTATCACAGTCATATAAAAACAATAAACATATTAAAAAAAACATTTTATTTTTAATTTAAAATGAAGTAAAGGAGCTGGCGAGTCACCTGATAAAAAGTAGTCACCGCCGCCCATGGACACCCGCAAAACCAACAAAGTACCTAATCGCAGATGCGTTGCCGGCCTTGAGGAAGGAGTTGGATCTTGAGGAGGGAGTAGGAATTGGGAAGGAGAAGGGGTGAGAGATGACGTTTTATGCATGCTGCATAAAACGTCACATTTATAAAACAAAATCAACAATATAAGAAAACTATAGTTTTTCAACTAGATTAATGTAAAAATATTTTATCAGTTTATTATAATATCCTAATAAGAAACATTTATCACTCACTTTTTTGTTTAAACTTTCACTTCACGTACCTACATCACTTCGTCGCAAAAGTAAGATAATGATTGTGACATTGTCTTCTCAGAACAAGATCTCCCGCCCAGAGTAGACTTACGAACCGATGGCATAATGACGTTCGTAAGAGCTTTTTGTAGCCTAAACTGAATAATAGATTATGAATTTTGAATTTTAAATTGTGACACTTCAAAATTAAAAAAAAAAAAGAGATGTATTATAAATATGTAGGATAAATAAAAACAAATAGATTTTTGTTGCTGATCGTACAAAAACATGCAAAGGTAAGAAATGGATCGGATTGGTATAACATTTTAAATTTATTATTTTTATTATCAAAATAAAACGGATCCCTTGTGGGTCAGAATGCTATGGGTCGGAATGGAATAACTCGATTTTTTACATTAGGAAAGGCAATTACTCCACTTCTCTTAATGCTTAATGTGACGTGATATACTGCGCGTAAGGGATGTTTGCTTGGGAGTACTCAATCATCAATGTATGGGACAGAAAATATATGTTTTAGATAAACTCTCCTTATCATCATCATCATCATCTCGGTCAAAAGACGTCCACTGCTGGACAAAGGCCAACTGCTGGACTCAAGGATCTCAACAACGACCGGATTGTGTTGCGGCTACCTGCGACCTTAATTAATTACTTCGTCTATTGTCCATAATCTATCACCATCAGTACTATAATTTCCTAATTACAACGTGTCAAGTTGACATTACTTGACATGGGCGAAGTCTCAGAGTAATTGTTCTGAGGGAGAAATACATCAAACTATTTTTTTAAGTTAATGAAGCAATAAAATAACATGATAATGTCAATTTTACAAGTACATATAGATCTCCTTCGTAGTTTCTTTTATAAAAGTACTTAAATAGGTACTTCGTCGTCACGAGGTGAGTATGGTCTTAATAGAATCTTTCCCTAGATTACCTGCATCTCTCCTAAAATTCGGACACCGACTGAAAGTGCTTCAACATAAAACTTGTATAGTTTGCCATAACTACCTGTGATGACATAAAAGCTCTCCTTGCACTTTCTGATTGGTAAGTGCCATCCATTCTCGTCTCTGGTTGGTTGGCGAAAGATGGGTCTTAAGTGTCTCTCATCTTCTATATATATAAATAAAAATGAATTACTGAAATGTATGTACGCGCTTAACTTCCGATCGACTGCACAAAATTGGATAATTCTTCTTTTTTTTTTTGTGTTTGTTATTGTCAGGTTGTATGTTCCTAGCTGTGAAACCTTGATGTCTTTGTTTGTTTTGTTGTCATAGAAACTGTCAAAGCGGTACGAAGTCCGCCGGGTCAACTAGTTTAACATACATTTTTACTAATACTTTTCTTTCTCTCAGTTGATGGCTTCGTGGGTTATGCTAGACATGATGAGGCTTACCTCACACCACCCGCAATAGGATTTTAGTGATGACAATAACTACAAAATAATTCAATATACATGATGAAATGTATTAAAGTAACATCACTATAATATAATTTTCATTATATTTCAGTACCATGTAACATAGTAACCATGGGGCGCCTATTTTTTTATTAGTATGCAACACTTTTTTTTTCTGGCCGTCACTTTCCGCCCTCTATCAATTTCTCTATTTTTATTCCTTGTCACAATTATTATTGCATTAATTAATTCAATTTTTATTTTAGTTTTGATTTTTCTTTAATTTAAATTGCCAAAATTGTAAAATTGTATCTATTGTTAAAAAATATTCACATGTTCTGCGTTTGGCAAAACACCGTTCAAAATGATAAAATTATCACCAGCTAAAATGTACTTTGTTTTACGATAATTAATGATCATTAAATTTCATTTCATTTCATTTAAAATACAATAATTATTAAAGATTTAATTATGGGTGTTGGCGGAACGCAGTCTGGGAGAAGATTAATTTCGTCTAGGCTTTTCCTAGCCCTGAACATTGACTTATATTAAGTGTAGCCCTGTTTTATTTATACGGAAACTAAACCACACTCACGTGCACTCACTAATTACTCGATTTTAATTAAAACCGACGTTCGGCTGCAGTAAAATGTGTAACGCCCTAATGAAATCGACAGTATCGCCGTCCCGCTCGCTCGTGTGCGTTCTCTATTGCCATCCTTGTCGAGAGTGCGTCACGTCTTCTGGCTTACCCACATTGATTTTGTTATTTCTTGAGTGCCTCGTATGTTTAACGGAATCTTGTGATCAGGCGATGTATCTACGAGAAGTTGTTGGTACCACTGAGCGAGCTTAGGTTTTCCTAATGTGGCAACACAGCAAAGTTTCGCTCTCCTTTGACATCAAGCGTAAAACGGATTTTGTATGCATGCATGTAAAATGTATTTTTAATGTCTTTACAAGCAAGTGCTTTTAGTACGCATTCATGTCACTTCAACTCGGTTATACTAAAACCTTAATTAGTGACTCGGTCGAAACGTCAAGTAATGTATTTAATTAGGCATGGTGTCTTCTGGTGTCCAATAGGCTAATCACTTGTGACCAAATGAGAGAAGGCGAAGGGCTTCTCCCTATATTCCGATCCAATCCGAACCCTTCGGAAAATCTAGTAGGGCACGGGGACACGCACTAGTGCGTGATACCGTTCCCTCTAGAAAACCTCCGAAGGTGATTGGTTCCACACAGCTTGAGGAACCCTTTAAGTTTCACACCGCCCCCAAACAAGCCCGGTGAAGCTGAAAATGCCGTTTGAGGGAATCAGCAAACACTTAAAAAAAACCTACTGTCCTAAAATGCTGGCTGGCCAAAGGCCTCCATCATTGAAACCAAGCCATCACCACAATTATAGGTATTGGTTTAATCAGCACGCTTGCCCAATGCGGGCTGGTGATCACGAACCCGGGCTATGCATCAAAAAGTCCGAAACGCAATGCTCGACCTGGGAATTAAAGCTAGAACCTCCGGATAGCGTAAAAGTTATGTAAATTGAAGAATAAAACTACCGGGAAGTCTTCGAAAATCTTTTCATTTAGATTTAGTACAAACATATGTACCTACCTAGGTAACTAATATTGCAATTGCATCGTCTGTTATATAAACGTTGCATCTCGGCGTTCAGAAGGTGTGACGTCACTTAAGGCTTCGCTTTCCCAATGGTTACAACCCGCAGTTGCAATCTAGAGTCGTTACGCGCAAATTACTTCCTGCGTTTTAGGTCTGGGTAGCGTAAAATATTTTAAACATCTGTTACAAATAAATTCTTGGGAACTACTCAGCTACAGAAGTACAGTATAGTGGGAACTATGCTGTATTAGGTGAAACTTCGAGTTCTTGAATTATTTAAATGATTTGCTTGTTGAAATTCTTGATGCACATGAAGAATCCTATAAAACAAGCAACCGTAGGCATAGTGACTTTAACGAATCTAAGCCTAAATGTAGCCTTAATTAATTAATTATTAATTATTGAATATGATTTCTTGATTTTGCCTCTGTCTTTTCCTCTCTGCGTATACTATTTCGCGCTGCGTAAATATATAGATCATAGGCATAACATTTACAAACTGTACAGTATTTACAAAGTCCAAATTTGATATGAACAAACTTTTGATTACGTGCGAACAAAAAGTAGGGATTTGTGTAATGTAGTTAGGAGCATGATCACAAAAAACTCCGCATTGTAATTATGCCTATAACAGGCTATGAGTCACAACCAAAAAACATGTCGCAACTTATTTTTATACTTAAAAAAACACACGCTTGTCCACCGGAGGCGGCGCCGCGCAGTCTGCCCATTCCGTGTAATATTATACGTGATAGACATACGGACACGCACGTTCTATAATGTCCGAAGTAATGAGGATCCCGATATACGTGTTTGACGACCAAGGCCTCAAGTCTGCTAACTCAACAGCGTCTCAATAGTGTGTCGGTAACAATAAAAAATACGGACGACGACAACGTGGAAGGCCTAGACGGAGATGGCGGTGTTACCTGGTCACCCACTTAAAGAATTGGCCCGAACTAACTCTAGACAGAGATAAGTGAAGGGAGGGAGAGGAGTCCTTTGCCCTACAGTGGGAAAGTAATAGCTAAATAGATAGGAGAGTGTGTTTATGACAGAAGAGATTACGACATTCTTACTAAAACTGTCACAATCGGGGCACTGTAACACATCTGTGGAAGAATAATTATTAACGGAATTCTTACCATGTTTACTATAAAGGTAAGAATCCCGCTAATAATTATTCTAATGCAAGTGACCATGATACTTTAAATAGTTACAACTGTGGAAGATTTAAAATACCAAAACCGAGACCTGCAAACTTACAGGCTGTAAGTGCTATTCATCGACATTAAAATTAGACAAACACTCAACACTTAATTTAGTAGTTACTTGTGTCTTTACTGTTGATAATTAGGAGGAGTAGAGATTGAGTTAAAATGTAAATCATGCAATAAGCAATTAAATTATTAATCAAAGGCACCTAAATGCCTCGTCAGCTCGCTACGCAAGATCGCGCACCACCCATGCCAGTGTTGTCACTGAACTACTCAGGCGTTTAATCTGGACGAAGGGAGAGTGATATTGTTAATTAGGCACGTGTACCCTGAATACCTATTTCTACATAATTTAGCACTAGTAATTTAATAGGTAACATTTTAATTTCTCATCTGTAATTCTTAAGTTATAACGCTGCGCTGAACCGATCCGATCCGAACTAGTGCGTGATGCCGTTCCCTCTAGAAAACCTCTAACGGTGATTCGTTTCACACGGCTTCAGGAACCCTTTAAGTTTCTCGTCGCCCCCAAAAACGCCCGATGAAGCTGAAAATGCCGTTTGTGGAAAAAAGCCCTCTTTAAAAAAAAAAAAAGTTGCACTGGATACCTTTCTTTGAAATGAAACCGAGTAGGGTGGTGGCACCAATGTGTGACGAGAA
Source organism: Eudonia truncicolella (assembly GCA_949315975.1). Classification (NCBI taxonomy): domain Eukaryota; kingdom Metazoa; phylum Arthropoda; class Insecta; order Lepidoptera; family Crambidae; genus Eudonia; species Eudonia truncicolella. Next base: position 16,529,444 of record OX438835.1, on the reverse strand, counting down.
CCAGTGATCGTTTTTTTTTCTTTTAATCATTAAATAGCAACAATTGAATACTACAAAATACAGATCTCCTGCTTCCTAGCTGTAATCCGTAAAATTGAAATGAAAATCTATAATAATGCTGGCGGTACTCTAGAATTAGGTTTTTATAATGTTTTATGGTTTTATATTAAAACTAGTTGTTGTTGTTGTTATATTAAGACTACAGTAAAAAAAAAATAAAAAAAGTATCCTATATGCTGGTCTGGGTCATGGTCTGTATACAAGGAAAGTTTCATTAAAATCCATTTAGTAGTTTTTACGCGAAAGAGTAACAAACATCCATCCATACTTACAAACTCTTTCTCGCGTTTTTAATATTAGTAGGATATTGTAAAAATCTAGTTTTAAGAAAGAAAATAAATAAAGGGTATAATAATAAAATACATTTATTTTCCCTCACATGGTAATTCTTAAACTAGTTTAACAATTTTAATATGTTATGCGAGAGACTGGGACCTGAGATAGGTTTTAAGAAAACCCGTATTACAGTGCACCGGAAGTTATGTGGTATAATCAAATTATAATAATGAAGTTTCAAGCTTTTACAATCTAGGTTAGGTTAGGTTACTAGCATTGTGTGAAAACATGTGAAGATAATATTGGTGTAAAGTGAGTGTGAATAGGTGTGTAGTGCTTGTGTAATGAGTTAGCTCAGTGGAGTATGGTGCTGAGGGTGTGAAGATGAAGGCAAGGTTAAATTGATGAGTTTAAAGAAGTAAAAACAAAATAAAAATAAAAAAACGAATAATAAATTGGATAACAAATAATGTTTACGTTAAAGGGCGGAGGAAGGTTTCAGTATCATCGTAGCTCAGTGATTTGAGCCAATTTATAATTAGCCTTTTGCATGTTGGTTTATGAAGAGGATAAATGGCCAATATTTGGTTTAATTTGTTATTTATAAAAGGGCCAAGAAAGTGAAAAAAATTTTGGGAATGGCTAGTTTTAATTGGACGGAACGTAGCAGACATTAGTCTTCCTGCGCTTACCCCTACGAAATTAAAATCTATGTTATTTTATGGCGAATATCGTGTCACACTGGTGCTGCTACGATTTCCAGTTCTAATCTTAAGCACCATTCGATCACGTTACTAAAACTCCCCGGTGACAAACGACGTAAGTTGCTATTTCGCCTTAGACTCGTAAATTTTTGTTTCGTAATCGAATCGAGTGCCTCGTACGATAGAGATGCTGCTGAGTAGAAGTTTTTTTGACGCTTTTTATGCAATGCTAGAAATTTCGCAGTGCTCTCAGACCTGGCGGGTTTAGTGAAATCTGTATTATCTGTAGGTGCTTAGTTTACAAATACGTCGAATTATCGAGTAATTAGAGTTTTATAAAGAAGCCTTCTGTTTAAATATAATTACAGTGATATTGATTTATTCACTGAATTTTTCAATGCGATTCATAATAAGAATGTACTTTCCATAATAATATGTCAAATAATATTTGTTTAGCTTGTACATTTAAATTTGCGGGATGCCCGAACAATATTTATGCTACAAGTGTTATGTAACTAGTTAAAAAGAAACATTAAGGAAAAAATATGGGGGATAAGTACGTCATTTTTTTTATATTTGTTTTACACTTGTTGTTTTCTAAAGTTTTCGCGAACACTACAAACTCGCGTTAATTTTTTTTCTCTATAAGCTCTTTCTACGTAAAGCGGAACGCACTGAATCAAATAGAAATGAGGGTATACAAGTAACCAATTAATTAATACTCCAGTCTCCCTGTGACCACGAACCATGCAAAGGATCCAAAACGTCAGGGTATAATAATTTCGTCATAATCAGGCCATTGAGGTATGATTATAGAGTTTTAAAAATAGAAGAAACGATGCTCATGCCGTGCTCATCTTTTATTGGAGAAGAATGGGCGCAAGCTTTGTGCAGCTTGCGCCCATTCTTCACCAAATAAATTACACTTTATACATAGTACGTAACAACTACAACCGTACAACTCTGTATACAGCGCCAGCTCTAGTACTTTATCAGGATAAAGCGAGAATTAAAATAAAACACGATATTGTTTTCTAAAGTTTACGCGAACACTACACATTGAAATGAAACAACTTTTACGGATCTACTCGCGTTTATTTTACACATTAGTTTTAATTAATGTTTATCCTGACGTTTCGAACCCTTTGCAGGGTCCGTGGTCACAGGTAAAACACGATATCACTCATTCATCTCAAAAGGGTCTAACTAAATTTAATTTTATACTCGAAATTGTTTTCGCATTTAACATTTTGGCGCCTCTTACCACCGGCTTACAACCGATCTTCAAGTGACAGTCGCAATCGTGACAACTTTTCGTCGCAATTTTTCGCTACCAAAACCCATATTCGTATTGCGGAACGTATAACTGTGATAGAACGCTGCGAAAGCGCCACAAGCGAGCGATTGACGAACTAAAAGTGCATGACGGAAAAACGAATAATGAATTGGATAACAAATAATGTTTACGTTAAAGGGCGGAGGAAGGCTTTTGCATGTTGGTTTATGAAGAGGATAAATGGCCAATATTTGGTTTAATTTGTTATTCATAAAAGGGCCAAGAAAGTGAAAAAAATTTTGGGAATGGCTAGTTTTATGTCCTGCGCTTACCCCTACGAAGATCGGAATGAAAATCTATGTTATTTTATGGCGAATATTGTGTCACACTGGTGCTGCTACGATTTCTAGTTCTAATCTTAAGCACCATTCGATCACGTTACTAAAACTCCCCGGTGACAAACGACGTAAGTTGCTATTTCGTATTGCGGAACGTATAACTGTGATAGAACGCTGCGAAAGCGCCACAAGCGAGCGATTGACGAACTAAAAGTGCATGACGGCGCCTCTAAAATAAACCGAGCGATTGTAACAACCGCAACTAGTAAGTAGCAGTCGCGTCGCCATTGTGCAAATTAGCAACTGCTTTTCTCGGTAATAAGCTTGCCGACCGCTCCACTCGCTCTACCCTAGGGGCCAGCTCTGTTCATATACCCGATCCGATCCGAACCCTTCGGAGAATCTAGTAGGGCACGGGGACGCGCCTTAGTGCGTGATGCCGTTCCCTCTAGATAAACCTCCGAAGGTGATTCGTATCACACTGCTTGAGGAACCCCTTAAGTTTCTCGCCGCCCCCAAAAAAGCCCGGTGAAGCTGAAAATGCCGTCTGAGGCAATCAGCAATCTCTCTCAAAAAAAAATGTTCACATACCTAGTACCTAAGTACATAACGACATTCGAGAATGTGCTACGGTGAGGTGGCACACACGCATGCCTTCCCAAATCTAGTCAGAGGGCTTGTTAGTCAAATCCGCACCCGCACGGTCCCCTCGTCTAGACCGGGCTAATTATTGCGTTTGACTGATTACCGAGCCGCCTCCGTAGCGACGGCTAATTGTGATGGATACGACGCAGAACCATCCGTTTTACACGTTCGAATTTGCGACTTCGGTACTCTCATACATGTAGGTATGTATTGGTTCTAATAGGAAGCGTGATACGGCTTATTCTCGTAGGTATGTGGGGTATGTAATAACAGGGTTTCGAAATAGGCAGCTTGATAATTAGCAGCTGTTTTTTATTCCACTTATGTGGCAATCAGGCATAGTACCTGCCTGATGGTAAGCGGTAACTGTAGTCTATGGACATTTGCGACACCAGAGGAATACATGTCATGACACGTTTTGACAACGGAAAAGCATTTAGCTTTCTTCTCATCTGATTGTTAGTGACGAAGGCGCACTACACCCGGAAACCTTAACTACTGAGGAACTGGCTGTCTTAACTCCAATTGAAGGACATAACAATACGAGCTCTTCATCCAATTAAACAGAGCACAATGGTTTGAACTCTGGAACATCTTGGTCTGAACTACACCACAGAGGCGGTAATTGTAGTCGACATCGAAGAATCCTTTCAAAGTTACTTTTTCATATATCTTATGGAAACTTCGACAAGAGGGTGTAATAATTTTTTTCAAGAGAAGCCACAATAAAGTTCTTTCTTCTTCTATTAAACACGAGGCAGACGGGGTATAACTTTTCTTTTGAAGCTAGGAACGTGAAAAGTTTTTCAGCAGGTGCTACTACTTACCTACCTTTTTTTATGAAAACGGTTTGGTTCCATATAAATTCTAAGGTTTCCGAGAAATATACCCGTAGGTAAACGATGGCAGCTGATTTTCCTTTCCCCAACACATTTATTTCATTTCAAAAACTTTTTAGTGAGTACATTTTTAACTTTTTGCACCCGTAAATTCACAATTTTAACACGGACTTTTAAGTGGTCATGAGTGCTTTTAATATCGGCTTAAATTACCGTAAATGCTACTATAAATTGTAATTTGCTTTTACATTTTGTGGATGAGACTAAATTGCGAACTTTACGCTTACACTGTTTCGGAACTCGGCGCTACTAAATTGGGTGCCATAAATTTTATTACAGTCATAATTCCGTTTCGCATGAAATTCTGTAGTCGCTATATGACCTATATAAATAATACTGCTGGAAAGGTGAATTTCCATTTCTAAATGGAATGTGCTTTGTTGTAAGTACATTTTTATTCGGAAATTAAGGTAAACAACGTCTCAGTGGTCAATTGGCAATGCGCTCGTCTTGATGGCTGGAGTTCGTTCGTTCTTCGGATCGGGTAAAAAGTGTAACGTATTATGCATCGATAAACCCGGGCTTGGGATCACCTTCACGATATGCCAAATAATATGTAATATTTAAAGAAAATAATATTATATTATATAAGCTATTTACAATTTCTTACCATGTTTATTATAAGTGAGTATTATCCGATATGCGCCTTAATTACTCAATGGAAGTCACAATGATAGTTTAAATAGTTATATTTACAAATAGCGACCCGCCCCGGCTTCGAACGGGTGCAATGCTGACACACGCAACCGCTATGTCCCTGCATTTTAAATCTTTAATATCTTCGAAAATATTCATTCAAATTACATGCCGTAAAGGGCCATATTGATCTATATTAAATGCACAATGTATTTAAGGTACTTAATTGGATAAGGATTAATGCTATATTGCTTAAAATCGTAAATAAGTCATTATTTCTCGTAAAAAGTAAAAGATAAAAAAATATTATTGTGGATTATCCCTTAGAGATAGACATATACCGTCGCGGACTTTTTTGTAGACCTTTTTAAGGTGTACAATACTGTAGTATAATATTTTGATCTATCTCGTAGGGTTCAGCCAGTGTTCTATATTATGCATGTATTTATACATATAAACCTTCCTCTTGTATCACTCTATCTATTAAAAAAACCCCGCATCAAAATCCGTTGCGTAGTTTTAAAGATCTAAGCATACATAACTGTAGTGATTGGGACTACTTGGTTGGGCGAGCCTACTGGCAGCCGTCGCGTTCTGCGTTTAAACTCATTTTGATTAAGAAGACACGCATAGAAGGAAAAAGAGGATCGCAGAGCTTCTACGTCAGCTCGTCGCAGCGATAGGGCAAAAAATGTTAACTTAAGTTCGTTTTAAAAATACAGTTTACTACACGTAGTGATTACTTGCTCAGTGTCTTTGACTACGTCTTCCCTGTAAAGTAGAGCCCCTTAGGCTCTACAATACATAATTATATAGGGACTTTGTTTTATACTATGTAATGATACCTATAGGTAACAAGAAACATTGAAGAATATAGGGTTTGAATTATAATATTTTTTTAACTTCAGTAAGTTTAGAGAACCTTAAACATTGTTTCTAGCAAAGTGCTAGTCGTTCTGTTATTAATCTGTATTCATTACAAAAACACAATGTTGAAAAAATTTCCACGAGCAGGATTTGAACCTGCACCCTTCTGACATACCGGGTCAGGTGCTCTTGTTGACATTGAATTGGCGCCTTTGGCTTTCAAAGTAAAAAAGTAAATAGTGTTGAATAATTTCGGCGGGCTGGTTAGAACCACGATAGCTCAATTGGAAGAGCACCTGACCCGGTATGTCGGAAGGGTGCAGCTTCAAATTCTGCTCGTGGAAATTTTTTCAACATTGTGTTTTTGTAATTTGTATCGCAACAAAATTTGCGTTAAAATTATATAAACAAAACAAAAACATTCAATCTGTATTCAGTTATTTCCCTTTAGTAAAGTTCAGTAACCTTTTTGTTAGCATATAGGTCTCTCTCTAGGTATTTAGTTTCTTAAAAATATATTAAAACTCATTGCGTAAAAGTCTCGTCTATTTGTGTGTAAAGCCTACTAATCTTTTATATCGGTAGCGGTTTTAAGATTTTTGAAACAGATATGTAAAGTAAATTCTCCTTGGCGGCCAATTTGCCATAGTTGAGAAGTTAGTAGTAATTAGAGGCATAAAGTTTTACTGTGTTTTTGTTTCTTTACGAGCGGGTTTTACTGCGGTGTATGACGTCACTGTTGCGCGCCATCGCCGAGTGTTTGCTTGTTAACAACCACGTTTCAGAGTTTCTGGTGAGAGTTTTATTTATGATTCGATCACGTTAACGAATTGAAATACAAAAACTTTTAAGTGCGCTGAGTATAAAAAAACTGAGAGATTTCCAAAAAAAAATCGGCAGGAATTTCTATAGCATAGAAGCAGTGCCTCCTGTGATGAGAAAATAAAGAAAGTGATGAGAAAAGAACGTGTAATGCCCGATCCGATCCGAACCCACCATTTGATCAAATTAACTGGCAGGTTACACGAATCTGTAAAATTTAGGTACTTATATCTAGACTTCTTATATGAATTTATAATACCTACTATAATATTGTAAATACGTAATCTATACTACTGTATACATCTGTAGGCTCTGTGTGTACTTGTAATTTTTCGGACAAATTTTGGGATAAATATTCATTTTATGACTCACTGAATTGGTGAATTCTACGACTTTTTACATTTTTGTCTGTCTGTCTGTATGTTCACTTTTAACTCAAGAACGGCATGACCGATAATTAAAACCTAATAACCGAAACTTATAATTATTTTGATTAGTATTCATTGATCCATTATATTCGCACAACGAAGCGACCACTAGTGACCACTAGTTTTTTTTTTTAGTTGATGGCTTCGTGCGATTAGCACATTTAGCCAGTGTCAAAGTAATTTTTCTATCAAGTAATACATAAATATACAATATTTTCTTCCAGTATGATGATGATGAATGATAATAGAAATGAGAAGTGAGAAATGATATACCCCCAACCCCTCGAGTATCTCAGTAAAGATGTAGGGCTTTACTAAGTCCTCACGCAGACTTCTTGAGAGAATTTAAAAAGTGTCGTTGCACTGTTTTGTTTCATTTGCCAACACTCATGCACACTCACGAACACTTAACGGTTAATAATCCACCATTATTTCACATTAATATTCGACATAACACAAATTTTAGAAAATAAAACAAAACCGCAGACATGACTCTTCACTTTCCCGCCACTAAGTCCCGACCACTAGTTGTAATATATAATTATAATTTTATTTTTTTTATATTTTACGGGTAAGCACAGTGCCTTGATCTCACCTGATGTTGAGTGATAATAATGCCAATAATAGAAGCACACTTCACCCGGGATCTTCAACTAGTGAGACACTGGCTATCTTATCTGTAGCTGCCGGAACACAACAATGCTACATACAACATTGATGTTACAAACAAGCCCTACCACCAACTACACCGATTACACAAACATGTACCCCTCGCTGGGAATCAAACCCGGGACCTCTGGGTGGTCTTAATCACTAGACCACAGAGGCGGTTAAAACATTTACATGAATTTGATTAATTTGCAATTTTATATTGCATCCACTACATTTAAATTATGAATATTCAACATGCTAACACTTATCAATACATTCGCACCACCAAACACAAATACAATAATTTACAAAAAAAAAAAAAAAAACAACACTTTATCGGTACGTCTGTCTCCACCTTGTATCTTGATAAATTCACTTTTGTCTACTAATTAATTATCACGCTGGGCTATTCATTAAACGAAGATTACCATAGCAAAGGCTAAGGTATATATATATATATATAACGCCGGGAGTGCACTCAGCAATATTGTAATTCTCGTGAAAAGGTTTTACGCTGATTGGTGTTTCAAATAGTAAGGCAAGAATTATGGCTCCTGGGTACACAGTGTGTGGCCTAGAACTGGGGATAATATTGAAAACAGAGATTCTATAGGTCACTAGGAATTGAATCATTATGGTCTCAACTAATTAAAAATCAAAACTATACTTTTTGATTTTTTCTAACAAACTTAATCGTAAATTCTTTTTTTTTTTTTGTTTATTGTTTTACGACTCCAGATGAAATCCATCAAGCCTATTCATTCGTTCTATTTTCATATTATTATGTAATACATAAATAAACAATATTGATGATGATGAATGATGATAATAGAAATGGGAAGTGAGAAATGATATTACCCCCCAACCCCTCGAGTATCTCAGTAAAGATGTGGAGCTTTACTAAGTCCTCACGCAGACTTCTTGTGGGAATTTGAAAAGTGACGTTGCACTGTTTTGTTTCATTTGCCAACACTCATGCACACTCACGAAAACTTAACGGTTAATAATCCACCATTATTTCACATTAATATTCGACATAACACAAATTTTAGAAAATAAAACAAAACCGCAGACATGACTCTTCACTTTCCCGCCAAGAAGTCCCGTAAATTCTTGAGTTCATTATGACAACGTCTCTTTGACAATTTATGGGTTGTGTGACTTGACAACTTTTCAATTTCCTGTACCACGACATTGACAACGTTAGCGATAATATCGTTTTTTCGCAATAATACACTGATTATGAATCGTAACATTAAATTACTTATTGTATGTAATGCATGGGTTTTGGTTAACTGGAATATTTTCAGTTCAAATACTAATACTGTAGAGAGTCTCTGTTTTCAATATTATCCCCGGTTCTAGGCAACACACTGTATACCAAGCTATATTGAACCGCCTTTATGGGCTAGTGGTAAGACTGATTTGTTAGATGGTTGCCTCGAACGCATTTTGTATCAGTAAGTTTTTGCCCTAATCCTTGGTTGATGATAGCGGTTGTAAGTCCGCCTGGCTAGCTAGCTACCACCATCCCAACAACATTGTTAGTAGCGTTGTTTCGACAGAACAGTTAAGATAGTCAGTTCCTTAGTGGTTAAGGTTATTACAACTGAAGGGCATTTCCACCTCCGGCTTTAGCGTCCCTTTACCAATACCATTAGCTGACATGAAGGGCAAATGTTTCCTCGTAATACTACAAAAACAAAGATTCCTTTTTCCATAAACAACTAAAACTAAAACCTGGCCAAAAGCATTGAAAATTAAAAAAAAATAAAAACCGGTTTTTCTCTACTCCATTTCGGTACCGATTAGTCATAAACGCATCCATTGATCATTATATTCGGTTACTATGACTTCCCTTTGTGTGTTTTGAAGCTAAATTCGTAAGTCGTGACCAACGAGCCGTGAATTTGAGGTCGGAGGTTCGACGGGGGTCGTTCACCTCTTACATAATAACTCATTTTGCTTGCCGACAGACAACAAATCCCGAGTTAGGCGTGGCGCAGACGACCGCTTTTTGTCGGTCACCAATTTGTCGTTGTTAGACGGTTGCAGTCTGGTGGTTTTCTCAATGCACACGTCTACACCGTCGTGGTTTTTTCCGACAGTTAAGTAATACGATTGCCAGCTCGCTTGTTGAAGGTTCTGGCTTAAGTGCACTTACACGTTTGATCTTATCGCCACATACCGTTTGGTGGGATGAAGGACATTTTCCTGTCCAAAACAGCAATCGGCACTCAGTTTTTCGGAATGGAAAGCCTATTTTCTTAGACGATGCGTCAATGTTAATCATTTTCTCCGATATAATCCAAAAATAAGCATCTTAGAGAGTCAGTTAAACTTACTAGACTGAACGGACTTTATAGTGGCGTTTGCGTTTAACACATGCGTTTTTTACAGACTTCTGTTAGACCGATGCAGTCAGTCGTCCGCTGTCGCCCTTAGTCCTCGACTTCGTCTTGTTCTTATAAACTATTTCGAATTAGGTGGTCGATTGTAAGCCTTCAGGAACTGATTACAATGACAAAAAAGGTTTTCAAAAATAGGTAATCCATTTGCGTTATGTTCTAAAACTGTGTCAAGTACATTTAAGTGGCAACGCAGTAAAAGAGTAAATCTCTTGGGAAATCAGGCCTCTAGTTTAGATTTTCTATTGACCCTTTGCAGATGTTAATCATCTATCTATATCTATACTATTGATAAAGATGTAAACTTTGCTTGTTTGTTTGTTTGTTTATTTGTTTGTTTGCGAAGGGTAATCTCTGGAACTGCTGGTCCAATTCTAAAAATTCTTTCACTAATAACATGCTACGTTTCTTGCGGGTAACATAAGGCAATTTTTTTTATAGTTTCTTTCTAGTTTGTGAATCAATGTATTGCATTTTGTATGGACAATACGAACACCACGTGGACGAAATCGCGGGAAACGTGCCAGTTTATTATAATTATAACGTTTTAGAGATGCAACTGATCATGAAATAATTTGAATTATTTAATACTTCTAAGAATTTGCACTCTCAACCCTATGTTAATATCGAAAAAAGCAACTGCTTGAGTTAGTACTTGGACCCTTTTTATATCCTTAATTTCACAATTTGTCACGAAAATCTCCTAAATTCGTAGAAGAAGGTTGTTCCTCTTGTTGTTGCCTGTTTTTCAATAGTTAAGGATGCCGGTCAAAATGCGCTTCCACCTCCCATATGAATTCCACAATTTCGCATTCTACATTCGTTAAGCGAATCAGTATGAAGTCGAAACCATAAACAGAACTGTCCGTGCCATTCGTCGTTCGTTCAAATGGTCATGCACCTTAGTACTTCATCTGCGGCGGGGTTCATCGACCCGCGAGTACCCGCTAGTACCCGCGTGAATCTACGTACAGACGGACAAAAGATATTACCGCACTCAATGTAATTTGTTGTGTTTGCTGTGACCCAGCGCTGTAGATGCTACTTGCTAGTTTAGGGTTAGATTAGATTGCTCAAACGGCTCTCGACTTTTTTTGGACGTGTGCGTTGCAACATAATATGATTCCACACGTTTCGTTTTCACCGACTAAAAAATTGTTCCCCGATTATCGGACGTGGGCGGGGGCACAAATTCGTTTAAAGTTACCATGTATGGCATATCGCCATGACATAAGTGCAAAATTCACATTTTCGAGACAATCAACAAAAACGTTATCTCCAAAAAAATTTAAAGTCACTATACATGTTTTTTGTAAATAAGTAAGTAAGTGCTATGGGTTTCCAACTATTTTCTAATTAATTCGATACGACGTCATCTAGTTTTCTAACAGTTTGATGAGCAGTTAGTTATTAACATGCAAATTAAACATAAAACAAGCCACTATGACGCTGCTTCTGTTTAATGAATTTAGATAGTGGTTTATTATAATTCTTAGAGAGAGAAAAACACAGAATATATATTTGAAATTACGAAACTCTACACGAGCTAAAGGATTCACAAATAACAAGGGATTATGTAAACGACCTTCGTTCCGTTTAGGTTTTTTCCGACGTAGACTCCCGTTTCGCAAAATTAGCATGATAATGATAGTTGGCCGTCATCTCAACGCAATAGGTAAGATACCAGGGCCACCAGCGCTAAACACATACCTAAACTACATTTTATCTTTGTTTAAGTCGCAGGAAAATGAGGATATCAGAGATTTCACGAAATCCAGGGACGAAGTCTAGTGATACCACGAAATCACGGTAAATATTGAATATTCTTATTTGCGACGTCTTCTTACTAAAAACACTCATATAAAATCAGCGCTTATCGCTTCACTCAACTAAATCTAGTGAAATGAATGAAGTAATAAAACAAAATTACAAATTTATTTATTTTTATTTATAAGACAACAGAAATACTAGGTGGGGGCACCACTCATGTAGGTCACGTGATAGGTTAGAAATTTAACTACTTTCTAACTCTTAAATTTCTTAAAGTTCCGTGTTTCAATTCATTTATAACTTATTATTTATATATAATTTCAAGTAAATTTTGTTGCGAACAAATTACAATTTGAAAAAAAAACGATGAGCCACGACAGCATAGTTGGTAATGCACCTGACCCGGCATGTTATGGGGTGCGGGTTCGAATTCCGCTCGTAGATTTTGTTCAACACCTTGTCTTTTTTCAAATCGTTTATAACTATTATTCGGTTGCCAATAGTCATCAAAAAAATTGGTTGCCTGTAAAGTCGATATACGGGCGAAAGTTTTACGTGACAACGACTTTGAGTGGTAAAATAATTTTAATGTGAATATTCATTCGTATAGTAGGAAGAAGGATGAAATAATAGTAACAAATTAAAACATTTATTTATACAAAGAATTATATTTAAAACATTAATTTATACAAAGAATCTCGCACTGAATTTCATATTAACAAAATTTTATTTTTACCTTTACACATACATACGTATTTACCTTTCACTTTTTATGTCTGTCTCTCTCGCTCTTAGGCGGGCTAACCATGCCCGAGTGGAAGGGACGCGTGCCTCTCACTCGCTCTCATTGTGAGCGCATAACGTGAGCGGAGCGTAACGCAGTTTCTTGAAGTGTCACCCGGCAAACCAATTTATAAGACGTTGTCACGTCAAAATGGATGTATAAATGCAAAACACTAACCGCGGCTCGGACTATGTTTGCTATAATAAATATTTAATGTGCCGACACGACCCCGTTACAGTTTTATTTAAATTTAAAATCGGCTTATACTATCGTTGAATCAACGGTTAATTTGTGTTTGTCACTAGATTTAGGATCTTTCGTATTAAATGATTTGTCGATCGTTACGAATAGCGCAGTACTTCGTGGAAGTGAATTTGGTAGGTAACGGTGTACTCAATAATAGTACTATAATTAGTTGCCCGTTTTACAGATCACCATATGGACTCCACTTATATTACATTTGCAATTACATACACAGTCAGGTCATAAATTCTGTCACATGTTTAATATAAAATAATTGAGACAAGTTTATTCATTATGTAACCATTTATATACCAAAATGAACTTAACAAAACATAGATTCTTATGACAATAAAGTTTATTTAAAATGACCTCCGTGATTTTGAATACAGGCCTTCAATCTGCGCGGCCAGTCGTCTATCGCAGCACGAACGAGGTCCATGTCAATATCGGCGGCTGCCTTAATTAAGGATGTCTTGAGTGACTCCAAATTGGGATGAGACTTTTAAATTTTTCAGTATGTCAAAAATTTGAATTGGCGCGTAACCGCAACGATGCAACGCAATAACTGCAACACGGTCTTCTTTAAGCGTCCACTCCAGAGTTAAAAATGAGTAAAATTCTAAAAAGTATACATTTTTATTATCATGAACAATTCGAAATTCGAATTCGATAAACTTTTTTGTGGCCAGCATTCTAAAAGAAAAGTTTTTACTGTGTGACAATACTTATGACCTGACTGTGTATAATAAATAAGGTGAGATCAAATATAATCCATTGGAAAATCCTCAAAGATTTTTTTTAAAACAGAAGAGAACGTTTTTCTATAACTGTTTCTCATAACTTAACAAAAGTAATTGTTTTCCATTTATATAGTTACCTACTTCTGCCCTTAAGTAACCTCAATCTTTTTAATGTTAAATCCACACTCGATTTGGTTTTTCCTATTCCGATGTAAAATTTAGTTGACTGACTTTAATTAGCCATTGTTTTTACCTGTCCTACCTGCGTCCATTTTTAATACTTTAATGTAACCGTGTTTAGTGGACGGCGAGTAACTTGAAAGAAAGAAAGAAATGCATTTGTTGCATTTATTTATTCTCACATCACTATACAAACCGTATAGTATCCGATCATACCTCGAACAGTTTCAATCGACATCACGCGAGCGTATACTTAGGCCTTAGAAGATTCTCTCAACCATTCGAGTCGGGCATCGAACTCAAGGGCGCCTCTAAAGGTTTATCCCTCTGTTCTGGTTGATCGTAGGGGAGATGCTAGCTAGCGCAGTACCTGCGTGGTATAACCACCTCATAAGTCAGTACATCTCTGTCCGGTAACGCCAGTTATAGTCTATTGTCTTTATTTCTCCTGCAAAGGTTTTATTCAAACATCTAATCATAGTTCTATAGACCAAATATTAGTGGGGACAGCCCTGTTGACACATCACAGGCACAGCTGTGTTTCGGCTTTGTATGTAGATCTGTATGTCTATAAACGAAGTCCATTGTTAAAGTGGAAAGTGCGTCGTCTGAATCTTTTGTTACATTCTAATACTTTTATCCGCTTATGAACACAATGCGAGGACGAAATGTTTCTTGTAATTTAATAAGGCTTTAATACCTCTTGCTCTCTGAAATGTTGTCTGAGCTGTGGGACGGGGAATTTCTAAAAATATATTTATATTATGTTTTTCAATACAAAATTCAATTCAAAACAAAATATCCTTAAGAAAAAAAACAAAACATCCGAAAATAAATACAGAATGTCGCCCACGTCGCGTCCATCAAATAAATACGGTCATTTAGTCGTGCTACTCTTCTTTTAAGCTCAACGGATTCCAAGAAAATTTGATCTACAGGTGAAGCACATCCTGAAATAGAACATTTTTCACCGTGGAAAACTGATAAATGATCATAACGGCTTAATAATGCGACGATGATCTGACTAGTGATCATAGGTACTGGCTTAATGAAATGAATGTTTTAGACATTGAGAACGGGTCGCCTAAATTTATTATTTACACTTTACAACTTAACGCCTCAGTGGCTGAGTGATACAGAAGGTCCCGGGTTCAATTTCCAGGATGGGCAATGTGAGTTTCTGATTTTTCGAAGCATAGCCCGGGTTTGTGATCACCGACCCGCATTTAACAAGCATGGTGATTAAGCCATTAACCCATCAATTATAGTGATGACTTGATTATCATAGGCTTATACTTACACATTGCACATAATCGATTATTAGGTTTGTTCGTTAACTTGTTGAATGCTGTATAATTTATACTACAGTGTCAATTGCAGTTTTGCAAACCTAATAACACTTTAAAAATTATATAAAAACCATAAGCACACAAAAAGATTCAGGAGTTTAATTGACATACACACGTACGTAAGAATTATAAATACGTATTAAGATATGTACATCAACAAATATGAAATCGTGTATAAAACCTAAAAATACTATATACGGGTTTTAATCACGTAAGAATTATAAATACGTATTAAGATATGTACATCAACAAATATGAAATCGTGTATAAAACCTAAAAATACTATATACGGGTTTTAATCCAAAATTTTTCATCAGCTTTGAATTAAACCTACTTTGTGAATCAGAGCGAAATCAAAAAGAGGCTCTTCATTGCGGTATACACTGCCCAGCGGACTGCGCCCGCTCTCGTATTTAAATGTGAGTACGGCGCAATGTACTACTACTCAAGCCCGGTGAAGCTGGAAATGCCGTCTGAGGCAATCAGCAATCTCTCTCAAAAAAAAAATGTACTACTAACTCAGTTTTAAATACGTTTCTTTAATAAAGCAAAGCAGCGGAGTTAAAAGCCAAGGGCGTCACTTTGATTCAGGTTGGAGGTTTTCAGAAGCACGCCACGACTTCACGAGTTCGTTGACCAAACTGATTTGTTTATGCATAGATTTATTACGTTCGAATAGAGGATGGCCGCTTGCAAAGGTATCAAGTATGAAATAATAAATGAAAACTAATATAAAAGCACTGTAAGTTTTTTTTTAGCTTCTTCAGTGTTAGCTATTTAGAGGCTTGTTAACGGATATCAGTCTAAGGAAACTTCTACCATAAGTATAGTATAGTATAGGTAGTATAGTTCTTAGTCAGTCAGTTGGCACAGAAGTGGTGTTTCGCTTTTTATATACCGATTAGTTATAAGGTTGTTAATATGATGTTAACTTAGCTGTATTCACAATAAGTTAGTAGCAGTAGGTATAACAAATTTATCATATTTATAGATCGCACTATACACCAAAAGTTTAATTATTTAGCTTCATTACCATACCTCTTTAATAACTACTGTCGGTAGGACTATTAGTTAATCTGTGCTACTGTGTGCAATACTCAGTTTCATAGATACTTAAAGCTCTTCATTACCTCTACCAGCGTGTTGTAATGTTGCCAGTGTGACGTAGGGGGTTTGAGAAAAAACACCCAGTCCACATAAGAAATAATATATTAAGAGAACTATCTATAGTTTAAGATACAGGTCTATAGGGTCGAATGGCCCGTCTAACAATGCCTCCGCAGTCCGGCACTTCCCTGCAACGGCTGTACTGCAACCGGCGATGAGCGACGTGGTGGAAGGGGAGCTGCCA
The DNA here is from genome assembly GCA_949315975.1 of Eudonia truncicolella. Lineage (NCBI taxonomy): Eukaryota > Metazoa > Arthropoda > Insecta > Lepidoptera > Crambidae > Eudonia > Eudonia truncicolella. Next base: position 16,513,017 of record OX438835.1, on the reverse strand, counting down.
AGCCTCAAGCTTCAAAGCTGAACCTTGGACCCCAATCGGGGTTAACACTTTTTTTATTAACGAAAACACCCCAACAATGCGTCTTGTGGGAAATGTAAATTTTGAACTTTTGTAAAAGCCAAATATAACGTCTACGTCGTAACGTCTTTACGAGACTATCTGCCAGCCTTTACACCGAGCGACGTGCGCCTGCTTTGGGATTGCGTGGCTTAATCAACAATTTCAATTTTAACGTATCGTGTTTACCAATATAAAGTATGACTGTTTTTGGAGCATGGCCTAACCAAATATTTAGGTGTTTACGTAAAACGAATGACTCCGTGCACGGTTATGTCTTTACAAGTATATTTTTGTCGAAAACAACACGGCCGATGAACGAGCTTTTTCTTTTGTTTACTTTATAGTTTTGACAAAAATTTATAATTGCACAAGGAGTTTTATAAATGAGTATATAACAAGATTTGAGATTTGATTTTAGGTCTTTAGGTAGAATCACTGTAGACAGTTAGTATACCATTATAAAAGTAGGTAAGATTTTTTTAAACTGAGTTCGTGTATTTTTCAACGCAATTTTGTGAACACATTCTCAGAACAGAAATCTCATAAATCATAATAACTTAAAAGTAAATTTACAATAGATATCCTGTTTTTTTTTAAATTTTAAACAAAAGTACAAATTCAGTGATAGCCCTCCTTATTCTACTTAATGAAAAGCTTTTCGTCCCAAAGAATTTTCATTTTCAAATCAGAGTTTACAATCCACTTTTTCCTCATAAACCTTATTTGCATTGTGCCGTGTGACCGAAACAGAGATATGATCTCAAAGTCGTTAGAGCGGGACGGACGCAGATCAACCACAGACTAAATAGGTGGGAAACTGTTAATTCTCGAAAGCTCAATCCCCTACATTGTAGAGAAAAACAGTGTGGGAAAGTCTGAATGAATCGATGCGATATGTAGCTTTATGTTGTGGTCATTAAAGATGGTTATTGTTTGGCAAATGAGGGGATGTGATTTGTGTCAGACGCGGCCGCTGCACTCGAGTTTCTTAGACTTAGACCGAAGCAACGACCTACTACATTACATCGTATTCGCAATGAATTCGGTATGCGGAATACTAATACGAACCTTTTAGTATATTTAGCTTGTATTGTGAAACGTTTTGGTTTAATTAAGTTAATGTAACTCCACTAATCAACTATAAGCAGGGCTCAAGTGTATGTACGCAACATTAATATACAAACCGACCCTTGATAGACGTTTGACCCATCTTCCCACATTTAAAATTTACAGTGCTAAATTAGAAACTGAATCATCATCATCATGATCATCAGCTCATTATATGTCCCCACAGCTGGGGCACGAGCCTTCCCTATCTATGGATGGATAGGGAGAATGGGCCATACCCCCACGCGGGCCCACTGCGGATTGGTGGTTGTTAACGACTGCAAATGCAGCGGGGGCCAACAGCTTAATGTGCCTTCCGAAGCACAGAGGAACTCGAGATGATAAATTTTTGGTCACCCATCCGATGACCGGCCCTTGCGAAAGTTGCTTAACTTCAGCAATCGCAAACCAAGCGCGTTAACCACTGCGCCATCTAGCTCCTCTGAATATAATAATATATATCTGTTGTTTTACATAGGCAGTACACAGTTGCACAGTGCAGTCACAATAAAGACTGGCTAAAATAAATGAAACTCCGATCTATTGAATAAATATAAAATAAATGTAGACCGAAGTAGTGTTTCATTTCAAAGTGCATATAGTGTTTCTAAAACATCGTATTGAAAAGTTTCCTTTCTATAAAATAGCAATGCAACTCCACCGAATTAGGATCGCAACTTTTATAAAACTGCAGAAAAATAAACATCTCGAAATGTTGACTTTCGAAATGATACGAGAGCCACGTTTCTTTGCAACAAACAGTAAATCAAATATACGTAGCTCCCTCAGGAAACTACTGGAAAATTGATTTAGTGTGTTCTGAAGGCACTTTTGAGAGCTTGTGGCGGTTCTGGAAATTCTTGATTTCTAGTTGGCTGCACAGGAGCTGTAAATAGTGAATAACGTTGGCACTCTCATAGTGAACAACTCCGAAGTACCTACAGACGGACGGGAAAAGAAAATACCCGCGGTCGAGGGTGGCCGGGTGAAGGGAGCTTCTATCTTCGGCCTAGACTACTTCTCGGTGTGAAAAGATAACTTTACGATGTGGAATAAAAACAACCAAGCAACCAAGTTTGTACTTAATTGAAGGAATTTTTACATGCATATTTGGTGACTGGTTTCTTTGTCGAACCTCCAAAAGATGGAATAGTCTACCAGCACACGTTTTACTTCCTTCCTATGATATGGGGTCCTTCAAAAGAGGCGTGAAGAAGCACCTTGTGGGCCGGCAGAGTGAGGTTAACTGATGCTACGTTTGTTTTCACGCTGCACCAGTTATCTTCGCGTCTGGACTCCATTTCCACTTATTATCAGGTGGGATGGAGTCATTTGCCAAGCTATCTATAAAAAAAATGCATCCAATTTAAGTATTCAGGGTGGGCACAATGACATAAATGGTGATAAAGAAATAAAATATAACCTTTTGTACTTAGATTATTATATTAGGAGTCGGAATGGGGAAGACTGAAAGCATAAGATATAGGGAATTTTGTTCTATGGAATCATTCGTCGGCAGGCAAGCGTGAGAGAGTCTTAGAATGCAGATTGAATTCAAAGACTCTCCTGCACTTCGGAGAATCAAACGGGATTTGGTAGATGGGTGCCTCGAACGCATAGAACGAATATAAGACTATGTGCTGTTAGGCAAATTATTTATAGACCAAAAAGCGAATCAGAAAACATGCTGTAAGGCAAATTACCCATAGGAAAATATACAATCAAACATAAAGCACACGTGACAAAACACGATCGTGGCAAAATGCGATTAGGGAAAAAATCCTACCGATGAAAAATGCGTTTGAGGCACCCATCTACCAAATCGCCCAATGTGAGGGAGATTAAGCTTCCCTAGGGTTTTCTCCACCAGGGTTCCACGGTTCCTCCACATTCCACATGCTGCCTCTTTGGTTTGAACTTGCCAGGGGTGCATTTTTTATCCAGTTTGTCCAGTCTTGCGTTAAACAGTTACATATTACAAAATAACAATGTTGAAAAAATTTCCACGAGCAGGATTTAAACCTGCACCCTTTTGACATACCGGGTCAGGTGCTCTTCCAATTGAGCTATCGTGGTTCTCGTGGTATCAGTTACATATTCATTATGATACAACCAACGCCTTACACCTTAGACTAGCGGTGACCACTGATCCTGTAAAGGGTTTGAAACGTCAGGATAAAACATTATGAGAATTTACGCGAGTAAAAGTCTTAAAATCAGTTATGTTGTGTTCGTGTAAACTTTAGAAAACAACACGTTGACTGGCACACTAACTATAATAGCCAAGTAACAATTTGTTAAATTAGCCTTTAACAATATGAACGCTAGTGTATTGCTTTCATTGCCTTCCTAACATAAATGAACGTAATCATTGAAAACAATTCTGTTCAACGTTCAACTGCCTTCATTACCCATTGCCTGCCATTGCTAATGAAAACGTAACGATTCCAAAATCGAGTTCCCGTAACACGCAATCCCTTAACCGCGTAACCCCGTTCAGTAGAATGAAGGCGTCAAAAACGTTACAGTAGAACATTTTCTCCCAAAAAAGGGTTTGTACCAACTATTTCAGGAGAGCGTTTTATGTCGAGTTTATGGCAGGGAGAGGGGGGGTCGGTCGATCGCCCCGAGCCCGAGACTCGCCGGGCCTGCACGTAGCGGCAACGGCGCGCGGGGGCGGCGGCGGAGCGGCAACGCCGCCGATCAGCTGTTGAGCGGCTTTATAAATTCAAAACAGGCGGCAAAAACGTGACGGTGCGCCCCGCGACTCCTCCGGGACGCGTGGATGTGGGCCACGCTAAAACAAGCCACCCCAATGTCGCTCAATACACGTAACAGCCTAACCTCCTTACGCGAACGTCACGTGATCCGTCAACAATAAAAAAAACTGCAAAGTTATGTTGTGCACAGTTTCGTGGTTATGCGTAGCGCTGTGTAATGCTGCGTTCGAAATTCAATTTTTCTAAGCAAATCAATTGTACAGTCAGTGTAAAAACAGTTTGATAAGTAAGAAAAACATTAGAGACAGATATTTTCTTAGTTATCCATCCACTAAGACAAGAGTGTTGAGTTTCCAATTGAATTATTCTATTCGCTAATGGTCCGTGGTGATAAAACGTTCAAACCTAAATCGACTGGCAAAGATGAGGTAAATTACATAGAATGTTCAACGACGAACAGGGACAGATTGTAGAGCTGCTGTTTTCTTTAAAGAAAAAAGAGAGAAAAGGAAGACTTGTGTTATTATTAATCTCTTGGTCATAACTCATGAGTTAGGGATAGGTATAAATAAATACCGCGTAAATAAAATTTAACACTTTTGTTTTTAAAAATCTGTTAACTTTAGGAAAAGTTTGCGTCCTTACCTTGTCAATTTTATTGCAATTTGATTGTCCCAATCGTATTATTTTTCTATTACATAAAGAATAAGCGTTTACATCAAATTCCTATATACCAACAAAACAAATCGTTGTAAAATAGGTACCCGAAAGTGAAACTTTACCAACGCGTCCCAATAAGAAATCATAACCTAACGCAATCCTAGTGAAACTGGATTCCCGGGCGAGGAGCCGGGGTCGGAAGGAAGTGCAGCGGGAGGCGGGGGGGCGCGGAGGGCCCCGCTGGCCCCGCTCAATAATTTGCGTGCGGGCGCGGGATGGGTGCGGGGCGGGTCGGCGCGTGCGGTGCAATAGCCCGGCTCAGTCGATCAGCCCGCAAGGTCACTGCCGCTGTTCACGCGACTACTCCATTCATGAGCAGATCACATTAATTTCCAATTTTCGGAAATACGGATATTTGGAACGACTGACGAACTCGTTCGGTGGCATGCGGAAATTCTTTAAGCCACTAAGTTGTTTTAGGAGATGCCGATTTGCAATTGCAGTTTTTCTTGGTCCTTTATCAAAGCTAATGAGTTAGGTGGTTCATCAAGTTGTTTCGACCCATTTCTTCCCAATGCAAGTCCCAGATCTCACCAAAACCTTGCCATACGGCGCCTGCGTGATCACTGACAGTGTCACACCAATCTTGTATTCATATTAATATTTTCAAATATATTTATAGTATCTTCTAGTGGGACAATTTAGAATTCTGCCCAGAACTCGATTTGGATAGCGACCTTGATGTGTTCCAATTTGAAGGGTGTAAAGTTATTGGACATAGTGGCATAAGAAATGAAGCTTCAGAGTCGACAACGCCACCACCAAGAGTGTTGCTAGCGTCCCATAAGCTGTTGTGACCATTTTTCATCTGATGTATTGCTAGTGTCTCGGTTTAGAAACGTAGGGTAACCTCGACACTATTCATTAAAATAGTGGCCAGCAACTGATTTTAAACTTTAGCGACAATTGAATACAGACCACTGCCTATCTACCTTGATGTCATCTAGTAAAATTTCATTGAATTTCTATAATATTGTTTAGCGATGAAAACTGGTGACGGAGCACTATTTTAGTTTTTGTGTCGAACTTTGGAGCCACTACCTAAAGTTTTACCGTTTTTGTGTGAATTGTTTTCTGTGGTGTTAATAATAGAAAGGTAAGTACTTCCGTAAATATAAAATCTTGTTTTAATCTAAAGTAGAGATTAGGAGGAATCCGTTAGGCTTTCTCTCATATTGGTGGAATACTGTGATTTGAGTTCAATTCAATTTAATTTACAAATAAGGAAATACAAGAATCATCTCGATGATGTGTCGCTTTCTACCGCTTTTTAATTTCAGTTTGAAGTTATGTTGCCGCTATAATCAAGGTATCATTTTGAAGCCGAATATGGGATGAAACCATCTCTATATACACATATAAAAGTGTTGTTTCAAATTATTACTTTATGAATATTTCAGATGAAAATGAAAGCAATTAATTGCATAAAAACCAAGCAGTCAAAAAGCTACTGAAATATCTCTTGTAGAGCAACTACCAACAATTTTACCAATAGCTACTCGCGAAACTAATAATAAATAAGTTTGTATATTTTATACAGCAAAAGTAAGGGCCCGAACTATGCACTTATTTTTTTTTATTTATTTATTATAAATGCTTGTTAATATTTTATCAGTCGTCATCAGCAGTCATATTTACCTCTACGTTTTACAGTTACGATTACGAAATACGTAAAAGTCTATAATAAAAAGCTTTTATTTGAGAATTTATCTTCTTCCAATGACATGAATTCCTTCCAACGAGGCAAGAGGCACCTTGTGGGCCGGCAAAGTGAGGGTGTCTAATGCTGCGTTGTTATCACGCTGCACCAGTTGTTTTCGAGTCTGCACTCCATTTCTTCTTAACATCAGGTAGAGTGGAATCATATGCCGTGCAACCATTAAAAAAAACAATTAATCAATAACGAATATCATAAATGTAACTAAGGTCAATGGACTTCTTGGCGGGAAAGTGAAGAGTCATGGTTGCGGTTTTGTTTTGTTTTCTAAAATTTGTGTTATGTCGAATATTAATGTGAAATAATGGTAGATTACTAACCGTTAAGTGTTCGTGAGTGTGCATGAGTGTTGGCAAATGAAACAAAACAGTGCAACGTCACTTTTCAAATTCTCTCAAGAAGTCTGCGTGAGGACTTAGTAAAGCCCCACTTCTTTAGGGAGATACTCGAGGGGTCGGGGGGTATATCATTTCTCACTTCCTATTTCTATTATCATTCATCATCATCATATAGGAAGGAAATATTGTTTATTTATGTATTACTTGCAAGAAAAATTACTTTGACACTGGCTAAATGTGCTAATCGCACGAAGCCTAAAATAATTTCTATGTACCTATGGGTAATGATCGTGTAAACATAAAACTCCAAAGGAACTCTCTAAATTCTAGTTTATTCAGATCCTTGTTGGAAGGACCCCATTCATAGGAAGGAGAAAAAACTTGTCCGTTGCCGTCAAAGGGTTCTTCAGAGCATTCGCCGTGGTGTAAGCGGTAGAAGACGCTGACTTTAATTACTGACTTTAATTTCCATCCAATTATCTAAAAATATTGTCTTGTTTAAAAATCAAGAAAAATTAATAAACAACTAAGAGCTGGAAAATAGTCGAAATAAAATAAATAAATAAAGTTTTTGGCGTCGACTGTACGCTGAAAGGTAGACGCAAAACAGTGTTGCGAACAACTTTCGACTCTCTGATGGAAAACCAATGTCGGGCTTTCTATTCAACGGCCATTTTATATATTGCTATAACTATGTTGGCATGTTTCATTAGCTCCTTTCAAACGAATGGAGTACGGGGAAAATTCACGTTTGAATAACTAGGCAATACGATAAAAATAAATAAAATTGTTGGAAACGTGAAATTGTTGAAGACGTAGGTGAAACAAACCTATATACACTTCTTTTGTGCAAAATTCTAAATTCTTTATCCATATGAGGATAAAAACACAAATGTTGAAAAAATTTCCACGAGCAGGATTTGAACCTACACCCTTCTGACATACCGGGTCAGGTGCTCTTCCAATTGAGCTATCGTGGTTCTAACCAGCCCGCCGAAATTATTCAACACTATTACTGTTTTACTTTGAAAGCCAAAGGCGGCAATTCAATGTCAACAACTACCGTCATTAACATCTGATCATAATATTTTTACAAATACTAAAGATCAGTTAAGAAGTAGGCAAGCTATTTATAATTTTTTTTTGTTTTGTTTATATAATTTTAACGCAAATTTTGTTGCGAAACAATTACAAAAACACAAATGTTGAAAAAAATTCCACGAGCAGGATTTGAACCTGCACCCTTCTGTTATGATGTTAATGACGGTAGTTGTTGACATTGAATTGGCGCCTTTGGCTTTCAAAGTAAAACAGTAATAGTGTTGAATAATTTCGGCGGGCTGGTTAGAACCACGATAGCTCAATTGGAAGAGCACCTGACCCGGTATGTCAGAGGGTGCAGCACTCTCAGACCAGGCGCGTTAACCACTGCGCTATCGAGCTCCACCTATTTATTACCTATTCGTTCCTCGTGTTTATTTAACTCTTAGCTGTTGTTACAGCTAACTACATAATTAGGTACAACGATGAACAGGTCCACATCGTTTAGCAAAATTGCAAAGACTACTCATTTTATTACGGTCCACTGTACCCAGTGGGCGATGCGATTATCTTGCGCGTAGTAATTGGAGAAAGAAGTACATCTGAACACTTTTAAAACGTAATTACTTCAATATAATTAGATCCGTTTCCTCCGTAGCGTAAGTACACACGCCTGCACACCATCTACCCAAAACTGTCAAATTTCTTCAATACATTGTCAACATTAAACCTTACACATAAAGTTCAAAGTCTATTGAGGAAATTTGATAGTTTGTGGTAGGTTGATGTGCAGGCGTCTGTACGTTTAGATTAACAGATGTAAAAAAATTATTATCTGAGAAATCCTGAAAACAAAAAAGTATTCTATCTTTCTTGCTTTAAACATACTCTATGTAATTATAAAAACGTTGGAACGATATCAGTTCGTTGAATATTTAAATGGTCTTATTAGTAAGTCTAGCCGGGATGCTGTCAGGTGGCAACCCGCCCGATCCTCTAAGTGCCGCTACACATTTACAGAATACACTAAACATGCACACTAGTTTAGGCCCAAGACACCGTACTCGTAGAACAAGGGTACGACGACCCGGTTCATACGCGCTCTACACCAGGTACAGACATGTAGGTACATGCAGGTGGAGGTGGAGGAGTGAAGCGCCCAGAGCTTCACTCCTCCACCTCCACCGAGCTTTTCGAGGCGCTCTCGGGTTGTTCCGCTCCCCGATCCGATCCGAACCCTTCTGAGAATCTAGTAGAGCACAGGGACGCGCACTACGCGATGCCGTACCCTCTAGAAAACGTTTCACACGGCTTGAGGGACCTTTTATGTTTCTCGCCGCCCCCAAACAAGCCCGGTGAAGCTGAAAATGCCGTCTGAGGCAATCAGCAATCTCTCTCCAAATGAGCAATCAGCAATGTCTCTCTGAGCTAATTGTAACAACTATCAACTTTGGACTGAAAGACTACAACGAATTATTATAAAAAAGTAATTTAGCACTAAACAAGACCTTAGTTAATAAATATGCTTAATTAGGCAGTTTCTCTCGCTTGATTACATGTACTCGTATTGTCAAATTATGTATGTTACTTATAGTAGCGCACTTCCCCTGGAGTCATCAATTAATTGGCTATCTTATCTATCACTGATTGCCAGAATTCAACAATCTATTTACATTATGACAGACTTGGCTTAGATGGTGGTAGCTGGTCAGACAGACTTTTAACAAACCGTGCACAGTTTTTGTTCCACCCGCTATAATGTCCGGGTGTTTTGCAGCTTGCATAATAATAAAACAGTTTTATTAATTCCTGCCTTGTTTTGAGATGCTCGCGGTTCGCGCTGTGTTTATTACGTTACTCGTTCACGCGCCACCTCGCAAACCGCAAAACAGCGATAACGATACAGAATCAAACCGAAACATGGAGCAAAACAAAACACTAACGACGCCACTTTTTACCGTTTCAAAAACAAAATGGTGGTCGGTGCTAGGAGAGCGGCCATTTGCGTTTTTGCTAAGTTTTTCTCGCTAACAACGCAGCTCGGGAGCAATCTTCATCTCGGGGTGATGACCCATTGATAAACTTATCCCAGTGTCTTCTATAGGAATGCTAATATCCTTTTTACATTAAATTTTCTTCGTGGTTACTTGGTTTTTCCTATTCTACCTCAAGCTGTGTAGAAAAGATGTAAGATAAGATGTAATGACGATAGTTTCCTTTCATTTTGTTGCGATGGAAAGTTATTTTATGAAGAAAAGTGCATTCAGTTGGTAGTTTGGTACAGATAAAATCATACTTCATTCAAGAAAGCATACTATATATTATGAAAAGATTTACTAGCTTTTTTTAACTAAATTTCACGTTGCATATGTAATCTGCTAAAACCTTAAAAAGTTAAAAAAACGTCAAAATTTTTTAAAGAATTCCTAATAAAAAAAATTACTGGAAAAATCGTCAAGCCTCAGGAAGCTCGAGTGGGAATCGAACCTACGACCTCCCACTCGATCTTCCTGAGGCTTGTTGAGTTTTTATAGTAAAATTTTATCTTGTAAGTCACTATATTTATCATTGTGAATGCAAAATTCAAAAGTAATATTAATAATTTCCTAAAATATTCGGTCAGTTTTCACCAAAAATATTTGAATGTTTACCACTAAAACATATTGTGGTCAAAATACTTCAGTAATATGTTACTATTACAAATTTCAATATAGTGACGGAATTCCGTGTCTGCGAGACGCGAGAAGCCATCTTTGTTCCGTGGTTCAGCGCAACGCCTGGCGAGAGCGCACAATTCCTCATCATGTCTGGAAAATGGGACATCCATCATTCACAATCAGTGTCACTCCCCAGACGCTCCGCTCTATTTTGAAGTGGTTTTACTTTGAATTCCGAAACTATTTTCTGACACAGACCGGGGGACTAAATACCTATTTAAATTCGGCGTAAATTTTCTTCCTTCGCAATTGCAAAGCGGCACAGGCCGTACTGAAAATATCTTAAACTACCTTTATTAAAAGATTAATACTTAATTAGTACTTTTGATATGTATAAAATAACACCCGATCCGATCCGAACCCCTTGGAGAATCTAGTTGGGTACGGGGACACGCACTAGTCCGTGATTTTCTCTCTGACGTTGTTTCGTTTCACCCAGCTTAAGGAACCCTTTAAGTTTCAAAAAAGCTGCCCCAAAAAAAGTTCGGAAACGCTGAAAAAGCCGCATGAGACAATCAGTAAACTCTGTAGAAAAATATAATCATCACCTTCAGCCTGCAGAGGCCCACTGCCCTCTGCTGAACATAGGCCTTCCCAATAGATCGCCACCACACTCGGTCCGCCGCCTTTCGCATCCAACCACTTCCCGCCCGCCTTCTTCAAAAAATATAATAATCTAGTGGCCCGCTCGCGACTTCGTCGGCTTGAAAACACCCGTACCCCATGATGGACCCCTATTGCAGCGCCACCTACCAATCTAATTGTAAATCTAAACCATTCTCGAATCCACTAGAACACACACAAAAAATGTCATCAAAATCGGTCCAGCCGTTTAGAAGGAGTTCAGTGGCATACACGAGCACAGAAGATTTATATATATATATATAAATCTAAATAAATAGCAAGATAGTACTTTTCAATGCTTGAAAGCTTTAGGTAGGTATAAAATAAACTACTCAATACTTATTGTAAAGATAATGTTAACAAATGATTTTATTGAAGTGAAACAACTTTTACGGATCTACTCGCGTTTATTTTACACATTAGTTCCCCCTGTGACCACGGACCCCGCAAAGGGTTCGAAACGTCATGATAAACATTAATTAAAACTAATGTGTAAAATAAACGCGAGTAGATCCGTAAAAGTTGTTTCATTTCAATGTGTAGTGTTCGCGTAAACTTTAGAAAACAATAAATGATTTTATTTAATCTTTATATATATAACTTATTTTTTCTTGAGCTCCTCTATAGGTAATCTATACTTTGGCAGGCTTTCCCTGTCGTTATTGCAAGAAAAACTATAAACAATCCCCAACCAGCGTAGTGGATAAATTTCTAAATATATTTAATTACAATTACAGAAAAGCTTTAGGAAAAAGTTTATTATAAAGTGTCTGATTATTCAAAACAGCATAATATACCCATAGACACTAAAGAAACAAATACCCAGCGCGCGCAATACTAAACACACTATACACACTTAAATTATAAATACCAACTGGCTGTCACCTAAATAACTTCACAGGCCACTCACAAAAGCATAACATCCTTTGTTCCCATTTGGCGACAAACACACAGACAATTGGGTTCAAAACCACAGTATTGTGCCTCTTATTTGCGGTCGAGGGTCCCGCCATAATGAAGCCGGAAACGGGGGCCGGGATAGTTTGCCTTTCAAAAATACGTACAGGTTTAATTGCGATAACTCGATGGGGGGAGTCAAGTGGCGTTCGTGATGATGTTGTCAGCTGTACGTTGTCAATTCTAGTATGTCGCAGCCCTATTGTTTTTTCTTTAGTTAATCGGTTCGTGCGGTGCGCTTTAGGCTTCGTGCGGTTACCACTTTTAGCCAGTGTCAAAGTAATGTTTCTTACAATTTATATAAATTATTATTATTATTGGCTGATGATGATGATGATGATGATGATATAAAATAACAATTTTACTTTGTAAATAGATAATAAAAATGATAATAGATTTAAGTAGTGATAAACGATATTCCTCAAACCTTGCCTTGAGTTCAATAAGGGTACAGAGACCTCACGTGGACTTCATATGAGAATTTAAAAACTCTCGTTGCCCTGTTTTGGTTCAATTGCCTACATTCATGCACGTTCACCACCATTATTTGTCGTTAATATTCGACATAACGCAAACTTTAGAAAATGAAACACTCTCACTTTCCCGCCAAGAAGTCTTTGTTTAATACGCTGCTATACGTAAAGTCTGACCGCTTTAAAAAACCGCGCTGTTTTGCAAAGTGGCGAATGAAATTCAGCTGGAATGATAAGATACGTTCAACAGAACTTATCAACATCTTGAACATTATTTTTACAGACAATATCGCTAACCAACCCAGTCGCTTTGATGGAAGCTTGTTCATTATTTTCAAATAGTTAACTTGCAATTTCTGTACTATTTATATTGAAACTTAAAATAGCTCATTTCATACTAATTTAACCAGTAACAGCGCTCTAACGATCGACCAAATAACTTGAATGATTTTATGCAATTATTAATACAACTTTTATCAAATCATTCAACTATAAATTACGTGCAATAAATCAATCAATTTAATTGCAAAGAACAAAGTATTATCTCAAACTTTACGGGCGCTCGTGATAATATCAATTCCAATCAATTATAATTCATCTAAACTAATAGTTGCAAGAATGGTTATGGTATCGCTATGAAACTACAGTGACCATAATTGGTTGTGGAGCTATTAATCAAACTAGTATAGTAAACCAGGTTAAAGAGTCGACACGTGGGACCGGTTTAAAAAAACGTAAATAATTGTCGTGCGTATGGTTGAACCGGGCGCAACCCTGGTTTTTATCAATTGTAATATAGGTCTCAGGGTTGGCGATCTACGGTTCGCAATAAACGATATAAAAACTTGCTATGCCAGTTCATCATGTGGTTTTAATCTATTTGCTGATGCCTGTGACACGTATTTTTTGATCGGACCTTAAATTATTTATTTTAAATTAAACAATAAATAATAATTATTAAATTATTTATTAAATTGTACTCTTTATTTATTTTCTTTCTTAAAACTAGATTTTTACTATATTTTAATATAAAAACAATAAAACATTTGAAAAATCTAATTTTAGAGTACCGCCAGCAGCGGGGCAGGGCCTAAGCTACCGGTGGTCAGGGCTGCAGAGTGAGGAACCTCCTGACAATACGTGCCGTGTCAATGAGTACTGCTTTCTGAATCTGACCCTTGATCCAACCATCAAGCGAGAGCCTCTTAAGATGTTGGTCGAGGCTCTTATTTTTATTTATTATTAATTATTATTATTATCTGTGCTTTTAATGCGGTTTTCATTTAATTAGCTTCGTCACTACTTCCTCCACTGTCCGTGAATGTTAGATTATTATAAGTAAACGAGTAGTTACATAAACTAAAACTTAATCTGAATTTCAAAAAAAAGTCTTTGCTAGCTAGATATATTATTTTTCGATTCTAATATTGGCATTATAAAATTTTAAAAGCTTTCTTCCACCAGTAAGTGGAAAGTCTATAGACGAAAGTGTAACTTCATAGTGCTTGGTGCATTATTTCGCCCTCATGCAACAATAGCGCGGATCGGTTTCAATTTAGCTCCTGCAAGTGAAATGGCACTCGGGGCACAATGCCTTTGCAACTAAAATTACGTCTTGATTTTTGCGCTGCACCTAGAACAATACTTGCGCTCGGGCTAAGTAGGAAATAGTAATTTGATACTTAGAAAAATTGTTCCAAATAATATTAACTTGTGGAACACAATTAACGGCTTATCAATCATTGTTTACCCTTAATTTTTTTTATTTGATTCCACACTCATTCATGGTTTAAACTGTTAAAAAATCCAAGTCTTCATACTGGTAAACTAACCTATAAAGATACAACAGAAATAAAACATTTATATTACAAAATAAACTAGTTTTATAACTTTCGGACTATTATTACTTCTTACTTCTTCTTCTTACGACTTTATTTATTTAGTTTATCCCCCACTATCGTGCTTTATTTCGCAAATTTCACAAAATAGGTTAAAAGTTATTAGTGTAATAGTGTAATAGCAAGTTGCCATTGTTAAAATGTTTTTTATTTCTCTCAACGTTATTAAAAATTTTCATGTTACACATTTTTATTTTGATAACAAGATATATATCAATTAAACATTTCGCAACCTGCCAGCCCTCCGGCTGCGCTCCCTGCAGAATACCTGTCAAGGATGCTCGCGTGGAATGCGTTTTATTGTCTCAACCGGAATCAATTCCGAACTCTAAGTCCTTAACAAAAGCTTTATTTCAACTGCACGACGACGACGAGTTCACGAAGCGTTGTAATTGAACGCGGCGGCAAAGGAATTTGATTTCTACTTAGAAATGTTAAAGGTTAAATTGGCTGTGATTGCGGGATAATTCGAGGTGTCTTGTGGGAGCGTAGGGTTGCGCCGGGCGCGTGTCCATTGTTATGTGTAGAGTGCTCGAGTGAAGTTGTTAGGGTTCCTTAGACATTGCCTTGAATCAACTTTTACCGGAATTTTCCTTTCAGTCACGTGTCGAAATGGTGTCCTTTATTTGGAGGTCAACGAACGGACCAAGTATCAAGAATAGACGAGCGCGCACAAAGGGACTGAGTGCTGAGTGACAGATATTTTTTTTTCACTTTTCACTTGAGCTAAAGTGAACTTAATTTGTAAGGAACCAAGCTGTACCACGTAGTAACGAACTTCGGAAAACTTAGCTTGACTTCGTAGCTAGGTGACTCGCAGTACTCTAATGTCATCAGAAGAAGCAAGTAAAGTATGTTAGAATAATAGCTACTGAAGGTTCGTTATCTCATCCGACCCTTCTTGGAAGCAGGCGTCATTATATGCACATTACATCATGTATGTATGCCAACGAAGTAGTGCTATGTAATGTTTCGGATTTAAGTTGCATGGACCAAATTAAGGCATACCTATCGAGCGAGTAAGGAAAGCTATATCTACAGGTTTTAGAAGTCGTACACCCGTTTGCACTAAACTTATGAATAGCCTATGTCTTGGCTTAACTACTACCCGGTCAAGTTAACTCAGCACTTGGCTCAAAAACGCCGCTTACACTCAAGTGCCTAGTTAACTTGACCGGGTAATAGTTAGGCAAAAACTTAGGCGATTCATAAGTTTAGTGCAAACGGGTGTTAGTCTGTTTTTTTATAAGTTTCTTCAAAACAATATTTTAGTGTTAAAAGTAGACTCAGAATCCTAAAAGGTTCACTCTAAGGGGCTTATTAATAAACAAAGTGTAAGCTTGGAGTAGTTACTCCGTGTTTTGTCTCTTTTACTCTAATATGAAATGAAGTTTGCATGACGGGAACAAAACACGGAGTAACTACTCCAAGCTTACAATTTGTTAATCAATATGGGGCTAAGAAAATTACCATAATCTACCTTTTTGCTGTCATAAACAACGCTGTGAGACGTTTGTCAAGTAATAAAATGCTATGCATAAGACATCTATACAAACTAGTATTTTTGTATAAACTTAAAAGGTGTATTACTTATTTGCCATCTTTTCTATCAGCTGTGTAACGATACCTCTTTAGTTCCGCATGTCGCCGCCGCGCCTGATAAATGCAATCTTTTTGTATCGCACGAGCCATATCCGGCACTTTGCTGAAATTGCCCACAAAACGGTTTCTAGCTCCTTCCAATCACGAGGGCTATGTAGGCTAAGTGTAGGTAGCGTCTAGGCAATACAGTTTTACCTAGAATATACGAAATTATTTTTAAGGTTATATGAATGGAATTTCTTTTAAATAAATGCGTGTAGTGTACATGTCTTCGATGAGCATAGTCAAATGCAAGTAAATTCGCTATTCATTCGAGTTTAAGTTACAAAATTAACAAACAAAGCGGAGATAAACATAAAACGGAAAAATATTGAAAATAGTTTTCTTCCAAATCGACAATGTCACCGTATTTGACATAATGATGTCGAGTGTGGGCCGCAGTACTTGCAATTTTTCATAATCTACCAGCGTTTTAATGACGTTGTGTTGTTTATTGCACACAAGAAAACATATGTCACTAGTTCCAAAGCTAGCTCGCAGAGACAAAACACAAGCACAAAATAAGGAGACAGCAGAAGGTCAGCTTCATACAAACGCGCTCGAGCAACGCACGCATAGACAAACTCTGATGGACACAGAATCTCGGAACATCTGCGCTCGAACTGTTCCGAGCTGTTATCCGTCTTGAAGAGAGGGTCTACGTGTGTTGCTCAATGGCGGTATGTATTAAGCTTGCCTTCTGGGTCTTCTTATTTTGTGACACAAGCCACGAAAAGTGTGACTGCGCGCCCAAATCCGGCCATCTTATTTTCTTCGGCGTTCATTTTTTCCGACAGTCATTTGATGATGGCGCACGATTTTTTTTCTCGTAATCTCCTTAATGCTCTTAGCATCGAGAGAAAAGCCGAGAACATTGAACTTTTTGGGTTAATTCGTTTTTGGTTTTAATCTCCGTTAAGGCTTGCTGTCTTAACTTTTTAATCATTTTGTACTTCCTGTTTCAGTTGTTCGAATTCGTTGTTTTTAACAGTTACGGGCGGAACGTTTTCTAATTGTTAACAAAGCTATTTACATTTTGTAATAACTGTAGTTGGGTGCGAAATAACAGAAATTTGTAAAAAACAAATAAGTTAATATTTTTTCCTAACTTAATGTTTTTGTTAAATAACTGGTTGTTATTGAAATTTTACAGGATGACATCTAGGAAGCAGGTGATCTGTATTCAATAGTTGCTAAAGACTAAAATCTGTAAACGGCCCTATTTAAAATGACGATCACTGGCTCCTGTCGAGCCCTGGTGCCACTACACTACTGTACTGAGTAACCTGATGCCCCGACCCCGACGTCACCTGTGGCGGAGGACCCCGATTTCGATAAATTTGATAAAACATTTTTTTGGTCATTATTTCCATGGCTTTGTACTTGTACCGTCGACATAAAAAAATGCTTCAAAATGTAATAAGCCGGCATATAGTGGTTTCAAATAATAATATGTGGACGAAAGTAATTTGATTGAATTCAATGAACAAATTTAACTTCTGCCCCTGTTGTGGGATAAACCGAAGTAAGAAGTCAAATCAACATCTTAATTCCAAAACGATTGGACACGTCGATATACAAACTAGTACCTGTAGATATTGATTTGGATCAAGACAGCACGATTAACTAAAGGATTTTCCTTCTTTAGAGGTCAGAATGATAAAAAGTTCTTATGGATTGGACGAGCTGTTATCTCTTTTAACTATTCTTAAGAAAAAACAAGTTTGCAGCACAAATCTGTACCCAATCAATGAAGAAATGGCTGTAGTACTTGCTCGTGACTCCATTGCGCGTCGCTTTTCCCAAAGCCCGCTTATCGCCGATCGCTATCAGCTCATTGTACGTAATGTAACAGCCCAACAGTCTATTTTCCATTAACATTAACCACGAACTATTTACGAACAATGATATCGTGATAAATCTCAAATTATAAATTTGTAGTCGTCGCTACGAGTAGGTCCTACCTACCTATTCTTGCGTGCCAACGAAAAGTATATGCTTACCTTTTTTTAAATTACTAGCGGCCCGTCCCGGCTTCGCACGGGTGGAATTTTTTTTAATATAGCCTATGTCAATCAGCGCTAATGTAGCATTCTAATGTTGAAAGAATATTTAAATCGGTCCAGTAATTTTTGAGTGTATTCGTTACAAACAAAAATACAAAGCTTTCCTCTTTATAATATTAGTGTGATTAGAGCAATAAGGTTTTATTAAAACGGAACTTAACATTATAGTATACATTATGTTATGATGATAGATAAGATAAGACAAGATTTTATTGAATAAACTTACAAATACCTTTATTTCAAGCAAATTTTAAACATTGTTTATTGACACTTTTGTTTTATTGAAACTTTTGCAACATTTTCAACGTTTAATGTTAATATTTGAGACATTCTCTACCCGTGAGTCTACTTTTATGTATTTAATAAACAGCTTTTTAACAACGATAATTCATTTCATTCATGTAATGTCATATAATGTAATAGCAAAGTTTATACATAATTCTCAATTCCCTTGTAAACTGTCGCAAAGCAATTCCCTTTGACATTATCCTACAAACAATCCCCGGCATATGGCTCGCCGTAAAGCGTGCGTTTGGCATCGCGGCCATACAGACACACACACATTGCATACATTTATGTATGAGCCGGTTCAACGCAACCGCTCAAGGCTGTTGCTAAGTGCTCGCTTACTGGACTGTACACCATTTCGCTTGGTGTTTTACTTCAATTGCTTAATTGGTTTAGGGTTAAGTTTAGAAGGGTTCATTGTGGATTAAAAAAGCTACATCTTAAATAAAAGAATTTTCAACAAGAGCAAGTAAACTATTTACTAGAAACGAGGTTTTGTTTTCGTTAACGTGATAAAATTAATTATATCGTGATGTAGGTGATTTTACTCTTTCTTCAAAGGCCGGCAACTACGATTCCTCTGCAGTTGCGGATGTCTATGTGCCGGTGGGTGGTTACTCGCAAACTCGTTTGCATAACATTTAAAAAATTTCACATATAACTGCAGTTTGCAATACATGCCGGGAGTCATGCGATACATGCCCGAGGTCAGGGCGAGGGCTAAGGCCGTCTACCTAGTGATCCCGGGAGAGCGAGCAGGTCATGGCCACGTGTACGGCCAAGGCCGGTTACATCTTAAGCATTGCCCGGGTACTGCCTTTTGATGCCTTGGAAAGTAGTTACTATATAATGTTACTGTTAGGTTTTGTGTCCATACAGAATGCTTTGTTGATGGATGTCGATGAAACTCTTTGTTCAGATAAACTACATACCTATATTCATATTTATTTCTTAACCTACTTCAAGAAAAGTAGGAGGTTCTCAATTTGTCGATTTTTTCGAAAGATAAAATAAAAGAAAGGTAATCTTTACACCAGCTTGCGCAGAGGAAGGTTATCAGCGTGCCTAGTATAGTACAGGTAGTTAATTTCACCATTGATGACGTTGACGAAAACGAGAACTTTTATGGTAAAATTGCAACTCACCTTTTTTTGTGACAAATAGAGGAGACGCCGCTTCAAAGCCATATAAATCCTTGTCAACGTGTTCAAATGACCTGTGGCTTTAGTGGCAAAAAATTGTCACGTTTGTTCTGCACTTGACAGTACCATGTTACCTTACCGCAGACACTCCCTAACATACCGCCATTTCCAAAGACACGGATGACCAGACTTTTATTAGGAAATTCCTCAGATACCAACCAACAAACCTCGAAGAAATTTGATAAACTATAGCCTTCTGGCGTTGTTCGCCATTTTCTCTTTAACTGGGGCATTCATTGTTAGTTCTAATTGGTTTTAGCACTACCTGCTTCGTTATTTCACCTTTGTAATTGACTTAACTTATCATTAAGTTAGGTCAATTACAAAGTAATAAAGATGATTTCGAGAGTAAGCTGTCGAAATCAGATGCATCAATGAAATGACTTCCTAAATATTTTAACTCTCAAAAGAGTGCTGGCGACTCATAGAAACTATTAGGGAAAATTTTTAAGGTACCTAAAGGAAATTCATAGCTGGTAAAGTAATAATTAATGTTAATAACGTCTATTCTGCTTTGAGTTCAACAGTTTTGATCCTTAGCACCACCATAGCTCACAACATCAAACAGATCCTGTTTTGTTTTCTAACATTAAACTTGAATTGTGATTTGTACTTTGGAATAAATAACATATGCTCTTCTATGCTTTCTCTCGTTCTCTTTATTTTATTCCCCGGACTAGTTTTACATTAACTTTTAACTTAGGTTCAATCTTTAGTTTCAAAGTTTCAAAGAATACTGCATAAGGCAACATTTTTGTTTGGAACATACCTACTAGTAAAACATTTTTGTCTCAAACATATTCGTAGTTTCGTATCAATAACTCCTAAGAAAGCTAAGCTAAGAAGGAAAGGAAGG
Source organism: Eudonia truncicolella (assembly GCA_949315975.1). Classification (NCBI taxonomy): domain Eukaryota; kingdom Metazoa; phylum Arthropoda; class Insecta; order Lepidoptera; family Crambidae; genus Eudonia; species Eudonia truncicolella. The sequence goes on along the minus strand of OX438835.1, from coordinate 16,492,592 downwards.
AAAGCTAAGTTGCACGTCGACCGAGGAAGTGGCTGGCCCAGCGGTCGGCAGTGCACTAACACCATTATAAAATATTAGTATTAGAATAGGGGTGATACAATTACTCATTGGTTCAGTTAGGAGTCAATTAACTGCATGCTGGCTCGTGTTACAATATTGAAATTCATTGATTTATTCATCGGAATTTTTAGTAGTCAATTAATATGGATCGGGCATTTTATTAGAAAATATTTATGAACCATTTTATTAGGTACGCAAGTAAAGTGAAATATTTCAGCCTTTTTCTTTTACAAGGCAATAAAATTCATGCGAATGAAAGGAATAAATTGTGTAGTTACTAGAAAAATGTTGTTTTAGCTGTGCAGCATCTATTGAACAAACATTTCGATTCAAAGCCGCTCTACGGAAAAGTTACCAAGTAAAATGCAGCTATACGTGACTGGTGTTCTATTCAAAAGAAAAATAGGTTTTTTGAATTGAAAAGTTACAAGTAAGCTATGCTCACTCTCTATGAGCTATTACTTTCCTACTGTAAAAAAAATGCTATACATATCATTTATTTTCAACTGCTAATTGCTGCACTGAAGCTAAATTAAATATTCATAAAATTTTATAAAATACAGTAAAAAATAATTGAACATCTATTGAAAAAAAATTTACAGTTTTGGATAGTCTGACTGATTTGCAGGCATCTGTACCTATACAGGTACTATCATCATCATCATCATCATCATCTCAGCCGAAGGACGTCCACTGCTGGACATACAAATAGCTGTATTTGCTATGTTTTATAGAACCTTTCCTATAGGCAATTTTTTTTATAAAAATCATTTTGATATATCGATTTATATAAAAATATAGAAGGCAATAAATACTTTGACTTATCAGTCAAATATATGGGTGACTCCGCTACAGTTTTTGAAGAATTAAAATAACTTTCCATTAATTTGACAAGTCCATTCACCTGTCCCTTGCATACATTATTCAAAAATGTGTATTAAAAAACATTACGAATCAGTTTCATCGCTGAAAAACATCGATGAAATATTCAGTGACTTATTTATTAGGGTTCGGGGACCTGTTTACCCAGATGTTTAGAACCACATTAGAAATGACACTTTACTGGACTGAATATAAAGAAGATTATAATTTATAGCTTGACATCGCTTCCTTATAACTGTGGTGTGGTTCTTGAGTGTGCTCGATCGCATGTCTATTTATTTATAGGAAAACAAACAGCACTTTATAACACATAGGTATCAATATATAATTTGCCAAAACAGTTATATTATTAATTATGTTTGAACATGGTATTCATTTTATAATAACCACAAGTAGGCACACAAAACTTGGTTGAATTACAATCGAACAAATAATAAGATAATTTTACTACTTAGCTTTATGACTTTATCATAATTGAACATATTCATAAAATTTTATAAAATACAGTGAAAAAATTAAACGCCCACCCGACCCAGCCAGGAATCGAACCTGGGTCTTCCGCAATCCGGGCGGCTGCACTGACCGCTATGCTACCGGGAAGGCTGACGTAAGCGCTGAATTTTGTCACTGCTATTTTAATGTTTTTGAGTGCTTTAGCGCCACTAGCGCCATCTATCCAAACGGTCGTTGCAACCGATGACCGTGCAGATTCATCTTTGCAGATGAAATATCACAAATTTGATAACACAACGCTATATTAAATTTTACTTTTTTTATTTTCAACTGCTAATTGCTGCACTGAAGCTAAATTAAATATTCATAAAATTTTATAAAATACAGTAAAAAATAATTGAACATCTATTGAAAAAAAATTTACAGTTTTGGATAGTCTGACTGATTTGCAGACATCTGTACCTATACAGGTTGATAATAATCTTACCTACCCTTTGTATATGATCAAAAGAGTTATACACAGTGATAAACAACAAAAGGTCTCCCTCAGAAGATGATGCTAACTGTACTAAAAGCGATATCAGCCGCCACTGATCGCAGTAAACGAGCTGTTGGCTCATAAAATGCCTTGGGCTCTATAATGGCTACCAGTTATATCAAACATCACATAAATACGTATCCACATCGTGGTGGTGGCTGCTGTCTTCTTACAGCAGCGGAGACCAATGAACGGAAAAACGAACCCTTCTATGAAGTAGGGCTGGCATGGCTTAGTTTGAGCTTTGAGAGAATAGGATGAAAGCTACGCTTTTTTCAATTGAAAGATACCCGCAATATGTTTCTTCTTCGGACGGAGTAAATACGTGTGCTGGAAGAGGATTCCATTTGTTAGTGATGCGACAAAGAAATGATTCCGTGCGTGCGTGCGTGCGTGTGTGCGTGCGTGCGTGCGTGTGTGCGTGTGTGCGGGGGTGCGTGCGTGTGTGTGTTGTGTCGGGGTGTGTTTGTGTGTAGTTTAATTTATATTTGTTTAAGTTTACACAATTTCTTTTTTTCTCTTGTAATTAATTGGTTCTTTCACTGAACTGGCACTGAAATTAAATATATGGTGTCTTTTCATAATTCATTTAAGTTAAAGTTTAATTATAACAATTACAATGGGACGCGCCACGCAGTGACAATCTTGTGAAACCAACTTGTACCTGGTTTAGCCATCTGTGGATTTATTTATTTATTTATTTATTTATTTATAAAACTCGCAACGGATACTCTGGGTCTGGATGCATTAACATCAATCTTATTTAGCGATCTAATTTTAATCATAGACTAAACTACGATTATCGACGCTTTTAGACACACGTTTAAGCATGGTTTTGCTTAACGACGTAAACTGAACAAGCACGGTAAAGTGGGGCAGTTTTTTTTTTAATCTTTAGGGGCTTAGCTGTAATGACGACTAATTGCTATCTCGCGTTATTAAGCGCTACGAAAGGAACGATAAGTATACTCTTATTTAGTTACGAGCACGCAATGTTAAGCTTTCGTATTTTTCGAAAAGATTTATTTCAATGACGACGGTTCTTTCTTAAGCCTACTTATCATTATACTTTATTTGTACACGGAAGGGAAACTTATGTATATAACATTAAGGATAATGTTACAAGTATGTATCAATGTATGTAAGCAACTTCCCTATGTATATACAGACTGTTTGGTAATATGTGTATAATCCCGAAACATAGCCATGTAACCAATTATAAATAACATAGTGATAATGTGCAAAATCATATTTACAAAGATTTAATTTTCCATTTTAAAAAAACTCAATTTATTTTAATAAAAAAAATTATAACTCTGACATCTTTTGACTTCTGGTTTGTTTAGACCATAAGGTTGATGACTAAAACACTGTATCAGCTGGATCTAGGGTTGTAACTTAGCAATTTTACTTCGTATCAAAATACTTCAATATCTCGGCCATATATATTTTCCGGGGTTCTGTTCACTGTACCCTATACCCTATCTGCCATATTCGGGATTATACAGGTATTATCAAACACCTTGTATAAGACTATTTCAATATCTCGGCCATATAATGCTTTTCTAATTATTATTTTTATAATTTTCCGAGGTTCTATTCACTGTACCCTATTGCCATATTCGGGATTTTACCGGTATTATCAATCTTGTATAAGACTATGCTCGTAGGAGTACTTGTAAATCAACTTCGGACTCGGCATATTAGTGCAAAATCTTAGTACTAATCATTCTCAAGATACCCACCTATGATTTACGGCATATAAATAACAAAAAGCCAACCTTTTCAGTCTGAACTATGATCCAAGAATTAAGAAGCATAATGTTTTTGTACAATTTGTAAGCAATTTTTATTTCCATGTTTGGAAACACAGTTAACGACAGAGCGCAATAAGGTCGCTGCGAATAGCTGCAGCAGACATTATATTGGAGCTTGCATAACCTAAAAGGTCCTTGCTTGATCGCTGCTTCTGTCCGTTTCCAATGCGTGGAACGATACGGCTTTGTACTGGGCTTTACCCAGCTTCGCAAGATCGTCATAGTTTTTTTTCCGGTTTTACAAACTTTTGATGATATGTGTAAATCTACGAAAAACACTGAGACAACGTACAATATTTAAGCGATGTTATAGATGCCAAAGAAAGTATAGCAAGTATTATAACCTGTTACGCCCGAGGCCAAAATAAAAAAAAAATCTTACAAAATCTCCTGAAGTACTAGAAAGAAAACTTTTTCTTTAATATTCGCTACACTCGCCAGAGAGCTAGTAATTGAGTGGCAAAATAATATCAGAATGAAATTCTTCAATTCGCGAGCAGTCACCTGCGCCCGCCGCGCGTCCGTCGCTCAATGCTCAATTCCATCTGCAGGGGGACGAATTCCTCTTTGACATTTTTCATTTCGTTCATGCCAAGTATTTATGTCCTGCATAATTTGTATTCAAATAAAATATCTCTTTCATTTAATTTTCGCTGGGTAAAATGTTTTATTATTAAAATATGAAACATTATATTGCATTATTAACTTATTATAAGGATATTGTATTTAGGATTGTTTTCTGAAGTTCTCACAAACTTTGAAACAAAACATTTTTACACAGATATTTGCAAAATCTGTGGTCACACGGTGTCTGTGGTGACTAGTCGTCTTATAATTAGTTTGTAATGAATACTGTTAGGATATTATCTCTCCTTTCAAATATGAAAATATTGACAGAGTATTAGTGCACTTAACGATTCCAAATTGTAATAATCTAATTAAGTCGTTGCAATCATTTAAGCATAAAACCATTCAGTTTTTAACACATGATTAAGACTTTAATAATTTTATTTAACACTGATGTTTTGCTAGGTCATACTAATATTATAAAGAGGAAAGCTTTGTATTTTTGTATTTTTGTTTGTAACGAATAAATTCAAAATCTACTGAACCGATTTAAAAATTATTTCACCATTACAATGCTACATTAGCGCTGATTAACATAGGCTATATTAAAAAATAATGTCCACCCGTGCGAAGCCGGGACGGGCCGCTAGTTTAATTACAATTCAAAAACTTCTGGTTTAACACTGACTGCGTCCAATTGTATTTATTCAAATCAGCTGTCAACAGAGGCTATAAAATGTCCATAAAATCAATTTATGCTAATAGAGTAAGTAGTTGTACACAGTTTTAATGGAAATCTACGTGTAGAATAACAATGCGGGCTATATTGTTTTGTAAAACCAATTCATCATCAGCTTGTTGGCAGAGACACGTAGATAAATTAGGCAAAATTCGGTCTGTTGAGCATTGATAAGTAACACATTACAGCTGTAGTTGGTTGTAAGACTTCAAATTAGAGAAGAGCAAGGAATAATTATATTTGGTTTACATCTAGGAACTGGGAAAATTAGAATAGGTATTTATATTTTGGCGCGGCTTGTTTCTACAATTTTTATTTTAAAATTCATTTGCGCTTGAATCTATAAAACTTATTCTATTAAACTTACTTAGAGCATCTATGTAAGTTCTAAAAACTATCAACAATATCTAAATATGATATCGTTTAGAGAACATGTTAATAAAAAAAATTTCATGACTGACGTGATTCGGCTGTTCCAATTTTCAAGGTTTCAGCTGATATAATGTAGGTATCATTACACTGATAAACTATAATTACAGACACGCGTAACAAATACAAAATTTGTATCTAAAATGCATACCTAATTGTTTTGAAGCCGAGTGCATACATCATTGTATTTCGTAGAGCCTTCAGCATAGCCATAAAACCAGTACATCGCTCGGCACAGCCGACCGTGGCCAACCGCAGCTATGGCCTAGCATTTAGGGTTGGCATATATTATGTGACAATTAAACCCACTTATTATTTTAAAAATTATCAATAGATTAGTGAGAAATGATGTTACAATACAACACGGACCATTAGTGTTACTACAAGATCATAGCATCAGATTTTACGTACAACAAAAGGGATGAAGCTAATTGATAGGCTTTCGTTCTGTCAATTAAAATCTATCGATTTTAAGTTCTATCGGACTATCGTTTTGGCGGAAGTGTTATCAGATTAATATAGATATAACATATACCAACCTCTCCTATAAGCTCATCTAACAAACAATTTAAAAGAGTTCAAACTTTGTTGATTATTCTGAAAATTTGTTCAATAATAGAAAACTATAGTATCACTGACTAATATAGTCCATTATTAATGTCAATAAAAATAATATTTATTTAAAAACAAGTTGACTCCGTGCGGAAGATGTCTTGGATAGAAAGCTAGTCTAACATAAAACTTATAGATTTTTATTATAGCTGTCTTGATAACCAATCTCAGGTGGTTTCAACACGTTTGTGGTGTCAACACATTACAGCAGTTCTTATAACGTGGTTAATACGGCGATAAAATAAAATATTGTTGGAAATGGAACACTGTTGACAGGCGTTGCCTAAGAAATAAATTGCCTTCCTGCAAATCCAGCGGCTAGTAGAACAAGTTGCTTTCTAGAGGATTATAACTAACTTGACAGCAAATAACGATAAAAAAAAAACAAAATCTAATCCTTGGAAGGAACTCGCTCGCATTTTCCAAGAAGCAGAAGTTACTTTATTTCCCTTTCCTCTGCTGAACCTTAAAATACCTTCCCCCAAGTCCTTCCACGTCTTGTCACTTCCTAGAGCTACCTCATGCCCAGCAGTCTGGTATGCGTCTAGGACATTCGCCAATTTTTCAGAGTTATATAGTAAAAGAGAAAATATGTTTGATGGCAAATTGGCAACCCTTATCAGTAAACATTCAGTAGCGGCAGCCAGTAGCCACACACTTAGTCCATTGCGTTATGTTGCAAAAATGATGGTTCAAACCGAGTGTAGTGCAGCATCAGCGTGCGGCCATTTTGTCGCCCAATTAAGTTAATTAAACATTCAGTGGCGGTCGTGTAGGGCTAAGTAACGAGCTCCATCGATCAACTTTCATTTAAATAATATAACGTCGAATAAATTAATATTTATTATAGTAGGTAGCTGTGTCACGTTATTGTTAAAGTGAGTAACGTGTACTCCGAGTGCTGAGACCATTAACCATCCCATCATGGTAACGAGAATGAGAATTTGTATGGCAAATTGCAACTTACCTTCTTTGTCACTAGGAGGCGTTGCTTCAAAGCCATACAAATTCTCGTTTCAATCTCGAACTCAACACTCCGTGCATGCTTCGATAGCCGAACGGATAGATGCTAGGGTTAAATGCGATAATCGTTGTTCAATCCCATGAGCTCCGGTGGCTATTGACATGAATCTATGACAAGCATATTAGTTTTCGAGGTGGGCTAACAGGACGGTTGTAAATGTGTTAATAGCTCATTAACCCGGCGTCATTGTGGCGGAAAAAAGTTACACTAACGTTGAGGTGGGTCATTATGACCCTGGTTATAATTGTCACAATTTTGCCTAGTATATAATAATTTTTAATATTTAAAATTTTATATTTATTATAAATACTGTATTTATAATCAATAGCAGCAATAAAAAACCTTGGTAGTGAATGCAATAAATTTTATTTTTCATTTTTCTTATACACTATTAATTATACAACAAAACTGTAACTCTTTTCTTATTTTTTTTAATCAACAAAAAGCAATATCGTTTCTAACAAAAATAATACTTAAATCAAATCTATACTACCTATGCTCTCTATCATTAGAATTTTAATCACAGTAATATCAGGAACTTTGGTACAATTACTATTGTTGAACCAGACTTTCACTGCAGCTTTTACAGTAAGAAATTACGTGTTCAGCGCATATAAACTTATGGCAAGTGTTACATAAGTGACTAGTCTTCCTATCTTTCTTGTAGGGACAATCTTGACACCTTCTTCGAACACCAGTGAGTTTTGCAGGAGGTTCTTCAGATGTCTCTCCAGTAAATTCTTTCATTCTTTTGCGCATTTCCCGTGGAAGATTTACTGAATCTTTGCGTAAAGAAATATGTTGGTTCACGAGGGCTAAGCCCAAGTTTTTCAAAAACTGGCGTCGTTTCATGTTTGCCCTGTTGTTGCTGTTTTTTATAATTACAGCATTTACTCCCGCCATATTGAGCATGGCATAAAATAATGTCAACGGCCATTTATTTGAGTTCCGGCAAACATCATAAGTTGAACAGAGCTCATCTGCAACATCCACTCCACCTTTTGTGGTATTATAAAAAGTATTTATCTCTGGCTTTTTCTTTTCTCCAGTGGTTTCGTCAATTTTACTGTCGTGATGCAAGCTTGAGATAAGCAGAACGATTTTATTTTTCTTTGGTATGTGTGACATAATTGTCAAGTCTTTTTGAAATCCAAACTTAGTTGAATAAATCTCCTGCGCGCGTGTTCTCGTAAACTCTGGTGGTATCTGACGTTTGTTTTTTCTCAAAGTACCTACACTGGTTAATTTATGTTCTTTGAGAAGGTGAGTCATTAGTTCATAGCTGGTAAACCAGTTGTCGAATGTTACGTTACGGCAACTTTTTGAAATAGGCTGCACAAGACGATCAACGACATCAAAGGGCCTATTGCTGACAGAAAATGGGCCTTCAGGTTGCTTTCCCGCATATATTTCTAAATTTGAAATATAAAAGTTGTTCGCATCAACCAGTGCGAAAATTTTTATACCGTATTTTGCTGGTTTTGAAGGTATGTACTGCCTAAACTTAGCTCTTCCTCTAAAGGCAACCAGCATCTCATCAATCGTAACATGTTCTCCAAGAACATAATGTTTTTTACAATTTTCGACGAATAATTCGAATATTTCACGAACAGGAGCCAAATTGTCAGTTTCTTTTCGTAAATTGCGTGAAGACTTATCGTCAAGGCAAAGACAGCTGTTTATAAAATGAAAACGCTGCTGTGACATAGTAATGCGGAAAATATCCACACCAGTGCCATCAGATGTCCATAAATCATTCAAATTCTGCCTTCCAGAGCGATGGAATCCAGCTATGTACAGCAACCCAATAAAAGCTTTGATTTCACTCAAGGTGACTTCTTTCATATAAGTGTGTTTCGAGAGATCTGAACAAGCAACCATTCTTTCCTTTATTCGATTATTAGTGTACATAAGTATAGTGTTGAGCAAATTATCCGGTATAAAAAGTTGCCAACATTCTAATTCCGATTTAGCCGTCCTTGCCTCTTGTGCTACTCCAGGCTGCTGTGTAATAATATTTTCGCTTCGAGTGCGGACATTTTGCCGAAAAGGAGTTTTATACCATTTAGTACCATCTTTTCCGCTATAAAAGGGACCTCGTACCTCGGGGTCTGACGATTCAGATATGTCGTCATTTGGAGCCATTACATTCAAAGAACTGGATTGACGTAATTGTTGCAATGGAATGTCATCTTCACTGTCACTTACTTCTTGGTCGGTATCACTTTCCTGGCTACGAACACTAACATGATCTTCATTTTCCGAATCAGATGCATTAGGTCCATTTTCGTCACTATCCGAGGATTCTTCCAGTATCGCCAGTATTCGACGACGCTCACGTTCTTCCGGGTCCATATTAGACAAGTATCTGGAAATAAAGTATCGTAAATAAGTAAAACTAAATAAAACATAAAAAAATATGGCACAAAATAGTAACGTTGCCGTTGAGCTGGGTCATAATTACCCGGTCGCACGTTTACACACGTGTTGCTCCTTGCGCGGGCGACGGACGACTGAAGTGAGGTACGTGAAGGGGAGGGATGATCCTTTGCTGCAGCTACTGAGACAGACGGTTGTGTGCGGCAATTATTTCTAAGCAAATTTTCGTATGCAAAACTTGCAGGGTCATATTGACCCTGCCTCAATGACGCCGGGTTAAAAACAGAAGAAAGTCGAAGGAAAGGTAGCTCCTGAAATCCTGCTGAGTTTTTTGCTGGTTCTTCTAAGTAAAAGGTCTTCCGCCCTGTTGTAGACTTACGAACCGACGATGGCGTAATGACATTCGTAAGAGCTAATGTTTCTAGCCTAAACTAAATAAATGATTATGAATTTTTAAATGATCATCGTTTTTGTTATTAACGATTATCGTAGGCAACCGATTGTAATGGTTACATATTTTAAAAAAAACATAGGTAGGTATTTTGATTATATTTTTTATTATTTACTTTCCTCATGTAGGTATTATAGTTCAGTAATTTAATGCAATACGAGTAGTAAACAAAATATAGGTAAACGATTCATCTACAACACCAGAGTTTTTAGCATCAATCCTAACAACAATTCCCGACTGATCGCCATGCTCGAAGCGAACCCACTCGCCTCATGCTGCATCTCCAAGCCGGTGCAATGGACAAGCGCGCGCGGTCGTCGACCCCGCCGCCCGGCGTTCGTCGCGGCCCGAGTTCCCGCCACCCGCGACCTCGAAGCCCTGTGCCGGTTACCACCATTATTAGCACTTCGTTTACGAATATGAAGTACGATTTTACGTGTGCGGCACGATCGTTAATGTTAAGCCACTGTCGCAATGTCGGTAGTCAGATGGGTGACCGAATTTAAAGATCTGAAATTGTTCTCTTTAGCTATCAGTGCGTAAAGTCAGAATGTCTAGTGCTACTTTTATTCATTATTTGATCACGTTAACGAAAACGAGAATTGGTCATGGTTTTAAAGCAGCGGCAGCGCCTCCCCGATCCGATCCGAACCCCTCGGAGAAACTAGTAGGGCACGGGAACGCGCACTAGTGGTGCTGGTGATTCGTTTCACACGGCTTGAGGGGACCCTTTACGTTCCTCGCCGCCCCCAAACAAGCCCGGTGAAGCTGAAAATGCCGTCTGAGGCAATCAGCAATCTCTCTCCAAAAAAAAAATCCTGTGAAACAACGAGATGAATTAAGATTTAGCTATACCAAATAAATTTTTCGTCAACGTGGTCAAATGGTGAATAAAAGTCGTACCAGGCTAGACACCCAGTTCTATTTTTTTCTGTGGCTAAATAACAGAATCACCAAACTCGCACCCCGCACTTTGATACCCTAAACCAGCAGCGTGGTGGGTGTTGGCCTGTTCTCCCCGTTTATGTGTGAAGGCTGTATGCATCGATGTTCCCACCGCAAGCTCGACTGATCGGTGAAATAAAACCTGTTTTTGTACTTTAAAATCCAACAGAAACACCCACACGGGTGCTAGTTTTATTCCCTATTCTATCACGTTAAGAGTAAACACTAAGGTCGACTGAATTGAAAAATATGTATGAAAAGTAGACAAAATCAACGTTTCGTAGTCCCCTGATTCCTCCTCCAAAACTGGACCGATTTAATTACTTTTTTCATTAAAAAATTAAAGAAAGGCTTTGGCTGTGTCTATGTTTGCCTTTTTTTTTCATAAATTGATTATTATATAAAAGATACGAGCCTATAAAAACCTTAAAACTTGGCCAGATTTTCCGCTGTGTTTCCCAAATTTACCGATTTATATATATATAAATAAAAGCAAAACATAGGGACACAGTCAAAGCCTTTCTTTAAATTTTTAATGATTATTACTTGCACCAGGCACTCTGGTGCCTAGTACATACATACATACATACATATAATCACGCCTCTTTCCCGTAGGGGTTGGCAGAGACCACTTCTTTCCACTTGCTACGATCCTTACATACTTGTTTCGCTTCGTCCACTTTCATTATTCCCTTCATACATGCTCTTCGGTTTAGGGTACTCTTGACCTGGCCTTTTTTCAAGACGTCCCTGATTTGATCTCGAAACGTCCGCCTAGGTCTACCCTTACCAACACTTTCATTCACACTCGCCTTATACACTTTTTTCGTCAATCGTTCTTCATCCATTCTCTCGACATGGCCAAACCATCTCAGCATGCCTTTCTCAATTTTTGATGCCTAGTGCATATTTTATTTACCATTTGATCACGTTAACGTCACGAGAATAGGTATTCAATATTAGGCTGGTAAGTTTAAAGTTTTATAGAAGTTGGTTCGCCTACTCATGTAATTATAAGAACTACTGATGTATTTTTAAGGCAAACTCACTTTTAATCTCAGCAAGAAGAGCTGTTCCTCCCTAATCCTTGAGCCAAAGTTTTTAAGTAGATAAGAAAGCCTCAAAGAAGAACTTAAAAAAGTTTTAGGACAGCTGTTGCCCCTGAAAGGTCTTTTTAAATCTAAGTATCTATAAAAAAAAAGCTCTAGCGAAACCGTTTCCAAAGAATTATTTTAAAAAACAAAGAATCTAGTGAGTAAACATACATTTTCGTCTCCTTAAAATCGTTGTTTGTAATGTTTCCAACAAACTTACAAATCCAAGTCAATCCAACCAAATCTATTGTCATAGCAACAGAGAAATAGTACCTAGTATTCCAAAGTATATTTTTCTGCCGTTGAAACAATTTTGTTATACTCGTAATTATTCTCAATCGAAGCTACAAGTACATAAAATATTTTGAATTTGTTTATATAATTTTAACACAAATTTTGTTACGAAACAAATTACAAAAACATAATGTTGAAAAAATTTCCACGAGCAGGATTTGAACCTGCACCCTTCTGACATACCGGGTCAGGTGCTCTTCCAATTGAGCTATCGTGGTTCTAACCAGCCCGCCGAAATTATTCAACACTATTTACTTTTTTACTTTGAAAGCCAAAGGCGCCAATTCAATGTCAACAACTACCGTCATTAACATTTCTTTATCATTAAATCATTTCGTCATTAATTTTTTTCTACAAGTACATTTGAGAAAGTGCACTTTGTTGGTCATGTTATGCGGTTTCCAACAGAAATTATATATAACGCGTTCCTTGAGGTCTCAGTGCTTTTCAGGGGTAAGCAGCCAGCCTAGGCTGTCACTCCAGCTTCACATATCACACAGAAATAGACACATCTTATTGTGCTTTTCCTACTCGTTCTTTGAATACTATTTTGCCGCCTTTTGTTGTACTGACTGATTAATAACTGTGTTAGCAAAGTTAAGATGTCCCGTAAAATTATGTGTATGTACTTTCGGTTTACACTACCAAATAATAATTAACAAATTAGCTCACCGTTTGGTTGCTGGTAAGCGGTCACTTCAACTCAATTGATTATTTATTTAAAGCCAACAAGATAAACACAAATACAAGCAGTAATTTATTCATGCTTCATGAGTACAACTTACGCGTAGTAGTTCCTGTAGCATTCCTTAGACCAGGAGGCCTACCGCCTAACTCTATTGATATCGCTCTCGCTATCGCGCTCTATAGTTTATGGCGTAATCTTGCCATTTCGAAAGCTATATAAAAGCAATATCGAAAGCTATAGGCTATAGCTTTCGATATTGCTTTCTTAATGCTTTCATATCGCTTTAGAAATTACAAAATGACGCCATAAACTATAGAGCGCGATAGCGAGAGCGATGGCGATAGAGTTAGGCGGTTGGGGGGCTGGAACAGAGTTTTTCTATAAAATTGTAGGCTCCTAACCATCTACAATCACAACATCATCAAAACCGAACGTAGTTACCCACGGCTGAGTATGAGCCTCTTATGCCTACAGCCCCTATCCTGAGCCTTTCGGTTATAATCATAATGCTCAGTGAATGCAGATTCCGTGTGAATTGCACTTTCACCTTCACCCATAATTATCGTTTACCATCAGACGATAAACGCTAATCGTGTCTGAAGTAATGTCACAGTTCACACGAAAAGATTTCAACGCAATGACCAATGCGTAGTCATCAGTCACTTTGAACCTATCAAAATCATGCTCGACAAACGCGTGCACAGTGCGTTTCATGCGCCGAATGTCGCGTTAAGAGACCACGAGCGCTATGTAATAAAAAATAAACAAAAAAAAGCATAAGCAACAAAATTCCCATATCCACTACTACAATGAGTGGTCTACTAAAATGCAATATAACTATTTTACGGGCGTGACACCGCAGAAGTTTAGTGTCGCCATAAAACGCATACTGCGAGTCGCTCGTCGCCGTGTCGCGGCGCAGGCGCAACACCGCTGCCGCAGGTCAAGGAAGCTGTTAAACGTTAACTGGTGTCACCGCTAGTACTTAGTTATGTCGTTAGTACTTAGTAATTGTCTGCCACGGCCCTCTCTATGCGTGGGATCCTTTAAGAAGAATAATAAGTTGCTGTAAGTAAGTAAGTGGTAGCTGCGCGAGTGGAGTCTTTGTAGAGGTTGCAAGCTTTAGAGACAATATACTATAGCTTTGGAGAACACAGAGTAATATAAAACAGAGAGCATAAAACAATTTTGATGTCTTCTGAAAACAAAACTATTCTAAACTATTCAGTATATCTCTAGAGAATGCTGTCGCAGCTCTTTCAGCTTCCAAAACGCTAACTCAAATATCAAGCAAATAATATTTGGTTAACAAATAATTATCAAATGTGATTTACGTCAAACCTTAACCGCAACGTCCGATTTGAATTGTAAATCAACGCCGTAATTACCCCGCCGTACAGCAGAATCAAACAGATAGCAATCAGTGATGGCATTTGAAGCGGTACAGGTGCAGCCCGCGGGCCCACCCTACTCACACATTCGTGTGATTTATCGCGCTAGCGTGATGGCTCTGGAACCCACTGACCTTCTGAAGGTGCATTAATCATTGATGAAGTGAAATGTGAGCTCGATGGCGCAGTGGGTTGCGCGTTCGGTTTGCTATCTTGTAAGTTGAGCAACTTTCGCAATGTCAGCTTTTCCGAAATGGTATTTCAGAAGCATGTCCAGCTGTCGGTTCGTTTGGTTGGTTTCGGTTGTTGTAAGATAGCAGTCGTTAAAACCCACTCGACTATTCGAGTCGAGTTAGTGGGTTTATTCGGGACTATTCGGTTTATAAAACCCTATAGTTAGGGTCAATTTCCCATGAACTCCCCATGTGTTATTGTATATGTAGGAAGCACTTGTATTTCCTCCTTCCTACAGCATTCCTCCTTTTAGTGAGGGATGAAGGAACTTGCGGATAGGCAAGACGAAGACGGCTAGTGAAGCGCAATCCTGCTCCGCTAGCGTCGTCGTAATACGACTCTGCATCTGTTTAACATCAGATAAAAGTTATTGGCGTCAAATACAAGCAGAGCAGAGGAGCTCGTTGGCGTAGTGGTTAACGCGCTCGGTCTGCGATTGCTGAAGTTAAGCAACTATCGCAAAGACCGGTCTTCGGATGGGTGACCAAAAATGTATCATCTCGAGCTACTCTGTGAAGGCACGTTGGTCCCGGCTGCATTAGCAGTCGTTAACAACCTCCAATCCGCACTGGGCCCGCGTGGTGGTTTTTGGCCCGTTCTCCCTATCCATCCATAGGGAAGGCTTGTACCCCAGCAGTGGGGACACAAAATGTGTTGGTGACGGCAAGCAGAAAGATAAAGGAGGTAACCAACCGCAGATTATATAGCAGATCGGGTGTATACAACACAGTTAATTCGTGCGGTGGCAATCAAGCGTTTTTTGACGTATACGAAATTTGAATGATCCGTCATCGATGACTCAACCCGGTTGCGGCTAACTACAGATTACAGTTACTATAACTGAATGGTGTGCGGTTACAGTTAACCACATTACTCGTTGCGCTATTACTGTCGTGTTTTAACCGCTCGCTTAAAAAAAGGAAAGTGTAGTTGGCTAACATACCTATAACATTGCAGTTATTTAGTTTCGTGATATATTGGAGAGATACGAATACCTATAATGTCGTTACAGTGTTTTTTTATATACGAACTAAGTTTTCCCTACCAGGCTCTTGCTATTCTGCTATTTTAAAGCTCCAGTTTATTTTATGCCCCCATTGCTGGGGCACGAGACTTCCCTGTATATGATAACACCACAGGGAGAGCGGGCCATGAACCACCACGCGGTCCCAGTGCGCTGCGGTGGTTTTGTTACTGAGACGTATTTGCCGATAATCTTATCGATGTATGCATACATGAATGCATGCTTTTGCTAATTAGACTCCAGGTTCTAAAAATACCGTAGATTTTATAACTAGGTAAAGACGCCTGCACATCAACCTATCCAAAACTGTAAAATTTTTTCAATATCACTCAGGCTTATAGTTCAAAGTCTATTGAGGAAATTAGACAGTTTGTGGTAGGTTGATGTGCAGGCGTGTGTACGTCGTAATCGTACTTGGTGGCAGAGTTCGAAGTCCGCCTTGCTTGCGACCACCATTTTGTCCATGTCTGTAGCAATAGTTGTTTCGACAGATAAGATTCCGATAAAGTGCACTTCCATCTTTGGCCTTGTCTTTACTTCCTATAATTATTTTTATTAATAATTACTAAGTATAATTATTTACTATCTACAATTCCCCGTTGTGTGAAATAAAAGGGTTTAATACTGGCAGCAGCTGTTAGGTCTACCACCATTATTGCATTAATTGATTCTATTATAGCCATATAAATGGTTTGACCCACTTTTGTCATAACTATATCGATTCTGCAAAAGCGAATATTTTATAAGGCAGCTTGAATGTTCGCTTGCTACCTATACGATTATTTCTGATATTTTCTTGGTAGTGGCCCTAATGATGGACACAATATCCCAGGGCTAGACAACAGTTTTCGTCGCCAAAAATTTATAAATAATTTTATTGAAATTTTACTGTATGACGACAGTTAGGAAGCAGGTGGTCTGTATACTTCTTCTTTTAGTTGATGGCTTCGTGCGATTAACGCATTTAGCCAGTGTCAAAGTAATTTTTCTTACAAATAATACATAAATAAACAATATTTCCTTCGTGTATGATGATGATGAACGATAATAGAAATGAGAAGTGAGAAATGATATACCCCCCAACCCTTCGAGTATCTCAGTAAAGATGTGGGGCTTTACTAAGTCCTCGGGCGGACTTCTTGAGAGAATTTCAAAAGTGACGTTGCACTGTTTTGTTTCATTTGCCAACACTCATGCACACTCACGAACACTTAACAGTTAAGAATCCACCATTATTTCACATTAATATTCGACATAACACAAAGGCGATTGGCAGACTCCGGTGTATTTTCAGAACCACTTAAAGTCTTAGCGTGCCAAGAAGTGAATAGTAGGAATTCAATACTCTAATAAAGCTTATCAAAAAATGTAATGGTTAGAAACACTTTAAAGCTGGGAATAATAAGTTGATTTTATAACCTAACCTCAAAACAGTCCAACGTATTATGCATGTGATAGTAGTTCTAGTAGTAAATGTAACTATTATTACTGTTACCGTGCTGTTATCACTGTTATCTGCGTAGATAGGAACGACAGCAGGTATTTCGATCTACTTCAGTGAACAACAGTAGATAGATGGAATGGTACGTTAACTACAATCAACAATAGTTAATACATAGAAGAGAAGGTGGTGAGTGTCACATCCGCCGCGGGACCTGATCCTTCTTACTTAACCAATAGTTCCTTTCTACTTCTACTACTATTCCTTTATACTATTAAGTTGTAATTTCTATAATTTAGATAGTAGTATTATTTACAGAATATAACGATCTACTAATAATAAAACAAGTACGTAGTGGTTTATTTTTTAAAAGGACAAAATGAAGAAAGCGAGAAAATAAAACTCATAACCGGCATATACCACGTTACGAAATGATGCTAACCTTGTGTCACTGTCAACATTTTTATTAGGTTGCCAGTTTGAAACGAAATGATAAATCGATTAAAAGTTCGAAATCATTCTTATAATCGAACGATTTATAAATCAATATAGATATTGCGCAAAATGGAATCGAAATAAAAATACCGGTTTTTGACTTTTCTTATTGGATTTAAATATTTAGACACTTTTATTATAAATACATACCTACCAAATTGTATTTTAGGTTTTCTTTAAATCAGAATAATCGATTTATAATATTACTATTATTATGTGGCAGCACAGGATGATTGACATGTAAAAAACGTTTTGTTTTTGCAAAATAGACTAAATAATTTCGTTTCAGGGAATAAAGAAGACACTACAATCATGTTTTTCCAACTATTTCCAGCTTCCATAAAAACATTCTAAATTAAAAATAACTACCTCATTACGACCTTTAAATTTCATATAGTCAGGTTTGGGCATGATAACTTTTATGAATTTGAATAGGTGGTTTCCAGTTTGCCATTCTCCTTTTAGAATATAAAACAAAACCGCAGACGCATGACTCTTCACTTTCCTGCCAAGAAGTCCGGTCTGTATTCAATTGTAGCTTAAATAAAAAATCAAATGCTGATTTCTAAAAAATTGTCGATCACTGTTTCCTGTCAAACACTGGGGCCGCTACACTAACATTTTTTTTAAATTTTGTTTCTTAAAAAGTTTTTACTAGACTCTGTCCTTAGTGTTCCAAAACGTGCACTTAAGTTGGTGCCGCACCATGGGCTATTACAGCAGTGTTATTGCAGTTGTGAGGACGTGGCACCTGAAAGTATTTTAAAATAATGTTAGCAAAACAAAGTGCTGTTTGCCTTTAACTTTGTTACAAGCAAGGTTTCTTGACAAAGTTTGCTCAAAATAACAAAAGTGTTGCAACCGTTTTTATGTTGCGGGCGGCACCTGTTTCATAAATCGCGGTGTGCCCTGATATTTATACACAACATAACATACGAAATATAAATTCATATATGTTCGTCGGCCACGTGAACGGGTCGTACGTACGTCCCGTGAGATCGATGCGGCCGGGGCTCGCTCGCCACAATTGATAGGACAACCACAGGGCCGTATTTGGGCATCTGAGTCCTTTTGACGGCTAATTTATAAAAATATAAAAAATTACGATTATTGTAAAGGAAGTTACGAACTCGTTAGTGTGAGACCTTGTCCCTTGACATACTCAGTCAATTGGACGAACGATTTCAGAATTTTTCATTGATCTGGTCTCATTCTTATTTTTTTCAAATACCTATTTGAGAGTTGAAGGAATGAAAATCAAAGGTTGTTAGAAAGAAAAGTGTTGGAAGTAATAAATATTTTGAATAAAAGTGTTTTGATACAACGGTTGCAGTCAAACCAAATTTGACTGAGCATGTGTTTAGTAACAAATTCAGCTAGATATTTGTATTGTATCTTTACTTTAAAGTCATAATTTATGAACACTTACAAAACTGTGTAACTTAAAAACTAAACAGCTACTCCCAATAATGTGTAGATACTGTAAATTATAAATAGCTAATGACTATAAAAATATATTATGTTTTAGCAATGTAATTATTATCAAGTCAAGTCTATTATATAACGGACATCAAAGAATCGAAGAATTATCGAAAAAGATACGATATTATGTAAATACACAAATCCGGCCAAAATTCGCAACGACTTACTCCTCAGTCCGTCACTGTCTACATAAAGCTTATTTACCCGACAGACATACCCACACCCTGCCACTAAAAAACATGTATAACTAAAGAATATGATACTTAGTTCAAAAACTACCCTATTACTAAACTACTAGTATTAAAGAAGCGCCCACTAGCAAGAGGAGAATTTTAAAATATCTATTAAATACTCGTTTTCGTTAACGTGATCAAATGATAAATAAAACTCGCACAAGGCATCCTGGCATCACGCATCCTTTCGAAAACTACCCTCACCTAAAAGAGCCAAGGTTTGGTGCGGCTTATGGTCTGAGGTGAGGCTAAACTATGTAGCTATATCACAGCGTTATAAAGACAAAATGGTTTCATTATCATTTCTGTTAAGAAATATTTAGGTGAATTTCATTCAAAGTCCAACCGTTTATTCTGTGTAAACCTGTATAGGCAATGCATATATTGAAAAATAGTTATAATTTTATTTAAACTAATACAGCTACCATCTGTTTTAATTAATGACTAATAAATAAAAACTGGCAAGAAACACGACAGACCATATTATTCAACACCTAGATCACACCTAGGTTCATTTAACATTTACGCATTCCTACCAACTATAAAAGTATACTTAAGTAAAATTTAAACACTGAAAAAAGACGACAACCTCAGGCGGGAATCGAACCACGCACCTTCCGCATTCCGGGCGGCTGCCTTAACCACTTGGCTACCGAGGTCTGGCTTTCACCCGTCGAAATTTTTCAGTGCTTGATGCTTATGTTTTTTAGTCAACATTGCTTCATCAATCTTAGATGTTTTCACCTCATAAAAGTATTTGATGTTGCTGCAATCTACAATGTTTGACAAATGTTTTACATCGAAAAAGACAGTGAAGAAAGTCGATTCATTGAAATGATAGCATGGATGGATACCGGAACATGCACACCTGTGTTCCATTTGCACATTGAACACTAACATCCGTTCGCGGCCATTATTCCCTCCCAACACGTCCTCATAAATTGGCGGCAGCTTCCTCCGGAGATATTTCCCACGCCATTCATTTCGATACATAAATAAGAGCCTGTTCCGAAGCTAATAAGAAAAAAAACGAAAAGTCATACATTAGCGATCAAGCGGAAACTGAGACAGTAGTAGGTACTAGTGCCGTGCCTTCTAAGAATACCGCATGCGAGGAGGAGACAATCCTGCAACATTTTCATACTAGAGGTGACTCTATATGACTCTTGGAATATCTTTTTTTTATTTATAATGGCGTTGCACTTTGTTTTTCTGTTTATGAAGTGTGCTAGTGGCTCCATCTACGCAAAGCTTCGTGTTTTTATCGAGAATTATGCGCAGCAATTATAAGATGGAAGAGAAACACAACAAACAAAAATATATATTTTTTTTTAAAGATGAAGGTTTGTTTTTATCTCAAATTGCCAAGCATTCATAAATATTTCTTTCTTGAACTGATGAAAGGCAGCAAAAGAAACTTGGGGTTGGATCGCGACGAAGCCATAAACAGACTTCAAAGGCAATATGTACAAAGCTTTGCTAAAGCTTTGAAACCCATACATTTACATTTTTTACATTTGCTGAAACTTATTTTAATGGCTCTGTTTGTTGTTAATAAGAAGACTATTTCTAATATGAGCTGTCGTTAACAGTATTTTTTAAAACTCGAATTCTGCTTTTTTGTTTGGTAAGTTACGTTGGTAACATTTCAACAGATATCGTATAATAAAGTGATGAGTCTTTCGAAAAGGAGGCAATTATGAAAGGCCTACTCGATATGGATGTACTAATGGTCCATGATCGTTTTCTGAGCATTCGCTAGTATCCGATTTCGAGCCTGAAACCGAATTCTTTGCAGACACCAGCGCAAACAGCGCCGGCTGCACAAACAATACCCATCGCAAACGCATAACGTTTCTGATCGGAGACACTTCCTCCTCGCCCTTATCCTAAATGCCATAAAGCTCAGAATCGCACACAAACAAGCGAGGGTACATATATACTGTTACAAATGACATCCGTTTCCTTTATATTCTATACATAAAAGATGCTATAGTCTCAGAGCCTTATCGATCTTGGAGATATACTATAATGTAATGACGTCAAATGTTACAGACAGTGGTACGCGCCAAAGTAATTCGTATTGCGTTGGTGTACGTTCTAATTTGGCTTGTCACATTCTGACCTACAAATGGAGGTCGGATTAATTTGCGACAGGGACGTATTTAGAGCGCTGAATTTCTTTTTTTTTTTGCGTTCGCGCGACGTCTGTAATTTTGTGAAGTGCGCGGCATACGGGAGTATTTCGAATTTTTTCTGTCCGCCGCAACTATTTCGTATAGCTAAAAGGACAGGCTTTTCGTGTTTGAATTTTGAAGTGAAGATAAAATAAAACATTTTGTGCCTCATTTTAATACGCTACCTGGAATCTACATAAAAGTTGACGTCCACTGGAATTAAGGTGCGCGGAATGTTCTGTGTTAACTACTATGTTTTAAACATTTTGTACAATTTGGTTGGTCTACTCAAGCCAGACACATCCAATTTATACCTATTTAGTTGTATAGGGTTTTGAAAAGTTTTTCGATGGCAGCCAAAGATAGTCAAAAATATTTTATTTACATATAACATCAAGTTCAATTGTCCAACAATAAGCAATAAGCAAGTTTAACGTTTGTGAAATGAAGACTATAGTTAATGAATTAACAATATAGTAACGTATTGAGCATAATTATCTTAGAACGCAAAAGAGGTTAAGCAAGTATAAATACTTAACAAATCTAGAATAAACTAAAAGGTTGTATTAAAAAAAACTAGAGCGCTCTTTTTTCTAGAAAACAAGTCCACACCCTAGAGCTTATCTTCCCCCAGACTATTGCCGGTCGTAAAAATCCAGACCATAGCCCGTTTCTGTTTTTGCTAGTCACTCCCCTCGTCACGACTAAGCCTGCGTAAGCCACGCTGGGGAATTGAAATGAAAACAAGAGCACATTGTCATTGTGAGCGTCAAATATAATTGAAACAACCTAACGTTATGAAAACATTTTTAGAGAAATGATGATTGATAAATGTATTTCCACGTTTATTTTGGCAGGCAAATTTTTGTCATAAGCAAACTTCCAAGAGCGGCATTTTTCAAATAAAAAGCTTCAAGTAAATACTACGGATTCTGAAAAATACTACCAAAAAACAATAAAATATTTTCTTTTTTTTTATATTGACGGTAAGCACAGTGCCTTGATCTCACTTGATGTTAAGTGATGATAAGGCCAACGACGGAAGCGCACTTCACCCGGGATCCTCAACTAGTGAGGTACTGGCTATCTTATCTCTAGCTGCCGGAACACAACAATGCTACAAACATTGATGTTATGGCGACATATTTAGATAAGATGGTGGTAGATAGCCAGGCGGACAAACAAGCTCTGCCACCAACCAAACCGAGTACACAAACATGTACCCCCCAGCTGGGAATCGAACCCAGGACATCTGGGTCTAAACCAGTGGACAGGTGTTGTGCTAATAGCTATTAACGTAACAAAAACTGTTGTACTGTATTTAAAACTATACCGTTTTAAATATAACACACTGGCTATCGTCTACTACTGGCTACTTTCAATGTAGTGGTTGACGAAATTTATTTCAAATCCCTCCTTGTTTCGGTAAGCTTGTTAGCGCTGTCACAAAACCACAATCACAGAGAGTAGCCGACTTACCGCGGTCTCGCCTAGCACTCTCCAAGTCCGCCCCTGTATTTGTACATGTAGTTATTTATTAAATAATTACAGAGAGACAACGATGTATCACTCGGTACCATGCCATTATATACGGTTATTATACAATCGTATTTCCTGTCATATTTAAATACTTTACGTTTAATGGGAACGGAAAATTTTTGCGATATCAATGCAGATAGAGTATGTCGATAAGGAATTATTTTGCACTGGAGTAGCACTAGCACTAGGTAGTTATTGAAACTGACAACTTTAAAAAAGAATGCGCCGACAGCTCTTCACACTCGTGGGTTCGATTCCCGCCTGAGGCAAGTCGTCTTTTCAAGTGTTATTTCCAGTTCCGATACAAATATAGCATTGTCAATGCAAAATACAAATTTAAAATAATCACCGTGATTTTGTTCACAAACAAATATACTTCATTTAAGAAAATCTTGCTATAATAATAATATGCAAATTAATTCGAACACACAAGTTTACAATAAAAAATTATTGATTTTCAGTAATACCCGTTATTTAGCAACCGTGCAGAAATTCTGAATCGCGCGGTTACAGTCAGGCTAAATCCGGCACATTACGTTCTATCTAACCAAAATTGTAACAACTCATCTATACTTATGGAGAGCAATAAATGATTGAATGGAATTGAATTGGATACTTCACGATACGAAAGCAATGCGTCACACGTTTTGTATTTATCAAAATAAAACGCAATGCATTTTACATTCAACGCAGCGAAAGCCGCATTAAGGAACCGAGCGATCATCACTGTTTATGAGACAGAACCATTTTTCCAATCTTTTCAACAATAAAATGGCAATCGGCTTTAAACAAAAGAATGTAAGAAAGTTGCAATTAAGCAGTCAATCTCCTTGGCGATTGAACCCACACACGACGAGCCAAGATGGCGATCCAACATTGTTCTGTACACGTGGGCAGAGGGGAGAAATTAATTAAAACAACGAGTAATTCACCGGTGCTGCGATGGCTATCTGTCTAAAGCTTTTTAGCGATGCCTGATAATTTTGTGTTATTTTTTTCTGGCGGTACCTACTTAACTAATCCTACTAATATTATAAACGCGAAAGTTTGTAAGTATGGATGAATGTTTGTTACTCTTTCACGTAAAAACTACTGAATGGATTTTAATGAAACTTTCCTCATACACAGACCATGACCCAGACCAGCATATAGGATACTTTTTAGTTTTTTTTTTTACTGTAGTCTTCGCGAACGAAGTCGCGGACAACAACTAGTTAATTATACGTATACATAAGATTACGTTTTGTTCCAATTTCTTTGTTGTCGTTCTCAGCATATAGGTAGAGCAAAGTCTTTCCAACAAAAAGTAACATACCTATAGCTATCCTCTTTCTCCCTTTATCTCTATCTTCAGCATTTCTTAATTTTATCCTATCTGATGATCCTATCTGAAGGCTCTTCAATGACAAAAATATAGAACATTTTCAAACATGCCTACAAAAAATAAATTGGAAAGAAATAATAAAGTTAGAAAATGGTGTAAATAAAAATTATAACTCTTTTGACGATACCTTAAAATTATTATTAGACAAATGCATACCAAAAAAACGTATAAAAATAAATAAAAACAATAATAAAAATTGGCTTACTAACGGACTTAAAATAGCTTGTAAAAATAGGAGACTATTAAGATTACACATTAATCATTCAAAACTTAAAATTCTTAAAACACACTATCAACAATTTCAAAAAATTCTAAAAAAATGTATAATAAAATCAAAAAAGTTAGAATATATTAAACAAATAAAAAAATCAAATAACATCACTAAAACAATGTGGAGAATAGTAAAAGAACGAACAAATAAGATTACAAAACAGTGCCACCAAAATATAGAACTGCAGACCCACAACAATCTTGAGTCCGAGCCCAGGCTTTAATTTTTCCGAGGCACCTTTAATGAATATTTCGCATCAGTGGGTGAGCCGCGCGGCGACAGACCGCACGCGCAGGGCCGGCCCGCTGCCAACCCCTCCGAGAGTACAATTCATCTACGCCCGGTGGAGCCTCTAGAAATCAACAAAATCTTGCGACGATTACCAAATAAATACAGCCACGGAATAGACGATATACCGCCCATCCTTTTTAAGAAATGCTCTAATGAATTAACGTTGCCATTTTATTTATTGGTCAACCAATCTTTCGTCAAGGGAATCTTCCCAGACCGTTTAAAAATATCCGTGATAAAACCACTTCACAAAAAAGGTAAAAAAAAAACAGAAACATCTAACTACCGACCAATTGCACTCTTACCAACAACCACCCAAAGTGTTCGAAAAGACAATGTACACTAAAATCTATTCGTTTTGCGAAACCTTTAACATGTTCGATGAAAATCAAAACGGCTACCGAAAGAATCGCTCAACAACGTTAGCAACCTTTACATATGTGTATATTCAGGAAATACTATCTATTTTAAACAAAAGAAAATACGGAGTAGGAATACTGTTAGACATGACAAAGGCATACGATAAGGTTGTATATAAAATTTTATTAGACAGACTATACGATATAGGAATCAGAGGTATTGCTCACGACTGGTTCAAAACTTATCTACAGAACAGGAAACAATATGCTGAAATAAATTTTTTTAATAAAAAAAAACAAGAAATTGTAGGTATCAGATGGGATATCAAAGAAACTACTCATTCAATACCACAAGGAAGCCTCTTGGGATGCCTCCTTTTTCTAATCTACATAAATGATTTACCTAAAGCAATTAACCATACTTGTATTCTTTTCGCCGACATTTCTCATCTAACACCATACTCAAAAACACGATAATTTAGACCTAAATACAACCCTTCAAACTATACTAGACAATGTAGTAGGCTGGCTAACGGACTTTAACATAGAAGTAAAGGCAGGTTAAATGCGTACAAACCAACCGCAAACAATGCTTCCAAATTTTTCGTTTTTCGCAACGGCAGAATAGATAAACATTTTTAATTTTAAATAATATTTTTGCTTTATTATTGTCAAAATGATGTAAATGCGCTCATTCGTCAAATCAAATCGAGCGCGCGATTTGTTTGACAAATGAGCGCGCGGTATTGCATTACTCTTAGGGCCTGTTTCACAATGTCTGATTAGGAGATACTTGGCAGATAAAGTGACAGTTTTGTATGGACTATCTGTCAAGTAAACGCTAATGGGAACTTACATGTAGATTGTGAAACAGGCCCTTAGTGGCAATTAAATAAAATACAATTTTCATTAAAAGGAATTATTTTTTTGTTATGAAAAAACATTTCAAATAATACCTGACCCATTTTTTTTCAGAATATAATGTTAACATTGCTTAGTACTAAGGTGAGATGTCAAATGTTACACATCATATGAGACTACTGTAAGGCTCGCTAGTTTTTTTATGATCTACTGTTGCCTTTAATGTGTCTTTATAAATAAATTTAAAAAAAAGTGTTTTTTTTTTGGCGACGAAAATTACGTCTAACACTGGGCTTAAAGTGTCGAACACTGATGCCACTACGAAAAATAGAAAATTAATTTTAATTTAATTTCTTATATTGCAAACTTTGTCTTCAAATCCTTGCCTATAATCACCTAGTATCAGACGGTCGTGTGTAGCTAATTAATAGAATTCATTAGTACACCGTCATCCCTTGTTGTACAACAGGAGAACAACAAGGATATACGAGCAGACGATCGCAACAATTAATTAATAACAGGATTATACTCGTACACACAGTAATGTAGCGTCATCTCATCTGTCACGGCCAGAGCATTTGCGGGGTAGGAGGGGTGGAGGATTCTGTTCGTTGCCATCACAACGATGTACAGTCAACAGCCAAAGTTAGTAGCCAAAACCGGAATAGCAATACTAAAGGTTATAAAGATTATTATTTTATTGTATATAGAAAATAAAAATTAAAGAAAACTACAAACACACAATGCGAAATTTTATTGCGATACAAATTACAAAAACACAATGTTGGTATGTCAGAATGGTGCAGGTTCAAATCCTGCTCGTAAAAATTTTTTCAACATTGTGTTTTTGTAATTTGTATCGCAACAAAATTTGCGTTAAAATTATATAAACAAAACAAAAACATTTTATTAAAGAAAACGTTACACAAGGTGTGCTTATCACTATAAGAGATGTCTTCCATCTATACTACTTAATATTATAAAGAGTAAAGCTTTGTATTTTTGTATGTTTGCAACGAATATACTCAAAAACTACTGGACCGATTTAAAAAAATCTTTCACCATTAGAATGACTATATAAAAAAGAAATGTCCACCCGTGCGAAGCCGGGACGGGCCGCTACTTAAATATACAATTCGTACATAGGTGCGTATACTTTACGATGTTTGACGAGTGTGAGTGGAACAGATATAGGCTATTATTTACTAAAGAGCTAATTAGGAAACAATCGTTACATATATATAAAACATAATATTTCGTATAGTTACCGGAACAGAAACGTGGAACGCTGAAACATGCGACCGAAACGAGCACGAAGCGTGAAAGTATTACTTTGGGAGAAGCGACACAAATTCTTGGCGACATTCCGCATATGTATTAGAGACGCGAAGTTTCGTGTAGGTATCGCGAGAAACTTCGAGAAACTCCGGGGCAACGGCATCGGCAGTAGCTGCTATGTCGATTACATAAGCATTTTTGCAGGTGTTCGAAAACTTCTTGGAGAGTTTTGAATTTCAAAAGGAACAATGAACGGGGAGAAACCTCACAACTCAACCTTTTTTTTTTGTTAGGAAACCCAACCCTTTTTTGTTACAATCATGCTTATAAAACTTATTACGTCATCATCATCTCAGCCAAAAGACGTCCACTGCTGGACAAAGGCTTATAAAACTCGTTACGTAACGCTTAGTTACTAACAGAGTTACTCAACATGGTAAATAATATGTGTTTACAATTTTTTTTTATATGTATATGAAAGTGTACAAAAGTATGTATTAACTATAATGATTTACATATTAGGTTTGGATCGGCAGCGTGATCAGCTCACAAATAATATTTACGTTAAAATATCTGAATCTCAATCTCCACGAACTACGAATTACCTATATTGGCACTTCGCGGAAAAAATACAACATTTCGTCCTTCCATCTAATAATGTTTATAATTAATTATCTTCTACCATATCTTTCTACAATTTCACCTTAATTATAAAATAATAACGAAATGTAGGTATCTACAACTGGCTATAGAAAAACAAATACTCATAAACACTGTTTATATCGCAGACACGATATTAAAATCGTTCAACTATTTCATAAAACATTCTAAATACAGACAAATTATTTAACAAAAATAAATCTTACCATGTGTTAGTAAGATTTATTTTTCTTAATTACAGTATGTTTTTAATAACTCTCACAACATTTTTCTTTCAAGACAATAAAGGGATCTAATACTTACGCATAAAACTTATTTTAACGTGCAGATCTTTTTGGTCATTTTTCTTTTCCTTTTCTGACATTAATTTGATACTGGCTGTACAAGTTTCGTTAACAGATGTGAATACATCTGTTTGGGGCGTGTTACAAAAACAAAAGAAAGGAGAAAATCTAGATTCGGAATCCAATGAACAAACGATATTGCTAGATCGCGATAGAATAAGGGCTTATGTTTACAATTCGCCGGGCGAGGGGAAGGGGGGCACGCATGGGGTGTTACTGGGTCAGGGGGAGGCGCCACCCTCCCACCCCACCCCCAACATGCGTACGAATCAGAAGCGGGTTGTGTTTTTTTTTCTATAACTTTTCTCGCGTAATTAGAGACCTTTTTTACAGAACTAGTGCCCCGCTGGCAGTTTCCTTTGATATTTTTTGTGTTTTCTTATTTATCCGGCGCAGTTTCCGTACATTTCGCTTGTCCAAATGGAATAGGAAGGTAAATGAGCATGGGCTATTGCGTTTAATTCGTTTGCACGACGCGACGCTGTTGTAAATGTGAAAACTTTTATTACCTAGATACCTGATAAGTAATAATGAATCTATCAGCAGCATCAGCATAGTTATTTAGCGAGGACATTCCACCACCGATTTGCCTACTGATTTTGGATTCTTTTCTTATTTGCCTTGGCTTTAACTTTTAAACTTATAATAGTTGTTTAATGAGTTTGTATATTTTAATTAAGAATAGTTGTAATTAGTAGAGTTTGATCGCCGGTCGGTCTCAGACCCAGAGCAACAAAATAAGGAGCCCAGAAGGTAAGCTTCATACAAACGCGCTCGAGCAACGCACACATAGGCCCCATACTCGGACACGGATCTCGGAACAGCTCGGAGTCAGAGCGCGGCTGTTGCGAGATTCCGTGTGCGTGAGAGGTTGCCTATGTGTGCGTTGCTCGAGCACGTTTGTATGAAGCTTACCGTCTGGGCTCCTTATTTGGTGCCTAGAGGTCCCGGCTCGAACTGTTGGTAGTTCTAAAAATGTCCCATTGAGGGATTCTACTAAATACTTAAACAAAATCGTTAAACTTAATTATTTTATCCTTAATTATAACATGTGATAGGTAGACAGGATAGGGTGTAACATTAATGATTATATAGACCGGTCGGATAAATTAACTTTATACCTAAGAAAAAAGTCTTAATTCCAAATAGCTTGAAAATGCGACATCCAAAAAGTAGAGATGGGTTAAATGCCGTACAGTCACAAGAATTAACATGTGTACACTTTTAACATGTTTTGAATCTTATTCCATTGTATTAAAAGTTACAATGTTTCCATGTTAATGCTCGTGATTGTACCATGAACGCGAGTAATGAACAGTGCGGTCGGGTCATGTGGCCAATTGGCATCAATTGCTAGTCAAGGGTCACAGTTGACGCCCTAGCGCAAACTGTGTCAACTGTCAGTAGCTAGATAACGATACCAACGCTACATCAGGGGGCCTACCGCCTAACTCTATTGATATCGCTCTCGCTATCGCGCTCTATAGTTTATGGCGTAATCTTGCCATTTCGAAAGCTATATAAAAGCAATATCGAAAGCTATAGGCTATAGCTTTCGATATTGCTTTCTTAATGCTTTCATATCGCTTTAGAAATTACAAAATGACGCCATAAACTATAGAGCGCGATAGCGAGAGCGATGTCGATAGAGTTAGGCGGTTGGGGGGCAGGCCTTCGGCTATTTTCAAACGGTCATATTCGTGTCTTGGTGGCCTTATTTTAACATAGGAACTAACAGAAAAATTAAAGAATCTGGCCAATGAAACTAAATTGTGGAGTTTTTATTGGTAGCCGGGATACTTAAAACAAAGCTAGTACAATGTACCCCCGCTGGGTATCGAACCCGAGACCTCTGTAATGAGAAGTCAAAGTCAAATCATTTATTCAACATAAGCCTTCACTCACAGGCACTTATTGACTAAACTACTAAACCTACCTCCAGTTCGGATTTTGGGAGAGCTTTCGACCGAGCATCAGAGCTGGCTCCCCCGCCCGATCCTCTAAATGCCACTACGCATTTACAGAATACACTAAACATGCACACTAGTTTAGGCCCAAGACACCGCGCTCGTAGAACAAGGGTACGAACGACCGGTTCACACGTGCTCTACACCAGGTACAGAAATGTACCTGGGCGCTTCTCTCCTCCACCACAGCCCGGTCAACCCGAGCCGAGGTCCGAGCCTTTAGAGGCGCCCTCGGGTTGTTCCGCTCCCCGATCCGATCCGAACCCTTCGGAGAATCTAGTAGGGCACGGGGACGCGCACTAGTGCGCGATGCCGTTCCCTCTAGTAAACCTCCGAAGGTGATTCGTTTCACACGGCTTGAGGGACCCTTTACGTTCCTCGCCGCCCCCAAACAAGCCCGGTGAAGCTAAAAAAAGCCGTCTGAGGCAATCAGCAATCTCTCTCCAAAAAAAGAGCTGGCAAGAAACTCTTATTCCTTTTTCTTCATATGACACTACATAATATGACTTCCATTCTCCATAAGACAGGTGGCTTTAACCGTAGAGGCCACAAAATAAAGAGTCTGCAGATGGTGAGCTTCATACAAACGCGCTCGAGCAACGCACGCATAGGCAACCTCTCTCAGACACGGAATCCCGCAACATCTGCGCTCAGACTAGTCCGAGCTTTTCAGAGGTTCCAAGCTGTTCAGAAAGTAGAGGCGGGTAAAATAACGCATCCAACCCGCTAACCTAACAAAACATTTATTTTTCCTAAAAATATTATTTTAAATACAACTGAACCTTTTATGTAACCCGCGCTGAAGCGAAGCGAGGAATGTCGCGACAGATTAAAATAATTTAATTAGATATTCGCACACATATAACTAGAACACATAGCATTGCAGTATATGCATTTAAATACATAAAAATAGCTCACTTTTCACCTTTTTAATAATAAGGATCACTTTAGTCATGGACTATTAATAATACACCAAATGCGCACTAGATCGGTTTCACCTGAAATGTCTACGAAAAATCATGAACATCAGATGGTCTGACCGTGTGCGAAATACCGAAGTTTTGCGACGAGCCAATGTTGGTGGCATTGAGGCTTATATAATGCGTCGACAGCTTCGGTGGTGCGGTCATGTGTCTCGTATGGCAGATGAGAGAGTGGCGAAGCGCATCTTATATTCTGAACTTGAGGAGGGCAAGCGGAAAACCGGCGGACAACTCCTCTGGTATAAAGACGTTCAGAAGCGTCATATGAAGAGATGCAGCATTGAGCACACTCTTTGGGAGGATTTGGCAGCACAACGGTCTGAATGGCGCGGGTATGTGCAACGGCAAGTACGCGATTTCGAGGAGCAGTGTCAAGCTGACCTCGACGTGAAACGCGACCAGCTTAAAGCCCGTACACCCGCAGCCATTACCTACAATATTGTAAACGGCAAACTGAAATGCCCACATTGTGCACGAGAGTTTGCCGCGAAGATTGGCTATGTAAGTCATCTTCGTGCGCATCAGCGCAGACCCGACTAGGAGTCGAAGTGGTCGCCATGGCCGAAACCGGTCGGAATCAATCATTAATAATACTTTAGTTTACAAAGTGACGTATGTTTTTTTTTTTGTTTGTACTTATAGCGAATACGCTTGTTTTTTCGTCGTACTGTAACGGATTTTTGGGGATTGAACCATGACTTCTCGCATTGAAACTGAGCATCTGTCGGTTCCTACCGACAACGCTTAGGTATACTAATATTTATAAGTAGACTTCATTGCGATATTAAGATATTGCAACAACATTACGCAGGCGTAATAGCTCACGATGCACAACCAGACTGACATCCCCCAAGACCTATGACATTATTAGGTTAAATATAATTTTACGCAAATTCAACGGATGTTGACGACGTAGTTGTCGACATCGAGTTACGATGGTATAGCGTGAAATGCCACCGCGCTTCGACACCACTCCGAAGCGGCACGTACAGTCAGCGGGGGAAGTCGCTCACCACTTTAGTACCACTTCATAATATATTTTCTTTTTTAAATTCATTATAGGCAAGTATTTGACCGCAATCTCACCTGACGAGATTTGACATCTTGCCTTGGAAAAAGATTTGGTAGATGCTGACCACTGAATAGATTATGTTATTGGATTGACAAAGTGCTAAAGTGTTTAGAGACTGCAATGCAAGTTTTACGCTGTAAATAACATTGGCGGCCAACATTAAGATCTCTCAAGTCTATACTTTAGATCGAAGAATTTGATCGAATACTATAAAAAAAATATGTACACACGCCTGCACATCAACCTACCACAAACTGTCATATTTCCTCAATAGACTTTGAACTTTATCCCATAATATTATGGTTGAAAATGTATTGAAGGAATTTGACAGTTTTGGATAGGTTGATGTACAGGCGTCTGTACCTATATTGGTTTGTCCCGTATCTTCGATTGCGCTTAAACTTTGGTAAATATATTTTGAAGGATTTATGTAATTTTTCGGAGAGGGTTTGCTGTTGGCCTTAAACGGCCTTAACAACGCCACAGGAGCCTTCCAACTCTAAAAATCATTGAAACTCAAGCTTTGGCATCGAATCCTATAGAAGGCTCGACTCGCGACTCGATCCTTGGGTTCCATTCTATGTAAGGCTCGAGACGGGGCTCGATCATCATAATGAGACTGGACCTTCAATAAGAGGTATTTTAACAACACTGTTTCCGAGCTGGTGAAACTATCACCACAAAACAAATAACGATACGGATATTGACACGGACGAAGTCGTAATATATTGAAAACAAACACGGTTATTGCAACTAAGTTATTGAACGCGCAAATAAAGGCATAAAACCGAAACAGTGTGGATTGTACCTAAAAGGCAAAATAAATTATTCGTCTCCAATGAAATATTGTGAAACACGAATTGAATGTTAATGGAAAGCTCCCAATAACGACGCCATCTCCAATGGCAACTGATCAAATTACAGTTTGTCTCGATCGAAAGGTTTGCTTCCAAATTCATATCGACCTTCTTAACAGACGTTAATTAAATAGCAATGGTATTATTTGTTTACTCGGCCGATCGGTGTTTAATTACTTGAAAGCGTTCAATTGCTTTTAAATATGTTATACGAAGGCTGCTAAGGAAACGAAGCAATCGATGTCTCCGTCCAATCTATACTTGTTTGGGTAGGAACTTTTCATAATATTGCAAACATATTTTGCAGCATGTCTTTTACAATATACCTACCACGGATAACATGAATGTGCGTGATATATTGTTGTCGTGTTAATTAAATAGAATATCATAGTTATCAGTATATGCAGCAGCGCGCCACATTTGGACTCAGTCAGTTCCATATAATATGATCATCAGGGGAATAGGGGTTTTAAAATAATAAATATGTAATATTAATTGCAAGTAATATCAATTCAATGTTCAAACAATTGACGCAAGTACGCGTATATTGACAAGACAGATATATTTTTGAGAGGGTTTGCTGTTTGCCTCAGGTGGCATTTTAAACTTTTTTTGGGGCGGACGGCGATAAATTTAACACGTAATAGATTCAACCCGTGTGAAACGAAACACCGTCAACGGTTGTCTAGAGGGAATGGCATCACGCACTAGTGCGTGTCCCCGGTCCCTACGACACTATCCGAGAAGTTCGGATCGGATCGAAACGTAACGTACCTACAATATTTTTCGGCTAGGATTATTATTTGATAAATCTTCATAGCACTGATTTAACTCGTGAATACATTACTATGCATTACTCTGCATCGTGACAAATTCTTAAGTAATCAGCGAAAGCTCACTGTTATAGCTTTGAA
Organism: Eudonia truncicolella; assembly: GCA_949315975.1. Lineage (NCBI taxonomy): Eukaryota > Metazoa > Arthropoda > Insecta > Lepidoptera > Crambidae > Eudonia > Eudonia truncicolella. The sequence goes on along the minus strand of OX438835.1, from coordinate 16,458,363 downwards.
GTAACTCGTTTCTGCCAACATTGTTGGATTCCCTGCCGCGGCGGCTTTTACAGTTATTTGACATTTCAGGTTAAACGCTGCGTGTACAAGGTACATTAGATAAGTCCTAGACTCCTAGCTCGAAATACGAAGTCTAGTCTCACATTCAATGTTCAGTTAACATAGTAATGTCGAAACACTGTGAAAAGGGGTGTAGAACCAGTTTATTGGCGCGTTCAGTTTGCTATGCTTGCTAACAGACAGAAACATATTTCAGAAATAAACATAAAGTAAACAATAAATGCTTATCTAGTTTATCTATTAAAAATATATATAGCGTTATGAAGTGAACCGTTATTAGCTTTATGGCGGCAATAGGCAATATACTTACTGACTGGTTTCTATTATACTATAGGTATCTAGTGGTTAATGTGAAAATTGTTAAAGACACAGAATTAAAGAGAGAAAGGAGTCTTGAACACTTTATTAATCGTAATAAAACCGTATTGTATTCAAAGAAATAACTTTCACGTTATTAACACAGCTTTTATTACTCAGTCAGTACAGTTATAACATCTAAGGGTGTACATACTCGGGCTGCTCGAATAGTTAGCCAGTGATCAAAATACACGGACCGCTTAAATATTAATTGCAAGTAATATCAATTCAATGTTCAAACAATTGACGCAAGTACGCGTATGTTGACAAGACAGATATATTTTTGAGAGGGTTTGCTGTTTGCCTCAGGTGGCATTTTAGACTTTTTTTAGGGGCGGGCGGCGATAAATTTAACCCGTAATAGATTCAACCCGTGTGAAACGAAACACCGTCAACGGTTGTCTAGAGGGAATGGCATCACGCACTAGTGCGGCGTAGTTGAGCATTCGTAGTGAAGCTGCCATTTCACCGAGCTGCTGACCGCCCGGACCAGTCGCATCGCAACTGCTTGAGCGATTCCATGTGTAGTGAACTACAGTCTAAGTCAGTCTAAGCGACGAAGCAGTCGCCTGACTGCTTCAAGCTGTTCGTGTATGGCCGCTTTAAGGTGGTGTTTGGAATTACTATCTGACCTTCAAGTAGGTAAGTTAAAAAAGTCCAAATTGCTTTGTTTCAAGGTTGGCACACAATACGTTAATGTAACGTACGATGTACGGTAATGAGATAATCGATGTCTCAACTTTCGGTCTTTAGGGTACAAGGTTATTTTGGCATCGTCGAGAGGTCCCAATCTCAACTTCAATTTATGCTGGGGTACATATTATGCTGGATTGAACAACCAAAATAAACAAACCATCATACGTTCCTTGATAAGACGTACTTAGACTCAATTCAAATTCAAATTCAAATTACATTTATTTAAGATAACTAGGATCCAAGTGTTAGTAACAATATTCTTACATCTACATCTACTGTTCTATACAATTATTCCAGAGTCAAATAGAATCTCATCTCTATGACGACTAAAGATCTCTTTAATTTGTTTGCCCGTTACCAATCCGTATTTCTAAGAACTTGTGTCTAACAGCTATACTTATAAATATATAAAAAACCGGCCAAGTGCGAGTCGAACTCGCGCACGAAGGGTTCGTTACCATTATCTATAAAAACTAATATAAATAATATTACTAGAAAATCATGTTAACTATATTTATTTTTAAGTGAATATTTAACTAAATATTCTGTGAATATTTCAAGCGTCTACCTGTTGCTGTTATCAATATCGAGCAAAAACGAGCAAAAAAAAAATCACATTTGTTGTATGGGAGCCCCCTTAAATATTTATTTTATTCTGTTTTGTAGTATTTGTTGTTATAGCGGCAACAGAAATACATCATCTGTGAAAATATCAACTGTCTAACTATCACGGTTCATGATCAGCCTGGTGACAGACAGACGGACGTACAGCGGAATCTTAGTAATAAGGTCCCGTTTTATCCTTAGGGTACGGAACTGTTATTAAGTCGCAAAAAGAGAAAGAAAGTATGTAGATGTCACGTAAAAGATAAAATATAACGCTCATTACCAAAGTTTTCTTTTACGAATGTTCTTTTTGGGAGCATTAAATGTTTCGCGAATGAATCTCAAGGCTGCTGCTTTAAATTTTACTTTTCGTTGTCCTAGTGGGTACACATTAGGCGAGCTTTAGTGAATCGCTTTTATCAAACGACTGTTCCAAGTAAGAAGATCTGCCATTTAAAGAGAATTTACTCTCATATTTGTTCTGAAATGAAATATGAAAAAAATCTCATGGATAAGGACGCAAACAAGAGAGTAGGTATTATTGTTCAGTCGTAAGTACATCAAGACCAGTGGATCGTATTTTCCTTAAGTATTGTAGGTATATTTTTCGTAAGTTTACTTAAGTAGGTAAGTCGAGGAAAATCAATCATTGGAGTGGTTGCCTGGAGACTATTCTTTGTTAATCTGCTTTAATTTTTTTATTAAACTTAAGCTACGTTTGATATCTTATGAAGGTCGTTCATCACCATCATCATCATCAGCTCATTTAATGTCCCCACTGCTGGGGCACGAGCCTTCCCTATAGATGGAAAGGGAGAACGGGCCATAAACCACCACGCGAGCCCGGTGCTGATTGGTGGTTGTTAACGGCTGACGAAAGTCATTCACTATTCTATCAACTCTAACAACGGGAAACAAACGACGTGTATTAAGCGCCTCTGTGGTCTAGTGGTTAAAACCACCAGTCTCAGACCTATAAGTCCCGGGTTCGATTTCCAGCGGAGGGTACATGTTCGTGTACTCGGTTTGGTAAGTGGCAGAGCTTGTTTATCCGCCTGGAAAGCTACCACCATCTTAGCTAAAAATGTCGCCATAACATAAATATTTGTAGCATTGTTGTGTTTCAGCAGCTAGAGATAATTTTTTTTATTTTATTTTATTTTATTAAGGAAACAAACAGCTTTATATCACACATATAAACAATTAAAAAAATATAATACAGTAGCCTTTAAAGTTTCAACTGCTAACTTGTACAAAAATAACGGCTTGTTGAACAACAATGCGAAAGAAAAAGAAAAAAACCAAACATATCGAAACAAAAATACAAAACTAATATCAAAATCAGGTTGAAAATATACATATTAAATTAGTTGTTAGGTTTCTCTTAACAGTCTACGAGAACGAGAGATGTTTTCGTGAAATACGTCAATGTGATTAAAAGTACTATTAAATTTATTAAGGACTCTTATAATATAACTATTACGTCTATAATTTAACTTACAAATTGGTACAAAAAAAGTGATAAGATAGAAAGTGCCTCAGAAGTTGAGCATTCCTGTGAAGTGCGCTTCAATCTTATGTTTTATCGTCTTCCTACAACCTACTAACATCAGGTGAAATGAAGGCCAAGTGCTTACCCGAAGGTAATAAAAAAAAACCTACTATAAAAAGCCAATCTAACAACCAGTTAGAGCGAAGAGTTCACCTCACTGATCACGATTAGCTTCATATACGAACAATCTAAATATTCCATAGTAGGTAGGTACGCAAGCCGCTCCACGCCGTCGCCGTGGTGATATATCAATCAAGCCTCATCGTTAGCATAGTCAATAGAGCACTTCTCGAGTTTTTGCCGCGCTCTGTCGTCTGTCGATTTCTACTGGCGCGATGGCGATGGCGTGGCGGTCCGCCTCTGAAATGCGAGCGGTGTGTTGACAACTGGGTTGGGGTTCCACTGATAGCGATGACACATATATATACATACACATAATCACGCCTCTTTCCCGTAGGGGTAGGCAGAGACCACTTCTTTCCACTTGCTACGATCCTTACATACATGCTACATATCATTACATATATATATAACTCTATTATTTAAAGAAAAACCAAAAAATATCTGATCCGCTACCCTACTACTTATTAAAAAAAACAAGCGGGTAATAGCGGAGCGATACACTTTTTCGTTCTTTTCTTCAAATTTTTTTGTTTTTCTTTAAGATTTTTTTTATTATAGGAATAATATACTAACAATTTCATAACTAAAACTACAAAAAAATTTACATATTAGAAGAAAACTCTTTTGATAAAAGAAAGAGCAAGGTGTAATCTTTATATATATAAATCTTCTGTGCGTGTGTATGTCACTGAACTCCTTCTAAACGGCTGGACCGATTTTTTGAAATTTTTTGTGTGTGCTCAAGTGGATACAAGAGTGGTTTACAATTGGACCAGGTAGGTGGCGCTGCTATAGGGGTCCATCATAGGATACGTACGAGTGTTCTTAAGCGGACGAAGTCGCGAGCGGGCCACTAGTATTATTATAAACGCATTACTGAAGTAAATTCCGCTTCTATCGATACTCAGCAATACAATAACATAATTTTTAGCGCTAGTTTAGTCATCTGTCATAAACAGTCGTATAAATCGCATTCGATTTATGCGGAACAATTATTTATTCAGCTTGTGGTGAAGCTGTGAATGAATGCTTTTGTGAAAAATTTATACTCTATCATTTCCTCTTTAATTTACCAAGCATTACCTAGTTTGTTAAGTATACTTTGCATTGTTATCTATATATCTTAATTAATAACGTGATATCTAATAAGATTTACTAGTGGTCACCCAGTGGTCGAAATTTGACCGTAATTTTATTAAGGCTGCACGGATTGTATCCTAACCAATGAAAATTTAAAAAAGATAGAATGTTGGCATTGACATATTTAAGAAAAGAGTATAATATATGCGTGTGTGGCAAATACATGGTAGGTGTGTAATGTTTGTTTTATAGATTTAATGTACTTTTTGTGCATAATTTTTAAAAAAAATATTAACATTCAATCAATCCTTCTCTATAATAATATTAACTATAAGTGTGCGAAATTTCATACTCCTCCGTCAGCGTGGCATAAAACTTAGGCATTGGTAGTTGCTGTTTATTGATTTTTAGTTTTAGGAGGAGCTTGATGGCGCAGTGGATAATGCGCCCGGTGACTATAAGACCAACTATTAGTGCTTCAAACATTGTTGTTATGGCGACAGACATGGTAGCTAGCCAACTGGACTTCAAACAAGCCCTTCAACCACAAAATAAAGAGACTGCAAAAGCTAAGCAGCAGCCGCGCTCGGGTCTATGCGTGCGTTGCTCGAGCGCATCATGTATGAAGCTTACCTTTTGGAGTTTAATTTTGTGCTTTAATCAAACCGAGTACAACAATTTGTGCCGGAAATCCAATCTGGAACATCTACGTTAGACTCGTCGTCAAACTACTCCACTACAGAGGCTTTATTTCAAAAGCCTAATCAATTGTAAGGAACGTAGCGGTCGCCCGCCTCAACTGAGGCCGCGCCCTGCCGCTCGCGTTGCGTGCGTTACGTTACACACAGTAAATAATTCATTCCCCGCAATTGGGTCAAGTTCGCGTGCGTTGATCTCGACTCCCGCGCACCGCACGCGCGCGCACGCATGAAAAAGTGCTAATGACGCTATACATCGGTCGGTATGCAGCTGATGCCGCAAAAACAGATTTATATAATTACGCATGTTAAAGTTAACCGTGACGAGGAATGGAACTATGTCGAATTTCGGCTATAGTTTTTCTTTTCAGGGTGGAATCAATGTCATGCATTGAGTCAAAATGAGTATTATGTATATTAAATTATATATTAAATTACTTAGGTATTTAGCGCTTCTTAGTTTTCATCTTACAGATGGAAAGTGAGGGAGGCCGATGATGGAAGGCTGGAAAAGTTAAAATTAAAACTAATTAATTTTCTACACAGTTAGGTACGTACTTTGTCCACGAGCTACTTATAACATTAAATATTATTTAATTTTTTGCAATAGAATTACAGTTAGGTATATTTGCAGAGATAAAATAAAATAACTATATAAAATTTAATAATTTTATTATTGTAAAGTTTCACGCTTACCGATTTCCACAGTGGGTAATGTGATTAACTTCGGAATGGCACGCGTATAGGTACGTTTATTCAATTACCTCCCAGTAATATTAAATTAAGTTATGGTTGTAGTATGGCATGCCTGCAGCAAATGTTTATTTCACTTGCAAATAAATAAATTTAATTCCATTAATTCATTCATTCATTATGTGAACTTTACAAATTGAAATGGAATAGTTTATTTACGAATCTAATGACTCGTGTTTAATAAACATAATATTTACCCTGACGAAAGGAAAAGGTGCACAGAAGTCGTTTTCCAATAGGTACTATAAAGAATATTTAGCTCAGGGCCGTAGCTAGGGTCGAATTTGAGGTAGGGCAGCATTAGTTACAGGTAGGGCGGAAGTAAAAAAATTATCATAATTGATCTGCCGTCGAAACACGGGCTCCTAAATCAATCACCATGTATATCACCATCATGTGAATAGTTATTCGTAGACAAATAATTACTGTGACAGTGCATGAGCATGGATCTAAGAACTATTAAATCCTCAATGATGAAGAACAAGTGAATAAGATGGTTGAACTTCCAGATTTGGATGTAGAGATCCACGTCTGAGTGAGAGTGAGGTAATAATTAATTATTGGGTGGGGTGATACGAGTAAATAGAAACGACCAAAAATATCATTAAGATCACATTGTTTTTGCGTACTTATTATAATAATTAACTAACATAATAATAAAAAACATTTAAAACAGCTGAATTCTACGATTCGCCATGTTATTAAAAATGCGAAGAACTTCGTTCAGATCAACTGATTTTGTTCTTTTTTTTTCAAAGGCCAGAAATACCATACCAGCCATTCTCTCGTGACCCATTGACAGCCTTTGAGGCCTATTGATTGCAGTTAAAGTTGAAAACGTAGATTCACACACTGCAGTGCTACATCCTATGGTCGCCACAGACGCAAAAAGTTCATATGTATCTTTGAACGCCTCTCGTTGCCTGTACAAAACTTGCAATGTATTTTCCATTATATCCTCGTTACGACTCAAGTAAGCTTTAACCACACTAGCCTCTTCTCTTGATGGAATTTTCAGACCTGAAAAATTAGTTAAAATTGTAAATTGAACATGACAATTTTTTTGAATTATTTTTTTTTTTTAAACTTACCCAAATTTTTCAGTGGAACCATTTTATCTACATCCAACTCATCAAGACTTGCAATCGAATTAATTAAATCATCGTTGTCCGAAAACCTTCTTTGTAATTCAGCAATTAAAATGTCCAACGTTTCGAAATACTCAGACTTAAATGGCTCGTCGTTCTCATCTATATTTTGTCTGGCGGAGGAACAGGGGGTGTACGTCAAATAGTCATCCATCCGATTTGGTTTTTTTACTTGCCTCTTCGAGGTCTGTGTCCTATTTTCAGATTCGCCGCAGTCATTGCTTGTTAAAGACTTAGCTTCTTCCAGAATTTGATTATACATTTGATTTGATCTTAATTTAATAATTTCATCTTTGACACACTTTATGATTGTTATGGCATCTTTTAATCCTGCGCTTCGGGCTTGCAAAGCTGCGTCTGCAGGTTGTAGCGTGGATAAGATTTTTTTGGCCACAACCATGGCTATTCGGAATTCCAGATCAAGCATGACTTTTTTAATACCTATACTCTTGGCGACGTCATCACCGTTGAATCTGCCATTTTTAATTTCTTTCAAAGTCTGCAAAATCGATGAATAATTATCGTATACAACTTTTGTAACTGCTAAATGTCCAGACCAGCGTTGTTCGAGGAGTCGGCCAATCCTTTTTCCATCATATAAGGCAGCTATTTTGCCATGATGAAAGAATTCATGTAACATGATGCATTGGTCAAAAAATAAACGAATAAAAGTCATTTCTGAGATAGTCCTGATGACTATTAAGTGCAAGCGATGGTTATAGCAGTGGACGTAAGGAATTTTTCGGCCCAATTTATTTTCTATTCTAGTCGCAACTCCTGAAACTTTCCCACTCATTACACTTGCGCCATCATAGCATTGGCTAAGCATACAAGAGGGGTCAATGTTATTTTCCGTGAGAGTATTTAACGTTAATTCCGTGAAAGTGGCTGCATCAAGATTTTCAGTAGTCTTAACCATCAGCAACGACTCATTGACGACACCATCCTTGACGTAGCGTATTGCTAATGCAATATTTTCGCGGTTATTTTTATCTCTCGTCCCATCTTCCATTAGAGTAAACCATTTCACGTCAGATTCATTAATATCTTTGACAATGGAACTTCGTACCGCTTGAACCATTGCTTGAATTATTTGATTTTGAATTTCGGGTGAACGATATGTTGCGTTTTGTGGTATATGAGTGAGAACCTCGTTCAAATTTGGATCTTTCATACATGTGTATTCAAATAAATTCTGAAATAATCCTTGTTCTTTTTCTTCTTCCAAAATATAATTTCCACGCAAAGCTAATTCGTTGACAATTAGAAATTGTATTACTTCCATGACAGACTTTACATAATACCTATATTTTTCTAATACTTTTTGATTTATTAACTTTTCAACACTGCTAGATGTAGATATTCTTTGTAATTTCTCCTGCCACATCGACATAGCTTGAATATGAGAAATTGATTTTTCATGTTTTGGAAAACCAGTTTTAGAATCAGTGGCATTTTTCCAGTTTCTAAATCCTGTGGAAGTGTACGAAGTCTGTTTGCTTCCATGAGGTAAAAATTGCTGGCATGGATAGCAAAAAGCAGCATCTTTCTCGACAGAATACTGCAACCATTTATAACGCTTGAACCAATCGGAAACAAAGGCCCTGTTGTGTTGTTTTGGATATGTGTCTAAAACAACTTGTTCTATTGGTTCTCCGATTTGTGCAATATCAGACGGAATACCATAGCTAACGTTACCTGTTGCTACGGAACTAGGAGTAGCGATTGTATTTGGTGCTTCCACCTGTTTTGAACAGTTAGGTTTTTCGTGGTCAATTTGCTCCTCAAGTCTTCGTTTTTTTCCAAAGAAAGCCCGTATATCCATCGCGAAATAAATGAATCTTCAATTTATAGCAATACAAATAACAATTGTATCGATTTTTGTCTAAAACACTTCACCGTACACTTCACTTAACCAAACTACAAACAATCATAATCAATCTTTAGGTCAGGTTTAAAAGGGGATTCCCCGTACCATAGATTGCAATATAGCCCATATTGCAGTCTATGGTACGGGGATTCCCTCTGCATCACACAGATATTGGCGCCCAGTACACGCTCAATCTGGATCACGATCCAGATCTTGCCTTCTCGCTCTTAGATAAGACGGTGTCCCTTTCAGACTCCTACGTGAAAGGGACATAATTCAGTTGAATCTTCAACTGTTGACAATTGTAAACAATTGGAAAGGTGGCTAAAATGTCATGGGCGTCCGCAAAAAGGGAAAAAAAATTAGCTGATTGAGAGGTTAGTCATCGAAAGTTTAATCTAAAAACTTATAAAAAAAAATAACTTTTTCACTTTTATTCTAATTAATAATGTCAATTCATTTATTCTTCTGTAATTGAAAATATATTTTAGTTAACTTAAGTATTACTATGGAAGTAATTAATAAATTAAGTCATTAATATTTTGAGGCTACAAATGACATTAATAATTAGACAAATGTAAATATATTTAGTAGCTTTTATCATAAATAAAACGTTTAATACGAGATAATATAATTATAAAAAGATTATGCAATTATGAATAATCGAGTAAAAATATTTCTATAGATTTACTTATATAAAAAATATATAGAATCACTTATATAGAAATATATAGAGTTTTATATAAGATGAAAATTGTTAAATCAGTATGTATTAGTTTTGAATGATTTGTATTGTGTATCACTATAACATAGGTACTGACAAAATTATTATAATGGATTATAAAAAAACGGTTATTTTGACTTACTACTTTATTTCTTTTTCTATGTTTTTACAATTAATCGACTTGAATTAATATTTTCGCGTGTAGCGGGCACTTTAGCATGGTTGTTTACAAAAAACAGTACGAAAAAAATGGCTGATGCTAACGTATGCGCACAAAAAAAATTGTGATGAAAAGGCCTATAAACCCTTAGAATAATAACTATAGCCCTATTCTAATTCTTTGTATAAACCCATCGCTTCATGAGATGGCGCTTCGAATGCCATCTATACACAGAACAAAGAATGTAACACTTTTTTTTGCATTCACTGATAAAACACCTGAAATTCAATAAAATATAAACAATATCCATTTGAGGTTGTTTTTGTTTTGACGTTTTGTTTTTATTCAGCAAAATGTCATCATGACATTTGTCATTGGTGCGTTCCGTTTCATCGGCTTTAGTTTGAACCAATACAAGAGTCTTACCATCACATTATAAATTTTGTTGCAAACTTAGATACCTATCGCTACATTTTTTTTCTCAAACTATGAACAAACAATTTAATTATAATAATTTATCTTAGTTTTAGATATTTTTAAGGTAGGGCATTGTGGTTTCAAGGTAGGGCATTGCCCCACAATGCCCCCCCCTAGCTACGGCCATGATTTAGCTGCATGCAATGAATGGCAAAAACTTTAATTTAAAACAATAGGTATATAGGTGATCAAGAAAACATAGTAGATATGTACGAGTATAACTACAATTGCTTACTTGCCTGTCTCAATTCGTTTATATTCATAGTATTAATTCATGATTGTCGGAATGAAACCGAAAAGAATTCAAAATGTTAAGTACTCTTTACGGTTCTCCAACATAATTAAAACATAATAAGAACCGAACATTAACAAAAACATAATTAAAATGGATCGTAACATGAATTGAGCACTAGAATAATTTCTGTCTTCTATCTCGATGACAATTAAATTACGCAGTTACGGAGTAACACTCCAATTATTGGTAATTACAGCTGTGGAGCGAAAAATGAAATATTATGAATATCGAGTGGCAACAGTGTTCGACACCGTTTTTGTCGCCAAAATAAATAACATAGATTTACATTGAAATTTGAAAAACCGGCCAAGTGCGAGTCGGACTCGCGCACGAAGGGTTCCGTACCATTATCTATAAAAACGACAAAAAAATAAACATGTTTGTTGTATGGGAGCCCCCCTTTAATATTTATTTTATTGTTTTTTTAGATCTGTTGTTATAGCGGTAACAGAAATACATCATCTGTGAAAATTTCAACTGTCTAACTATCACAGTTCATGAGATACAGCCTGGTGAGAGACGGACAGACAGACGGACGGACAGCGAAGTCTTTATTTTATTTTATTTTCTTAGGGGAATCAACAGTTTTGTAACTGTAACAAGAATAGCTATGCAGTTATACATCAGAAAACCAATGACAGATTCACACTAATAGACTTAAAATAGCAAGGAAATATCTAGGATCTAAACTCTAAATAATTGAGCTAATAGAATAAACATGTTTGTATAGCTAGGATCTAAACTCTAATAGGGTCCCGTTTTACCCTTTGGGTACGGAACCCTAAAAAACGGGATGACAGCTAGGTAGGTGGTCTGTATTCAACTGTTGCTAAAGACTACAATCAGTTGCACTATTGTAATGATTAAAGGGGGAAAAATCGATTACCGGTTCTTGACGAACACTACTGGTGCCATTACCCAACCTATTTTAATTAGGTTAAAAAGTTACAAAAACAAAAATGTTGAAAAAATTTCCACGAGCAGGATTTGAACCTACACCCTTCTGACATACCGGGTCAGGTGCTCTTCCAATTGAGCTATCGTGGTTCTAACCAGCCCGCCGAAATTATTCAACACTATTTACTTTTTTTTTTTTTTTGTTTTTTTTTTTTTCACCGGACTTTTTGGGGGCGGCGAGGAACGTAAAGGGTCCCTCAAGCCGTGTGAAACGAATCACCTTCAGAGGTTATCTAGAGGGAACGGCATCGCGCACAAGTGCGCGTCCCCGTGCCCTACTAGATTCTCCGAAGGGTTCGGATCGGATCGGATTTACTTTTTTACTTTGAAAGCCAAAGGCGCCAATTCAAAGTCAACAACTACCGTCATTAACATCTGATCATAATATTTTTACAAGTACTAAAGATCAGTTAAGGAGTAGGCAAACTATTTATAAAATGTTTTTGTTTTGTTTATATAATTTTAACGAAAATTTTGTTGCGAAACAAATTACAAAAACACAAATGTTGAAAAAATGCTGAAAAAATTTTCAACATTTCAATTGAAAGAGTTTAAAAAGTTTTTGTTCTTTATTTATTAAGTAAGACGAATAAATCGTTTTTGGAAAGTAGTTACTGAGTGCGAGTTTTATCCTTCAGTCGATCACATTTACGAAAACTAGAATTTGTATAGCATTGAAGCAACACCACCTGTTGACAAACTAGGAGAGTTCCCTCTTTCCTATGCCACGGGGTCCTTCAAACGAGGCGTGAAGAGGCACCTTGTGGGCCGGCAGAGTGAGGGTAACTGATGCTGCGTTGTTTTCACGCTGCACCAGTTGTCTTTGCATCTGGACTCCATTTTCACTTAACATCAGGTGGAATAAAGTCATTTGCCGTGCTAACTATAAAAAATAACGTCTAGAAATCTGCATTACAAATTCTTGTTATCATCAACGTGATCGAATTGTGTTTAAAACTCGCACTAGGCACTCTGTAGTTCACAAAATCTGAAGGTACCTACTTTGTACAACTACCAAAATAACATCTAAAAGAACATAGTTCTATTGACAATATCGTCTAAATGTTAAAAGTACAATGCAATATGGCTCGAATCCAGACTCCAGACGCAGTTTTTTTTGTTTAATTACGGGATACGGGACACATTATTGAAATCCTTTATTTTCCGTATGATTCCACTCAGTGCCTGCGTCTGTTCCGCCTGCAAATCGCTGGGAGCAACTCCGATAATCAATTATCTGTTTTGTCCGGCGAGCGCTGCCTACGTCGCTCCCCTCTTCCTGATTTCGATATTGAATTTGCTAGTGACTTGAATCAAATTAATTAGCTTTATTGACTACATTTTGCTTAAGCCCTTATTTGCCCTTTTTGTGCTGTGACGCAACACAAACAAAGGCTCAACGGCTTAATAAGAATAATGAATTCATAAACGATAATTTTCCTGTCAGAAATAAATCCATAGTAGGTACTTACTTAATTTTAATTGAACTCTGGGGAATGGGTACGATGCCAATTAAATCTTTATCTTAACTATGATAGATTAATGTATCTACGCAGCGCAAATGGAACGCAACATATATAAAGCACATGCATACATAACTAATCTAACAAATATAAAAAAGTAGGTAACTATTGAAAATCTGCGGATAAATCAATACAGACGCGCAGGCAAAAAAATGGCCCGCGTGGAATTTGATGTAAAAAATTCAAAAGGTTTACCAGGATAAAACAATTTTCTCAAAACCAAACGATCAACGTAAAACTGGGTTCTGGACCTCAGATCTTTCCGCTTGAATGTATGAGGAGATCGGACCATAATCCACGGCGCTGGTCTTTTGCGGATTGGTGTTTTTTAACGACTATATCACAAAAACTACTGACTGACTAGTGTGTTTTGTTTACTATCCGTATTTATTCGATTACGTTTACGAAAACGAAAATTAGTATGGCACTGAAGCAGCGCCTCCTGGCGACTTACGAGAAGAGTTAAAATTATGCCATACAAATTCTCGTTTTCGTTAAAGTGATCGAATGGCGAATGAAACTCGCATTTGCACCCTGAAGGTTTAACGAGCCCGCCCAAGCATAGAGGAGCTCGCATTTTTTTTTAACTGTAATAAGTAGTATTTTTGTTTATCCAGTGATGTGATTATTAGGAAAGTTACTTGACTTACGCTTAACTTGTAATTACTCTACTCCTCCAAAAAGTATTTTATATGTTACTTCAGTACATAGGTACTGTATATAAGTAAGGAGTAAAAAATCTCATTATAATCCTTTCTGCTCTTATTGCCTTTTCAACATTTGGTAGGATATCGTTTCTAATCGTAACTAACGTATATTTTCTCTTGTTTACAGCCAAAAAGGCTACAACAGCCCATGGAGTTGGACGACGGTGACGGCGACGGGGGACTGACCGCGGGCGCCGCGCGGGCCGGCGCCAGCGCCCGCGCACCCGCAGTGAGCGCGCACGGGGGGTGGGGCGGCCGGGGCGCGGGGACTGGGCTACCAGCCTCAGCCTTCATGTTGAGCCAGTAGAAGACAAAAACAAAAGAAAATCGTAGCCTCTCTATTACTTGCTAGATACAAGATACAACCAATAGGTTGTATCTGTGGTTGTGACTGAACAACAAAATGTATCGACTACACTGTTTGCAGTGTGAGGCTACGACCCCTGACCATGGTAGCTGATGCGAGGAACTGTTGACGTATTATGTAACTAGGTGTTAACCACTGCGGCGGCGGCGTAGACTTGCTAGTTTCGATAAAAACTGCAGACAGACACGTATCTTGGATGTGCGGTTTATATTGAAACGTAGCAGCCGTAGCGTGCGCTGCAGTGAATTGGCTTTCTTTGTTTGTCAGTTACACAATACAACCTCTGGTGTTTAGGTTTGAAGCCTACTAATACTTGACATGGAGCCAATTTTAAAGACAACCTAAAGCTAGGCCATTCGAATAAGATGAAACCTTTCTCATATGACATTAACTATAGTTACAGATCTAGGAAAGAATGGGATTGACATGTTACACGAGAAAGGATATGAATAATAGTCCCCTTCCTTGAGACATGTCATCGAAGTTGTAGTTAATACGTTAAAATATATAGAAGTTTCTTGTTATCAGCTAATGGCTTTGTTTAAAATGTACTAAAAATTTGCTCTATGTAAACATTAGTCATAGCTTCAATAAGATTTGAAAGCCTATTGAAGTTCGAAGCTCATAAAGAGACTTTGCCATTAACTCCTTTGGCGTCACTGGTCTTTTCATCAGTTTACCGTTTAAATGCAATAGCTTTCAAAGTTACCCAGGTTCCCGGTTCGCCCCGACAGTAGAACGAATTGATCCGTCCGATGTTGTGGTCCCCGTGCCGCTCGCTGCGTCACGACCAGTGAACTTATCTGTGTAGACATCTTAGGGTTAAACAAAGGAGCTAAGTATTGGTTGTGGTAGTCATAGAATAAGCAGGTCATTTTTGAAAGGTCTTCAAAAACATCTGAACATTGCTAACAAACCAACCAACTCTCGCTCATTAAAGGTGCACCTTCAAAAGTTTTAAGACAACATTAAGTCTATGGATTCTGAATAAGGTTGGACACACCTGGAATTATCAAATATACCTACAAATAGTATGACTCCAAATAAAAAGTTTACATTAATGATGCATGAAGGTTAACAGCAAATTTAATTATAGCAAAGCCACAAAAAATCAACCAGTTCTAATTAAACGATTTACTCTAAATCGGTCGTTAAGGAAAATCCCTACTTAATTATTCTAACAAAATGGCTAACATTGTTCGAAAACCTTTTTTTATGCTATATCAACGCATGAAAATAAGCAACCCAAACGTCAAATACAGATAAGTTCACCCGTCTTTGCCCGTAGCTAAAAGGGAATTGCTGTTTCACCCACCATGTGTCTGTGGCGATAATTCGCTAAACAATTAGATGCTGAAATATCATATCCCTAATTATAAGAATGTGAGTATCGGGTGCAGTGACAGTACTAAGTGCATAGAACATATTTTATTGTTTAGTTGTGATAATATTATGGAAACGCTCGCAGGCGGCAAATAATTCCGAATGAGTGCAATGAAGTTGGAACATAAATGTATATTATATTGTAGTTAGAAAACTTAAGTGGCAGTGCGATGCATTTAATTTATATGCGGGCTGGTGCAGGTTGGATTTGTAATTCAAATTGCACTTTCATTTGCACGTTAACGACAACGCTCTTATAACTGTGCACGTTAAGTTCCAATTAAAGGTGCGAGATGGCGAATGGTATTCATTAAATGCATTTTTATTCGTTTCACTATTGGCAGTGTAAATATGAGTCTAGTTTTTAAATGACACAGTAGCTTCCTAACATAGAAAACGTAAACTGTTCTTGAATGTGTTGACGCATATTTGTAACACACACATCTTACGAAGATACAACTTAGTTTGTTTCGAATACAAAATCAGCCTGCATCGCCTTTTAATATTTAACAGCCAGTTACTAGCAGACAACTTGTAAGCTGCTTAATATCTTAAGCAGCAAAGTGACTAGTGCGAGTTTTAAATTAAACTCATATTTGTTAGTTACTTGCAATTCGTATGGGAACGTGTCAGCGACACCTGGTGACGCATTTGTACACCAACTTGCCAGTAGGTGTGCTTCGGTTACATACAAATTGTAGATAATTTTATTTTGATAGATTAGTGAGAAATATTGCACTAGGCACACAGTTGTCGGCTTCAGTAACCGCCTGGTTGGAGTGAGAGTGGCGTATGTTCCTGATCTCTTCACTCTGTGTTAAATAATATAGCGACACATGACATAGGTGGCGCTGCTGTCACTTAAACCGGTTATGTCAGTGTTAGAGACTAATAGATAAATCGGTTTGAATTTTTATGATTCTTAAGATTCTCTGTATCATCGCAACGATTCGTAAATAAATTGAAAGTAATCTTCAAAGATCTGACTGAAAACAAAAACTTACTAATCGTACCTATAGATAAGTACTAGGGACAATTTGCGTAGAAACATATTCTTTAAGATTACATTTATATAACAACATTTAATCATTGATATGGTATTCATGCAAAATGCATTTAGTAGTCTTAATAAAAACGTAGAAAATAACTGTCGAAGAATCATAAAAATCGTGACCGATTCGAAATAACTTTTTTATGAATTAAATAAAAAAAAAATACTATTTATTTCGTTATTTTTTAAGTTTTCAATGATTTTAATTGTTCTCGTTACTTTCCTTGGGGATCTTTATCGATTTTTAGAATTAGTAAGTACATAATCGTTCTGTATGTTAGGCGGGGAACGGTGGCCGGACGTTCAGTCACATAAGGATCTATCGATAATTCCTTTTCTAGTGTACAATTCCATTTTTCTATTCCGATAATGTTAGTGTTGTAATTAATCACAGACAAGTTAAGATTAGTTTAAGGCATACGATATTAATACTTTAACCAGTTAAGTGATTCTGTCTCTACAATCAATCTATTGGCGCGATAGCAAGGGGTTAACCCTCTTGGCAGTGCTAGCTATGTGTAATTAATTTAATTAAGTTATTTTTGAACATAATCTTTAATGTGTTATTGGATGTTGTGACACTTTTAGGGTAATTTGCAGCAAAATCTGAATACTACATCTAGCCGACTCTGTCAGACTAGGTAAACGGTGACGGAAAATTTAGCTTTCGAAACTGGTGAAAGTTGCCCTTAAAAATACTATATAAACATGTATAATTGAAAAAAACTATTTACCACATCGAACAAAAACCTTTTATAGAAACGTGTACATACATAAATACTACTTAAATTAATGACATCAATGATGATTGTGTTTGGTATATAGTATAATTATACAATATTGGATTTGGCACTTGTATTTACCCTTTAACAGTCAGTGAGATGTATATTCCCACCACATTTTGAACTTTATGTGATTGAGATAAGATTCAAAACCAATGTAATATCCAAACATGCTCTGCCTGTTGAAGGGTCGTAAACCGTGTCGACTAACATCGACATAATCTCGACATAATCTCGATTGGTCGAACACTTAACTTGTCTGTATTACGAGGATGTGTCCGGCCACGGCCGCCGCGCCGCCAAGTCATTGTTGGTTATTCATTCGTGAAATATCACTATTCCAAAAGTTTCCTGATGTAATTTATTGACTCGATAAATGAAATTACGCTTCTAAAGTGTACTAATTATGTAAATATAGGACAACTAATACCTACTATAATAGTGAATGTTGTAATTTGTATATAAGTAATGAAAATTAAATTTTAAATACATAGATAACATTGTGGGTAGCATTTATTTATCGTACCTATTATCCATGTTCCTTTTCCTCCTATATATACCTCCTATATATGCCTAAGCTCGCCCGGGGTACTGGGTGGTTTCAATATGTATGATATACTTAATAACTAACTTACATAATATCTACTTCCGTTCAAGGAGTGACTGCTGTGTTGTTGTTGGTCGTTTGCCTGCAGAGTGCGAGTTTTATTTTGCCATTAGATAACGTTAACGTAAACGAGAATTAGTATAGCAAAATGTTTAATTTCCTATTTCCAGTTCAGTATTTACCACTGCTGTTTTGATCATATACAATTTGAAATCAACTTAAACTAGATCGAATAGTGAAAAAAACTCGCTCTCGAAAGCAAAAAAGCAAATGTCGAAGCAAAAAGATTTCAGAAAATTATTCTTATAAAATACTATTTATTATTCATAATGTTAACAATATACATGATTATATTATTACATTATGATTCTTCGAATTAAATTAACTAATTAAAGGGCATTTCAAAAGTAATATAATGAAACAACCATATTAAAAATTCAATATACAGAAATATAATTACAATAGCTCAGTAATATACACAATTCACTAGGGTTGTACATAAATAACATGATATTATGGGCGTAAGTATGAAGTACAGTATCTTTATACAATATAGTTTTATACATCATATAAATAGGTATCACAAGTATTAAATACTTTGAGTACATTGATTTTCTAAGTTGCCGATTAGAAGATGTCATACAAAAATAGACGAGACACCCTTAGAATGCTGAAGAGTAACATTGTTGACTATTATTGATAGAAAACATACATAATATCTTTCAGCATATATTTAATACTCATTACGTTTATTTCAATTTAAGAATTTGTCCTTTAGCTTAACTTTATACTTATTATACTTGCAAAAGAGGCCTTTCATTTAACCTTTTTCTTATCAGCATTGCAAATACCAAAAAAGGAACCGATGCTCTGAATAAATTTTGCCCAATGGTTGACTTGGTAGAGAAAGCGTAAGGCTTTGAGTAGGCTGTTCTATTCCATTTTGTGCAATTAGGTCTAAATAAATAAATAAAGAGTGCTTTTTAATAGTTCCGAGATACCACGCGCAGTATGTTTACAGATAAATTGATCTCGCGGTCTGGTAGTCTATGAAATGAGCTTTCTGGTCTTACCAAGAGACTTATAGCGTGGGTTTCTTCAGGAAAGGAGCAAAGAGGTTTTTACATCGTCAACGCGCGTCATATTGATCCAATCTTCTATAAGTTACTGTAACCGTTTTCCATTGAGCGATCAAAGTGGAAAAATAAAATATATTCACAGACAATAGGACAGTTGACTGGCTTTTCAATAGATAAACTTTTTAGCACCTTTCATAATCTTCTTTTCATTATGTACTATGAATAGAGTGTTTATTAACTAATAATTAGGTTACGAAAAATCTTGTTTAGGGCATAATATACTAAAAAGGGTTTAATGTTTAGAAGAATAACGTGGTATCATTTTGTACTTTTATTGTTTTGGAATAAATTGTTGTTGTTACCAATATTGCTATTATAAAAGATTTATACAGTAGCCATAATTTAATAAAGACATTTCGATTGTGATTCCCTAATCAATATCGACCATAGTCAAGCATTGTAGCACTGGAACGAAATAAATATAAAATTTCAGTTCGAAAATAGAGCTAACAATGGATATATATAAATTCTATAAAATACATAGAACTTATTTCATTGTCTGAAATCTATTTTTAAACAATCATTATATTACACATACTTAATATATATTATTCTATTACATACGAATACCCACAGAAACGTGAGTGATAGTGATGGTCTATATACATTTAAAAATCATGTAAGTCAATAACATATCGAGTGAAAGCTGACATAAACCTCTCAATCCTTAGAGAAACACTCCGTGTTAGCAAGTACATCAGGGCACCATTAGATTATTGAAAAAAACAATGAAGAAATCATCTCAAAGTATTTAACACGAGACTATGGAAAAATCAGAGTGGGAAGTAGCGCCTTAAACTTAGCACAAACACTGCGGACACAACGAGCCATAGACTTCTCTGCAGTATCGATCTTAATTGTAACTTGCATGGTAGGTGTCAATTCATTTACATTTATACATTAAAGCAATTTTTGAGTCTGACATTCTTAAATAGTTGACAACTGTTAATAAACACACATAATTTGTTAGTTAAAACTCGAAGTATGAACAGATGCTTTCATTTAAAACGTTAATATGGCAAAACAAAACGAAAAAGAAGGAATAAAACTCATGTTGCTTAAGGCATCAAAGATGATATTAAAAATGAACCAAAGAAGCCTAGACATAATCAGAACTAAAAAAATGTACCATACTAAACTGATCGAAAGAAGCTCACGATGCACCAAGGACCCAAACCCTCTTGCTACCACAATGATATTGCTAAACCAAAAATACCCATTGGCGCTTTCTAGACCAGAAGTCAGGAAATATGGGATCCCTAAACAATATCTTAACTATGGATCAAAGAACAACGAAATTGGAGACTCCCATAGACACGACAGAGTACTGGCTAGATTGAATGTAATAGACTGGTGGATAGATAGGAGTGAAGAGCCATCAGAAAAACTTATCAGACTTGCCAATGTACTGTTCTCCAGCCTAGACAATCAAGTAAAAGACTATTACTCACGACAATGGTCAGGATCTAGGATAAAATGAGGCCAACCGACACTACAACGCAATCTGGTCAAGACAAGGACCCCAGTAGTGGAAATACCGCAGCCACTACGTACATCGGCTGTCAGAGAAGTATTCTTCCCTAATTACACCATACCGAACTCAGAATTACCGACCTCCATGGTTGCAGAGCTAAGAGAGAAAATGGGGATAATACTTGAGAACAACATCCCACTTACCAAACAGATTCGCATAATAGTCAACTCCCTAGATCCAAAGGAAAGATACCTACCAGTGTTGCCATCCAGCGGTGAGGCTTCAATACAGATGAAGCATTCATTGGTACATAACAACTTGGTTGTGGTACGTCAACATGAAAAGGAAGACAGAGGACATCTCCCGTGGGTCAAGACTTTCAAAAATCTTTTATCTTGTATCATATATGAGGGAAAAATGGCAAAGATACCCAAGGAGGAAATAAAAGAGATATGTATAAACGCCAACATAAACAATATGGCCTTTTTATCCATGTTAGATGCAGTTGTGGTGCATGATGCCCTTGAATTCTTTTGGGCCAAGGCTCTTTTTGAGCACATTACAACTCTGGAGTGCAAGAGAGGAGCAATGACCATCTGTCCTGATCCAAGAGAAGGAAGGGAGGTTCCTATATTCAATAAAAAGAATGTTTCAATAACGATAAAAATGGGCAATCAATCAGTAAACTTCAAATATAACGACATAAGAGGCAAGTTTGTTTATAATGGTCAAACTCTCATAGAGATTGTATGTAATTTTACAACTATGAGGGACTTCATGGTCTGTACTTAGGGAGATAGCAAAATTCATTCATTATAAATATCAAGCAACAAATAGCATGAGGATGGAACATAACGATAGGGAGATTGAACAAATGGTAAATAGATCCCCACATAGATTTCTGGAGTGTAGGGCTGAAGAGCTAGCTAAGGTGTCGACTCTCAGGAGTGGTGAGAACTGTGGAAAATATCGATTTCAACCAAATTACGCTTGTTATAGGGCGACATGTTTAAAAACTTTTGACAAAAATAAATGCCATGATCATTGTTGTTGCAAAGTACACATCGATACCTTGATGCAGCCACGTTTTTGGTGCCTGATGGCTGAGAAATTATTCGCGTGCTTGACGAGAAAGAATTTTTATTATAATTCGATCTTTGACTATTACTATTCTGATGTTCCTTGATATTGTAATTATATTCTGATAAGTTGATTGCTTTGAAGTTTGTTTTGGCGTAATATCTTGTTTTCTACGCGCAGATTCTAGAGTCGTAAATTTAGTCTCTAAGAAATCCAGAAATTCTTTTAATAATGGTAACTCTCTCGGTTGCTTTACCGATTCAATATAGTCCGTGTATGAGTCGACGTCCAACTTTTGCGATAAAATGTGTACAATTAATGGATCCCAGGTAGTTATGTCGACCCCTAAATTTTTAATAGCATTGAGACATTCGATCGCTGTATCGTGCAATCTTTTGATGTGATTGAGCGATTGTTGTTGCGTAACCGGAAGAATTAATAAAATGTTTATATGTGACGTAAATATTAGCTTTTTGTTGTTATACCGCTGGTTAAGAATGTCCCAGCAGGTATTGTAGTTTTCAGAGCTCACATTTAAATGCTGTACTAACCTCTCCGCTTCTCCTTTTACCTTTGTTTTCAGATATTGCATTTTCTGAGCACTCGAAATAGAAGGATTATTGTGAATGGTTTCCGTGAAGAGGTCTTTGAAGGAAACCCAATTGTTATAGTTGCCGTGGAATGTTGGTATTTCCATCTGCGGAGTAGCCTTTTCCACGTGTGCCACTGACCACATCTTCTTGTTGATGGATCTCTTAAAATTATTGTATGTTTTCTCATAACTTGTAAATGCCTCTTCGTATTCCTTGTTCGAGCCTTCAAGCTCGCTGTCAAGATCCCAATGCAGCGCAGCAATAGCCACCCAGCGGGCTTGAAGCCTTCGTAGTATATCATCGAACTCCCACTTCTCTGACACTGAAGCCAAATCAATGTTCATGATTGTGCGTTGGAACGCTTTAAAGTTGCTGCTTTGTTTCTTCAGCATATCTTCGGTCTTACTTGCCGTACCTCGATTACGGCGAAGGTTGGTGCGATTCACTCGACTTGCCCGTGAAAGTTGGAGCCTTAAGGACCGGGGTCCTCGGCCTGTCGGCTGCTAAAGGCTGATAACCTTGGAGATGCGCCCTAATCAACTCGTATCTCTCTCACCCTTTCAAACTCTTTGTTCGTAAAATAGCTATGCGACTCTATACCGAACTCTGTTAACCTTACATGATTGTTGCTAAATTCTAGCCAATAATTGTCCAGAATATCTAATCTACGAAGTAAATATTCCGGCGTCTTCCTCTCAGAGCCGTCTTTCTTGAAACTTGTTAAGACGTGCTCAATCGCTTTTGAAATTTGTTGTTGAATAGCTAAGATATCCTCCATAACTGACATGATAAAAGAATAAAAGGACTGATCTTACTTGATAGTGCTCTTCAACTGTGCGCGAGTCCACCAACGCACCAGATAACCTGAGACCTTGTTGTCTCAAAGCTCGACGATCTTGATACGCGGTGCTCCTTGTTAACGACCACGGAGAAACCCGCGGTACTTGCTTGCACTTGCTTGATTGTACTCCGTAACTAGGGGGCTAGTGGTACTAACACGTACACACTTGCACTTTGTCCAATAGGTTGCTGCGCGAGACGACTGACACGAAAGCAGTTCACTGAACCCGAAACGCGTCAAAATCCCGCCAAAAACGGAGGCTCGAAGGACCAATGTTCGGGGTGTACCGAAACTAGATGATTGATAAATGATAAACTTGAAAACTTGATATTAAAATATAATTTGTAAATATTTAAAACTTAAAACAATAATGAAATGATTTGATAAGATGAGTAAGCGCGGCTGACTTGATAGCTAATTGCATACTAAAGTGAAAACGGTGAAAATATTCAATAATGACTAAATGAGGGCAAGTTAAAACTGATGACAGGCAAAATGTACGTTGCTTGCTCGTACAAATATCTAGACATTTTTACTGTTAACTTGTTATCGGCGAACAAGCTGTAGAGTAATAAGCGTATATGTATAATATATAATAATAACACTTATAATATTTCTGGAACATAAACAGTTTTAATATATTATTATCTTTCAGTATGTACCTTTCTAAGCGCAACGGGAAGTGAAAACGGGATACGAACCCGCAACAATATCGTGACTAACTAGGACAACACCATGACGGTAAGTCTTACTTCATCATCATCAGAATCCTTACCTAGAAAGTTACAATTAAATTTACTACCGTAGGCTAGTACGCAGATGAAACAAAGTAGGGGGCAACACACACCCCTGCGGGACTCCAACGTGAGCTACAATCGTTTTCGTAGCCTAATTTGAGTTGACATTTGGACTATGGAAATCTGTCAAAATCACACCAACATAACATACAAATCGACACCTGACAGAAAAAACATAGAAACCCAAATTAGGTGATTCTAAGTTACATTCATATTTTTAGTAAGAATATGACTATTTCAAAACCATTGAAAATTGAGTTACAATTATTTCCTTGTCAGGTGTCGAAATTACTTGAATTCATCCTCGTGTTTGTTGTAGACAAGTCGCGCTTACACTACCTCGAAAGTGTCGTGTATTAACGACGACGTAATGAACAAATATATATAAGTTATATGTTACACATATCGTTTTAACTGGACCAAAACTGTACTCAGATACGTAGTTATTGCACTGGTCACTAGTCTACACGCGCTTATTATCTAATATTTCCAGCAACTTGCCAGTAAGGGGGTTTTCAGTAAGTACCGCATAGATAATATAAATTACACTATATATCCAAATTTCATTTCATTTCAATTGTGGAAGCAACATTATGATTATTTTGACATCAAATTACCAAATACATAAATCAATCTAGTATTATTTAATGCAATGGAAATAATTACTCTACGGGAGCCGGAGGCAAGCCTTGTTTAAGAATTAAGTGCTCGCCTTATTGAGGCTTCCAGCGACAAGAAGGCTGGCAGCTACCTCCGCCAGAGCAGACCCTGGCAATCCAAAGAGGCAGTGGTGCCAGTATTCTTGGGTCAAATCCCATGAGCCCACAATCAATAGTTTAAACAACACTTATCCTGTAAGTACGTTATGTTACGAACATCAAAGACAACACAACACAAGTAATTGCTTAAAATCTGCATGGAATTACAATTATGAATGGTTGCTCCTTTACAATATGAAGCTTTGTCAATATGAACCTTATCGTTACACATATACAGTTGAAATACTACGAGAGTAACTCCCTTTTAATTCAACATTCAATATACTGCCTAGCTGATATATATGAATGAAATGAAATGAAAATAAATTTATAAATTTATTTAGGACAGAACAGTTCAATATACAATGTATGAACGTTATATGTGTACGTGCGCACACACACTACAATACGATTTCGAGATCGCGGAGGTTTTGACTTACGCGAAATAGAATGCACGCTCCGTGAGCGTGCATGAGTGTTTAATGAAATTGATTAATCATTAGTCGTTAGTCAAGATACTTCTAATTAAATAAGAGATCATAATATAAAATACCGACTTTCCTTAACAATTTTTTTGCAATATTGCTAATTTTGGTCTCACTGTTTATATACTTCAGAACCCAATAAGTATCCGGCCAATGATCAATCAATATTCAGAATTTGTCAGTTCATGTCATACAATTCAAATATAATCATTATCACTCGGTAATAAGGTTTCACCCGTACAACGACGGTAACTTACAATAGGATAACGTTGAATAAATATTTATAGGATCACTAAACGTATAAATTGTAACTAAAATAGTTGTGTATAACGTAAGTTTAGGCGTTAGTCTTCTTTTGGTGGACGCTTCGCGGGTGTAATTTGAGATCTGAAACACAGTAAGTACTAGATATTGAATATGGTTAAAAAAATATGCGAATTTGTCAAACAAACTATTATTTGCTTTAAATTTAGAATGTATGAAATTAAAAATAGTTTGAAAGGGCTCTTAAAAATGTCACAATAAGGTCAAAAATAGAAACTTCTACCCGGATATGTGAGCCACTGAAAAACTGGTCCTCCATCAATAATTAAAATTATTATTTGAGTTACTCATTAAATATACGGAATGTCTTTACAGAATGTATGTCGATACAGAATGTATGTCACTATAGATTGGACGCGGGGGAACGACTGGCGACGAACCTAATCCGACTAACATAGTTACATGTTAATAGTTACAGTTACAAGGCACATACAACCTAGCAGGTGAGAAAATTATTATTTTGCTTTATACTATTGCATTACTGCCTTTTATTTTCCTTTCAGTTGTCCTATACCTCAAAGGTTGTCTGGAAGAGATCGCTTAAAGCGATAAGACCGCCTTTGCCCACCCCGATATAAAAACTTCATTGTTTGTTTTTACTTTTATGTGTGTGTGTGCAATAAAAAGTTTTATCTATCTATCTATCTATTTAAGAAAATATTTTCTCGTTTTGGCGTTAATCGCAATTTTCATTATATTCCTATAAACCCAGCTGATGTGCCGAAAACAGCCATCATCACGCCCTTTGGGCTATTTGAGTTTACAAGAATGACCTTTGGCTTGCGGGACGCAGCCCAGTCATTTCAACGGTTTATGCATCAGACCGTATTAAAGGGTATGGAAGATTTTATATTTTGTTTTATAGACGACGTCATTATAGGGAGTCTAAACTTAAAAGAAAATAAAAATGATTACCTGTTATTTTTCGAGAAGGGACAAACGTAATGCTTCGTCCAACGCCCTCTGCTCGGCCTCCAGCTGTTCGTCTCGCGCGGCGTGTTCCTTGGCGGAGAGCTCGAGTGCTCGCTGCAGGTCTTCGTCCAGCTCGCGGTCGGGCGACGGCGGGCCGGGGGGCGCGAGCCCGGGGGGCGCCAGCACGGGGGGCGCGAGCCCGGGGGGCGCGGGGCAGTCGGCGGCGCCGCCGGGCGGGGGCGGGCCAGCTTCCAGGCTGACAGACGCCAGCGACGCCTCTATGGCTCTGTCACACTAGCTTAGTCACTACCTGCTACTCTAGCTTCGAAACTTGGGACACGGTACAGTGCGATTTCCAAACAAACCAAAAGTACACTGGGGTGCAATTAAATGTCTCAGTTATCTTGCAATTTAAAATTATTAAAAATATGCTATGAAAAATAACCTTTTTTTTTAATATTTTCAAATTGATCAAATGTTGTTTTAGCGGGTTTTTTAAACTAGATTCCTCGATTATTAAATTAAATCCACCGGTTCAAAAATCGCACCCCAACGAAGAACACACGGCGATTCTTCTCTCCATTGAGAAACATAAAGGATGGCCTTCCACTAAAGCTATACGAAAACAGAAGTTGGGACTTTTTTTTCAAATTACATTAAACATTTTAAAATTGTTTTCTTTTCTCGCTGCTCATATTAGATATTTCAAAACTAATGGCAGTCATATTTTAAAGTCATAAAAACATATCTACCATTTATTGAGAAGAAATGTATACTTCACTAATTATTATAATTATTTATTATTTATTAATACATTAGAAAATAATTTAGCATCATATGAAAATATAGCTCTATGTCTTATACTTAACTTAGCTAATATAAGTGTCACAAATCGAATAATATAATAGAGCAAATAATATGTGTAAAAGTAAAAAACACGCAAGTGCATCAATATAAATAAAAAGCTAAAAATATCGACGCCTGCCGAAAAAGGGGGATTTTCTGCAAACATTATAAAATAATAAGCTCCCAATTCAAGGTACCGCTATTCTAACAGGGAAAATGTAAAAGTAATAAGTTACTCTGTTAAAAAATTTGCACTCAATTATTAAATAAATAAAAATTTCAAAAGATATTTTTTACAACAAATCCTTAAATTCACATTAAGTAACATGTTAATAGGTCATGCTATAAAATATGTTACAACAATAAAAGTGCTATATAACATGTTGTGTTATATAGTCTGACTCTCCTTAGAAGAGAATATTATTTATCATTTCTATTGTCATTTTTTTCAGCTAGTAACAAACAAAATATTTATTAAAATTTGTAAAACTTGCAAGACACAGTTCTTTGACTACTGACACTGGATAAACGTGCAGACTGCACGTAACAAATAATTAGAGAAAAAAAAGGTACCCACCTCTGTAGCTGGCGCTCCTCGGCGGTGAAGAGGTCTGGCTGCAGCGCGAGGTGGTGCGCGGCGCGGGCGTGCGCGGCGGCGTGCGCGGGCGCGGGCGCGGGCGCGGGAGACGCCGGCCGCGCGCCGCGCAGTGCCTCCCACACGTCTACCTGATACACGCCACCGGTCAACCGGCTGCCATGCCCTACTGCAACAGTAGGGTTGCAGTAGGGCGTGGCATTGATTTAGATCCTACATCATTACCATAACTAATATTATAAATCCTAATTTATATCATCATAAGCTCATTTTGTGTCCCCACTGCTGGGGCACCTAACTTATATAATAACTTATATAATAAGTAACTTTTTGTCATATGCTTAACATCTGTTTAACACGTTGACTGCCGCAAAGCCAGACACAATAGAAAATTTATTGTTTGGCGGTCACCGGTGACCACCATGGCGATTAAAGACTTAAATAACTTAGTTAATTCGCGCAACGAGCGGTAGATGGCGCCGCGCGCCTCTCCCTAAATCGCGCTATATAAGGGTTTGACAAGTTAAATAAAGGAACTCAAGCCCGGTGAAGCTGAAAATGCCGTCTGAGTCAATCAGCAATCTCTCACAAAAAAAAGGAAGTACTTTTGTTGAGAGTGTGAGTGAGTTTTATTGTTTATATACACATCGAATAAGTGACCATATGGTGCCGAAACCCGGGAATGAACTGGACAACCGTGACTAAAGTGAGTGAATAAGTCCTAAGTGCAACGTAAACAAAGAGACAATAGTGAGAAACATAACAGTGTTATTGAAAAAGACTTAGAAAATTTTAGTGAATTTCTTCAAACACAGCCGAATTTACTGATGAGAAGGTAGACAATTTTACTGATTAAGGGACTTAGAAAAATTTCGTGATCATTTAGACGACTTAGAAGAAATTACAGGTTAGAGAAAAGGGACTTAGCCAAATTTTTTATAACAGAATTTGGGCTATTAAAACGAGGACTTGTTTAAACGTTTATAAGTTTAACGACGTATTATTAACTTATTGTTTATTGAACTTTGAGAAGACTTTCGTAAGTTATCAAAATGGATATACTTATCGGAAAGCAAGAAGATACGTTAAACAATATAATAAAATCTATAAGCAATTATAAGAAGTTTCCATAGAAAAGGATTAACTGCCATATGTTGAGTCAAGGTTGGAGAATTTGGAGAATGTTTGGATACATTTTAACACCATACATGACAAGATATTAGATAATGCGCCTAAGAGTTGAGATAGCATACTTCAATGAAGATTATTACAACAAATTAGAAGACGTTTATTTGGAGTATAAAACTAAACTTAATTCCGACCGAAGGAATATTGCACCTGTACTTGTTCTCCCTTCTACATCTACTAATGGTCAATCCAGTTCAGTCAATTGTGAAGTAAAGCTGCCCCTAATAAAATTGCCATCATTTAGTGGTAAATACGAGGAGTGGGACATGTTTCTCTCTCATACATAACAATCCGAGTTTGAGTGGAGTGCAAAAACTACACTACCTGAAGAGTAGTATGTGCGGAGAACCGGCGAATCTTATTAAAGACTTAGCTACTACTGATAATAATTACAACGAGGCATGGTCACAGCTTACAAGACGCTACAAGAATAAAAGATATACAAATGAAATATTAAAGAAATTGTTTGCACAAAAACTATTAATATCTGAGTCAGCAAATGCAAAGGCAGCTTGCTGGATACAACAAATTCTTGTTTGAAAGCTCTTAACAATGTTGGAGTCAATACTGAGACATGGGACGTAATGATAATTTATATAGTCAACTCCTAATTAGATAGTGAGTCTAGAAAAGGTTCGAAACAATTGAAATGGTTGATAACATTCATACACCAAGATCTTTTCAACATACATACATACATACATATAATCACGCCTCTTTCCCGTAGGGGTAGGCAGAGACCACTTCTTTCCACTTGCTATTATCCTTACATACTTGTTTCGCTTCGTCCACTTTCATTATTCCCTTCATACATGCTCTTCGGTTTAGGGTACTCTTGACCTGGCCTTTTTTCAAGACGTCCCTGATTTGATCTCGAAACGTCCGCCTAGGTCTACCCCTACCAACACTTTCATTCACACTCGCCTTATACACTTTTTCGTCAATCGTTCTTCATCCATTCTCTCGACATGGCCAAACCATCTCAGCATGCCTTTCTCAATTTTTGTCACTACATCTTCTTTCAGACCACAACGTTTCCTTATCTCACTATTTCTTATCCTGTCTCTCAGTTTAACTCCTATCATACTTCTTAACGCTCTCATCTCTACTGCATTTATTCTGCTTTCATGTTTCTTCTGCCATACCCTTTTCAACATACATCTTTTCAACAACCTAAAAAACCCGTGCCTATCAACGCTAAAAGTTTGCATGCTGTGACAACTTCTCCTGACATAAAAAATCTAAAACTGGTCGCTTGTCCGATGTGTGCAGAGCATCACCAACTTTATCATTGCCTACAATTTCAAAAACTATCGCCTCAAGAAAGAACCAATTACGTACAGACACAGGGTCTTTGTTTTAAATGCTTGCCGCCATCTCACGCAGTTAAATATTGCAAAATCAATGAGTTGCCGCCGCTATGGTCGAAGATATCATACTCTGCTACATTTCGAAAATCAAGAGTTTGCATCGATTGAGTCTACAGTCTACAGTGAGCCTAAGTCGCACGAGAAGCGACATCCAGAGCCCGATGTGGTCGATCAGAGAATGGCAAGACATTTTGCTACAGAGAAGCAGAGTCACAAAGAAGTACTCTTAGCCACAGCGGTTATTCATGCAATGGCTAGAAATGGCAGTCGTCACAAAATCACAGCACTCAATAGACCAAGGTTCCGAAGCATCGTTTGTTACGGAAGGTACCGTCCAGCTACTAGGTCTTAAAAAATCGCCTGTGAATGGTGTGGTTTCTGGAATCGGAGATGGACAAATGAGAACAAAGAGCACGGTAACATTTACCATACAGTCAATCCAGAATCTTACAATTTACAAGTTACAAGAAGTTTACAATTGAAGTCAACGCATGTGTATTGTACAATTTAACAACGTTGCTACCGTCTAGTAACATAACCATCGCATATTGGCCCGAAATTGAGAGTTTAGCATTAGCTGATACTAAATATGGGTGTACCAAGAAAGATCGATATTCTCTTGGGAGTAAAAATACATAGTGAACTGTTGTTAACGGGAGTGATCAAACATCCAATGCAGGGAGGCCCGATAGCACAGGACACAAGGCTTGGTATGGCTTGGCACACATTGCTTGTATTATCCGGAAGAGTGGCAAACCCAACATCATCAGAAAAAAGAGTCATAAGTCTACATACTTCATACTAAACAGACAAACTACTGAAGCAATTTTAGGACCTTGAGACAGAACCAGATTGCATTCAAAAGAAAATGAGCAAAGAAGAGAGAGAATGTGAAGGCTTATTTGAAAAAACTACGACTAGAAATAATGAAGGACGTTATATTGTTTGTCTTCCTTTCAAAACAGACGAGCCTGAGTGTGTTAATAGCCGCTCTAAGGAAATTTCTAGAAAAAGATTATTTCTACTAGAAAGAGGTTGTCTAAAAATCTTTTTCTTCAACAGCAGTATAAATATGCAATAGAAGACTACATAAAGCAAGGTCACGCAAAACAAATTGTTAATCAAAAGGAGATTGATAATCCAATAGCAGTTTATCTACCACATCACGCTGTGGTAAGAACTGACAATGACACTACAAAGTTGCGTCCAGTTTTTGATGCTTCATGTAAGGGAGTAAATCACGTTTCATTAAATGGTGATTTAACCTATCATCTGCCGCAAACACTGATCAGTGCCCTAAACAATTAAAGTTCTATTGTGGCTGTATTCACAGCAGACGACAGGTTAATGGTAGGTCCTAAAATACAACAAGATTTGCGCCACATATTGCTAAGATGGCGCATACACCCAATATGCATTGTAGCGGACTTAATTCAAATGTACAGTCAGCGTCAAATAGTTAGTGACACTGAGGGTGCTCAAATATAGAGACGCAGCCAAAAAGTCAATAATATCGGTACAAACAAAGTTTCCATATAGTTGTCAACAATATAGTCGCTCAAAAGGTCGAGACATTTAAAATGTCATATAAAAAAGGGTAGATGCACATTACCTGTTCGTCGCTAGTTCCCGCCTCCATCAAGCTCTGCTGTATAGCGTACTGCAGCAGGCTCTCCTCGTCGTCGAGGTGCGCGCGCTCGTCGGGCGCCGCGGCGTCGGCGTACGCGCGCCCGACGTCGAAGCACGCGTCGTCGAGCACGCACGCGAGCCGGGAGCCTTCGCGGATGCACGAGATGTGCGCCACCGGGGACTCCGTGGCGAAGATGTTGCCAAACGTTATGCGGGCGTTTAGCACGTGGAATAACGGAATTTCTACATAAATAAAAAAAATGTTTTTACTAACTATAGACCAACAAAAGGTTTTAATAAAGATATTGGGCATTAAAAGGGCCAGTCTTATCACTAAAAGTACTATTCATGATTACTCCAGATATTAGAGATATGAGCTTAGACTTTAGCAATAGCACATGACTTAAGAACACGCGTCGTCGAGCACGCACGCGAGCCGGGAACCTTCGCGGATGCACGAGATGTGCGTCACGGGGGACTCATCGCGAAAGTGTTGCAGAAAATAGCAGAATAGAGGGAGTTCTATATAGTACGAAAAACAGTTTTTGATGAAGAAACTGGATGTTCAACGGGCGAACTTAATACTAAAAGCGACCTTTTTTTTGATAAGACAAGATAGATATTAGATATACACAGTAATCATCAGCCTATAAACGTCCTACTAACTGTGAGGCCTTCTTGAAAACAATAATTACCGAACGTTATGCGGGCGTTTTAACACGTTATTGCCTTCAAAAGTATCACAGTTAATCGTAATTACCTATTTCACAAGTATATTTTTGAGTCGTAGAAATTGTTGAGGACGCATCAGCTTCGGCTTGTAAACGCTACTTGCCTATTTTGACGGGGAACCCGGCGGGCAGCTGCATCTGTATGAAGTCCTTCAGCTTGACGAAGTGCGGCGACGAGATGGCCGCCATCAGGTCCAGGATTGGCATTATTTGCTCTTGCAACTGGAAAAACAACTTGATTAGAAAGGTTACGCAACGATGGTAATTTTTTTACTATTAGAATGAAGTGAAGTAAGAGAACAAGCTGTTGTAATAAACTAAAGTTTAAAGCCATAAGGGGCCAACAGCGATTTTATTATCTTTAAATAAATTAAAAGTAGTCCTTACAACTATCAAATTTCAACAAAAAGTTAAAAGAAAACATATTTATGCCAAAGGTTTGTATTTGATCAGGCCATTATTAGTTTATTGATATAATAAACCAAAATTGAAAACATGAATTAATTTTCTCACAAAGATCTCATCTTTTAACAGTTTAATAAATCAATGAATCATATTAGAATATGAAATAAGGTTTAATGTTGAAAAAATCCACAATTGGGACCCGAGCCCGCACCCCATGACATGCCGGGTCAGGTGCACTACCTACTATGTTATCGTGGCTCTATCCAACTAGCCGTAATTCAAATTGTAATTTGTTCGTAACTAAAGGACAATGCCCATTCTTGGTATCGTCCTTGTTTGAATTTTACCTCCACCTAATTTATATCAAAAATCAAGTTTTTTATTTTTATAAAACCCTGTTAAATAATTTGCTAACTTCTCCAACGAGAAATCTCCATATTATTTAGTAATTAAATTCACTTCCATTTAATTTGATTTTTTTTGACATGTCGAGTTGTCGTTGTCTCCTCGGTGTTGTAATTTGGTAACAAGCAAATCGATTTATCAAAATATAATCGATTCACTTGTAGTTCGACTTCGACTTCGACATAACTTTCGTCTTCTCCCTGATAGTTTAAGACCCAATTGTTGAGACTCTGTTGAGGTCACTGAGCACCGTGCCGAGGTCTTCTAGGGTCTCTGCCATGAACACTATATCGTCAGCAAATGGACGTTGTGTGATGTAGGTATACGCCATTGACGTTGATGCCGAGCCCTTTTCACAAGATTAAAGACATCTTCAGGACAGCAGTGAAAAGTTTCGGAGTTATCACGTCTCCCTGTCTCACTTCTCGCTGCAACTGGGTTGGTTCCGTTAACTCTGGCCCTGAAGACGGACGGACATAGTGGCGTTTTCATACAAACACTTCAACACTTCGATGTGCCGCAGAATCGAAGGCTTTTTCTTAGTCTACAAACGCTAAGCAAGAGGCTGGTTATACTCCAGGGTCTTTTGTATAACTTGCCGCAGTGTATGTATGTGGTCTATGGTGCTAAAGCCTTTTTGAAAACCGTCTTGTTCGATAGACTGGAAGTCATCAAACCTGCATGCGAGACTATTTTGTTTTGACTCTCGAAAACAGTTTGTACACGTGGCCTTGAAGTGAGATGGGTCTGTTGTTCCTCAGCAGGGTCTTGTCGCCCTTTTGAAGCACAATACAACCATACTTTTGTGCCACGTCTCTGGCGTTCTACCCCCAGTATGATGGAATTAAATAGCCTCTGAAGAGCTACGAGTACCAGTCTTCCGCCTGCTTTCAGAAGCTCGGCCGTAATTCTGTCAGCACCTGCTGCCCTGCTGTTCTTGAGTTGTTTGAAAGCCAGTTACTCTCATACATGCTGATAATTATGTCTTCGGTGTGGTGACGTTTTTTTTTTTTTTTTTTTTTTTTTTTTTTTTTTTTTTTTTTTTTTTTTTTTTTTTGCAGCTACTCCCCGTTTTTTGACAGGACTTTTTATTCTTTTCTTTTCTTTTTTTCTTTTTTATGGGGTTAATAATTCTTGAGCTATAAGAGCTCTACTCTTATTTTATTTCTTTCTTTTTTTTTTATCTTTATGCTTTCTTTTTTTCATTCTTTTACAATTTATCTTATTTCTAATACATTTTTTCTTTTTTCTATTTTTAAAATACAATGTTTCTTATTCTAATTTGTTTTCTTATTGTCTATACATTTCTTTTGTTATATTTTAATTTTTTACATTTCTCTTTTCTCTGCTCTTATTATATTGCTTACATTTCTTTTCTTTTCCCCATATACATTCCTGCCACACAAGTGGTCTTACTTAATTTACTTATTATTAATCATCCTTATTCCTCTTATTTACTTTCTTTACAATTTCTTTGGCAAATATCATAAATTCCTTTCTTTCCTTTTTTATGCTTATTATCTCCTTAAGGGTATCTTTGCTTAATTTTGTGTTAATTTTCTGTTGCAGAGTGTACCTAATTTGCGTGTGTATTGGGCAGTCTAGTAAAATGTGGAAGATGTCCTCGTCCTTCGTCGGGTCACAGGCACATGCGGGGCTGTCCCTGCACTTAAATCTGTGCAGGTATGCACAGAATCCCCCATGGCCTGTCAGGACCTGCGACGCGAGCCGGTCGATGGACATCTTCCTCACGGTGTTGTATGCGTCCACCCCATTCGGGAAAAAGACCTTGGTGGTCGCGGCTGTGGCTTCCGTCCTATACCTGCTGTCCCATTGCTCGATCGTTTCCGCCCGTAAATGACGTTTAACGTACGAGATGGGGCAGCAGTCATAGTCCGCTCTGGTCTTCAGTTTGAGGGCGGCTTCTTTCGCTAATTCATCCGCTCTCTCGTTCCCTCCTACTCCGACGTGGGCCCGTATCCAGTATAGAGAGACTAGTTGGTGGTTGTCTCTCAGGAATTCTAGGTTACCCTGTATCGCCTTCGTGATTGGGTGCGAGGAGTCTGGATCCATCAGCGTCTGGAGAGCCGACCTCGAGTCGCTCAGAATAGCCGCTTCTTCGAATTTCTTGCCAATAATAATTTCGGTCGCTTGGAGGATAGCATATAACTCGGCTTGGAAGACCGTACAGTATGGTTCCAGTCTGAATTTTCGGGTACACATCTCGACCTTCCCCTTCCAACAGGTCAGGGCGGCTCCGACTTTCCCCTCCAGTTTACTGCCATCAGTGTAAATCTTAGCCAAGCCTTCTGCCAACTTGCTATCCTCTTCTGCGTTTTCTAAAAGGGTGAATTTTGAATTTAGTATCCTACTGGGGTGGGTGTTCTCCGTGAATGGTGTGCGCTGCTCGACCCTCCTGCCACTTAATACTGCCTGGGGTTTCCCGCGCTTTGCCTCAAAAAGCCGGGATGCTTCTTGGATCCGAAGGTCCAGCGGAAGCAGCCCCGACAGTATTAAAGCAGCATTTAGGGAAACCGTTCTGTTGCTTTTGGAAATTTTCTGCGCGAAGCCTCTTAACACTACATCGAGGGCTTTCCGGGAGACTGCCTTCTTCGCTTCCTTGGACCAGACGCTAGCCGCGTACAAGATCACAGGTTCGATAACAGCTTTGTAGATCGTCCTGATGATCTCCGGGTGCAGTCCCCAGGTAGCCCTCGCCGCTCTGCATACTCCTTTATAAATCCCTATCGATTTCTTACAAATATATTGGATATGCTTATTGAAAAGGAGCTTATTGTCGAAAATTACACCTAAGATTTTTATTTCGTCTACTATCTCAATCTCCGTTCCTCCCATTTCCAGACGGGGCGTGTCGAACTTCAGCTTTTTGGTAATAACCATTGCCTTGGTTTTATGCGGCGCGAAGTTTAGCTTGTTCGACTCGCCCCACTTCTGAACACGGGAGAGAACGGAATTGGCCCTATCGGAGATCTCTCCTGCCGTGCTGCCCTCTATCACTAGGACGATGTCATCCGCGAAGGCTTGACAGTATACGTTGGCGACGGTGAGTTCATTCAGCAGGGGGTCTAAAATTAAGTTCCAAAACAAGGGCCCGCCTATGGAACCTTGGACGCAGCCCTTGTTGGTATTTTTACTATGTTGTTCCCCCGCATACTTCACCGTCACCTTCCTATCTTTCAAATAACTGTCCACCAGCCTTCGCAGATTCATCGGACACTCCTTCGCCTTGAGTTGGCATGTAATTTGGGGCCACCACGCATTATCGAAGGCCCCCTCTATGTCCAGCGAGATCAAGACCATCATCTTCTTCTCGACCAGATTTTGTCTGATCCGCTGGGTCATATCATAGAGGGAGTCTTCGGTACTGCGCTGCGGCACAAAGCCATATTGGCAAGGGTTAAGTTTGGGCAGCACGTACCATCTAATTCTCTTAACTAACAGTTTTTCTAATATTTTGCCTAAAATAGCCAGGAGCCCTATTGGTCTATAAGATTTGGGGTGCGTGTAGTTTTCTTTATTTGGTTTTCTTAGCAGGATTATTGTTGCCACCTTCCAGGGCCTTGGGAAGTGGGAGAGCTCTAGGCATTTATTATAGATAGCTAGGGATAATGGTGAGTCGGTACTGATGGCTGCTGCGCATATATCGGCCGTAAAGCCATCATTACCCGGGGCTTTTTTGGGGTTGAACGAGTTCACCGCTTGAAGAAGTTCAGCCTCCACGAATGGAGGGTCGCAAAGGTCATCTTTGTTCCCCTCATTCGCTTCGGCTGCCCTTCTTCTCACTTCTCTGTGTTCCTCGTTCTCCCCCACTTCAGTGTCCTCCGGGTAAAAGCTTTCGGCCATTATGCGCACCGACTCCTTTGGGCTGGTGTTTTTGCCATCCCTAGCTATCGGCAGATCTTCATACGCCTTTTTTGTTTTGCCAATTACTCTATAAATGCCCTCCCACATTGTTTCCCTCTCTTGCTTTTCGCAGAACTCTTTCCAACTCTTGATCCTGGCCTTTTCCATTTCTTCCTGGTATACTTCTTTACTCCTGACGTACTGCTCGACGACATAAGCCAAACGGTTTGGCGCTGCCCATTTTATCTTCTTCTTTTTTCTATTTTTATCTTTTTTCATTTCTTCTAACTCCTCGGACCACCACGCAATTTTTATTTTTCGTTTAGCTTTTTTCTTTTTTAGTATCTTACCGCACGTTTCTTCTATACTCTCTATATATTTCTCTACTTTATTTTCTAGTTCGCTTATTTCTTTTATTTTAACTATCTCTTCAACATTTACTTTCCTTTTCTCAAATTCTATTTTACAGGTCTCTTTAAATCTACTCCATTCTACCTTATTTGTTTTGTACTTTCTCGTTGTTCTTACATCTTCCGTCTCTTTTATTTCATCTAGATTAACTTTAAAAACGATTGCGTTGTGATCCGAGGTCGTCATACCTTCTTCCACGGTGTGGTGACGTTGCCGGGTTAACTTAGCTCTAGGGTCTTATTATGGGTTCTCCATAGACAAAGATATCCCATGCATAGTCACTGTCGGAACTAGCGTAATGTGCGCACTAGAGAGAATGATGCTATAATTAGTTTTTTTTATTTTATTTTTATTTTATTATTTTTTTTATTTTTTTTATGAGACAACTTCACATACATTGTTCTGATCCCAAGGTAAGTAGCTAAAGCACTCGTTTCATGGAAATCAGAAACAACGACGGTACCACAACCACCCAGACCCGACACAATATCGAAGTTCATTTTCGGCATTGACCCGACCGGGAATCGAACCCGGGACCTCAGGAGTTAGCGCCGCCCAAAGTCCGGCGTGCAAACCACTCGGCTACGGAGGTCGTCAAATAGTTAGTCGTTCATTAGTTGTGTCCGGCCCAGATTATATTAAATTATGCAAAAAGTAGGTACCTATTAAAATGTGTTTTAGTACTAAAATCAGAATTAAAAAGTATTCAAAAAATTCGAATTATTTGAAGTATTCTAGTAACAAAATTAATTAGTATTCGAAATATCCGAATATCAAAATAGAGCGAACAATGTATGTCGCGACCTATAAGTAACCGCCCTTGCCCATACAAGCTTTAAGATTGTGTTACTGTTTTGTTTCTTCTGTTAGTGAGCTATAAAGTATTTATTTGTATGTGTCTGTATCTCACCTCTAGGGGGTAGTCCTCGCAGAGCCACAGCGTCGCCCTGAACTTCTGCACCTTGGTCTCCTCGACCCTCGGCCGGCCGATCTCGCGCGGCAGAGGCTCGTCGCTGAAGTACTCCTGCCACGACACTTCCGTCCACGTCTCCTCCTGCGAGCTGCTGCTGTCGGGGCTCGTCGGCTCCTCCTATTGGAAAACGCAGGAAATGTGTGTTAATGTCCGTATTCGTTCGGATAGAATCCATCCGATGGAATAGATAGAATGCAAGATATTATAGTTGAATTCCCTATCCCGTACACCTAACACAAGTACAGTCACGATTAATAACATGTATGCACTTTGACTGTTACAGCTGTTCTCCGATCCACCGCGTCGCGTCGCGCACACGAGTGCGCTAGTACTTCGTATTCGCTTAGCGTTTTATCATAGATACTGTTTTTTTAATCGGCTCTTAAGAGTCATAGCGTGATGTTAAATAGCATAGCCTTCACACAAAAACTGGACTATCAATTGCAAAAATAATTTTTCAAATCCGCTTTATTATATTAGTATAGCTTCTATTGTATTAAGAGTAACATATTAATACAATGTAATCTATCTACGCGGGCGGGGGCGCGTCGGCCAGCGCCAGCACCCCGCGAGGGGCGCGCGAGGGCGGCACTGACCTGGGCGGTAGGCGCGGGCGGGGGCGTGGGCGGGGGCGAACGAGGGCGGCACTGACCTGAGCGGGAGGCGCGGGTGGGGGCTTAGGCGGGGGCGGCACTGACCTAGGCGGAAGGCGCGGGCGGTGGCTTAGGCAGGGGCGCGCGAGGGCGGCACTGACCTGGGCGGGAGGCGCGGGCGGGGGCGCGCGGGGGCGGCACTGTCCTGGGCGGGAGGCGCGGGCGGGGGCGCGCGGGGCGGCACTGTCCTGGGCGGGATGCGCGGGCGGGGACTTGGGCGGGGGCGCGCGGGGGCGGCACTGACCTGGGCGGGAGGTTCGGGCGGGGGCGTGGGCGGGGGCGCGTCGGCCAGCGCCAGCAGTCCGGCGAGGGGCGCGCGGGAGGGCTGCGGGCGAAGGCGGCGCGGCAGGTGCTCGGTGCGCGTCTTAGAAACGAGCTCCACGTTGTTCGCGCTGAACACCTTGCACTCGTAGCCATTTACCGTCTCGGTCTTGTCTTGCCGCCAGCCCCAGATGCCGCTTTTGCTTCTGCGATGGCATAAAATATGATTTTAGAACGAACTCTGTTTAAAGAACTCTTCTTGAAGACATCTGACGAAAAGCCCCCTTTCACCTCTCGAAGCAGATCTTGTCGGTGTCCAGGTAGTTGATGGCGATGGGCTTGACGAAGCGGCGCGCCATAACGTGCGCGGGCGGCGGGCGCGCCTCGGACTCCAGCGCCTCGTGCCACGCCGTGCCCGCCTCGTGGTCTAGCTCCACCAGGGTGGCCGTGTTACCTGTCCGGGGGAACGAAAACGTTTCTATTTATTTACCAACGCGCAACGTTTCGAAACACGCGTCAAACAAGCGTCTGTTGATGAGAGTTGCTAAGAAGACTGAGTTACATAAAGGTCAAGCCACAACGTATGGCATTAGCAAAGAACTGAAATATAAAATTATGAAATTACGAATCGAGGCCAACAATGAACGACATGTTAAATATACCAAAATAGGTGGATGAAGCTTGGGTTAAGCCAAGACCTCCTTCCTACATCATGGGATCTTTAAACGAGGTGTAAAGAAGCAGCTGGGCTACTCGGACGGACTCAGTTTCTGCGTATCATCAGGTTAAGCGAAATCTATAAAGAATGTAAGTAATTATGCGACTATTACCATGCCCCCTGAAGATGTAGGTGCGGTCGCCGCGCTCCCAGCGGTTGTTCTCGAAGCCGACGAGCGTGGTGTCGACGCGCACGTTGCCGCCGCGCTTGTACACCTTGTACGTGTCGAACGGGCACATGCGCGACACGAGCGGCACTGCCGACAAACGTACGGTGTAAAAGCAGTTAGTTATCCAGTGATCAAAATACACGGGCAGCTTGAAGCAGTCAGGATACGACTGCTTTAATCTGCGACTGTAAGCGAACCACAGTCTTCTGTTTACAAACATACATGGAACCGCTCCAGCAGTTGCGACCGCTCCGGGCGGTCAGCAGCTCGGTGAAATGGCAGCTTCACTACGACTGCTCAAGCGGTCCGTGTATTTTGATCACTGGCTGACTACTCGAGCAGTCCGTGTATGTAGACCCTATGTGTAATATTATTATCTTTATTTTTTTTTCTCATATAAATTTACATTTTTAAATATTAAACAAAATAAATAAAATATATAAAAATATAAAAAAATAGGGGTCCGCCGGCATCGGGACCAGGGTCCAAGCTACCGGTGGTTAGGGCTCCAGAGACAGGAACCTCCTCACAATGCGTGCCGTATCGAGGAGAACTGCCTTCTGAATCAGGCCTTTTATCCAGCCGCCTAACGAGAGCCTCATTAGATGTTGATCGAGGCTCTTGACCATCAGGCCGTTGGCCGTAACAACAATCGGTACCATGACAGCCGAATCCACATTCCACATGTCGACAACCTCGTGTGCTAAGTCGAGATTATTATTATTGTTAAAGGGTTTTTTAAGGAACAAAGCAGCTCTTATAGCAGGAATGTGTAATGAATGACACAAAATATAAAAACCTTTGTGTCCAAGAACCACACCGAGATGCAACCCAACCTCGGCTATGTGTTCCAAAAATGATCTTCGCCGCTATGATGATGTTGATGTCGCTGAATGTTAAGCAAACCGGCAGTTGGGACAAATGTTCCAGTCCTAGGCTGTTTTCTTATTCTAACATTTTATATTTGAATGTTTGTTTAGCCTGTTTTAAAAGCGACGGACGGTCCCATGTACCCCCCACCTTGGTCACGAGTCGAGGTCCTAGCCTCAGAGGCGCCCGGATATTCTGCTTTTGATTTCAACTCGAACGCCTCGGAGAATCTAGTACGGCAACGCGCTTGCGTGATTAGCGGTGATGTCATCCCTTCTAGAAACGAGTAATCGTAATCGTAAGCCGTGTAATCGAGAGGATGTTTCGATTACACGGCTTGAAGAATCATTTTGCCTTTTGCCGCCCACATAAGTCCGTAAAGCTGACAACAGTAATCTATTTTAAAAACCATCACAGGTCATTTTCCTCACTACACTCACCCCAGCCAGTGGCGGTTCCTTCATATAAGCCGAAAAGCCTGGATTGCCCTAGCAAAAACTCATTTTTCCTACAACTGGTCAATCGCATTGAATAAAAATCACGCAATATTTTTTACGAATGTTAATTTTCCTTGTCAAGATTAAAATAATAAATTTTAAATTACAAAAGTCCATTAATAAGTCGCTAAACTCAAATCTAGAACAATAAACTTAGAGGTAGAAACCGTACTAGTCTTTTCGTCTCACTCGCACCTCCTTGCAAG
Source organism: Eudonia truncicolella (assembly GCA_949315975.1). Lineage (NCBI taxonomy): Eukaryota > Metazoa > Arthropoda > Insecta > Lepidoptera > Crambidae > Eudonia > Eudonia truncicolella. Next base: position 16,416,193 of record OX438835.1, on the reverse strand, counting down.
TTGGCTTCGCGAACTTTAAATATCCGTCTCAACTAACATCAATAAAAGTACTACCAATAAACATGACACTGATGTACGTATCTTTAGATTCTATGAAACATTTACGAAGCTAGCTTGTCAATGAAGTTGGCAACGCATGTGAGTAGGTAGTGATATCAGACATAAAAATTATAAGATGTTAGACTTTTTCGTTAATTTCCTTTCCTCAAATCGTAAAACCTGCCATTCCCAAGAGTATTTAATTGGTATAAAATGAGAAACTAATTATATTATATTATATTATATTATTGATATTACGCTTTTTTCCTTGTAACATTTTTTTTATGTAGCGTCTTTGAAATAATAGCTATAGTGTTTTAATGTTCCGCCTGGCATCACTCTCACGTAGCCATTTTAGTTTTATTGTTGTTAACTTCACTTTTGTTTAGGTACGTTTGAGTTTGATAGCTTTAGTTGTCAGGTGTTTATCAAAAATTCGTGAAGTTGTGGTGATACAAAATGAGTTAAAGTGCAATTCTACGCTTGATATTATTCCTCGTGAAGGCCTTTAATGTGTACAAGTGTTAATCGGCGAGGGAAAGTAAACTGTTTGGTTTTTCACATTAACCTACTCCAGATTTGTGTATTTACTAGTAAATAAAAGTCATTAAAGGCATTTTAATATATGTCTGTGTACATAACTCGTTGAATTGTTGGTTCCTATTCAGAGATTATAATTATGCTGTTAGTGTTAGTTTTGCATACTTTTTCCGAACGACATGAATGTTTAGAATAACCTCAGATTAAGACGATATACTTAAATAATTTCACTTTGTTTGAGCTATTGTTTAAGTAATCAGGTTTAATTATGAATAGACTGAGATGAGTATTTATATTTTGATCGTGGGGGCTGATTAAAACAACATAAACGCGTTTATATAATGTTTTTGTTTTGTTTATATAATTTTAACGCAAATTTTGTTGCGAAACAGATAGCTCAATTGGAAGAGCACCTGACCCGGTATGTCAGAAGGGTGCAGGTTCAAATCCTGCTCGTGGAAATTTTTTCAACATTTGTGTTTTTATAATTTGTTTCGCAACAAAATTTGCGTTAAAATTATATAAACAAAACAAAAACATTTTATAAATAGCTTGCCTACTTCTTAACTGATATTTAGTATATGTAAAAATATTATGATCAGATGTTAATGACGGTAGTTGTTGACATTGAATAGGCGCCTTTGGCTTTCAAAGTAAAAAGTAAATAGTGTTGAATAATTTCGGCGGGCTGGTTAGAACCACGATAGCTCAATTGGAAGAGCACCTGACCCGGTATGTCAGAAGGGTGCAGGTTCAAATCCTGCTCGTGGAAATTTTTTCAACATTTGCGTTTATATAAGATAGAGCAAAATTTGTTCACGCGCAATAGCAAACGACTTGAATTAAACAACGTTTAGTATTGTTAGCTTGGAGCTTGGGGCTTGCCCTAATCTCAAGCCACTGACCCCAGCTGGTGAACTCCCACTTCATCTCGACGTAGAAGTCGGGCGCCAGGCTGAGCTTGCGCAGCAGGTCGGGAATGCCACCCGCGCGCCGCATGTGCCGCTGGTAGTCGCGCCGCGTCAACACCAGCGACAGCATCTTGCAGTCGCCCAGGGCAGTCGCTTCCTGCACCGCTGCAAACCAAACGATGCCCATACAATATGTATAAAGATTTTTTTAATAAAATGAGACCAAAGCACAGTCGTATGACTAAAGTAATATTTCTCAGTGAAGCTCGAACGCGCAGAGGCTACCGCGTACGAGACTTTCACAACTCCAGATCAATGGATAAGTGACCAAATTTAAATTTCAACATCAAGTCTGTGCTTCTGAAGGAACGATAAGCCGGCATCGGTTGGTATTAAAAAATAGCAGTCTTTAAAACCCCTAACTTGCATTGTGCCATTGAAAGAAATATTATCTTAAAATAAGCAGCATCCTTGTAATTCTTTATATTATCCACGTTTTTCTTTTCATCTGTTTGTGTGTGTGTACATAAATTAAAAATAAACAGCCGATTGTGCGATCGCATCTCAAATAAAGAAAAATAACATAATATACAAGTGCCTATGCTTAAAAGAAAACAATAGCATTCATGAAAATAATGTCAACACTTATAATACCCAAGCCCATGTTGGATAATCACCAGCTCATTTTTATGTCCCCACTGCTGGAACACGAGCGTTCCGATATTTTGAGACTATTCAAAAGCGCTTATACAACGTTATTCGGAATGGGGGTACTAAGCCGAAAGGAGGGTAAAGTATACATGATAGTGAATAACTTTTGTCTAAGAACTTTTCCTTAAAAATGGTCAATTTTAAAAAGAAGCTTTTTTAAGATTTCAAAAGAAATTACGCTGTGGTAGCCCTGGCGGTCATAAAAAAGCACGTTAATATTATTGGATACATTAGTCCAATTATGGAGAAAAAACTCGACTCTTTACAATACTATGCCCGTACATTGACATTAGAGGTAAACCTATTTGCTGAGAACCTACGTCAAACCCTTAGCCTACTAGATTTTTGTAGACCAATCAAATTTAAATAAAAATTAAAATAAAAACAAAAAAAAATTAAAAATAAATAAAAAGTTTTACTAAATAAAAATAAATAAATAAAAGTTATTTACTATCATGTATACTTTACCCTCCTTTCGGCTTAGCATCCCCGTTTCGACTAACGTTGTATAATAAGTTAAGTTGAATAGCGGTTCAGTTAATTTATTTTACCTATGGATGGAAAGTCACACACCTCAAGGATAACAGAAAAACAATTAGTTAATATCCTGGCCCACAGCTGGGCAAACGCTTTCGCCATTGATATCAAGTCATTGCTACAATTGCCAGTGCGTCTTTGAGGTCCTCATACATGTTGGATAGTTCAGAGTAAAGACTTACCGGTCCAGCCATCCTTCTCGCAGTTGACGTTGGCGCCCGCGTTGAGCAGGATCCGCACCGCTTTGTGCAGGCCCAGCGTCACCGCCAGCAGCAGCGGCGTGCGGCCCCTGTTATCCTTTTGTTCTAGCTCTTCAGGACTCACCTACATATCAAAAAAGTAATAGTCATCATAACCCTATTAATCTGTCATCTTCTGTGAATACAGACTTAATAGAATTTCAATTGTTTAAGGCACTCATAAGTGCTCGCCGCATATGAGCGTTTTACATGTCACTATACTCATTCCAAGAAAGAGTTAAAAACTGACTGATAGATATTTACAAAGAGAACTGTGAACACTTAGTTTACAAAAATACCATATTACATTTAGCCTACGTAAAGGTACTGAGTTCACGCTGGGGGCTTCATAAAAATAGGTATATCATAGGGAAATTGGGTTTTTTTTCTGCATTTTTCATTATTATTATGTGTGATGTGATGTATCATACCAAATAGAGATTTTTTTTTATTTCTATTTCTTTGTATGAGTATTCAGAATAGATAACCAAATCAGGACCGCAAATATAGTCATTACAATGTTATGAAGAGAATGAGAAAAAGTTTTCTGACTATTGACTGGGAGACAAGCCCACTGCTATGGCTAAGATTTTCGTGGACTCTTACAGCAGTTGTGAAACCCCAAGATGTAAAAATATATGTAATCAATATTACCATTGTAGTTATTATATAATATTAACATAAAGTTATTGTAATGTTCGATAAGGATATTTTTGGACTGACTGTCACAATTACACCTAATAATAAGACAAGTAGCCAGTAATATAACAGATAAAATGTTCTATTGGTGTTGTGACAACTACCACTCCATCAGCACCACACCCCTAATAAACCATTATAACATTGTTTTTATATTACAAGTAAGACCAAACTAAGCTTTCTTTATGGGAAATGATTTATTTGTATTACAAAATAAATATTTGGTCAGCAAAATTATTATTTGGTCAGCAGAATTATACAATCGGTCAGCATAAGAAATCCTTACTGTTGGTTAGATTAAGTTAAAAAAATTTTTCCCGAGCAAAGCGCAGCGTAGCGATGGCCAATCACGGAAGGGGGGAGCAGCATGAGACTGCTGTTCAAATTGGTATAAGTTGCAGACTGATTTAGAACTAGCTTTTTTGCTGCCCAACTACTATTTTTTTGCTAACAAAAATACGAATACTTTGCTAACCGTTTAAATAACACAAGGAAAATGTTTTAACACAATTTAACAGAAATCAAGAAAAAACAAAACATCACTATGCTGAAAGGAAGGAAGCAATTGTCGAAGCCTTTTTGGATATTAAATGATTTACATAATTATAATTGTCATGGTGTAAATAGTTGGCTGAATATTTTAAATTATAATTTACATTAGCCAATCGTGTCCCAATGACTCAATATCGAGAATTGTTTTTCTGTTGGGGACGACGATTTCCTGGGATGATAGCAGTTAAAAGTGCTATCTGATATAAAGATAGCACTTCTAAATGAAAACATTATTGTTATTTTTAAAAAATACAAGTGATCTTTCAATTTGTTAGTCAAATATATGGCAATGAAACATAATCTGCACAATCTAGTTGAGTTAGTATGGCTTCCCACAATAATAAGATTATTTTTACTTGTTATAAGTGTACATTTACTGTTTGGCTTCATTCATACCTAGATCACCCTGAGAAAGTTACAAGCTTTTTCTTTAACCAAAAAAAATTTAAATATAAACAAACAAAGCATTGTTTAAGTTCAAAAAACAAAATTTAGATTTCATAGGCTTACATAGGTAGATAGATAATACTTTTATTGCAACACCATATTATTAACATGTGAATATAATAATGAATAGCAGTTTCTTACAAAAAATAGGCCTTACAAAAAAGATTCTAACGCAGACACATCCAATGTGCAGCAGCCCATTTCGATTGGACCTATACATAAGTAAAATTTAAACACTGAAAAAAGACGACAACCTCAGGCGGGAATCGAACCACGCACCTTCCGCATTCCGGGCGGCTGCCTTAACTACTTGGCTACCGAGGTCTGGCTTTCACCCGTCGAAATTTTTCAGTGCTTGATGCTTATGTTTTTTAGTCAACATTGCTTCATCAATCTTAGAAGTTTTCACCTCTGAGATACCTATACACCTCCAACTACTATGGTACCTCACACACTAGGTGCACATCATCTAGTGTTTACTTGTACAAAATAAAGTAAGTGTTGATGAATTAGCACTGTTTGGGCAGAGCCACAAAAGCATTATTGGAAGTGCACCTGAACCGTTTATATCTACAGTGCAGGATCATACCCCCCTTGTGGAAAAATGTTTCAATGTTACCAAATTGTAAGTTATTTGCAACAATAGTTGCATAAAAATTAAATAAAATCACAACTAGTATTTAATGTTCTAGGAAAGAGTGACTTTTCTTGGTACAGGTGAGGTGCTTCTTGCACTTAAAATAAAGAGTCAACTGTGGAATTTAAAATATTTATATTTTAGATTTTTTATTTATTACTCTTACAAGATTATAAATTATTATAGATAAAATTTCAACTACCAAGGTATTACACTTTAACGGTAAGCAGAATGCAGAAGAAGAGGAAAACTAGACTGTAAAGTTAATAAATCTCCTAATGGTGATATTATTATAAGTTATTTCTTAGGTGTTGTAAAAGTAATAAGTACTTTTTGACTTTTTGAAAGTCATACAAAAAGGTATTAGGATCATAATTTTCATTTGCCTGCACAAAGAAAACAATATAGCCATTGTGAGTTTCATTGCTATTTTCATAAACTGAAATAATGTGGTAAAAAGTTTATCATTACCATTTTAATAATATTTTTAAAACCTACCATAAAAGTTCTAGCATTCGCCAAAAATTTAAACAATAATACCTAATACATTTGTAGTTTTATTTACAATAATAACCATTATGGAAGTCAACAGCTAACTTCAAAACTTCAACTCCAATAAAACTTACACTTTTTTCTTTTATTAAATTTTTCAGATATTCGGTCTGTTCGGTCCAAACAAGCCAATGAAGAGGATAACGCCGATAAACTTCCTCTTCGGTGATAGCCATAGCGTCAATGTTTAAAACTGTTTAGGTATGAAGATTTAATGATTTTTATTATACATAGCACATATTCACACCAAACTTTAATTAAAAAAATTACTGAACTAGATCAGTGTCACTAAATTAAGCTAATAGAATTGTTAATGAATCACAATTTTATTTTTTATTCATCTCCTATATTTTTTTTTTAAGTTTAGATTGTTCCTTAAGGAACCGGCTAAGGTCATAGACCATGCTGCCATGTCATTAGTTTCTTAATTTCATTGTAATACATATATAAACAATATTGATGATGATGAATGATAATAGAAATGGGAAGTGAGAAATGATATTTCCCCCTAACCCCTCGAGTATCTCAGTAAAGATGTGGGGCTTTACTAAGTCCTCACGCAGACTTCTTGTGAGAATTTGAAAAGTAACATTGCACTGTTTTGTTTTTTGCCAACACTCATGCACACTCACGAACACTTAACGGTTAATAATCTACCATTATTTCTCATTAATATTCGACATAACACAAATTTTTGAAAATAAAACAAAACCGCAGACATAACTTCACTTTCCCGCCAGGCTTAAATATTTAATATCGGCCAGTATTGCCCACATAACTAGGTCCCTAAAAGTCGGTATATATTGTGGATTACATACAGTTCACGGAATAGGGTAATATGAAGAAAATACGTTTTAAAAAATTTAAAAGTTGTTTTAATTTCTGTCTAATATTATATAAGTTTTATAAGTTGAAATTGCGTGTGGGATCTCATTTTAGTTTACTTAATAGTGGTAATTTTATTTTAGTTTACCCATTTATCAACAGATTTAATTTATTGACTATGAATACCTACCTACCCACCAAACAAGTGTGACAACTGACAAGGCTGCTTCAACTAAGTCAACTAACAGGGCCTCTCCAGTTTTATCCACAGCTTGTTCAGCTTCATGGTCCTACCTACTCATTGTTCTACTATCTGTCAATTGACAACTAGACACAACACAAATTAAAACGTAGTGATTACTTACCTACTTAGTGACACAATTAACAACGATCAACAATGTGAGAGACTTCTTGGCGGGAAAGTGAAGAGTCATGTCTGCGGTTTTGTTTTATTTTCTAAAATTTATGTTATGTCGAATATTAATGTGAAATTATGGTGGATTATTAACCATTAAGTGTTCGTGAGTGTGCATGAGTGTTGGCAAATGAAACAAAACAGCGCAACGTCACTTTTCAAATTCTCAAAAAGTCTGCGTGAGGACTTAGTAATGCCCCACATCTTTACTGAGATACTCGAGGGATTGGGAGGTAACATCATTTCTCACTTCCTATTTCTATTATCATTCATCATCATCATACAAGGAAACAAGACAGGAGAAGTAACAAAAAAGTAACTAATTAAATTAAGAAACTAATGCCATGGCAGCATGGTCTATGACCTTAGCCGGTTCCTCAGGGAACGAACTACATTGACTACACTTAAAAAAAATCAACAATGTGAACAAAAATTATTTATTTTCCATTTTAATAAAATGAAATCTTGTCGCTATCCTGTTGTTTATTTCAGATGCAGTAGTGTATATAGCTCATTTCAAAATTTTCTGTTTGCAAGAAACCATAGTACAAAGTCTGATAATAAAAAAATTCAAGTAAGTTAATTATTACCTACCTACCATACCAGTATTACATTTCTATTTTTAATATGATATGATTTCTTTAAAATACGAATCCAATTTTATAATCTTTTTAGCAATTAGGGCAATCGAAATAATTTTTATTTATGGACAAAATATAGTTATTATGTATCTATATTTAGTTTGTTTTCTTATCTTTTAGGAATGCTATCAGTTACTGAACCTACCTTTACACTCTAAACAAGATGAAGTCCGCAAAGCTTTCTTGGAACTCGCCAAAAAGTATCATCCTGACTCTGGTTCCCCCGAAGCAGATATGGAAAAGTTTGTTGCTGTAGAAAATGCCTTTCGCTTCTTGTCCAAACACAATACAGGCTCTACAAACAATGATGTAGTTGAGAAAGTTGTATTTGACATTAGGGTAAGTTGCACAAACTTTTGTTTTTTACTATGTACTGGATAAACTGTAACTTGAACTATTGTATAATTTTGCAGCATACTGCACCACAACACCGTCAATATTTAAGTTTCGAAGGAATAGGCCATGGTACCCCATTTCAAAGGCAGAAGCAATGGACTCAAGTTAAAGCCCAAAGAGCTGCTACAAATGTCATGGAGCACCAAATGGCAAAAGCTGTTGCCTCAGAGAATACTCTCATGAAAAAAGAACCACATGGTAAAAAACATGACATCAAAACCAAGCATGGGTTTGACAGACTTGTTGAAGATTTGATACAAGAGTCTATATCGAAAGGGGAGTTTGAGAATTTGAGTGGTAAAGGAAAACCATTGAAGGATCAAAATATTAATCCTTATGTTGATTTTACTACACACAAATTGAATGAGGTAAGCTATGTCATCCACGTTATCATTTGGCTTAATAATATGTCATGGAGTCAACAAGATGTTTTGTATAGTTTACTAAAAATTATCATTTACATTTATGTTATTAGTAGGATTAGAGAGTAAAGACTGAATGAAAAGAGTGTTGTTACAGGTACTCATCAACAATGGATTCACACCAGAGTGGATAACAATGAGCAAAGAGATTGATCAAGATGTGGAGTTTCTGAAAAGGGATATTGGTAATGAAAGGAAGTACCTAGGGCCACATCCCCTTGGTGATGATGATTCTATAAAATGGCAAAACATATGCAAAGATTATAGAGAATTTGTAAAAACAATTAATACTAAAGTTAACAAGTACAATTTGATAGTGCCTTTGATTAACAAACAGAAGTTTTATGTTGAAATTGACAAGATATTAGATGACATCCTGACAAATGGTGAACATTCAGCAGAGAGAGAAGTTGTGGAGGATAAAGATTCCAAAGTACAAACCTATGTAGTGGGTGAAGACGATTTTATCAGTATATTTTCTCGAGCCTTTGACGAAATTTTTAACCTAAGCAAGCAAAAGAAAAATGTCCAAAAAAAAGAAAAGCTTTGAAACTTAAATTCATTAGCGACTCAATAATTATCATCATCTTTATTTAGATTATTTGATTAAATTTTATTATTTAACAAATTTATTTAGATAGTAATCAAATATTTCTTCCTATTTATTTTAGCTAGATTAAATTTCTATGTACAATTATTAGTCATAATAAAATTATAAGTCTGCTGTGATAAAATAACTTTAAATATAGATTTTTATGCCAAAAATAAATACAAGTAGAACACTGAAAATATTTTTATTTCATAACTTACATACATTATTAACAATAAAGTATATGATTATAGACAACATTAAATGACAACTAGAATGGCTAACAATTAACAACATTTACATTTGACCATAACTCACTAAAAATGGTTTATCAAAACCATAAATTGTACATATCAAAAAGGGCTTTGTTATACATTACAATACTTATAATAATATTATATACAAAATATTAGCAAGGCCTTATTATTCGAGAAAATAATGAAATATGCTAAAGAGTAATATCATTTATACTTATTTAATCACAATATCTTATATTCGATATTTAAATGCTAATATTGAATGCAAATCTCTAGTTCATAGGCACCTTTAAATTATTTGAAATTGGCAATATAAGAATGGCTACCTACATGCGTTTTTAAATCATACATATTCAGACTATTTGAAGAGTGGTGTGAATGTGTGAGAACTTGAAATGAGAGTGGAGTCTCAAACATAAAGGGGATTGGTGTATTGTCAGAGCGCGCGATGCGTCTCAAATGGAGAATGGCGTGTTACAAAGATGGATGTATCCGTTTCAAAGGTAGAGTGATTTATCTCGTAGGGGGAATGTTTATCTCATATGGGGAGTTATGTATTTAATAGGAGAGTAATGTTTCTTATAGGCGAGTCATGTATGTCATAGGGTGAGTAGTGTATATCAAAGGGAGAGCGATGGATTATAGTAGGTGTTAGTCGTAAATGAGGTGCAGTGGGGTCGTGCAGTCTCATAGGGGTAAATAAGTAGATCCTTTTGATATTCCATATTGACTTTCGATAATGTTTAATGGTAATTAGAAATGCTATTAAAGTAGATTGAACAAGGTTATAGAGTTCCCTTGCGATTTTCTCGAGCGTCCTTCCCATAAGCGGACCTTCGCGGGGTGGAATTCGGAGTCTCATGTCTTGTACTACCCTCGGGACATGTGATGGAATGGTATAGTCGACCATAAAATTGCTTTGCACTCTAACAAAAACTTTCATCACAATAAAATTTCATGCATATACCATAAATATATTTGATTTGTATCTAGTGTGTGAGGTAACATAATAGTAGTCAGATAATTGGAATGTACCTATCGTGTGTATTCGTATGTGTTCGTACGAAAACGCATCTCAGTGCGGCTGGCTTCAATAAGCCGGCACTCTATTTGCGCCACTCCATCACTCCAAATTAGAAAACCGGTCGTATTGGAGATTCTTGGGGGAGGCCTTTGTCCAGCAGTGGACGCCTTTTGGCTGTGATGATGATGATGATGAATAATAATAAGAGAAGTTTTTTTAAATCAGGCTCTTCAGCATGGTTAATTGAGGTAGACACTTTGCTTTTCGTAATCGTTAAAATCGACAGAGTTAATCATTAAGATAAGTCAAAATCTGCAAAATATACCTATATCATTTTATTCAATTTCACGGAGAATTGTTGTTTTTAAGAAATGCAGCAATCTTATTTTTTTTTGTTCTGATAAAATAGTTTGCTATCTAACCGAGACTCTCAAACAGGAGCAATCGAACAACTGAATATCGTATATTTTCATGGTTCCATAACGCAGATCAATTATTTTATGTAGGTAACGTAGGAAGGTCTTAAAGGAAGACTATGAAAATAGAATAACAAGATGAAAAAGGAACCTTCCACATTTGACTGGTCCAAATCTCGACAAATTTGGAAAACCTGCCTCGATTCAGGCATACGTTGCTGTCGAGCGATTCAAAAATATGGAAAGTCAAATGTCGAACGAAAATCAGTAGAAACCAAGCGCTTGACTCGAGGCGAAGGAATCCCCTAGAATAGAGCCCCTGACGCATGCACCGTGATTTGCAATGACGCTGGAATACGCGGGAACTAGTTTTATATAAACGGTATGACCGGCGGTCATATACTTTTGGCAGAGGGGAACGCCTGTCAGTGGCGTCTCCGGTTGGTTTAATGCTCTAAGTATGAAATCCAACGCTCGGAGCGATGCAACGCAATTCAAGTAGTTATTATGATTAAATTTGGAGCGATGGAATGGAGTGATCGTGGATGGGGGGCAATTAGGTAGTAAAGCAGTTTGACGGTGGACTATAAAAGCGGTGGGTGCCGCTCAGGAGTGCCAGACGACGTTGCCGTGCGGCGCGAGGCGCACGCGGCCGGCGGCCAGCAGCCGCAGCGCGCGCGGCAGGGCGCGGTGCTCGGCCTGGTGGATGCGGCGCGTGAGGACAGCCTCGTCGTCGCCAGCCAGCACCGGCACGCGCTCCTGCGCGATGATGGGGCCGGTGTCCACGCCCTCCTAGGAACGCATCGGTTGGTTAACAAGTTATTTTCAATAACAATAATTAGTAGCGAGATCATGAGCTCGTCGTTAAAGAGTTATTTTTACGGCATACGGTCTGCCTGCTGTTCTGCAACTGGGTCGCTGGCTTCCTGCATGAGCGTAGAATCCGTGTCCTGTCTGATGGATGCGCTTCGCCGCTCATGTCAGTGAATGCTGGTGTCCCTCAAAGGTTCCGTTCTGTCCCCCATGCTGTTTCTTCTGCATATCAATGATATGCTTCCACTTGGAAATATTCATTGCTATGCAGATGATAGTACAGTGCACAGTGGGTATAACGGTCACTGAAGAGAAACGAGTGAATCTTGTCATTGAGCTCAATCGGGTATTGAACCTCATATCTAATTGGGGCTCCAATAATCTGGTTGAGTTCAATGCCAAGAAAACACAGGTGCGTGCGTTTACGGCCAAAAAGTCACCATTGCTTCCTTTTCCAACTCTTCAGGGCACATCTCAGAACTCATCTCTCTCATCCTGCAGAACAATATCAACATGCTCGGTATGACGATTCGCTGCGATCTGAACCAGAGGGACTACATCGAAGCTGTGATCAAAACAGCCTCACGAAAACTCGGTGTCCTGAACAGAGTGCGGCGATTCTTTACGCCTGACCAGTTGTGTCTTTTGTACAAGATACAGGTACGGTCTTGCGTGGAGTATTCCCCGCTCGCACATCTGGGCCGGTTCCGCAAAGTATCTTCTCGATGCCTTGGACAGATTGCAGCGTCGCGTTGTACGCATTATCGGCAATGTAGAGGTCACTAATACTCTCGAACACCTGCAATTGCGTAGAGATATAGCGTCACTCAGCGTCTTCTATCGCTTATATCACGGCGAGTGCTCTGAAGAACTCTTTGAACTTATCCCACCTTCTCCCTTCCTCCATAGGAGTACACGTGCCGCTCTCCGGAGTCATCGCTTCACTGTCACACATATCCCATCGCGCACAAATAAATTTGGTGACTCGTTTCTTTGTCGCACCTCCAAAAGATGGAATAGTCTACCAGCACACGTTTTCCCTCTTTCCTATGATATGGGGTCCTTCAAACGTGGCGTGAAGAAGCACCTTGTGGGCCGGCAGAGTGAAGTTGACTGATGCTGCGTTGTTTTCACGCTGCACCAGTTGTCTTCGCGTCTGAACTCCATTTCCACTTAACATCAGGTGGTGTGGAGTCATTTGACGTGCTAAGTATATAAAAAAAAAATATGATAAAAAGAATAAACTAGAAAACATAAACAGGTAGACTACTCTTGTCCTCCACACAAAACATTGTATTATTTTAAGGATAGCCATGCTCTTGTCTTTAGGTAAGCGGGCACTTCGAACACATCGGTGCTCTTCTAATGAAGAGATAATTAAAACGCAATACTATAATACAATATGATACTGACGTCGACGAAGTGCACGGTGCATCCCGACTCGCGGTCGCCGGCGTCGAGGCACTGCCGCTGCGCGTGCAGCCCGGGGTGCCGAGGGAGCAGCGACGGGTGGATGTTGATCAGGCGGCCCTTCCATCTGTTAAGGCAAACGCAATCAAAGTATTATGCATACTTATCATCGTACAACGTACCATCCGACCCTCGAACTGCCACTACACGCTGAGATACACTACACATGCACACTATAGGCCCGAGACACGATACTCGTAAAACAAGAGCACGAAAACTCGATTCAAAAGCGCTCAGCTACAGACACGTAACGCCCGTGTTAACATGTATACACTTTTGACTAGTTCTGACACTTGTTCCATTGTATTAAGAGTTAGATTGCTTACATTTTAATGCTCGTGACTGTACCTGGGCGCCCACCCACGAGTCGATCCAGACAACCTGAGCCGAGGTCCTAGCCTTTAGAGGGACGGAAGTACCGCCACATACTCCCCCTCAGGGGCTCTCGTATCCCAGTAAGGATGATTCACAGGAAAAAGTTAACAGTGGGCCTAGCACGAACTATCGCATTCGTATCGTAGCGTAAAATAGGAATATTGTATGGAAATATATACAGCGCCACGACATCCGCAAATGGAACTATCAATCGACACGTCATGCCATACATTTTATAACAATAGCAAGCCACAATCTTTACTTTACAATTACGATAGCTCCTGCTAGGCTTTAAAACCCAATACCTAATGTATTATATTCTTGTTGTCAATTAAAAGGAAAACAGCATCTTTTTACGTTACATTACATTTTGAACTCCAAAGTATAGTAATTAAGCCTTACTTTTGCACGAACTCCGAGGACAGGATCCGCATGTAGCCGGCGAGGCAGACGATGTCGATTTTATGCTCTTCCAGCTCGGCCGACACCGCCATGTCGAACTCTTCTCTGGATTTGTAGTCTTTGTGGTTGAACACCTGTGGACACAAACAAATTCTCTCTTAGGGTTCTCGTACAGGGGCTGCTCGAGAAGTCAGCCAGTGGTCAAAATACTCGGACCGCTTGGGCAATCGCAGTGAAGCTGTTATTTCACCGAGCTGCTGACCGCTCGGAGCAGTCGCAACTGCTTGAGCGGTTCCATGTATGTTTATTAATAGAAGACCGAGCGTGTAAGTCGTACCGACTGCTTAAAGCTGCCCGTGTATAGCTGCCCTTAACATCAAAAGTGTTGAAAAAGAATCCACCAAGGGGTTCATTTTAATGGAAAAATGTTTGGTTGGTGGTAGGGTTTGTTAGTCCGCCTGGCTAGCTACCACCATCTTATCTAAATATGTCGCCATAACACCAATGTTTGTAGCATTATTGTGTTCCGGCAGAGATAAGATAGCCAGTGCCTCAGATGTTGAGGACCAGGGTGAAGTGCGCTTCCACCAATTGGCCTTATCATCACTTAACATCAGGTGAGATCAAGGCACTTTGTTTACCTGTTATATATAAGGTCATAACAAATCAAGCGCAAATATTTTAATATTTTTTATTTTAAATTTAGAATGTTCAATACATCAATTAAACAATTATTATTAGGAATAATAGGTCGAATAAAAAATCGATCATCCATACTAAATAAACAGCCTCAATGTACACGCACACATAAGTGCCGCCACACTACGTACTAATAAAAAAGGACTCTTTAGATTAAAATAAAAGATTTCCTGGCCGCTTATACAAACATGTAATAAATAAATGTCACATGTCATTAAAAAATATAACAATTATTTATTTGTAAGATTTGGAAACTAGAATTAATTATTCATTGATATAACATCTCCCTGTGAGTAATTTGAGAGTGTGAGTGTTTTGTGGATAACATGCCGTATCGGTACTCCAATCAGGATTACCTAAACATGGTACTTTGCTACTTTGCTGAAATTTTCAACCGAGAATGGATGCTGGTAGACCTCTATTTCCAGTCTGTGTTGAGGAAAATATCTTGGAATTTTTCGACCGCCGTCCTACAGCCAGCACAATGGATGCGAGTCGTGCGTTCGGCTTATTGCGGAGGTTGTTGCGGCGCGAGGGTAAACGTCTCTTTCACTTCACTCGTGTGCAAGTGTTGGAGTTGTCGGACTCAGGATGAAGTTCTGTCGATGGTTGCGTCGAAACATAACGTACAACGTTTTATGGACTGACGAATGCACGTTCACTCGTGTGGGTATGTTTAACATACATAACGCCCACTACTGAAACTGAAAATCCACATCTTGTTCGAACTGATCACTTCCAGGGACGATTCAGCATCAACGTGGGGGCTGGACTACTGGGAGATCAGATATTGGGACCCGTATTTTTAGATCGCGTAAATGGAAGTACCTACTTGCATTTCCTGCAAAATGATCTCCCCGAGATGCTGCTAGAAGTGCCAGTAAGCAACCAAAGGTGGATTAACTGCCAGCACGATGGTGCCCCTGCAAACTACGACCGAAATGTGCGCGTTTATTTAAATACGGAGATCGGCGGTCGGTGGATAGGCCACGGCGGGCCCATTGCCTGGCCGCCACGCTCACCCGATCTGACGCCCTTAGAGTTCCACCTATGGGGCAGGGCTAAAGATTTAGTGTACACACATGTGTTGTGTTTACACATGCACTCAACGCTCATACGCTTTCGGTATTACTACCGAAAGTAAGCTCCTCAACCTAATTAATGTAAGTTAGTGTATGATTAATGTATGGATTCTGATTAAACACTCCAAATGAGTTAAAACTTATTATTAATCTTATCATTTAGAGTAGAAACCTGTGAGTAGAAATGACGTTTAACTTCCGAACTAAAGAGGAAGTTAATCGGCTAGTTTCGGCTTTGTAGAGCGTTGTGTCTGTTGTCTCGGTTTTCACCTGAGTCCACCTGCACCTAGACACTACGACACTAGGGTTGTCACCAGCACCTATAGATACTAGGGTCACCATTTTAGTTGCCATTGCCATTTACACCTAGTCAGAAGTGTCATCCTGCGTGCATTAGTCATCAGATCATAGCCACAAAGGTTTTCACTTGTGCGTTCCCTATAGTCATAAGGGTTGTCACCAGCACCTTTAGACACTAGGGTTGATTAACAAAAAAGTTAGCTGTTAAGCTCTGTACTGACCTTAGCAGGAACGCCGGCGGCGTGCGCTCGCTTAAGCGCGAAGGCATCGGCGCGGTTGCTGACAACAAGCGCTACTTCAGCGCACATGCACTGCGCGGGATCGCCGCACGTGTCCAGTAGGGCTTGGAGGTTGCTGCCGTTGCCAGACACTAGTACCGCCACCTAGGGTACAAGGGATATGTTGATTGGTGAACACGACTAACAACGGTGTTGTTTTATTTACAGTATTTTAGACCTTAAAGCAGGGTACATATAGGGTCTGAATCATTCTATGGATGTATTGTTTGTATCTATCAAAGCTATGGTTAGATAGATATGACGATGGCTCGATCACAAAGCGAGAACGGACAACTACGCTTACTGTTGTGATAACGAACTATTTAACAACCCCTGTAATACATTTTAGTATACTGTACAAAAAAACTTTCGTTTTTCAAATAAATACGTGAATTATAATAAAACTCTATACATAAGTATTATATATAAGTATATATGTGTTTTCCATAAGGAAAACACATATATCTAAATGGTATGTAAAAAACATTGAAAAAAACTTTTTACTATGAACGAAATTATGGTTGCTTAAATTGATTTCCGAAACTATGAGAAAAAGCGAAAAATACGCAATGGAGACTCTGGGCCAATTATATTAAAAATATAAACATATTGTTAAATTTTAGAAAAACTATTTACCAGTCCGGGAATCGAACCTGCTTTTTTAAACTAAAGGAAATGTACACTTTTTTTATTTAGTTAATAACGATAACAATCACAATCACATAATTTTATAAAACATTAAAATAAGATTAGAATGTTATCTTCTAGATGTACCTAACATGTGTAAGTTTACATTACATTATCTATGAATTAACTAGGTATTATCTAACTGACAATAAATCTTTTAAATTTAAATAAATATGAATAAAAATGTAAGACTATAACAGAGCATAACAGTATAATAGAGTCTCGCTTATGCGTAAAATTTAAAAGAAAAGGCGCCAAAAGCGTACAATGTCCGGTATATGATATGATTTTATTACTTGCACCGTAGAGCCCGGCGCCCACTGACCTTCTTCTCCGGCATGAGCGGCATGCGGCGCGTGAAGTCGAGCGCGGACGCGAAGTTGTCCACCAGCACGCGCGCGCCGCCCGCCGCCCGCGCCTGCACGCGCCCCACCACCATCGCGCCCCACGACCGCGTCGAGTTCATCACCTGGCCACGGAAACATCCTTTTTCAAATACAAACGAAACAACTTGCACGGATCTGCTCGCGTTTATTACGAGTAACAGTAACAGTTCCGTAACAGATGTTTCATTTCAATGTGTAGTGTTCGCGTAAACTTTAGATAACAATATCCTTTTTTTTTTCAACTATACCAAAACATGAGCCCTGGTTGGGCACCGCAAAATTTATTTTCTACTATATTCAATGCAATGTGATGTTAATTAATTTTTTAAAAATTTTCTATGCCAACCAAATTTTAAATCAAAAACAAATTTATATTTTCACATTCACAATAATCTTATTCTATCATTTTTATTATTCTCCATTCTTTACGAAAACGCGGGTAAAGAGCTAGTACTATCAATATATTTATTGCAAACCATTTTTTATTTTTTATTTATAGGTTTACAAACACACATGACACAAGCCGACTGAATGGCCTTATAACTATGAACACAACATGCAAATTAATCATAGACGCTGAGAAGCTGATCTGACGTCACTACCTATTTGTAGTGACGGAGTTGTAGTCAACTCCGAGCGCTAGTGTGTAGCTGGCAACAGCGCGAATCGATATCCGTTTGCAGCACTTGCAACACCATTTACAATAAAATAAAACGTTGAAAAAAATATATAAAGACAAAATTATAAAAGCAATTCAAAAAATCCCAATGTACTTTTTATAAAATGCCTCACCTCCGCCTGGTCTTCGGGCGACACGATCAGCACCATGCCGATGCCACAGTTGAAGGTGCGCAGCATCTCGTCATCGGACACCGCGCCCGCGTCCGCGATCCACGCGAACACCTAAGGAAACCATCATCCATTCATTTCAAATTCAAATTATTTATTGCATGGCACATTGGTGTACAGTCGACCAAATTAAATCATGACCCACCTTAAAGTCATTCTATACAAGTAGGTTGAAATTAGCTTGAACATACATTTTCTAAGTAACGAACCCGTTATCATTTTATTAGACACTGACAGCTGACAAGGCTATGATTGCTATTTATGGATCGGAGTATTTGAGTATTGCATGAAAAAGTTTGTATGAAAATCGACGAGACCTTCAAGTAAGGGTTGCAACACACATATCCGGGATTCGGCACAGCCGGGCGGCGGCTAGTCTGTAACGGGCCCTGTTTCTTTATAAAATCACCTTTGAAACATGTGGTGGTCACTATAAAATAAAATATTAAAGTTGAAGTTTCCATTTTTTTTTAAATAGTACTAAACTTGCAATAAAGCCCATTGATTTCTTTTTAAATGACGAAGTTATGATACTTTTCCCGTCCGCTTTAAAACTTCTCGGCGCGCGGCCTGGCAACGACCTCGTGACGTCACAAGTCTCGCGCGCGACTCGCGTCAAGTAGTCGTCGATACAACCAAGTTCGTCGCGAGTTCCAAGACGAATGTATATAATATTGCATCCATCAGGCTGTAAAGGTCCAGCAAAAAACATTTGTACGACATTAGAAGCTTGGTCACTGTTTTTTGATACAACTACAGTTGAAAGTATTGTATCGTATAGTAACACTGAAATCAGATTGCAGAGGCAAAAATATAAAAGTGACCGAAATTGTTGTGATGAGAATAAGGGCAGGCAGTATACGGCCATCATTTGTACGTGATGTAACGGCAATTGAAATAAGAGCTTTGCTTGGTTTGTACTGCTTCTATCTCTATGTAACATGTACCTACCTACTAAAAATTGCATGCCCGACTAGGGTAAATTATTTGTTCCCATTATTATATGCTTAACAGCTGCTACGTATTTACACAATTTTATGGCAATAAAAATTTATCTTATCTTATCTAATTTGTCTAGTGTTGTCAATATGAACGCTGTAACAACATATTTGACAAGGAAACCGGGGTACTTTAGGGCTACTATGAGTGGTTTAAGATTTGAATTGTTTACAAATTGCCTATTTAATTCAATTCAATTCAAAATTATTTATTCAGTTTAGGCTACAAATAGCTCCTATGAACGACATTATGGCATCGGTTCGTAAGTCTACTCTAGGCGGGAGACCTTGTACTGAGATGATGTTTAATATACAAAATATATTAATATTACTTAATACTTTTCACTTACACATCGCGTTCCATGTTCTTACTTTGACCAACAACCGACGAAGCAAATGCTCCGCGTGCATTTCAAAATTTGTTCCGGATTCAGTAAGAGTTGATTCATTTTGTAATTTTTCAAGTTATTGAAATAATTCTTCCACCATAAAAACCCGTAAAAAGTAACGAAAATGCTAAAACAAGTCTAGTGTCGGTAGCCGGTGGGCCCCTATTTTCTATGGGGTTGGTCGTAGGTAAGGCCTTAATAAGACCTTTCATTTGATACCCCACATGATAGGGTTTGATTTTTTCGACATAGCGAGCCGGTAGGTACCGCGGCCGCCATATTGCTTTTATTTTAACGTCATATAGCCTATATCAACCAGAATAACGTATGGATTACAAAGATACGTCATCATACACCTAAATCGATCGAGCAGTTTAGAAGGTTTATTGAAATAAAGAAACGTAAATACAAGATTTTTTTTTTTAAATTGCAAGCTTTCATGGGGTCATAACTTTTTACTGAGTAAATATTTTTGGTTGCGGTCTTCTTATAATGATTCAGTGAGCAGTGTTCCATCATATGCCATAGTTCTTACTTATTGGTGGTGGAAATTTGGACTAAGTTCCATATATTTTTGCCTATTCTCCTTTATTTATTTTTATTAATATAATATAAATAAATCATAAAAAATAATGATTCCTTGCGGACGAAGTCGCGGGCACAGCTAGTTTTGCTTATAAGTCCACGCTCTCCCAGGTGCGTACCGGGTGCACGTTCCAGCAGTGCGCGTCGAGGCGCGCGCGCACGGCGGCGGGGATGACGCGCGGGAGGTTGTGCAGCAGGCCGCCGCCCGTGACGTGCGCCACGGCCTTGACGCGCCCGCCGCGCAGCGCCGGCAGGACGGCGCGCGCGTAAATGCGCGTCGGCTTTATCAGCTCCTCGCCTGGTTACCACGACACACGAGATATACAGGGTGTACAATTTAGAAACATATATTTTTAACCAAGTTGCGCGTAGCAGTGCTTCTCTCGAGTCTGGCGTTTAAGGAAGATCAGCGTCGTGGTGTGTTCCTATTATAGTTAGCATACCATGACATTATTCTGAATAAAAAATGCCATTTCATTTTAACATTTATATAGGAATATTAATAGCAATTATGTGTAAAATGTCAATTTAGTCGTTCATAATTGAATGAGACCTAAAAAGCCTTGAACTTTCTTACGCATGTAAACTTCGTTGTCTACAGTATTGTTTCTGAAGTTCTGTAACCTGTACATATTTTATAGGAAATATACTGAACTGGACACTATATAACTGTAACTATGCAACATATTTCAAACAAAGAAGTATGAACAAAATTCAATTTTTCCTCAAAGGTGATAATAACGATTAATACTCACCCAAGGTGAGTCCCTCTTTGCTGAAGGGCGCCTTGTCCTCGAGCGTGAGGCCGGTCTTCTTCATCAGTTTGTGTATCAAGCTGAATCCGTTGCTATGTACGCCATTGGATGGAAGACCGATGATTATGTCGCCCACCTTATGAGAAAAAACATATAACCATTGTTTATTGTTATATACCGAAACCGGACAAATATTTAAGCAGTAAGATTTAAGAAAGTCATGGCTTAGATTTTAACGACAAAAAAGTTGAAGTTTATTTAAAAAAAATATATAGGCTTTTTCTTAAGGAGTACTTTTTAGGGGCTTACCTACTTTCTACTTATTACATGTCAGCCCCATCGTAACTATTAATTATTTTAATTCTAATGCTTTTCGCCGCTAATTTGTAAATCAGCGTCACTTCCCTGGAAAAGGGGTCAGACAGTATACTTTGTAATTCTCTAATATCATAGGCGTCGACTTTCAAGCTCGCTCGTCAGAAAAAAAGCGATGAGAGTAAAAATGTTAAAAGACGTTATATAAAGACTCGTTGTTAGCATAGCCATATAAGTTGTGTATTATGTTTATTCGACTACTTCGCTGTTAAGCTCCCGAACACAAATAAACAAATAAAGCAGCGTCTCACGTTGATGGCGTTGATCTTGGGCAGCACGTGGGCGCGCTCCACGACGCCGAGCGCGAAGCCCGCGATGTCGTACGTGCCCGCCGCGTACATGCCCGGCATCTCCGCCGTCTCGCCGCCTGTGGACGCGTCGCGGTACAGGTGCAAGGACGCAACGACAGTTGTTTGGCGCAAATTAATTTGAACTTAAACTTTACGAAAAGAAATTATTAATATTATATAAGAACGAATATTATATATTTGACGACCTCCGTAGCCGAGTGGCTTGCACGCCGGACATTGGGCGGCGCTAACTCTGAGGTCCCGGGTTCGATTCCCAGTCGGGTCAATGTCGAAAACAAACTTTTCGATATTTTGTCGGGTCTGGGTGGTTGTGGTACCGTCGTTGTTTCTGATTTCCATGAAACGAGTGCTTTAGCTACTTACCTTGGAATCAGAACAATGTATGTGATGTTGTCTCATATATATATATATATATATATATATGATATATATATATGATTTAAATTAAAAATTATATAAACTTTTTTTAACACTACATATTATTTCAATTATATTTTTTTTTAACATTGATTTACCGCAAAGTAACGCCCGATTCCATCAGTTAAACTTTTTTTAAATGTTTAATCATGTATGTGTTCAGTCAAGTCTAATAAAGACTTTAAACTGGTGATCTAGAATATGGAGGTTCCCTTTCAGGACTTTCCATATAATTCGACGTGTCTAACAGGACTTGTTTCGTCCAGAGATAGCCATTCTGTTCTCGAGGGCGTGTAGCTTGGTTATCAGCTTACATACACTAACTCAATATAAACTGACCTATAAGCGCAGCGCTGGCCTGCCTACATCCCTCAGCGACTCCAGACACCACATTTCTGGCCACAGCAACGTCCAGCGATCCACACGCGAAGTAGTCCAGGAACGTGAGTGGAACGGCGCCATTGCACAGGATATCGTTCACGCACATGGCCACCAGGTCCACGCCGATGGTGGAGTGCTGGTTGATCATCTGGGCTATCTTCAGTTTGGTGCCCACGCCGTCTGCGGCTAACACGAGGACGGGGTCCTGGGGAAGGCGGTTTTAATTATCGTTATCATAATTTTAGAAAGTATTTTTGTTTTGTATTGTGTTTTTTAATTAACAAGGGTCCAGGTTTCGCGGCGACGATGACGATGCGGTGGCTGGCAAGAGCTGGATAAGAGTAGTCGCGGATCGTGCCCAGTAACGTGCACGAGGGAAGACCTATGTTCTGCATTGTAATATAAACTCATGATGATGGACATATACCCAATGAATAACGTCTACAAGCTAAGTGATCGTATACTTGAGTCGAATGATAAAATTTTGTTAGTTTATTGTTTAGTCAGAGTAAGAAGAAATTATAACTAGTTGATTACCTTATAGTCGTCCTCAATAGCTTTCAGCTGGAAGCAGCCGCCAAAACCACCGAGCCCGCCCAACACTCCCGAGCGAGATGTGGACCTGCAATATATCAACAATTATTATTAGTGTCATTTGAACCATCCGTGTACGTGTGCTTAATATACATAAACAAAACGATGTTAATAATTTGGGAGCCAATTAAAGTTAATAATGCAATGCACCCTGTGATTCACAACTACTAAAAACTATCTTCTGATAAACTATTATCTCAAGGCCAAGGCAGCGACGGGGCAGGAAGTGCTAAGAATCTTCGGCAGAGACCTGGCTACCGCCAACAACGAACTCTGGCCCTGGCAACATTTAAGAGGACGCATTGGAAATTTTGGCGTCAATGATCTCAATTCTTGTCAGTAATTACAAAAGCAGCGCATCTTGCGCATCAGTGCCAAATTGACTACCGGTACCGGTAAGTGTTGAAGTGTTGAAGTGTTTGTATGAAAGCGCCACTATGTCAGTCCGTCTTCAGGACCAGAGCTCGAATCCTATCCAGCTGCAGCGAGGAGTGAGACAGGGAGATGTGATATCTCCGAAACTGTTCACTGCTGCACTTGAAGTTGTTTTCAAGCTTCTGGACTAGAAAGGACTCGCCACCAACGTCAACGGCGTATACATCACTCACCTTCGATTTGCTGACGATATAGTGGTCATGGCTGAGACCCTGGAAAACCTCGGCACAATGCTCGGTGACCTCAACAGAGTCTCTCAACAAGTGGGTCTTAAAATGAACATGGAGAAGACCAAAGTTATGTCGAACTCACGTGTCGTACCCACTCCTCTGAAGGTTGGGGACTCTGCCCTTGAAGTTGTGGACGATTATGTTTACGTGGGCCAAACGGTCCAGCTAGGTAGGTCAGCAAAGAGATCAATCGTCGAATCCAATTAGGCTGGGCAGCTTTCGGTAAGCTACGAAATATCTTCTCGTCCGATATACCGCAGTGTCTCAAGACGAAAGTCTTTGACCAGTGTGTGTTGCCAGTGATGACATACGGAACTGAGACGTGGTCGCTCACTATGGGCCTCATCAGAAGGCTCAAGGTCAAAAGCAATGGATAGGGCTCGGGGTTTCTCTGCGTGATCGAATCAGAAATGAGGAGATCCGCAGAAGAACAAAGATTACCGACATAGCCCGAAGAGTTGCTAAGCTCAAGTGCTTGCACGACTAATGGCCGCTGGGGCGGAACATTCCTTGAGTGGCGACCGCGAACCGGAAAGCGCAGTGTGGGCAGACCCCCAACATGGTGGACCGACGATCTGGTGAAGACCGCGGGAAGCCGGTGGATGAGAGCAGCAGAAAACCGGTCATTGTGGAGATCCTTGGGGAGGCCTTTGTCCAGCAGTGGACGTCTTTTGGCTGAGATGAAAGATCAATCTGAGTATAACACTATTATACTCTAACTAGAAATCAAACCAGGTACTTCTGGGTTTGGATTGCAGTTGTCTAACTATTAGATCACTAATGCAGACCATCCAGCAATAGCTTGAAGAAAGCACTGGGATTTTACTGAATACAGAGTGGAAATGGTTGGAAGGGAGGAGTCGCCATATCTCATCTCATGTTAATAGGGTCTGCAAAGGTTTCCCTCTCCCAGTAGCACTTCGACCAATGAGGATCTTTTATGCGAACCCGTCTTTTCACTTTTTTTTCTCTATAACGATGAGTTGCCACATAATCATTAAGTTAATCCCGACGCTATCCTTAATAAAATTTCCCCTTCGCAATAAAAAGGTTTGCTCACTAAGTGTGAAACTCATGAGCCAGGGGGGCGATTTTTGAATATCTCTCAAGTAACATGAAATACACTATCAAATATTAATATGTTTTGCTGAATTTACAATTTGACTATTGCGATAAATATGGTTCGAGAATTTCGCGGTCAAAAATAGTGACCTTTAGTAAGAGAAACAGGAGCACTCGTAATTGATATTATAGTGTGAGAATCAGTGACCTGTTCAAAAACCCCCTGGAACTAATAATTACCTAGCCAATGGTTTGATGAGCGAGACGAGCGAGTCCCCGGCTTCGATGTCCACGCCGCTGTCCTTGTACGAGAGAGGCTGCTTGGGCGCGTCCTGCGCCGCGGCGTACGGCGCCGTCAGCGAGGACATGGCTTGCTTGAAGTTGTCTACCACCACTTGGTGACCGCCTGGAGCAAAACAAACTTGTTATTTTGTAGGTGAAACAATTATACACAATTTACGAGTTAGATAAATAGCTTATTAAGTAACCGGGTTACAAAACAATTTACTATTTAATAAAACTAGCATGCTATTAATTTTTTTTAATAATATATTTCAATATATAAAATAACGTACACCTCGAAAGTAACAATCGAATTTATAAATAAAACAAGGCAAGGCTTTTTTTAATTAACTTAAACTAATGTTTTATTTTAGTTTGTTCGACTGTTCAACGAAGAAGCTTCTTTAATTTACTAAATTTTTTTATTATTATAAAAAAACACGTATAGATATCGATTCATTATCCGATTCCTAACAAAACACTTTCAGAATGTGTGTTATATTATGTTACATATTGTACACCGTCTTCACATTAGACTGCCACAAACTGTAAAGTTTCCTCAATTAATTTGGTTGAACATTTATTGAAGACATTTGTCAGTTTTGGATACACCACGACTTTAAAGTTTATACTGACACCCCCCACCAACCGTCAGGTCATAAAGTAGGTGTCAGACAACCTTGCGCAAGCACAATGGACCAAGGGGGTCTGTTTTGGACAGACTGACAGTGCCAGTGACGTGCAGACGTCTGCAAATAAAACCCTATGTGTCTTACAAATAAACAAAGAATAAGCCCCGAACAGTTATTTCATTTTTTATTCCTGTTATGTAAACGTCGTTTCAAATAAGAGTAAAAGAGACAAAACACAGAATAAGTATTCGAAGCTTATTGTCTGTTTGTTTGTAAGACCCTAAGTGCTTACCCTCCCTGCCGATGGCGTCGACGGCGCCGATGACGCGTATGCCGCCGCCCACGCCGGCCAGCAGCTCCGGCACGCGCCGCGCGTCGGCCACCAGCACCATGCCCACGCCGCAGTTGAACGTGCGCAGCATCTCGAAGTCCGACACCATGCCTGGGGAACAACGCTATTGTTAGGCCCCCTATATTCTTATCTTATATTTTAACTGCCTCTGTGGTCTAGCGGTTAAGACCACCGGTTTAGACCCAGAGGTCCCGGGCTCGATTCCCAGCATGTCCGATTACATGTTTGTGTACTCGGTTTGGTTGGTGGTAGGGCTTGTTAGTCCGCCTGTCTAGCTACCACCATTTTATCTAAATGTCGCCATAACATCAATGTTTGTAACATTATTGTGTTCCGGCAGCTAAAGATAAAATAGTCATTGCCTCACTAGTTGAGGATCCCGGGTGAAGTGCGCTTTGATCATTGGTCTTATCGTCACTTAACATCAGGTGAGACCATGGCACTGTGCTTACCCGTAAAATTTATATATAAAAAAATCTAATCTTATTGGGGCCTGCTGAGGTTGCGAGAGGAATCTCGCAATAGCACTTCGACCCATCAGGATCTTTTGTGCATCTCCATCCATTCAGTCCTGTTCCTCTGCAAAGATGGATGCCATAAGTTTGGCAACGGCTAGTAAACTTAGGCCCTCTAAACTTCAGATACTTGAAATAGTAATTGCTGAAGCTGCCGGCGAATCAATTTTGAATCATGTTGCCGTCCACTACTAAACGTCATCATCATCACGAGCTCATTTCACATCACCACAGCTTGAGCACAAACCCTGCGTGGTAGTACCACAAGGAGAACGAGTCATAAAAACACCACGTGGGCCTAGTACGGTGCGGTTATTGCAGCGGGCACCGACGGCTTTACATGCCTTCCGAAGCGCGGAGGAGCTCGAGATGTCAATTTTTTTTTCATCCATCCAATGGCCAACATTTGCGAAAGATGCTTAACTTCTGCCTTACTTAAGCCACCCCCAATGAGCACCAACCATCTCAGTCTAGCGCAGTTTGCATCCATCTACCAGCCGCCAACTTCGCTTAAATGCGGTCCCCATTCATATATATCTCTGCTCCAACGATCTTCGGTCCTCATAATATCACCAACTCACTTCCAGTGCAAGGTTATTCTGCGAGCAATGTCGACGAGCTTAATTCTCTTTCGAATAACCTTGATGTCTGCTGTTTAATAAAAAACGACTCACCCTTAGCTTGCAACCACCCGAACAGCGGCTTGATCTGGAACTTTGTAGCGTCCAGCTTGACCCTGATCCCTGGCGGTAATATCCTGGGCACGTTGTCGAGGAGTCCTCCGCCCGTGATGTGAGCCAGGGCTTTCACCAGGTTGCCGCGGAGCGCGGGCAGTACCGAGCGCACGTATATGCCCGTGGGCTCGAGGAACTCTTCACCGTACGACCGGCCCGTGGTGCTGAACGGAGCTTTGTCTGTGTATCTATGGCGGAAGTAGACAATATTATATTTATAATAAAATCTTATAGTATATCTTAGAGTATTGAATAACGAGATTATTACTATGGATGTACGTACGTACGTAGTCTAGAGCAAAGTAAGATACATAAAATCCTGTTAAAAATTCTATATTGTTTACAGTTTGGTGGAAAACCTATTGAAAGCTGGAACAACTTATATTGTGTGGGACTGACAAAGTTTAGGCCATAGTTCACTTGCAGTACCTCTAATTAGACGACATAACAGCAATAACATTGCAATAATTTAATTAAAAAAATTCAATTTTTCATTCATTCATTCATTCATAATATTGCTTTTAAAGTATATGATTTAACTCCTGATCTGAACTGAGCAGTATATCAGAGCATCAATATCACAATACCAATACCTGTGCCCCGTTTCGTCCATGATCTTCTGCACCAGGCTGTACCCGTTGCTGTGCACAACGTTGAAGGGTAACGCCAACACCACATCGCGCCTTGATCTCACACACCCCGGGGCAGCTGCTCAAGGTGAAACTAACATTATATGTACCTGTGTCCTGTTTCCGCCATGATCTTCTGCACAAGGCTATACCCGTTGCTGTGCACGCCGGTGGAGGGTAACGCCAACACCACATCGCCGGCCTTGATCTCCCGAATGCGGGGCAGCTGCTTCTGGTTGTCCACCACGCCGACCGCGAACCCGGCCAGGTCGTATTTACCCGCTTCGTACATTGAAGGCATTTCGGCTGTCTCCCCGCCTGTGGACGATTCGCATTGGTTTAATTACTAGTGCATGTATTACACCTTATTGGGAACTTACTCAATGTGATCACATTGGCAAATTACTAACTGCTGATCACTTTTTAGGCAGACTTGTATATAAATATAGTGTTTTCTGTTATTATTAATTTTAATGTTAATGCGTTGTAACAATATTTTAATATTATAATATTGTAATAATCAAAATTTTTATTTAGTTTAGTTTGAACCTATAAACTATAGAAAAGCCCAGGTCTGGCAAATAGTGTTAGGTCTATCGATGCAAAATCAAATCTAACGCGTCGGTGGCCGAGTGGCAAAGCGCTCGGCCCGCTACCTGATGGCCCCGGGTTCGATTCCCAGCTCATAAACTGTTTACTTTACTATTAGGTAAATATAATGTCTATTAACTAAGTAAAACATAAAATTAAGGTCAGATCATAATAATGTGCTAAGTGTTTACTTACGCTGACCGCGAACCCGGCCAGCCCTCTGACCGCCTAATTCGCTCGCTCGGTCGTCTCCCAGGTCGTATTTACCCACTTCGTACATTGAAGGCATTTCGGCTGTCATAATCCGGGTGTAATAATGTGCCAAGTGTTTAGTTAGCACATTATTACGTGGTATTATTATATGGAAGTTTATACAAAAAAAACTTACCCAACAGAGCACAACCCGCCAGTATGCACGCATCAGCAATCCCTTTAACGATGGTAGCTGCCACTTCCACCTGCAGGTGCCCGCACGCCATGTAGTCCAGGAACGCGAACGGCTCTGCGCCCGCGCACAGGATGTCGTTCACGCACATCGCCACCAGGTCCTGGCCGATCGTGTTGTATTTGTTCATTATTTCAGCAATCTGGAATACAAATATTTATTGTTTTACAAAGAAAATACATATTGAAACACACCTTACACAAGACAAATACAAGGATACAATAATTATTAAAGGAGGTATTCTGAGAGTCGCTATTTTGATCACTCGACTTATTAATTGTGCCTTGTGAATAAGATAGATCTGCGTAGCTTTTGCTTCCTATAATTTTCATGACACATGATAATAAGTGGCAACACGACTGTAGGTAATGGTCTGTAGAGAAGACAGGAAGTGCACCTTCGCAATTTCTCCTCTATCATTGAGCTGGGCATCAACGTTAACGGCGTATACATCACTCACCTTCGATTTGCTGACGATAGAGTGGTCAAGAATGAGATCCTGGAAGACCTCAGCACAATGCTCGTGACCTCAACAGAGTCTCTCAACAAGTGGTTCTTAAAATGAACATAGAGAAGACTAAAGTTATGTCGAACTCACGTGTCGTACCCACTCCTCTGAAGGTTGGGGACTCTGCCCTTGAAGTTGTGGACGATTATGTTTACCTGGGACAAACGGTCCAGCTAGGTAGGTCCAACTTCAGCAAAGAGGTCAATCGTCGAATTCAATTAGGCTGGGCAGCGTTCGGTAAGCTACGACATATCTTATCGTTCGATATACCGCAGTGTCACGTGTGTGTTGCCAGTGATGACATACGGGACTGAGACGTGGTCGCTCACTATGGGCCTCATCAGAAGGCTCAAGGTCACTCAAAGAGCAATGGAGAGGGCAATGCTCGGGGTTTCTCTGCGTGATCGAATCAGAAATGAGGAGATCCGCAGAAGAACAAAGGTTACCGACATAGCTCGAAGAGTTGCTAAGCTTAAGTGGCAGTGGGCAGGGCGCATTGCTCGCAGGACTGATGGCCGCTGGGGCGGAACAGTCCTTGAGTGGCAACCGCGAACCGGAAAGCGCAGTGTGGGCAGACCCCCAACATGGTGGACCGACGATCTGGTGAAGGTCGCGGGAAGCCGGTGGATGAGAGCAGCAAAAACCGGTAATTGTGGATATCCTTAGGGGAGGCCTTTGTCCAGCAGGGGACGTCTTTTGGCTGAGATGATGATAATGATGATGATGACGATGAGCTCGCTAAATTGTAAAGCCAAAATCGCCATACCTTGAGCTTAGTCCCAACGCCGTCCGTCCCCTGCACCAGCACGGGATCCTTGAGCGTGGGGTCCATGGCGGACAGCTGGAACAGCCCGCTGAAGCAGCCGAGCCGGCCGAGCACGCCGCGCCGGTGCGTGGCGGTGGCCAGCGGCTCGATCTGGCGGACCAGGGTGGCGGCGGCGTCGATGTCCACCCCGCTTTGGAGGTACGAGAGGCCGTTGAGCCTGGGGACGGGTAGCGATTATGTAAATTGTTGGAAGTAGTATCTTATCTTACTGGGTATATTTAAAAGAAATACGTGACCGGCTA
Organism: Eudonia truncicolella; assembly: GCA_949315975.1. Classification (NCBI taxonomy): domain Eukaryota; kingdom Metazoa; phylum Arthropoda; class Insecta; order Lepidoptera; family Crambidae; genus Eudonia; species Eudonia truncicolella. The sequence goes on along the minus strand of OX438835.1, from coordinate 16,385,715 downwards.
TAAATGTTTGAGATGTGGACTCCACGCAAAATCTTTAAATACCATGCATAGACTAAGCCAATTGCAGAAGAGAGCTGAATGTCAGTCATGAGATGCAAGGTCGTCATTTTCGGATGTGGTAAAAGGATTTTTTTAGAGTTCCCGGCTTATCTTATATAGTTTACTCTAGAAGGCATGATTTTTGGGAAAGAGAGGTCTGGGATGTCCAAGGCACAAAAGGCTGGATGCCAATGACATCTGACATCTGGATGCCAGTGACACCAGACAATAGTCAGGGGGCGATTACGACTATAACATAAGTTTACGATTGCTCCTTTCTCTCTTATTCAACGGTAAAAAAATTTAACGGTATGTTTTTTTTATACTTAGCACGGCAAATGACTCCACACCACCTGATGCTAAGTGGAAATGGAAATGAAATGAAAATGAAATCTAATAATCAAATTACAAACAATGCAAAAACGATTATATTTCACTGTATAGTTGATGTCATTTTAAATATCGAAATCACCCGGTTATATCCAAAAATCGACCCTGGGGGACGTCTTAGCTATCGTCAGTCAAAAGATGATACACGCAGGAAGTTTTGCGTACTGATCTCCAAACTTCAGTGTTAAATTGCCACTAAATGACGATAGGTGGAGCTCGCCAAGGTTTCCCTCTCCCAGTAGCACTTCGATTCATCGGGATCTTGTGTGAACCACACATTATGCTAGTTTTCCTCTGTTAATACTACATGTGCGTGCGTTCTGAACCTAACAAAACTATTAGCATGTTGTTTTATAAAGTTTAATTTTAATGAATCATCATAAATATTATCTGGCATTCATAGTTCCATAAGACAAAGAACAACATTGCATATAATGTATAAGAACTTAAAATGTTTTTCTAAACAATCTTTGGTATTGTAATAAAAAAAAAATGATTGTAAAACGATAGGCATAGGCAACAATATTCTACAGATTAATATAGTACTGTTCACTACTATTAACTCTTTTTTAAATAGATTATTTAAAAAAAAAACTAGGACGTGGACACAGCATTCCTTAGGCTATGAAGATTTTTCTTCTTTCTTTTTGTTCTCTCGATGAGTTAATAGTTTGTTCAAAATTAGGATAACCTTGTAAGTATAATGTTATGTTTAAGGAAGCATTCTAAAAAAAGGTTATACCCTTGACAAGTTTGATGGCTATTGAATATTCATGCGAACTAAGAATGTAACAATGCAGGTGCAATAAATGAAATGCAAAAATAAAGGAAGAAGTTTATTTAAAATAATAAAAGAATACCACATGAATTGATGTTTTAAGAGTCATGCGTTATTGTAGCGCAAGAAGAGCATACATGCAGATTTTGTTCAGTAACAATCTGGACACCGAATAAAGGCGTTCGCTGCATTAAGCGGGAGCACGGCGCGGGCGTCTACGCGGCGTGCTGCCTCGTGTAAATTAACCGCGCCGCGTGCGACAGGCAACCCGCCTCACGCAGCGCTGCTCTATGCATTTACACAACGCAGCGGACGCTCTAACTGCCGCACTCATAGACATCAATTATCATTAATGATTACTTAGCACAAATTGTCTGTAACAACGACGTTATAAGCACATTTTCAACTGAACAATTGTAGGTGCTAAGTAATCATTAATGATAATTGACGTCTATGAGTGCGGCAGTTAGTGTATCACGCACCGTTACAAACACATATAACAAAAACGAGAGGCAACAAGGCGTTTTAATAAAATACAAAAATATGAACGGGTTAAGGATTAACGGGAGGACGGGCGGACACTAATCACACTCAATTATGGACAAAATCTACACGACTCTTAAAAACGCCGTAAAGCTACAATCACTGCTTACCATTTATTGCTGCCTTATACATCGCAAGTGGTAGGCTATGACAAGACAAAATATAACTACGAGTTACATATAATACATTTGTATGTAGGAACTGTGTATGAGATATATGTATGTATCATGCCCCAGGATTTACATGCTGAAACAATACAACATGAAAAGTTGTAATACACATATTGAATGGGTGAAAAGAAGAAATCAAAGGGCTTATATAAATGACTGAACTAATTTGAATATAACATGACCCAGTTGTTGTCAGTTTACGTTAAAATAGAAAATTTTAATTGAAACGGAACCCTCGGTCACCGATCAACTGACATCTCCACTCTAATTGAAAGAGCCCTGACTCTAGCTTAACTTTTAACTTAACTGTTACACAGCCCTTATGGCTGAGCAGAGCTACATAACGCGGAAATTTAGGAAAAAACATGAGGGGGTGTTATATCATCGTGTTGAACGCACGATTTTCTAATACGAACAGCGGCGTGTGATCTTAACTCGAACGTTGCCAAATTTTTAAGATAATTGTAGAAAAAAATAGACGTGGTTTTAGGTACCTCCCCTCCCCTACCCTAAGTATGAAACCTCACCACGTATCACCAAGGGGGAGGGGGGATAAATAGTTGCTTTACAAAACATCACGTTATTAATAACGTGATGTTGAGCTTCTATGAAAATGGAAACTATGACGTCACTATTTTGTTTCGTAAATTGAGTGTTTATTAAAAACTTTTTAGGTTACAGAACTTCATGCTTAACTCAAAATAAAATAGGTAAATGTTTTAAATAACTGTTACGTGATTTCATTAATACGTTTAACGTTCTAGAATTAATGATTGTTGTTGTCAACATTGATAGTTCAGGGTAATGTGGCGCTGGCCTAACTGTATGATACGTACTTGGAGAACGCCCTATGCGCGATGTCCTTCCTGTACTGCGCGCCGGGGAAGTCTATGACGGCGGCCGCAGCGGTGGCGGCGGCGGCGGCGGCCCGCAGCGCGGCGGCGCGCGCCACCAGCAGCAGCACGCGCCCGCCCCACGTCACCAGCGAGCCGTTGGCGCCGCGCGCCACGCCGCTGTGGAACACCACCAGCCCCGCCGTCGACCCCACCTGCGACAAGCCTGCCCGACCACACGTTATTTACTGATCTATGCGATTCTAAGCCCACTATCAAATAAGTTTCATTTATCATCATCATCAGATGATTTTTATTTGCCCCAGCAGTGGGGACTGCTGGGAAACGTGCCTTTCCTGTGGTGAATAGGGAGAACAGGTCAAAAACCACCACGCGAGCCCAGTGCGGTGCGGTGGTTGTTAACGACTGCTGACCGGCTTTTGCGAAAGTTGCTTAACCTTAGCAATCGCAGACCGAACGCATCAACCACTGCGCCATCGAGCTTCTACATGTTCATTCATCATCCAGTTTCATTAATATTGACGTCATTGGTTTAATAAGTCATCTTCTTAACACATTTGTAAAAAATAAATAAATAATGTTGTTTTATTAAATGTATTCCTGTGACCGCCGACCCTGTGCAGGGTTTGTAAAGTCAAAATAAAGTAAAATTACTATTATTATTAAACGCGAGTAGATAATTAATAAGTATTTCATTTAATAATTAATTCCCGTAACTTGTGTGAAGACTACTCACGTGAACCAGTCACGTCAGTAGTCTAACAGAGCTATAGGAATCGAACCACCATTTCTGATATTCAACCCAAGTATCTATCCGTTCGAATACGGACGCATTTTTTCCAATACAGTCAATATCCATTATTTATTTATTAATTGTAGGATTCTACCCAGAAGCCAAAGTTTTCTTTTAAGTCAATGAAATGAACGTTACATAGAACTGAGCTATCCGCATTAAACACTTTTTTATGAAAGAGTAATTGTTGAAAAAAAGTTCACTAAGCCATTTTTAGGGTTCCGTACCTCAAAAGGAAAAACGGAAACCTTATAGGATCACTTTGTTGTCCGTCTGTCTGTCTGTCTGTCAAGACCCTTTATCTCGGGAAGGCGTAGAGGTATCGAGTTGAAATTTAAACCATTTACTCAGGTCTGCGGTCCCTTGAAGCTGTGAAAAAATCAAACTTTTAAGTTAACGAAAAAAAAGATGCGGCCGTTTATGTCGCAAAAAACGTATATTTCGACACTCTCAAGAGAATCAAAATTTATAGGGTACTTGCCGTTGACCTAGAACTGTGAAGTTTGGCAAGTAATATCGTCTTAAACTATAAGTATAGGGAAAAATCTGAAATCTATACATATTTAATTAAATCACAAAAAAACAGGGTCTTTATGCAAGCAATAGGGGTCCAAATTTTGAAGTAAGTTAACCGTGTCATGTGGGATATCGTATGAAAGGGTTTCATTTGCACAAGCTTAAACAGATTTTTAATTATTTTGCTTACGAAGAATGAAAAAAGAAATACCTTTTCCCTCTTTTATATGTATAAGTACCGAATAACTTTGGTGTATGTAGTTGACAGTTTACACTGTTATGCGTACCTACTTAGTCCTTTTTTTAATTTTGTAATTAAACACAATCCTAAATAGGTACCTACCTACTTAAGTGTATAATATAAGTAATTGTAGGTTTTGGAAACTGAATTTTGGGAAAAGTTCGAGACTCGGTTCCTGAAGTATAACAATATGTACCCATAAATTTGTACGGAACCGTCGGTGGGCGAGTCCGACTCGCACTTGTCCGGTTTTTTTTTTTAAAACGTAATAAAGAGTTTCTGATTTCCCCTTATCGTCCCATTTAAAAACACACTGTATATCAATCTATCTGTAGCAGCCACAACTATAGTACATACCGCTAATAACGCATCCCTTCGTGGAGGTCTCAGGATAGCCCTTGGAGGCGATCACCACCCCGACAGCCGACAGCTTCGTGTTCCACGCCACCTGCAGCTTGCTCAGCGTGCCGTCCACGCAAGCCTACAAACATGTTATGAGCATACTAAGAATAGATTTAAAAAAAGAAACCGCATCATAATCGGTCCGTTCGTTTAGAGGCTACGATGCCACAGACAAACACACAGACACACAGGCACGTCAAATTTATAACACCCCCCTTTTTGTTTCGGGGTTAATAAAACAGAGTGGAAAATGGTTGCCGTAAGATTGTAAAGAGCAAGGAAGAACTCGAGATAACAAAAGGTTGAGGTGATTTCGGAGTAGAGACTAATTTTTATTTTTATTTTCGTAAAATATTAGGTTTTACTACTGCTTGTTTAAGAAAGCTTGAACATTTAAAATTCTTCAAGAATATATATATTCGTCAAAATAATACAAATAGAAGGAGATCAACATGCCTGAACGGTCGGAACTGGCACAAGACCGAACAAAATGTCGTACTTTAACATCGGAGGGTGAGCTCTGAGCAGGTCGCTGAGCCAGCGAAATAAGTATAATATATATACTTTTCGTACCACTTGCTCAAAAAAGTGACATTCTATGCCACAAAAAGCGAACATAACAATAGTCATTTTTAATCTGTTAAAAACAGGGAAAGAAAATTGTACTAAATTTCATTCATCCTCTAGGGGGGGAATGTGATTTAAATTTGGAATACTTACCGAAATTTATACTGAACTACATCTGTGTTTACACCATTGAGTTTGTATATAAATACTCAAATCAACTCATCAACAATAAATGTACCAAACAAAAATGTAACTCTCTCTATCAATAATTGGACCAATGTTTCGAATGTTAACTTTTACTTTTAATTGTCATTATATTTAATAAAGGCTTATCTCATATTATTATTGTGTTAATTTTTTCGCAAATGGTACGAAAAGTAGAGTATTTTCCTCGGTGATAAAGGTGTCTTAGTCTTGGGTGAACTTAAATCCCTCGCTACACTCAGGACTCGCTACGCTCGGGAGTAAACCTCGAGTCCTTCGTTACGCTCGCGATTTAAATCGTCACCCGCGGCAGAAGACACTGCTTTATCCCCTTGGTTAATAATCTACTATTATTGCCTGTATAAAGCATTTTGCAGCACAAGCAAGCAACCTTTAAAAGATATTTAACTTTTATAACAATAATTGATAGTTATAAAAGTTAAATATTATTTATTATTATTATTTATTAATATTTTTTAACTTACAGTCATAATTTTGTAGAGATCTGATTCGAGAAGGGTCATGAGGACTTGCGTCTCGGGGTCGCCGAAACGACAGTTGAACTCCAGCGTCATGGGGCCAGACTTTGTGATCATGAGCCCGGCGTACAGCACACCTAAAAATGTCACATCATCATCATCAGAATTATAATCAGCTCATTCGTATGTGTTGATGGATAGGGAGAACGGGCCAAAAACCACCGCGCGGGCCCAGTGCGGATTGCTGGTTGATAACGACTGCTAATGCAGCCGGGACCAACGGCTTTACGTGCCTTCCGAAGCAAGGAGGAGCTTGAGATGATACATTTTTGGTAACCCATCCGATGGCCGGCCTTTGCAAAAGTTGCTTAACCAGACCGGGCGCGTTAACCATTGCGCCATCGTGCTCCTCATACAGTCGCATCTACTGCTAAAACATTTTAAGTAAGTTAGATTTGGGACGTTTTAAATATATAGTCATCAAAATATGGTTACATAAACAAAGATTTAAAGTTTATTAATAATTCAAAGTTTTTAAATGAATTAAATAAAAAAAATATTTATTAAGTTTTCTACGCTGTTAACAGACAGCGTTAGTTAAAAACATACTCTAATCACATTGCAGTAATGTTTCGATTTTCAAAGATACAAAGATATTGATAACATCCATTATGGTCATCAAGCGAGAATCTTGATGGATCCTCAAGGCTTTGTGACCAAACTAATGAGAAGGTTCATCACAGCGCAAGACCTTATTTAATACCCGCTTAAAGTGAAAACGCGAGATAAAATGTAATCATTCCATTTTTTAACACGTTTCTAAGTCAGCCGACTGGTCATAATAAATCAATTACATCATCATTATTATATTCCTTGGGTGTACGTATATACATTATCACATAGCTGAACGCAAACAAGGTGCGCAATTTTTGAAAAAGATTACTTCTTTTACCACTTGTGTCAGTCAAGCCAATTTACGCTTTGATCCGTCAACAACGGGTCCATTTTTGCACGCGACAAATTGTGGTAATGAAGACGCATGTTTGTGCCGCATTATCAATGTTTATCAACTAGCTGAATTGTGGTTGGGAGTAAACAGCTCGCAAACAATGCTCGGGTCACAGGGCAGCAGCGCACGTAATAGTACGGACCGTAGTACGTGACGTAAAGGCAGGCCGAGGTTGACACAGTTGCTGGCCCAGATAAAACTTCTTACGGAAACTGAAAGGCTATCTGTTTATTGCACTAGCATTTTCTTTGCCAGCGTCATAAATTAGTTACTACGTCCGCTATGGAATATAAAATTATTGGCGACTTGTTCTTGGGTAAATGTGTAAATTTCATAATAAGCTTCCACAAACCCACATCAACAAAGTTTGTTATATTTATAAAGTGGAAGATGTTAATGATAAAATGTATGAATATAGCATTACATAAACAACGAGTGCTCGAGAAATCGAGATATTACTCTTATGAATTTACCAAACATTTGAAAATTAAAGATGTCACATGAATTTTAGCGTACAGAAAATACTTATTTTTAAGTTTATTTCGAATAAATATTTTTATATGTCTAGAACACTTAAAATTATAAATCAGAAACATTACGTCAGTCGTTGGTCCCGGCTGCATTAGCAGTCGTTAACAACCACCAATCCGCACTGGGCCCGCGTGGTTTATGGCCCGTTCTCCCTATCCATCCATAGGGAAGGCTTGTGTGCCAGCAGTGGGGACATAGAATGAGCTTATTATGATGATGATGATGATGATGATGATGATGATGATGATGAAGACGCAGTCGTGACTCCAAATTCCAGCAACACACACTATACAATAGGTGTTCGCACGTTCCTTCCTATTTTAAGATACCTACATCAAGAGTCAAAGTCTAGTCTCTGAAATTCGATCACGCAGGTGACAGGTCATCAGATGTGTCACTACAGAAGAACATTAATATGTATGTATAATAAACGAATATACCATTTATCATTAACGATAAGATGCATGAACATGTCCAATATAAACTGTAATCAGTTGCTTATTGAACATTCTGTACAAACGGCTTGTAATCGATCAATTGAGAACCATCTAGTAAATTACCAGTGCCTACCGACAAATGCGTGTGGGTAACCTACTTGCAAACTTTAATAAGAAGATAGACAAAACAAATGAGTAAATCATTTTAAACTGATATTACACTAAACGCTAGTAGAACCCTACCGCGCTTCGTCTGCGCTTGCTGAAGTTAAGCAACTTTCGCAAAGGTCTGTCATTGGATGGGTGACCAAAAGTTTTTATCTCGAGCTTCTCAGCTCATCGGAAACCACGGTTTTAACGGTTTTAACCGTTGGTTGTGGCGGCATTGGCAGTCGTTAACAATGACCAATCTGCACTGGGTTTGCGTTGTGGTTTATGGCCTGGGGGCCTATCGCCTAACCCTATCGCTATCGCTCTCGCTATCGCGCTCTATAGTTTATGGCGTCATCTTGTCATTTTGAAAGCTATATAAAAGCAATATCGAAAGCTATAGGCTATAGCTTTCGATATTACTTTCATATTGCTTTCATATCGCTTTCGAAATGACAAGATAACGCCATAAATTATAAAGCGTGATAGCGAGAGCGATGGCGATAGAGTTAGGCGGTTGGGGGGCTGGTCTCCCTGCAATGTTTTCATCCTTAGGAAAGGGTCGTGCTCCAGCAGTGGGGACATAAAATGGGCTAGTGATGTAAATCCATGCGATTCATTTTAATTTGCAGTATTCGTGTAAACTTTAAAAATAATGCTATCATACAGATATGGGATAATAACTCCACGTGTCGACCGTCACTGTGCCGTTACTAAGAGGTCATAATATCACAGACTAAATAAAGTAATGCGTTCTACAGTTGCATATAAAATTGCATACGCCGATATACACGCAATTCTAGACTCTAAAGCGCTATGAAGAAAGCTCAAGTAGTTCATTTTATAGGCATGATAACCACTTCGCTTTCCTTTCTACATAATAATGATTATTATAAACAGCCATGATAAGGCTGGCTTGTGCCGGCGTGTGATAGAATGAACTGGTCCGTCTTTAATTGCTCGCTTAGGTACATATTGACCTGAAGGCCAATCGACATAGTTTAAACAGTTGCGAGCGATACGAGTCTAAGTCTGGTATTAAGTTGAGTTGAGTTTTTCTTACATAACTCTTACACTCTTAAAATTAATTGTAATAAAAGTTAATAAAATTAATAGTCCGTTTTTTAAGTACCAATTTATTTAGAGTCGTAGTAGAAGTCATCACCCTTTTTAAACAAGCCTGCACATTAACCTATCCAAAACTTCTTCAATTCTAATTTCTTCAATAAATGTTCAACCGTATGCTATGTATATATAAAGTTCAAAGTCTATTGAGGAAATTTGACAGTTTGTGGTAATATGATGTGCAGGCGTGTGAACCTAATAAAAAAGCGTACCTCGAATTTATTAATATTTTTAATTGTTCCATTTTTTATTCTCTGAAAGAGGTTAATTAAGATTGCCTTAAACGACATTTTCAGCTTCACCGGGCTTTTTTGGGAGCGGCGAGAAACTTAAAGCTCCTCAAGCCTTAGGGTTCCTCAAGCCGTTTGAAACGAATCACCTTCGGAGGTTTTCTAGAGGTAACGGCATCACGCACTAAGGCGTGTCCCCGTGCCCTACTAGATTCTCCGAGGGGTTCAGATCGGATCGGGAAGAGAGCATCACTTCGATCTGCTGTTCTTTATGTCATCAATGTAAACTTTTCTAATGTTGCAATATACCTATCTACAATCTTGTCATATTCAAATATCGCTGAGTTCCATGGCACCAGATATTACGTCCAGCGTAGGTAATCAATTCATTTCGCGTTGCTAGGGCAATAACTCTTTTGATAAACAATTTAAGAGCGATCGTATATCTGTTGGCCGTGTCCATCACAGAAACTTTATTAGGTTTAAAGTACTATGTTTACTTCTTCTGGAGTTATAGCAAATGATAGAGATGCCATTATTGCAACAAAATTGTGCTGCAAGTAAGTAGAAAGTAAATAGCCGATAATATATTGTCTCGCTGCTAGGCTCCATCATTGCAATCAAGTCATCGCTATAATCGGTGGGTATTGGCTTAATCACCACGCTTACTGAGGACGGGTTAGTGATCGCAAACCCGGACTAAGCAACAAAAATCTGACACATACTTTGCCTGACCTAGGAATTTAACTCTAGACCATTGGTTATCGGGCTGAGCGATTAGCCACTCGGCCGCCGAGGCGAGTACGTATTAAAAACAACTTATTAAGACATAAGAACAAGACAGCACGCCATTTAAATCTCAAATTTATTCCAGCATTGTGCTGTGGATTGTTTTTCTTCGCATTCAAGTCGAGATCTAACCGCTCGGCTACGAGTCGGGGCGACCAGCTCACCAGCGGCAAATATATCCTAATACATGGCGTGTGTCGCCAATTAACCGCAGTGCAGTGAGCGTTTCGACCGCGCAATGGAGAGAGAATTCGCTAGGCAATGATGATTATAATAAAAAGGGTATTTCGTTTGTTACTCACCAACGTACTTGATGCCCTCAGCCTTCATACCATCGACGGCTCGCTTCAGAACCTGAAAAGGAAGGAGAGCGAGTTTTTCACTACTCGATCGACTAACTACAATTAATTTAGTGTCGAAGTACTATCACCAAGTGACAAACTGGTTTAAGAAGTTCGTCGCTTGGTAAGCGACGCTGCTTCCATTACAACTCCTACTTTATATATATAAATATTCTGTGCGTTTGTTTGTTATTGAATTCCTTCTAAACGGCTGGACCGATTTGGATGAATTTTTTCGTGTGTGTTCAAGTGGATTCGAGAATTGTTTAGATTTACAATTGTACCCGGTAGGTGGCGCTGCAATAGGGGTCCATCATGGGGTACGGGTGTTTTCAAGCGGACGAAGTCGCAAAATCTTTATTTGAAAATTCCTGACAGGACTGCAACGCGGCATGTGTACTATATAATATGTGTAATATAATATATATGTGTAAATATACCTCAATGCACTACCGACTAGAGGCAGAACCCCTTTCTTATAAGATCAGCTAGGGAAATAAATAAATTGGTTGTCTTCCCTGAACTGGATTTGTTTAATTCGAAGCCAGATAAATGTAAAAGATATGCTGGCTAAATCCTGGTTTAATGGTTCTTTAACTGTTTAGTTTATTATATTTATATATATTTTAATCCTATTTGTTCACTGTTGTCTACTTGTTTGTGCTAATGAATTTGAATTTTTTTTTAGTTATATATATTCGGAAACATGTAAATAGTGCATTAATGTCAATTTAGTATATTATGATAACAGTTAATCATCACTGTATGTTTTCTAAATAAAGCAAAATAAATAAATATATAAAAATTTTAACTTGTATCATAGTGTGTCTTTTATTTTATTTTTTTTGAGAGTTTACTAATTGCTTCAACCGGCATTTAAAGCGTCACTGGACTTTTTGGGGGCGGCGAGAAATTTAAAGGTTCCTTCAAACCGTGTGAAACGAAACACCGTCAGAGGTTTTCTAGAGGGAATAGCATCCCTCTAGATCCCATATGCAAGCCTCCGTTCCCTCCTAGATTCTCTGAGATCTCGGATCGGGAGCAGAAGAACCCTAGGGCGCCTTTGAAGGCTACGACCTCGGCTCGGGTTGACCGGTGGTAGGGTCTTAATATAAATTATAGAAGCACTTAAGCTCTTTCTTCTCTAAGAGAAAACACAGGTGATTATAGGTTAAAGATGTCATACGATGTCACCACGTCGCGCCAGAACCTTTTTTATATCTTACAGGTGTACTTGGCTTTCATCCTACCTGATGTTAAGTGATGATAAGGCCGAAGGTAGTAGCTGACTTCACCCGGAAGGCGACATATTTAGATAAGATGGTGGTAGCTAGCCAGTCGGACCAACCACCACTGCCAAAGACAAGTCGCCCCACCACCAACCAAACATATACCGCTAGTAATCAAACACGGGACCTCTGGGTCTAAACCAGTTGTTTTTACCACTAGACCACAGAGGCGGTTAAAACATTAAAACGTTTTTGTCCTCACCTGGTCCTTGACATCTGCGAGTTGGTCGGGCGTGATGAGTGGGCAGGGGCAGTAAGCGCCCATGCCGCCCGTGTTTGGGCCCACGTCGCCGTCGCCGATACGCTTGTGATCTTGCGCGGGCGGCATTATCGACACCGTCTCGCCATCAGTGAACGCTAGCACCTGTTTATTTATTTAAGCTTTATTGCACAATAAAATAAAAGGCGAACTTAATGCCAAATGGCATTCTCTACCAGTCGACCTAAGGGCTAGGCATAAAAAATTGGTAAGCGGTGCGACAAAGAACGTAAATGAAACATATACTACATAAATTTATAAGAACTGAAATATACATATTAACTTTATTATATTAAATGATAATAATATAATATACATACTATAAAAAACTTAAATAAAAATAGGCTACATAAACATACTTAAACATAACAGAATAAAAGATGATGGGAATCTCTTACGTGGGTGTTGATTCCTGTTGAAACAGTTTATACACCATTGTTCAACAAAACATCAGCACCACGAGCTCATTTTATGGCCCTACTGCTGGGGAACGAGCTTTCCCTATGGATGGATAGGGATAACATTATTTAAACCACCACGCAGGCCTAGTGGGGTTGGTAGTTGCGAAAGCTAATGCAGCCGGGACCAACGGCTTAACGTGCCATCTGAAGTATGAAAGAAAGAAAACATAACACATGATCGCTTAATACATTTAAAAATATATATATAATATGTGTATCAGTAAGGTGTGGTAAAAATGAAAAGTTCCAAAGTGTATACGATCTAGATCTTGTATGCATAGTTACTAAGATAAGATATAATAGGGTATTTGGTAATGGTATGGTCACTATGTCATTTGGTATGTCGAATAGTTCTTCTGTGCGGTTGTAAATTTCTTTGAGAAGTATCCGAGTGGTTGCCATTGATTGTTGTAGTATTGTTGTAGCACGGCGCCGGCTGCGTTATCGGATGCGTCGCAGAATAACGCGAGTGTAGCATCGTGCGATGGATGGGCGAGCAAGGCAGCGTTTATGATGCTTGTTTTGCAATCGATAAATGCTCTTTCTGCTCCGTCGTTCCATTCGATGGTGGTCTTGTTGCGTTTTTTTGGGTTGTGCAGGAACGAATTTACTGGTGCTTGTATGGCGTTTGGAATGTGTTCACGGTAAAAGTTTATTATTCCGAGAAAACGTCTGAGTTCTTCCACGTTCGTTAGCTTTGTGTACTCCGTGATGTCTTCGACTTTGTGCTGCGGTGGTTTTATGCCTTTTTGCGATACTGTGTATCCTAGAAACTGTACTTGCGTTTTGCCGAAATTGCATTTAGCCGGGTTTATAGTAATACCATTGTCTTCGAGTCTGCTTAAAACGATCGACGACGGCAAGTGTTCTTTGTGCTGGGTGGGGTTGTCTGATGCCAGAAGCAGATCATCAATGAACGGAAAAACAAAGTGTAGCCCCCTTAGCACTTCGTGGATGTACCGTTGGAACGTTTGTCCTGCGTTTTTGAGACCTGGGCACATTCGTGGAAATTCAAACAGTCCCATGGGAGTGATGAAAGCTGTTTTCTCAATGTCTTCTTCACGCACTGCCAGCTGTTGGAACGCCCGGTTGAGATCTATTGTGCTGAATATAAGTATAAGTAAAGAGAAAGCGCTGCGGGCGCGCATAACATAATGTAGATTTTGTAAACTATTTTTTTAGTTTTCCACAAAACTTTTCCATGACGGTAATGACAATTTTACGGTATAGACTAATTATTGTTAAAAAATAACATTAATGGTCTTGTTATTTACGATTTGTCTCTAAATAGGATTATCTTATCTGGAACCCCAATGAACGTAACATTTACATATTGATTGAGGCGTGTTGTCGGTGCCGGCGTGACCTCTGGTTATCGTGGGTACCACCAGTCTGTTATAGCTTTTTTGATGCAATATTCGTGATTGAATTGTAAGGAATATCTTAAAATAATTGTCGTAATTAAATTATGATAACACAATAACGACGACGTTTAGAACTTTACGATCTTCAGTGAGATCTAAGAATCACACCCCAGTAGGTTTAAATTAAGAGAATACGCAAAAACACTAGCAATTTCCCTGGAAATAAGGTTCCTGTCACAATGAAACTGTGGGATTGTTCTGGATGGCATGCTATTCTCGCAATGACCGAGCAACTGCGCGGAATATGAATCAATTCACAGAATTATGTACAACTGTCAGTTTGATGTTTCTATGCATGCACTTTCATTGTGAGAGTTCATACTTACTGACACTTCTTCGCCTTCCAAAAGCTCTTCTACCACGACAACTTGCCCAGCAGCGCCGAACTTAGAGTCGGTAAGGATCTCGTCGACGGCCTCACAAGCCTCCTCTTTGGAAGCCGCGACCACCACGCCTTTGCCGGCCGCTAGTCCTGATGCTTTCACCACCAACGCGGGAAATGGGGCGCTGTTGAAATTAGGTATAAGATTCATTTAGCAATTTTTTGTAACCTCCGCAGGAAAATGCCGAAACTTTCTACTTTTCGCTTAAAGGAAGAGTTAAAAAACTACATTACTGGTACAAGATAAGAAAAACAACGCTTAAAATAAATGACACTGCTCCACATTCTATAAAACAACCTTATACATGAATGATATCATCTTTATCTGTCTGTCCTTCTTTAAGGCAATTCTTTAAATGGGATGTGAAAAATGGAGATCTCTTTTCTAATAAGCAGCTTGTTTGCCATCTACAGATAAGCATATCTATTAGTTACTTTAAATGTTTGATCTCATACCATTTTTATTACCAGATCATGTATAAACTTAAAAAAATATAAAAATAAGATATTAAGTTTAATATAAGTTGAATATATACATTGCATAGTATGAAGGAGACAACCAAGAAAATAAAAATCAAATAAGAAGATTAAGTTGAAAAAAATAATCAGGTCAGCTCAAGCTGTCTACTGGTTTTCGTTACTAAGCCTGTAAACAATTATACAATAATTATTAAGACTTTACTTACGTGTTGATAAACTGTTTAGCAGCCGCTGCATCGGTGAAGGACTTATGCCTACCCGTTGGTATCTGGTACTTGTTCATGAAGTTCTTTGCGTAGTCTTTGTTGGCCTCGATTTCCGCGCCAGCTTTGGTGGGGCCGAAGCAGCGGACGCCGTGCGAGGTCAGCGCGTCCACGATGCCTGCCGCGAGGGGTTCCTCTGGACCCACCACCACAAGATCGATTTCTTGCTCTTTGCACCATTCTGCCAGAGCCTGCAGATAAAGGTTGGGCTTTAATTATATTTTGTGAGCAAACCTTTTTAGTGGGAAATGGCGATATAGGACAATAGTGGGACAATATAGGTAAAATAAAGAAAATAACCATTAGTATTATTCACTTATGCAAGTTTAAGTCAACTCTAATGGTGAAAAGATTGGTTTCTAAATAAATTAATAAATACTAGCGGCCTGTCCCTGCTACACACGGGTGGACTTTTTTTTTTAATAGAGCCTATGTTACTCAGCCCTAATGTAGCGTTTTAATGGTGAAAGAATTTTTTAAATCGGTCCTGTAGTTTTTGAGTTTATTAGTTACAAACATACATACATACAAAAATACAAAGGTTTCCTTTTTATAATATTAGTATAGATTATTCTTGACAAATCTGGATTAAACAAAAATAAATAAAACATCTTTTTAAATGTTTTTTTAAGGAACGCTATGTCTTATATATAAGCAACTGAAAAAGTTGAGAAAAGTTTAACAATGCGTATCCATATATTTTTTGATGGTCTAAAATGTAAGAAAACAAGGAATAGCCTAAGGCCTCATCTATCACTTATTTTTGGCTAGTGTGGGGTGGTATGTCATGGTATGGTGTGGTAATATTCACGAAATAACGAAGGTTTTTGTTTAAGCTGGTGATTTGTCCAATAATCAAGTCATTAGCAATTAGCATTGTTTTTCATTTAATACGGACGTAACATTAACCCTACCATTTATACCGCGCACCGTCTACGTGGATGATGCCTGACCTTTAAACAAGCAATTCTTGTATATATGTATTTAAATAATTCATTAATTATTTATTGTACAATGTTGTTTTTCAATATATATTATTTAAATATATCATTATAGCCTACATTTATTAAAATTATGGAATAAGTATTGATTTCTACATTTGTAGGAAGTCCAAGGAAGTCCAGCCCTGACTGTTCACACTTTATTACTGTGGTATTAGTGTGTTTTTCATTTAAAACCAAAAGATGAAATAAGTTTAATACTTCTATCTAAATAATCATGTCAAGATTCCCATTTAATTTGTCCATATTATCAAGTACAAACTCTTTTTGAACTCAACTGATAAAGATATGAAGGTTATCACAGACTATTAAAATCTATAACATGCCTTTTAGCAGCAAATTGAACATTAAACTAGATCGAATTCCATTTCACAATATATTAGTGCCTCCTGTAAAGTAATGCATAATAATTAATAATATACAGGGTCACCATAATATAAGCACTATTGACAGAAACAAACCAGAAATATTAAAATATATTATCACATTGTTATATTTTGTTTTTTGTTATTTCTTCTAAGAATTTGCTGTTTGGAGATAAGAAGACAATTTCTTCTACTAGTAATCTTGTTTGCGCTATTTAAATGAATCTGTGCTTAAATATAATATTTACAAAACAATGCATAATAATTTAAATGTTATCAAGTCGGTAACATTAAAGTTAATATAGTTTAATTTAAAAATAAATTTAGTTATTATTTTTTTATTGAGATTGTTGTAAAAAGTTCCTCAAACTTGTAACAAAAATGACCTTTCTTATATTTACAAAAACACAAATGTTGGAAAAATTTCCACAAGCAGGATTTGAACCTGCACCCTTCTGACATACCGGGTCAGGTGCTTTCTTATATTTATAAAAAATTGTGTTTGATTCAAACTAATATATTGACAGCATTTATGTAAACTGTAAACTTTTAATATATTTTAGAGAAAAAAGCAAAATTATATTTAACTTTTTAATAAATTTTTGCAACTTTAAATCCTAATTTAAGAACCTATTATAAATTTTGAATTACTTAGTTTTTGGCAATGCTACGATTTGTTGTTGTATTTGTATACAGTTCCATTCATACATATTAAAATAAAATAAAATACTCTGTGTTAAATTTACAGGGAGACCAGGGAGTGTATGGAACTAAGCCGTGCAATTTTAATAAAAATTAAAAAAGTCTGGTAAAGCTAGGTGTGTTCAAAAGGATTAAAAAAACTTTTAGGGGTTAGGAGGTCAGTACATCAATCGACAAAGGATTCCAATTGGAAACTTACTGGATAGTCTTTTAAGTCCAATTCGACATTTTCAACTTTGTTTGTGGTGGAGATTCCGACGCTACCCGGTGCACAATATATTCGGCCCACGAACGGAGAGTCCGCCAGCTTCCAGCACAAAGCATGCTCCCGGCCACCGCTACCGATCACAAGAACATTGCTCTCTGTCATTATTGTGATTGTCTACTTGTTTACAACAAAAAGTTTGGCTAACTTCGTCACGTTTTTAAAGAGTTTTACGCCCGTTAATAATTATTCTACTTAATTATAAAATTGGTAAAATATTCACTAGTTCTTCTATAATTCTTTCACGGAAATAAAAAATGGTAATTGTATTAAATAAATATCTATTAAAAATTCATTTAGTTCATGATCACTGCCGTTAACAACACGCGTAAGCTCACAAATGTCAATTGAATTGAATTGACATTTTGTAGCGTTGACGTTGAAAATTATGTTATAGGGAGGGCGAAAGAGTATGTCGATAGTACGAGTACGATTTAGCATTTCTTTTAAATTTCGAAATTTTTAAAGATTACAAATATTTCTACTTAGTTCAAACCGAATATAATATTGATAAGCATCGTGCGAGTGAATACTCATACATAACAAATTAAAAAAATCAAGTAACAGTTAGTCCATGCCATTGGCATTCCAAATATCAATCGAATTGATGCAAGCAATTCTTGTTAACTTGTAATATAGAAATAGGAACACTACAGCAGTACTCAAATTAAGTAATAAACACAAAAAACTCGGCTTTTTATAAAAGTTTAATAACAAATTTTAAAATACACACTACACTACAAATATACGCTATTTAGAATATCAACATCAGTTGGTGCTTAAACGCCTCAACATTTTTAGCTAACGGAAGTCCACAATCCGCAATATAGTTTGAGATAATTAATTATAAACCGCTGCAATAGGTACTTACTTCTTTCTACGTAGAGTATCACACTCACACTAATATTATAAATGCGATAGTTTGTGTGTATGTTTGTATATTTATTACTTCTTCACGCTGCAATGGAGGATTTGGATTAAATTCGGCTTCCAGATAGTTTAAAACCTGGTTTAACACATAGGATAGTTTTTATCCCGATACTCCATGGAAACTGTCAAAGCGGTACGAAGTCCGCCGGGTCAACTAGTATTTGTATATAATATCATTGAGCTCCGTCGGCCGGTTGTCTACATAAAATGAAACGTGTTGGTACTATTCGATTTTTCACCTGCAAGCAATCGATTGGAGATGTAAATAACATGTGTAATCCACTTCTGCAGCAGAAACTTATTGCAGTGATTTTCATTATCAAGTGATTTCGCTTATCTCCGATTAATAAACATTGTCATGCTCATTTTTAGGGATGGCCATACTATCGATAACATAACTAATAAAAAGTTACGTGTCACTAATACTTCCAACTGTATTTGTAATATATAAGATTTATTATCTATCTCATTCTCAAGTCAAAGACCACCAGAGGCCAAGTATCAAAGATCAAACTTTTCAGTGTCCAGAGATAAAGTTACATCGTTGAAGAATTTAGTTATTATAAAAATAGGAAAGAAATATAGCCATATCTACATAGACCTATATTTAACATAGATCACGCAAGTACAACTACTTCAAGTGTTTTGAATGAGACCATCTGTGCTTAACTGATCGCTGCTTATATTCAGTCCGCGATCAACATTTACTCAGGGAGACATCTGTAAAAACACCCGAAAAATGCCTCAATGTTCTGTTATAAATTGTAAAAACACTTATCTGTTTTTATGATACAAATATTCGTCATTAATTTTAATATTATTTATTTTGATTTTATGACAGTTTTGAGAAAATCTAGAGTATGTCGCATGTTCGTCATACATTGCGGCTTTACTTAGCTCTATACATGTGGGTAGTGTAATGTGTAAACGGGCTATGAATATCAAATTTCATACGTACATCGCGTCAGTTTCGAGGAGGTTTCGAGGCACAGTCGCTTTTGTCATTTTTCTGTCAAATTTTCTAATTAGTCCCGTTTACTCTATAAAACGTCTAGGTACTCGATTCTAATCGCTTACGAAATTATGATGATTGGAAAGAAATTATATTTTGAAAAGTAATTCAAAATCTCTAAGAGAGAAACCTACCTAAACCTATTACCTCCACAAAACGATATCCAGAAATTCTAACGATTTTTTTTACACACACACCAATGCAGTTTAATTATTTAGGTAAAAAAAATAAAAATAAGGTAAATTAAAAGCACGTCGTATCTAAGCTGTTTTATTTCCGCAAGAAATATATCAGTTAAAATCAAGAAATTATTTTGGAATCGACATAATTTGTCGGTCGTTAGCCTAATAACGGTTTTGTGATTATTTCCTAATATATATTCCGTATATATTTTCGTTGAACACGTTGTTTACACCGAAATGTCTGTAATTGTTATATTTAGGTACTGGGGGGTGAATCTATAATCTCACTGGTGATCTCAAATTTTAAGTAAAATGAAATACATTATGAAATATCATAATTTTTCCTTAAATACAATTTGATTACTAAAGGTGAACGCGCACCTGGCCGCACCGCAGGCGCCGCAGTCGCCGCATTCGAATTCTTATATGAAGTCCTCGCCGAAATTGCACACTTGCACAGAACTTCATATACGAATTCGAATGCGGCGACTGCGGCGCTTGCGGTGCGGCAGGTCTGCGGTCACCTTAACCGTTCAAGAATTTTCGGTGTCAAAGATAAGTTACCAGTGACCTTGAATAAGACGAAAAGGAGCACTCGTTCGTAAATTGATATCATAGCGTGAGTCACCGGTGCAAAATCAACCGCTGGTCTTTCTTTTTATTGAACGCTGACTGCATATGCGCTGCAAGAATCTTAAGTAGCGTTTCCATTCAACAATTCTTTGAATCACCGCACATAAATTGTGCTATTGATTATTTCTTAATAAAATTTTAATTTTAAAATAAAGCTTCTTAATTAAAACCATTAAAGTTGACAATTATTAAAATTGGTTGGTAGGCCTCTCAGTTAAAAAATCTATGATAAGGGACTTCTTGGCGGGAAAGTGAAGAGTCACGTCTGCGGTTTTGTTTTATTTTATAAAATTTGTGTTATATCGAATATTAATGTGAAATAATGGTGGACTATTAAGGGGTATATCATTTCTCACCTCTCATTTCTATTTTCGTTCATCATCATCACACTGGAAGGAAATATTGTACATTTATGAAAATATTTATAAAATTAAATTTTAAATAATTATATTACTTGTAAGAAAATTACTTTGACAATGGCTAAATGTGCTAATCGCATGAAGCCATCAACTATAGGAAAAAAATAAAATCTATGCAAAGGACTTCTTGGCGAGAAAGTGAAGAGTTGGACTTCTTGGCGGGAAAGTGAAGAGTCATGTCTGCGGTTTTGTTTTATTTTCTAAAATTTGTGTTATGTCGAATATTAATGTGAAATAATGGTGGATTATTAACCGTTAAGTGTTCGTAAGTGTGCATGAGTGTTGGCAAATGAAACAAAACAATGAAACTTTACTTTTCAAATTCTCTCAAGAAGTCCACCGAGGAATTAGTAAAGCCCCACATCTTTACTGAGATACTCGAGGGGTTGGGGGGGTATATCATTTCTCATTTCTCATTTTTATTATCATTCATCATCATACTGACTGGAAGGAAATATTGTATATTTATATATTACTTGCAAGAAAAATTACTTTGACACTGGCTAAATGTGCTAATCGCACGAAGCCATCAACTAAAAGAAAGAAGTGAAGAGTTATGTCTGCGGTTTTGTTTTATTTTATGAAACAAAACAGTGCAATGGCACTTTTAAAATTCTCTCAAGAAGTCCGCGTGAGGACTTAGTAAAGCCCTATATCTTTACTGAGATACTCGAAGGGTTGAGGTATATGATTTCTCACTTTTCATTTCTATTATCATTCATCGTCATCATACAGAAAGGAAACAATGTTTATTTATGTATACTTGTAAGAAAAATTACATTGACACTGGCTAAATGTGCTAATCGCACAAAGCCATCAAGGAAAATAAAAATCTATGCTAACTCCGATTCCCTGACATGATGACAGCTTACTAGGGTTGACAATATTTTTGGCTTTGATAATTTATTATATTTTTTACGGGTATTTTGTATATTCTATGACCGTGTATAGAAAGCGAGCGGAAAAATGTTAGACATCAAAAACTCTATCGTTGAATTTAATTATTAAACTACGATAAAATTGTACTTATTCATTTTACGGGGCATACCATGTGGGTATCCTGTTTGACAAGTTATTGCGACCATTAAAAACTGCATTACTATGATTACTATGAATGCTGCCTACTTGCATCTTCAGAGTTCATTGTAGTATTTTAACAAGAAATCATTGAGATTTAAAAGCATGTATATACATTACGTCATTAGTGTGGTATCTAAATCCTCCGGCAACATTTACAAAAGTAAATATCATGTTGTTTTCTACCTAATACCAAACTTTTTTATATAGTGGGGACTTATAGCTTGTCCATAATGCCCGCCACATAGCCCAATCCTCGTCTTACAGTATCTAATTGCTGCCAACCACCACCGCCGGTCATCGCTTTACCTGGCCGAAAGGCACCCCCCACATCACACCCCGATGACGTGGACACTCAGATTCATTACCTATCTTGATGTTATTGCTACTTTTCCGTGATTTCAGCGTCTTGCCAGAGATGCTTATTCAAATCTTACCTATTTTATATTATAGCATAAAAACTTTCTAGGCCAGGGAGGCCTTTACCATTATGGGAAGGCACATATTAAGATTAAATAGCTATACCCTCACTTACCCAGGTTGGCCAATACTGGTAAGTGGGTATTAACGACTAGCATATTTGGACACCCACATTCGAACATCAACATTTTGCTTGAAAACCTGGGTAAGGGAAGGTAGCTCTCCTCATGCATAAAGTCAAAATTTAAATAATTTTTGGATATAAGAAACAAATTCCTGCGTCCGTGTAGGTTCTCACGTTCCGTTACTTTACCTACGATCGGTTGTGTCTTGCTTGTGTTGTGTAGTTTCTTTTTTTTTCATTTCAATTTGGTATGTGCGATGTGCGTGATGCAAAAAACTAAAAAAAAGGGTAGGTAAAACATTACGTTCCTTTTTACGATATAAATAATTATGGGCATTGCGAAATCTGTTTTTTGAACTACTTTTATTTTTAACAGAGTTTAAGATCACTTCTAATCACATAAAAGTTATACCATCGTCCATCATTGATGCAAGGTAAATTTTTGGTAATATTTGTATACTATTCTATAATGTTTGTTTAAAAGTACAATTAGAAAAGTCTTTCAGTGTAGTAAAGCACAGGTAAAAATTAACTAAAAACAAAATACAGAATACATATCTATATTTTGTAGCTAACTAAAATGAGAACGTAGCTCATTGATTAAGAGATTTAAGAGTAACGGAACGTTATTCGCAAACATGGCGAGCTGATTATTCGTTCTTGTCATTTTTCTGTGATGCTTGCTCGTTGTACAAAAACTCGTATTTTGTTGTTATAAAATGGCTGACACCGGTTTACGTATGAATTTCGCCGCTCTAAAGAGGGCAGATCCGTACGCCAGGGAAATAATCGACAGTGCTACCCACGTCGCACTTTATACATTTGAAGAAAACAAATGGGAGAAAACGAACATCGAGGGTGCTTTGTTTGTGTACAGTAGAAATGGAGAACCGTATCATAGTCTGGTGATTATGAACAGATTGAGTACGAATAATTTAATCGAACCAGTGTCAAAAGGTATAGAATTACAATTGAAGGAGCCGTTTCTCTTGTATCGCAACGCCAAGTGTCGCATCTACGGCATATGGTTTTATGATGAAGACGAGTGTGTTCGGGTGGCCACAAAGTTAAATTCGTTGGTGAAAGAGTCTTTAAAACAAGGCCCCGCAGAGAATATGGCTCAAAGTCCTATGTACAATCCCTCAACGCCATCTGCAGCATCCGTCGACATATTTAGTATGTTGAGCAAAGCTCAAGATGACTTCAATTCTAACAAGGGAGTCGTAGCTAAGTCTGAGTCGACCCCATCACGGGCGCCCGATATGACGTCGCAGAGTGTTATGGACTTCTTCGCCAAAGCTGGGAGTGGAGCCGCGGCACAAATGCCAGCTGTGTCTTCGCTGCCATCTCCAGGAATTTTTGGTCCAAGGCCGTCGGACGCCCGAGAAGCGCCTTTGCTTCTTCAGAGGCTTATGAGCAATCCAGCACACTCTGTTGAGCATATAGAGAAGCAACAACGATCTGTTACACCTCAGGAGGCGCAAAGTTCAAATGGTAACATAACCCTAGATTCAGCCATGAGACAGTGTAGCAGTTACCAATTGAAATCAACTCCAATTGAAAAGCAAAATCAACAGAGGAAAAACAGTCAGGTGTTAGATATTTTGGAGGTGAATGGTCCTAATCCGTTGGATATAGACTTAAATTTGATGCGCATATCATCACCTAAGCCAACATCGCCACTTGCTTCCTATTTGAATCAATCTCAGGATGTAACCCACTCAATTAGCACTCTTAATGGAAGCAAGATGGATGATGTAAATATTTACCCTTTGATTAATTCTTTGAACAACCAGCAGAAACCTGCTCTGATGCCACCTACAATGTTTACAGCAAGCACTAGTGGTGATATGGCTCCATCCCCTGAACCGCTCACTAGAAATCAGCTTCTTCAAGCTTTCAATTACCTTCTAAAACATGATGCTGATTTTGTGAACAAGTTGCATGAAGCCTATGTAAAATCTTTTTCAGAAAAGGCCTTCTCTGTGTCATAAAATTCATTTTTTTGGACGAGTGGCTGATGTTGCCAGCTGCTATCAATGTACAGTTGTAATTTGAAGCATAAATCCACTAAAATATGTAGACCTTATAGTTTTGTAGTAACTCATTGTTTGGACCGTGTATTTTTAAATAAGTTTTAAACCTTTGACTATGTCATTAAAATCTGTATACAGAATGAATTTTAGTGATCAATTGTTAGTTGAAGTTGTCTTGTAAATGTGATTCCTTGAGCAGCTGTTTGTGATATTTCTATTGGCTACAGCTTAAGGTTCCATCGTTAACTTGTTACACATACATCTCAAGACTAATTCCCTTTGTTCAGTTTTAATTGTCTTAATGAGTTCATTGCAATGTGATTGAATATTAGCTAAAGAGAAAAAATGACAATACTTATTTTTTTTAAAGATATATATCTCTTGTAGAAACGATAAATGCTTAATAAATGAAACAATTTTGCAATGGACAATTTTTTGAAAATAAGGACATTATTTTGAGGATTAACATTTATTTATAATGTTATAAGGACTGCAAGAATTTGCTATTTCTTTACATAAATTATAATTTCCTACTCAGTCGTAGTTTATGCAACACTTTTTTTAGAGAAATATTCAATAGACAAGTAAATTGTTTGTTATCTTTCTAACATTAATTTGATGTCACCATTTAGTCCAAGCTTTATTGATGTAAATTTCCCTTTACCCAGGAAAGTTTAACTTTTAGGGTCAAGTTCTTTATTAAGTAACATTTCTCCTAAGAATAAAATTTTCTATTGGTCCATAGTGTTTCATAAACTTATGAAGAATGTTGTGAAGTTAGCAAAACCTATGCAGGATATTTTAAAATTGTCTAAATAGTAGATAGATAGTTTTTTTTTGTAAAAGCTAAATCTACTTATTAGATCTTTCTAGGTCTTTATAATATGGTCTTTATCTATGACCATAATGTTATTAAATTCGATATGAGCTGAAAATAGTTAAAAAAATGTATTGAATGTGTTGTTCTAGTAATGGTCATTACATTAAAAATTCCATGCCTTAAATAATTTTGGCCTATTTGCAATGTAAAGGGATACATTGTAATAATTTATGATAATTTATACAGTGTATTACAAATTTGTTTTTGTACTCCCTTATACCTACTGTATCATTATTTTACTAACAAAAAATTTAAAGGACAAAAACTTTGATTACGTTGTTTGGACAAAATTTTCTCAGATATTCCATTAATAGTCTCAAATTAAAGAGTTCAAGAAATTTAAATTTTATTTTATTTCATAGCTTAGTGACCTTCTGGTGACGTCTCTATTTTACGAATTTACTGACTAATTTTATCAATAGATATTTTTTCACGGGCAATCACTAATATGCAACTGTTTCTTGTTATCAGGGAAGGTGCAAATAGGAAGATTGTGTAAAAAATATACAAAAATCGGTTGTACTATGCCTTATCGAATGTTTTTGTTTTGTTTATATAATTTTAACGCAAATTTTGTTGCGAAACAAATTACTAAAACAAACCGGGCCTCTAGCCCTGCCCGATCCTCACCAGTTTAGGCCCAAGACACCGTACTCGTAGAACAAGAGTACGAAGAACCGGTTTACACTCGCTCTACACCAGGTACAGACATGTACCTGGGCGCTTCTCTCCTCCACGGCCCGGTCAACCCGAGCCGAAGTCCGTGCCTTTAGAGGCGCCCTCGGGTTGCTCCGCTCCCCGATCCGATACGAACCCTTCGGAGAATCTAGTAGGGCACGGGGACGCGCACTAGTGCGCGATGCCGTTCCCTCTAGATAACCTCCGAAGGTGATTCGTTTCACACGGCTTGAGGGACCCTTTACGTTCCTCGCCGCCCCCAAAAAAGCCCGGTGAAGCTGAAAATGCCGTAGAGGCAATCAGCAATCTCTCTCAAAAAAAAAGGGCATCTAGGTTTGAGATCTGTGGTCCAAGTCCAACCAAACAAACTAATGGACCTCATTAAGAAACGTTTTATAAAAAAGTAAGTAATGGAAAAAATTTAAAATTATGGAAAAAAACAATGAATAAATTAAAATATAAGTATAGTTATTGAAAACATAATTCTAAATATCAGATATAAAAATTGTTAGCGATGACTTAAATAGGTTTTATTGTAATACCGAAAAAAGAAAGCTGCCATCTAATGAAATGAAACTGTTTTATTAATAAGTAACAGAAAATTGTTGATCGTCTAGCTAGAAACTAAAGTTATTCATCGACTAACTACCTACATGATATCAATATAATAGCTGTGCCCGTGACTTCGTCCGCGTGGAATAGTGATCCCCTATTTTTACCCCCTTTAGGGTAAAATTTTTACAAACTTTGTCGTATTTATTTATATTAAATCAAAAGCCTAAAAAATAAGTTCCTAGCTTCTAGCTTCAAAAATGACGTAATTTCCATCCAAACTTTCATCCCCTATTTCCCTTACAGCCCTATTTTCGCATTAAAAAGTAGCCTATGTCCTTTCTCAGGCTTTAGACTATTTCTGTATCTAATCTCTTAATAAGTTATGTTTCTTTTACTTTATTGTTTAATTTGTACAATTATTTAACATTCGGTAAAGATGAAACAGCTAGTCGAAAATATAAATAAATTTCCAACATCTTATTCGAATCATATACTTAAATACATTTTAAACAAATTTTAATTTGAATTTGAATTTAATAATACAATACGACTTGATTTTTTTCTTTAAAATATGTTATAATGACGAGAATTCAACGTGATGTGTCATCTATCAGGTTGATCGGAACTACGCGCATGTACGCTATCGCCATCTGTTGGTAGGGCAGTGTAGTAGTAGAAGTTTACCGTCTTTTATTTTTTATTTTCAGAGACAAAGATGCGCATTTATACAATGTGCTAGAATGTATACTATGAGATTACGACGCCATCAGAGACTTTGTCAGCTTTTATTTATATCTTCACGATGCCAGCAAAGCCAGTCAACAGATGTAAGGATTTATATGCCAGCCAGTGCCAGGGACACAAAATACCTAACTAATGATTCTCCTCTTATCTACACCTTCGTGGGGGCCTCACTCTATTCTTTATAGCCTACCTACACGCCTACACCCATGAAGCTGTCATATAAGCTCGTGAGTGCGAGTTTCATGCGCCATTCGATCACGTTTTCGAAAACGAGAATTACTATGGCAAAATGTTAACTCTTCTCGTATGTCGCCAGGAGGCGCTGCTTCAATGCCACACTAATTTCCGTTTTCGTTAACGTGATCGAATGGCGAATGAAACTCGCACTAGGCACCCTGCACCACCTCTGCACGGAACAATTCGTTGTTCCTTTAGGTTATAGTATGTGGCTATAGCAGAATGGACCGATACTGTCTCAGTGTGAAGCTACCACAGACAGAACCATAAAACTGAGGACAGAACCATCTCAAAACAGAACTAAAAAGATAGCTAGGTAGGTATAGGTATTGTACTGAAGTAGCCTTAGAACAGTTATTATTCTGAGACACTGAGAATAGTACATCCCCCTAGACAAGTGAATAGAATAGAAATGAAATAGAATGATTGTTTACGGGATCTTAGAGCATTTAAATGGGATTGACATAAACGTCATTTATACCGTGTATACGTATCGTTGACTTGTCAATCCCGTACAATAATCATTGTCATGGTGACTCGTTTCTTTGTCGCACTTCCAAAAGATGGAATAGTCTACCAGCACACGTTTTCCCTCCTTCCTATGACATGGGGTCCTTCAAACGAGGCGTGAATAAGCACCTTGTGAGCCGATAGGGTGAGGGTGAATGATGCTGCGTTGTTTTCACGCTGGACCAGTTGTCTGTCGTCTGGACTCCATTTCCACTTAACATCAGGTGGAGTGGACAGTGGAGTCGTTTGTCGAGCTACGTATAAAAAAAAAACGTTATACCTCTTGTATGTGTGTACCGTGGCCTCAGAATAATAACCACATACATATTAGAGACTAGCTGTTGCCCGCGACTTCGTCCGCGTGAGCTAATGGCTGTAGTCTGTACAGTTTAATTTTTATGTAGGTATCTATTTAAGCTTATTATGGTATAACAAAATTATATGCTTCGGAAATTTAGAAAATTGACAATATTGATATAAATCCAATTTCACCATGCATGGTTGATGGACGTTGCACCAAAAAAATTCCAAAATCGTTTGTGACTAATACTATCACTGGGGAAAACGGTTACCCGCAATATCAACGCCTATGAGGTATTGTGAGATGATTGATAGTGTCAGAAATAGTACTATTTGTTAGTTAAGTAATACATTATTAATATTATTATTATTTGTAATTTTCTTTTTTCTTTTAAAACTTTAACTTGTCTCTTTTTTTTTTACTTTTTATTTTTGCTGTTGTTTTTATTGTAATAGTTACAACTTACATATTATTTGATTATTGATTTCTTTTTTTTCACCTTTTATTTTTGTTTTGTAGGTATAATAAATTTCCTTTGTTTATGCAATTATTAGTATGTACTTATGTGTATTATTTATATATATATAAATTCTACCATTATTTATAACGTTTCCTTTTGCGGGGCTGCTGGAAGATATTTCAGAACTGAAATAAGCAGCGCCCTTGTACTACATTTACCGGTAGAACTTATTTTGTTACTCTCTTAGGTGTGTACACAAACTTGTAAATAAATAAAATAAACGAATTTAGGTTTAATGATAAATGAAACACAGATAATTATCAAGATTCTATTAATTAATAAATAAAAAAAAAACTAACGAACGTAGTCGCATATGATGACATTGATGACATTTGACATCTCACCTTTTTAAATCAATATTACATTATAGTCCATTTCAACTGGGATGATCCCGGTGACAGATGTCATCAATAACGAAGACGTGACTTTGTAAAAGCGTATGAACTTATTTGACTACATCAAAATCACATATTTTTATATAATCCATCACTAAATATACTAAAATTACTTTTTATAATTCTATTTTTTACTTTAGATTAGGATTGTCTCAATAAACTCTCGCATAACACACATTTATCAAAACTTTAAAACAATATAATAAAAAAACGTACCCCTTCACAAGGTCGTTTCATTACAAAGAAATACTAGTGTTGGGATAGTAAACCAAGTGAAGTTCAATTGACATTCAATAACTAATCAATTAAATTTAACTTTATATTTTTCATTCTAGCTGTATTAATTAAATTGTTAGTATTTTTTTATGTGAACATGTACATTAGTATACATTTTTTCATTTTATTGCGGCGTCATTACGAAAAATATTAAAATGAAACATCTTAAACTTATAAAACAAAAACAGTATATATATATACAGCCAACACGTCTTTGGTGAAAATTGTGCGAAAGTAGTCGAAAAGACAAAAAATACTATATTAGAGGACTGGGAGAGGTACGTCAGAATAGATCGGTGGAAAGATCAACTTATAATAAATGTCGGCGATAGCGACTCTTCAAGCGATTCTGACAGTGATTTTTCAGATACTTACTGAATAAAAAATTTACTCTTTTCAAATTCTGTTTCATTTTACCGAATAACACTGTGTAAAACATACATTTAATGCATTTATGAACAATAAACTTAAACAAATATTACACAAATATTACACTTAAACAATATAATACATAAACACATCATATTTAAATTATTGTTAGTATAGTAAAATCGATTTCATTTCCATATATAGTATTATCGATTACCAGAAACAATCGAAATTATTTCATTGTAGGACATCTCTACAATTGTCGAAATCGAACTGTCACCGGGATCATCCTAGTTGAAATGGACTATAGAAAATAGCTCTATTGTTCTGAGGAAAATAGATTATAGAATTAACTAACGTAGTGATTACTTGCTCAGTGGAATTAACAAGGACGTATTTTTTTAAATTATTTTTTTAATATTGTTTGAAAGTCTTTTACACACGAAATGGTTGAAATCAATATTACAATACAAAATAGAATATAGATTTACAAATCATAAAGAGAATGCATTAAATACTCATTAGAAGACATGTCACACTGTTATCCTGTTACACTGTTACGATCACATTTTTACAAAATCACTCCCACAAATATTACGACCTACAACGGACATTGGCTTAAAGTGTCGATCATTGGTGGCTTCCCCGACTAACACTGATGTTACACATAAAAAATAATAATTTGTGCTAAGCAGAAATCGATAACATTTCGATATTATATAAAATTTTATAAATATTTAATTTTGCTTCAGTGCAGCAATTAGCACTAGAAAATAAAAAGTAAAATTTACTATAGCGTTGTGTTATCAAATTGTGGTATTTTATCTGCAAAGGTGAATCTGCATGGCCATCGGTTGCTATGACCGTTGGAAAGATGGCGCACAGTGCCGCCAATAAGCACTCAAAAATTTAAAAACAAGGACAAAATTCAGCGCTTACGTCAGCCTTCCCGGTAGCATAGCGGTCAGTGCAGCCGCCCGGATTGCGGTAGATTGACCTAGGTTCGATTCCTGGCTGGGCCGGGTGGTTGTTTAATTTTTTCACTGTATTTTATAAAATTTCATAAATATTTAATGTGCAACTATGTTTAGTTCCGTTTTACCAAGACTAGAAAAGGACGTTGAAGAGTAGGAGAAGGTATTTGCCACTGAGCAAGTAATCACTACCTCGTCCATGCCTACGTTGTAGTATTTGCGTGGAAGTGAGATAATTGATTGACAGTGACACTTTGTTCTACTTTTTTGATGTGTCACAAGCTGAACTATCAATTTGGCTAATAAGTTACCTTTAGAGATGTGATTTTCTACATATAAAATCAATTGTTTTACTTTACGTATAAATCAATTTCAAAATAATAGTTTTTCTATTGAAGGACATAAATGAAATCCAGAAAGTCATAGTCACATTTGCTGTAAGCAGTTTACGTTACATACATTTGTATGTAAGGGAAATATGGAAGTGGTGACTTAAAGAAAACTAGCGCGATAATACCGATTCATGTCCAAAACTTCAATCGTTTGTTCCGTTTAAAGAGCATCCATTTACATAATATTATAATAGTTTAGCCCTAAACCTCAAAATAAAGAGACTATAGAAGGTAAGCTTCAAACAAAGGCGCTCGAGCAACGCACACAGACAACCTTTCACGGACGCAGAATTTCGCACCAGCTGTGCTCGGACTGTTCCGAGTTGCCCATGCAAGGGGACCTTCCGGTCTGGGTCTCCCTAGGTCTATATGTAGGTACTTTTTTAGTCAGTAATACAGTTATTTACGTAAAATTATTATTTTTTTTTTGGAGAGAGATTGCTGATTGCCGCTGCGGCATTTTCAGCTTCACCGGGCTTTTTTGGGGGCGGCGAGGAACGTAAAGGGTCCCTCAAGCCGTGTGAAACGAATCACCTTCAGAGGTTATCTAGAGGGAACGGCATCGCGCACAAGTGCGCGTCCCCGTGCCCTACTAGATTCTCCGAAGGGTTCGGATCGGATCGGACGTAAAATTAGTTTCACTAACTCCGAAAGGTTACGGTTTGAACTAACTTCTCATAGCAATGATTGTTCGTCTAACTCTAGAAGGTCGTCCCGTCCGTGTGCAATAATCGGAAGAGATACAAATTGCTTAATGTCCACTTTAGCTGTGATTTTAGAGTAATGATGAATCTAAGCAACAATATTGATATTTCCAAAGTCAAAGAAGACCTATAATATTTCAATTACAACTGTCAAATAACAAATAACGGAACAATTGAACAAATCAATCGATTATATTTAGTGACAATCGCCATGACGGAAAGACGGCATCGCAGCATCAGCATAGCTACCTACCTTTAGTCCCACCTCTACAGCCTGCTGCGCTGCACACAATCGGCAGTCACGAGATCTCCTATTCACCTAGATGAAATGGAATTAAATTAATCTTGTGTGTAGCGTGTGTAGTCAGTTATATAGAATTTAGTTGATGGTGTGACTTGTGATTAGTGTATAATGTGTTGTATGACTATGGTGTCAATTGTATTGTTTATTCAGTTGTGAATGGAGGGCTGGTGTCAAAGTGCAAACCACTAATGAATGATGCAGTCTGTTTTTTGGACTGGCAGAGTGCTATCACGTGCGCTAAGAAATGGGCTTTCGAGTCTTTCAAGTGCTGCTGAATTAAATGTTTCAAATAAAAAACATCCATATTTAGTTTCGGTAGTATGTGGTTTTCCTAAAGACATTGCAAATGGAAGAACACTTAAAGGTCAATTTGGAGACGACGCATGGTTTTCCACTAATTTCAACAATGCGGATGTTATTGGTAAGATATGGTTCCTTCTATTTGTGCATTTAACCGTTACCACCCAGCATTATGTAACAGTCCTCTGTAGATCCTCATAAAGGTATGAGAATGCTTCTTTTGTTTGTTTTGATATTACTTCCTAACTAGTTGTAAACACAATTTGATTTTAAAGCTATTTAGATAGCTATTTTATTAATAGCTATAGCATTTTAACTTTAATTTTTTTATATTTTTGTTTAACATTTTAATGAGAGGTATCTAGGTAGTTTATAATACCTGCTGTTGTCAATGTACTGAATTGTATTTTGAAGTTGTGCTATTTAAATAAAAATAAAAATATACTCATTTGGATTGACAAGGTGTTACAACACCTCTAACAGTATTATATATATATATGTACTTTAATAGAATACATTTAGAGATTAATTTACAACAACACAAATGCCTGGTCGGGTTAAATAATATAATATAATATGAGACATCACATACATTGTTCTGATCCCAAGGTAAGTAGCTAAAGCACTTGTTTCATGGAAATGAGAATCATGGAAATGAGGAGTTCGTCAAATGGGTTAAAATATCAATATGGAAAAATAATCATATCAATTTATTGATTTTATTAATTTCTTTACAATTTATGTGATACACACAACTTTATATATAACAGTAAAAAGATTAATTTTTTTTTATTTTTATTTTTTTTCTTATTAAAGCAACAGTTCATTATATGGTTAAGCAACAGACAAGAGTATGTACCATTAGTAAAACCCTGTTGTTACCCACATAATCGCCATGAAAGGGATAAAATGTAATATTGAGAAAATTTTCTTTCTTTTATACTACAATAGAATAACCAAACCTAATTGTGTAAACCAATAATGATTACAAGTAGGTAATACTCGTACCTGTTTTGTGAATCAATGAACTCAATTTTACATTTTGACACTTCAGAAAGTCACCTGACTGAATCAGACAATCATAATTGTAACTGCTTGCTCAGGCCATTGTTGGTAAATGTTATGAATTGTGTATCATCTGAATAAGATTAATTAAATAAATTTTCCATTAAGGTGGTTGCCTCCAATCAGATCAAATTGTTTTTTTTTAATTAAAGAGTTTTGCTAACAATTTGCACTTTATGATTAAATAGCATTAATATTCCACCTTTTTCAAAAATTACTAAGTAACATCTTATAAAAGAAATTACAATCTGTGTTACAGCTTATATTATGAATCTTCATAAGCAAATAGTTAAACAAATAAGGATTAAAAAAAAAAGATTATTAACTAGGTGTTAAGCTTAAGAGTGAAGCCCTAAAGTAAAGATAGCTAGTGCTGTCTGCTGGTCTACAAGGTGCCACTTCATATCTAACTTTTATTCATCCATGAAGGCAATATAATAATAATATATTGGCTATTCCATCTCTTTGTGATACAATCAAGATATGATTTATCAATTTCATAGTGCTTAATAAGGACAGTGTTTAAAACCTGATGAAGCTTTGGCATACAATGCCTTATTTTTTCCTTTATATCCACACACTAAACATTTTTCATATCCACCTTAAAATATACTATGCTATCATCTGCCTAGTAACGTATCCTTCTATAAGGAATTTAACAGCCAAAAGGTAGACATTGTCTTAAAATTTGGCAGAAAAGTAATAATGTGTAATTTATGTGGTTTTATCAGGAGTCGCTGATGGTGTGGGAGGCTGGCGTGCGTACGGCATTGATCCGGGCGAATTCTCCTCGTATCTCATGAAGACGTGTGAGAGACTAGTACAAATGGGTCAATTCAAATTATCAGAGCCTGGTGATTTACTAGCCAAATCATATTATGAATTGCTGGAACACAAGAAGCCAATACTAGGTATGGAATATTATTGTACACACACACACAAAGTATTTTTGACTATTCAGATCGGATCCGTTCAGCTGCGGCCACATTTTTTACACTGCCACTTCACCCATCGGCCACTTCCCTCGAACGGCCACTTTCCTATCGGCTACAGTCACATTCCTTGAACGGCCACAAACCGTGAGCGACCATTTCCCCTAGCGGCCACTTCCCCATATGCCCACTTCCATTAACCACAATCCTATCGCCGGCGCCGCCGTAAAAATTGGCAAAATACAGCTAAGGGTTTGTTCCGGTCTGATAGCGATTCGATAAACAGTAAATTTGACTTTTGCTGTTCGTGCCCTAAGGTTGACTGGAAGAGAATGCTTTACGGCATTAAGTCTGTCTTTGTTGCTTTAAGATTTGTTATGTAGATAAATAAAATAAAGGTTAAATAAATAAACATTTGGATGGCTGCATAGCCTAGTGGGTAGTAGTGACCCTTCCTACAAAGCTGTAAGTCCTGGTTTCGAATCCTGGTAAGGGCATTTCTTTGTGTAACGAGCACGAATATTTGTTACCTAGTCATGGATGTTTTCTATGTATCTACATATGTACGTGTCTATATATGTATGTATATCGTTGCCTGGTACCCATAGTACAAGCTTTGCTTAGTTTGGGACTGGGTTGATTTGGTAAGAAAAAAAATATACAAATATAAAAAATACTAGGATTATTCACGCTACATCTATGTATAATGCCATTAATGAGTAATTTGTTGATGCCTTCTTGAATCAATTATGTTATAACTGGCCACTTAGACTATCTGCTTTTGAATTCTATCTTTTCTATTCTCTTTTTTTATCTATTTGAGATTGCTTCTAAAGCAAAAAAAAGAAAGAGGAACTAGATAAAACAATTATTCAATTAAAGTCCTATAATTTCAAAAACGGAACAACAATATGTAAGGAATATGAAAAGAAGTGATAAATTTAAGTTGAAAGCTAATAGGTGTTTTTGTTTATGTTTTTTTTTAATTTCAATAATAATACTACTATATATAATTTTTATTATTTACCTGTATTGAAACCTAGCACCCCTTTTAGAATCATTTCCATCTTCCAACTAGCTATTATTGGAAATTTGTAGTGTTATATTCCTACTTGCTTCAGGTTGGATAATGGGAATGATTAAGTACCAAATAACATAATAATTTTTCACCCCAGTAGCTCAAACATGCAGTTCTGGCTTCGAGGAATCAGTTAGACGAAATTACAGTTATCTGCATCTTAAGCTCGGGGTTTTTTTTCGCACTACCGGTTCAACGCCAGCGACACGTTAATTTGTCAAATTTTTCAAGTGAAATTGCCGAACTAGGAATTCACGTAGAGGTCACTCGGAGAAATTTCCGAAGTTGGATTTTGCACAGTGGTCTTTCGGGGAAGTGGCCGAAGTGGGAATTTGCATAGTGGTCTTTCGTGGAAGTGGCCGAAGTGGGAATTTGCATAGTGGTCTTTCGGGGAAGTGGCCGAAGTGGGAATTTGCATAGTGGTCTTTCAGGGAAATGGCTGAAGTAAGAAAAGACCTGACAAGGAAATGGCCGATGTAGTAATTTACAAAGTTGTCGTTCAGTGAATTGGTCGTAAGTGACCGGATCCTTCAGATCACTATGAAACTGACTGTACCATACTGTACGAAACTGACTGTACCATACTGTACTATCAAGTCTTCTTAAACATAAGGGCCGAAACACATAACCGCGTTGCGACGTCGCACCGCAAAAACTAAGCGTTGCGCCAACCTAGTATAAACCTTATTGCCTGTCAAATACTAGACAGGCGCCACCTATTTTGGCGGTGCGACGTCGAAACGCGGTTATGTGTTTCGGCCCTAAATGAGGGTATAATAGTAATGTGTGAAGACAAAATTAGCTGGTGTTGGTAATGATGGACAGAGCCACGTTAAGTAAAGCGTAATTGGAAATACACCAGCCCCCCAACCGCCTAACTCTATCGCCATCGCTCTCGCTATCGCGCTCTATAGTTTATGGCGTTATCTTGTCATTTCGAAAGCGATATGAAAGCAATATCAAAAGCTATGGCCTGTAGCTTTCGATATTGCTTTTATGTCGCTTTCGAAATGACAAGATTACGCCATAAACTATAGAGCGCGAATTCGAGAGCGACAGCGATAGAGTTAGGCGGTAGGCCCCCTGACTGACTCGATATCAGCGGGTGCGGGTTCGAATCCCGCTCGTACTCTTTTCTCAACACTTTAAACAGTAAAATTGGTTTTATCTAAACACAGCCTGCGTGGAGCTTTATGGCCCGTTCTCCCTGTGATGTTTCTATCCATAAGGAAGGCTCATGATGCCCTACAACAGTAGTCAGTTTATGTCCCTACTCAACAAGTAGGGACATAAACTGGGCTGGTGGTGTTGATAATGGTATTAGTTTTTAGGGTTCCGTATCCAAAGGGTAAAACTGGAACCCTATAAGACTCCGCTGTCCGTCTGTCTGTCCGTCTGCCACCAGGCTGTATCTCGTGAACCGTGATAGTTAGACAGGTGAAATTTTCACAGATGATGTATTTCTCTTGCTGCTATAACAGCAAATACTAATAAACAGATTAAAATAAATATTTAAGGGGGCTCCCATACAACAGACATAATTTTTTTGCCGTTTTTATAGATAATGGTACGGAACCCTTCGTGCGCGAGTCCGACTCGCACTTGGCCGGTTTTTTTTATTCTGTGGTCCTCTATTTAAAAATCAAGCTAACGACATACTATTGACGTTAAATATTTATAAAATTTATAAAATACAGTGATCAAATTTGCATCGCCATCAGTTGCAATGACCGTTGGATAGATAGGCGCACAGTGCCGCTATTAGCACTCAAAAATTAAAGTGACAAAATTCAGCGTTTACGTCAGCCTTCCCGGTAGAATAGCTGTCAGTGTAGCCGTCCGGATTGCGGAAGACCCAGATTCGATTCGGGTCAGGTGGGCGTATAAATTTTATAAATATTTAATTTAGCTTCAGTGCTTGTGGAGATCCGTGGGGGAAGCCTTTGTGCAGCAATGGACGTGTTTTGGCTGAGATGACGATGATGATGATTTATTTGTAGGTAGTAATGGTACGGAACCCTTCGTGCGCAAGTCCGACTCGCACTTGACTGGTTTGTATGATTTATAAAGCCGCTGGATGCGAGCAGCACAAAACCGGTCGTTGTGGAGATCCTTGGGGGAAGCCTTGTCCAGCAGTGGACGTCTTTTGGCTGAGATGATGATGATGATGATTTATTTGTAGGTAGCAGCACAGCGTGTGTGATGATACTGGACCGGAGTGAGAGCGTGATGCGCGCGGCCAACATCGGCGACAGCGGGTACATGGTGGTGAGGGGAGGGCGCGTTGTGCACCGCTCCCACGAGCAGCAGCACTACTTCAACACGCCGTACCAGCTCAGCCTGCCGCCGCCCGGCCACAACAGGAACGTGCTCAGCGATAGGTATGTTACAACAAAAGTAAAACCCTATATTCTGAAAAATACAGACCTGGCCGCACCGCACGCGCCGCAGTCGCCGCATTCGAATTCATATTTGAAGTTCTGTGCAAGTGTGCAACTGCGGCGTGGGTGGGTGTGCAAAGGCCTCCATCATTGAAATCAGTCGTCAATGATGGATATATTATAGATATTGATGGATGGATACGCCATGCTTGCCAAATACGGGTTGCTGATAGCAAATCAAAGGGCTATCCATCGAAAACTACGAATTAGACTTTACCCAACCTAGGAATTAAACCCAGAACCTCCGGATATCGGGTGAGCACTCTACACATAACAGCCAAGAGCACAGAACTCTTAAATTAGCTCTTAACTACTTAATTAAAAGATACGAAACGCCTAAAAATCTTTATTCATTGCCGTAGTTCACTTTCTACTTGGCTAACCCTGAATGTGAGTGTTGAATCGAAGCTACTTTTTTTTGTTAATGACACATGTCATTCTACCCCACGATACATTGTAAAAAAGCTCAATGGTGTACCTATTAACTGCTGGGAGAATACGTTCTTTCTTTTCTAAAAACCTATTTTTTATCTTGCATGGGATTAACGCCCGCCGATCGGTCCCCAGATGTCCGCAAACGAAATATTAATACAAAAACAGATTGAGTTATACAAAATTAGATGTAGCAGCCACTGCGTGGTTTTCGCCCTACGTCGCATTATTTATTGATTTCTTTACTCGTTCATAACCTTTTTTTAGTTATTCGTAAATTAAGATGTACGAGTAAGTAGGTATTTGCGTGTAAATTACCTAAATCTTCTGTAAGTAACATGTATGTTGATTTGTTTTACAAACTTTTTTAAAAGTAATGTGTAAAAAGTTATTCTGGGTCGTATTATACTAATTATAATAACAGAAAGTGTTATTAAAGTCATTATCTCCTGAATGACCTATTAGAAGCAAAGCAAAAGGTTATTTCAATAAAGATAATGAGCAAGTTAATATGCATCCAAGGTCAAATACGCTAGCTAGTCTTTAATAGTCTATGTTTGCCGACACTTTTTACGGTCAGCATCAAAAATGCGAGCGAGAGTTCCTGGTTTAAAAGTTGTCGAAACGATTTTTCTCTTTTTATTTTTATGTTTGACTTCTTCCACGTGGAATGTAGCCTAGTAACAAGGAATCTAGTTTTCTATACGTGAATTTTTTTTTAGAATTGGACCAGTAGTTCCAGAAAAGTAGGCAGCGAAAACGAATCTTAACGTTACCTCAATTATGTAAATCCGTTCAGCGGTTCTGGAGATATGAGGTTATAAAGAATATATACAATAAAAAAAAAGGAAAAACGAGGACAGAATACAGATGAAATAAAATAAAATAAAAGAGATTCTGGATATTTGAGGATGCATTATCAAATCAATTAATCGAAAAAAAGAGTAGAAATGTAGTAGTAATATAGGTAGTAATGTGATGAAGGCAGAGAAGGTGGTAAGTAGGTACTAATAAAGACTCAATGCGAATTTATTTTCGCTGTGGTGTTTTTATACGTAGAAAAGGCTCGTACCCTAGCAGCGGGGACCAAATGAGCTGGTTGGTGATGATGCGTTTTATTTATTTACACCATAAATAAGGAACTCATGTACTCGTGTGTCACTATAAACTGTACGATAATAATATAACGATGTTGTACATAATTTACAGACGTGATAACCCAAATACGCAGTGAACACAACATGTCTGATTCTGAATGACATAGATAACTCAAATGGTGAACAGAAATAAAAAGTTGCACTATTTAGCGGTACAATACCAACTGTTGTATCTGGGTGTATGCCAATTCGTATTTCACTTTGTTAAGGTTCATATTGGCACACACAATACGTACCTATTATATAAAACTACATAATAACAACTTTGTAATTGCTCACTAATGTTGCGGATTTATCTAAAGGTGAGTCCACGTTAAGTAAAATGTTATATGACTTATGTTAGACATGTGTAATG
Source organism: Eudonia truncicolella (assembly GCA_949315975.1). Lineage (NCBI taxonomy): Eukaryota > Metazoa > Arthropoda > Insecta > Lepidoptera > Crambidae > Eudonia > Eudonia truncicolella. The sequence continues at coordinate 16,345,804 of OX438835.1, read as the reverse complement.
TAAAAAAATTCATAGTTGTAATGTAAAATAAAAGATTTTGAATGTGAAAAATAAAATTAAAGGACATTACGTTTAAATAAAGATTCGGGCGCCAGACAAAGGTTATGCTCCGTCACATACAAAACAAAACTAAATTTTGAGCACAGGCAGGATGTCAGCGGAGAGGTGCTATATTCGAATTAACTTTATTCACGTTATATTAATTCATACAGCAAATCCATTTTAAGTTCAAAATTGTCATAGGTTTTTGTATTTTATGTTTTGCTGGTTTAAAATAGATATTTATAAGCAGTTCAGGGTGTTTCAATAAAACATTTGTTCAGTAGTAAAGTGCTTTTTTTCTTGCCACCGCCCGGCAGATTAAAGGTATGACCTCTCCGCTGACATCCTGTGCTCAAATTTAGTTTTGTTTTGTATGTGACGGAGCATAACCTCTGTCTGGCGCCCGAATCTTTATTTAAACGTAATTTCCTTTAATTTAATTTTTCACATTCAAAATCTTTTATTTTACATTACAACTTTAAAATTTTCAACATCACACATGTTACAAAACAGTTACAAAACTTTAAGGTTGCTGTATTGACTCTTATCTATCATCCGCACAAATAAAACATGCTTTTGAACTACGCTTTATAACATGGTTTGTCATATAGTCTGGACGCAGCTTAAAATGAATATAACTTAAACTATTGTACGGCCACAAACATTAGAGCAACTTATTGAAGAATTATCATTTTTTGGGCACACTTATGCGCTATAATGTCCACGGATGTTACAGAAGTGTACTGTAACAGACAACATTGTACAATTTTTTTTATTAAACAAAATATAACAGTAAAAGATCTTTCTCTAAAAGAAAGGCAGAAAAGTAATCCCCTTGGGTTACTTGCCGGTTCTTCTCAGTACAAGGTATCCCGCGTTTTGTAGAGTTACGAACCGATGGCATAGTGACATTCATTAGAGCTAATTGTATAGCCTAAATTGAATAAACAATTTTGAATTATTGACTTATATGGCGCTTTAAGTCTTTTAATATAACAATTAGGTAGGTATTACTATTGCCCAATGAATGAACCTTATGTTGTAGGAGTCTTCTCTTCGCACACAACGTAAAAAAAAGTTGTTAAACTAGATAATGCAGGGGCCAAAGTCCACGCAATCTTTGCTCGAGGGCACAACTAATAAAGACGTAGTATTTATTTCTATGGTAATCATTTTAGTGTCTTTATTTTTAAATCACGTAATATGAGCTATGAGTTTATAACGGCGACTATCCTTATGATAAAGTCCCGTTATTCTCAAACACATTCTGTATGGCTGTAGTAAAAGAAAAAGTATAGGTTTCGTATAAAAAACAGTCATGCCTTTTGCAACGCATCACGGAAAGGGGAATACCTTTCGTCAGCAAAGTTCCGAGCAAGAATCGTTTTGAGAATTTATCTATTGCAACGCCTCTCGGATATTATTGTGCGTTGTTTACTATTAATACCTGCGAGTATTGTGACTGCGAGTAATAGTGAGCAGCGCGTATCTGAGATGCGTTGCAAGAGGGACATTTTCAATATTTTTTTTGAACGGAACCGAAAGGAGTTTCCTTATAGATAAAGGGAAACTCCCATCATCATCGTGAACAGCCCGGCCTCACCCACTGCGTAAAGGCACGAAACAAGAATCTCAATCTCAAAAAAAGGAGAATCTAGTAAGGCACGGGGACACGCACTAGTGCGTGATGCCGTTCCCTCTAGAAAACCTCCGAACCTCTGAAAATGCCATCTGAGTTAATTAGCGAACTCTCTCAAAAAAAAAACCTGTAGTGTTCTTAATTTGTGCCTAGCTCCACCTAAATTCCGTTAGTGTTTAGATTCGCTGTTGCGTCAGTGACGAATTACTCAAATATGTTAATATTGAATGCAGAAATGTCTTAACTGCTAACTCAATACTTAAAATATCATTAACGCGTAGTAGCTTATACGACCGTTCGATAATTATGTTTATTAAACAAAGAACACTGGCGTGCAAAGTAATCTAATCACCGTTACATTACATACAAACGAGCCTACTAAGCCGTTGATGCTCTGCCAGAGATTGATGGTCGTCAATGAAGCCATTCCGATATTGAGGTCCAAATCCCATCGAATCAGCCCCCCGATCGCTGAACCGATTGCTTTGGCTACGTGTATAGTTTATGACGTCATCTTGTCATCTAGCTAATAGGTATAGGCATATATCGAAAGCTATAGCCTATAGCTTTCGATATTGCTTTCATAGGCGGTACGAAATGACAAGATGACGTCATGAAGTATACACGTAGCTAAAGCAATCGGTTAGGCGGTCGGGGGGCCGTTCACCCGTTAACACGCCAAACTGCGTAGTGTTCTTAGTTTTAGAATTTACCTACATTTCAATGCGATTACTATCTGAAAAAACACTGACAAAGTGTTGAAATTACTATCGTTATTAGATGACTATGATGTTGCGAACCTTTTTCGTTCACTCTCTAGTCTAAAGAATATCATTACATAATCAATCCCTGGCGGAGCACCAAGGCTTCAAGCTGTGCAGTTTCTTGCATTAGAACGTACAGCTATAAGACGTCATGTATTGGGTGGAAGGCAACATATTTTGTGACGATTCAAAAGTGCTTATGTAGTAAGTTTACTTAAATAAAGATACATTTTATTTAAAATAGGCTCGTGTTGAAATGAAACTGAGAATATTTAGTATTTAAGCTGTTTAATTAAATTAATTATTGAAATTTAACATGAGCGTGGTACGGAGTCGAGAGCAGAGAGACCAGAGAATATAAAGCAAAGGCGGTGAAAAGGAAATCAAGTTGGCCACAGAGTATAACATTAGCGATGTTACGGTGACACGACGCTAGGTGGCGTTAGTGTACAATAACTCGTGTGTATAAAAATGTTTCATTGATTAGATTTCATTGCACGCAAGTGTAGAAGGTAATAATTGCATAACAACACACGCTCGAGTGTGCATGCGTCTCCGAGAAGATATATTTAAATGTCCAAAGTCATGAGAACGCTTTCGCTACCACCACGGGATCTGTAATCATGTGCTCATTCCACAATCAGCTCTGTTGTATGCTGTAAAATTAGAACTTTTAGCTCACTGGATATTTGCCAACGCTCACGTGAACGTGATGGCTTCCCATTTGGAGGAATTGTGTTTACAAACACAAACCATTTTGTCATTGAATCTTCTTTACACAATAAGAGTTATTTTTGGTTTGCTTAATCGAAGATTAATATCTTATCGCTTCGCTTGTGCAGAGTAATCAATGAGTTGATTATAGCATTGTAAGTACAGTGTCCGAAATTAGTACCTTCTTTGCGTTTATATGTAGGTACCTACGGACTTTTTATCAACTCTTTAAATTTGGGTAAACAGACAAGACATGTTATTTTTAGGTAATGTCTCAGTAGCTCAGATGCAAAGGTACCTACGGACTTTTTATCAACTCTTTAAATTTGGGTAAACAGATAAGACATGTTATTTTTAGGTAATGTCTCAGTAGCTCAGATGCAAAAGCTTGTCGCCCGGATCACGAAAAGTCAGTTTGGTAGGGGTTCTAGGGTCGTGGATCGTAGGTCTCGTGCGAGTTAGGTAACTCGCTGAAAAGGTTTTCATCTTCGATATCAAGATAGCATTGTAAAATAAAAAATTAAATAATGTGAGCTGCTTTAGCAATAACTAGTACCTAAGTATTACGAATTTAGGGAAATTTTGTGTATCTTATAATGTTACCGTGTCCACACATTGACTATTGACTGGCGGCACCTCTTAGGAAAGTTTGTTTGTGCTAATCTACTAAAAAAGATAGTAAGCTACCACTAAGGTGCCTTATGAGGAGCTCGTTGGCGTAGCGGCTCGATCAATGCAGTCACCAAAGTCATTTTGTCTGGAAATGGCACTGCCGTTATGATTTGCGACCCGATCTGCCACGTGGATGTATGATCCGACTGGATGGCGTGGCCTGATACCTATTAGTTATCAAGCAGCATTGCCATAGTCTGCACCATTTGTGTTGCAAGTGGTCATAAGATGCGGACGCCGGTTTCCATGCTCGTTTGCCGGCAAGTAACATTAACCACAAAACAATGTGATTGTCCAGCCCCGAGTCAGCGGACACATCCTCGTTTCCCGTGGAGTGCGGCGACGTGATCCTGGTGGCGACGGACGGCGTGTTCGACAACGTGCCGGAGCCCGTGCTGGTGGCGGAGATGCGGCGCGCGCAGCCGCTGGCGGGCGACGCGCCGCGCCTGCAGGCCGTCGCCAACTCCATCGCCTGGATGGCGCGTAACCTCTCCTTCGACGGCTGCTACATGTCGCCGTTCGCGAAGAGCGCGCGCCAGAACGGGATAGATGCTATTGGTGAGTATGCATATTCATATAACATTTATGGACCCTGTAGGGCACGGCAAGTAGGAGAGGCGAGGAGTCACCTTATGCTCGTATTCACAATTTTTTATTTTTTAGTTTATTATATTTATATAAATCATGTGCTTATAGATAAATCTATATATTTAGCTTATACATAAATTAACAACTTTAATATGATAAAATATTATTTGAGGTTTCTATCATCTAAAAATTCTTGTAGGGAGTAGTAGTTTTTATTATTTAATAATTGTTTTAATTGTTTTACAAAAGTATTTTCTATTGTTATATTTTTTATCGTTTCGGGCAATTTATACGAGTACGTCGTCGACCCGTCACGCCTGCTTTAATCTTAAACTCCATCGCCTGGATGGCGCGTAACCTCTCTTTCGACGTATAATTATCATAAAACAACTACTGAGGGCTAGCCTTATCTATAATAAAATTCGGTCACCTATCCATGGTGAGACATGCTTAGCTTTCCGATCGCAACTCCACTGGACCAAACAACTGCTTATAAATGTTCCTAATTAGTATGATTTACGGCCTTGCTTTTTTAACGTTTTCACTATTTATATCCTCTTTAAAATAATATATTTCCTTTTTTCAGGTGGAAAACCAGACGACATAACGGTGCTACTAGCCATAGTAGCGCTATGAAAATGTCTCCCATGTGATTTAGATAGAGTTTAGGTACATGTTTTGTCAAAGGCATGCGAAATTGATAGATCTAGTAATTTAACAACCACACCAAAAACTAAGTAACCGGGCCATCCATTACGATGTTATTCGATTTTCAGATCACTTACTCGGATAAGGGCTCACCTTGCGAGTCGCGATAAATAGCCGATACGCACTTTCGGCGCAGTGAGATGATCTAATGTGTTGATTGTTTGATAGTAAATTGTGATTGGACGCGTCTCTTTGGTGGCAAGCTAGTACACTAGTCACATGTGGTGATACCGAGTTGCGCGTTTCATAGATAGCTTGTCACTTGTTTGGTGTATGTTTGAAAATGTTGCAATAATTTTGCGATTTATTATTGTTTAATATTGATAATGTCCTTAACATCTTTTTTAAGTCACAACATTAAATGTTTTTGTCTATTTAGGGCCGATTTTTCAATACTCAGATAAACAGTCAGATAGTACCTACTTATTCGATGGATAGCAGAATTCTAGGTTTTTCATTTGGCAGATAGCTGTTATTCATTGAATAAGTCTACTATCTAGGCGCCTTTTTGGCTTTTAGTTACCTCATAATTTTTTTATTTTCAATAAAATTACATTTCTGGGCAATACTTGTTAATAATTGAACTTCACTTCTATCGAAGTTTGTAGAGTTCACGCTTTTTTTGGCTCATTTTTATTAACAAGAACAGCAAAAACCACGAAACTTATAGAGTCAAAAAAAATATTACTGTTCTTGAGAATGTTGTTTGTACACACGCCTGCACATCAACCTACCACAAACTGTCAAATTTCTTCAATAGACTTTGAACTTTATGCCCTAAATATGGTTTTTTTAATTTTAAATATAGCTTTCACATCTCCTTTACTTGAGATGTATTTTGCCAACAACCGCTAAATATGGTTAAAAATGTATCCAAGAAATTTGACAGTTTTGGATAGGTTGATGTGCAGGTAGGTGACTGTAAGTAAAAGACAATCAGACGTCAAAATCGTCAAATGTCATTTTAAACACGTGTCTTGCTCAAACACACAAAATTAATTATTAATCCGTCTCGCTTACGCACACTCAGTTTGATGTTAGTACAGTACAGTGGTGTCAACACAAAATAAAAACGTTAGATTTTGACGTTTATTTGAAAAAATTGAAAAGGATTGAAAAAATTATGATTTTTATTCGACGAATAAACTGCTGGATAAGTTTATTCTGTAAATAGTAATTATAGTGTTTATCTAAGTATTTAAAAATGTGCCCTTAAATAGATAATACGTTAAATGCAATCATCGTCCACACAAATTGAATTACTATAATCAGTAATTTTTAGTTATTTAAATTGTTGACATGATAAAAATATAATGCTACAAACGAAACAAGGAATATGGCTGTTCTCAGTTTTATTATTTTATAGTTTTTTTTTATTGAATACACATATGATTGTATTTATAAAACATCAACCGTTTAGTGCTTCAAGTTGTGAAAGGTTGTATGAAGACTGACATACCTAGTTTTACTGTTCTTGTTGTTACTATAGAATAAGATGTTACAAATCCACGTATTGAAATATGGCACTTGCGATTTTTTGTAACATTTATTTCATTTTTGTACATTTTTTTTTTAAATAAAATTAAGTATTATGTTTTAGGCTACATTTTGTCATCTGATTTTCTGATCATTTTGTAACTTCTGGTGTTGTCCTGTTGAATTACTTTAATTCAGTAAAAATAAAGTAAAAGTGGATTCTACTTATTTGAATGTATGTGGTTGTCGATTGTGATATGTATGTTTTGGTATTTATACATTTTCCTTTGCTACTGTAATAATTTTAATGCATTTATGTAAAGGTTCTCATTAAATTCTCGACTAGCAAATCATTTTGAATGTCGGATGTTTTAGGTACGAAAAAACTATGAACCAAAATATTTTAAATTATTTAATTGAATTGTAAAGTCATCATTATGCATCTTCAAAAATACTTTTCACTTTGCATCAATAACAGAACGCATATATATAATAAAAACTATTCTAATAAAACTGTAAATTCATAAAGGTTATAAGTTGCTCTTCTGTTACCAATCTATTTCAAAACAGGCATTTATTTTTATGTTTAGCCAGTTATGCTATAGCTAATATTTGCGCTTCAAATAAGAGAAATCTGAGCAATCTTTGATTGGAACTTATAAAACTTATGAATGTGAAACTTATGTTTTATTTTATAGCTTGGATTTATTTGAGTTGGAGCATTTGTGATATTGTAATGTTTTTTATGTATAAGTACTTTTTTTCAACAGTTGGTAACATGGATAACCTAAATTGATTTATAGTTCCAGATACTGTGTGGAATAATAAAAATAAATAATGCTGATCTTTAGTAAAATTGTTTCACTGCCCTAATTATTCGTTATAGTTGATATTAGTCGCTTTCAATAGCGACAGTAATTACAAGAAAACTATTAAATGAAATGTTGCTAAACAAATAATAAAAGTATCTACCTTGTTCATTTGTTGGATTGTTAGTTTCTTAGATCCGACTATCGTCGGAACAGAAACAAGAACTTTTAATAAAATGAAAGCCAGATTATATCATAGAACATTGTATTCTCAAAAACAAAACTATCAAATACCAGATTAAAATAAAAATAATAACACCAAGGAATAAGTTTTGTAACTGCATTGTTTGTACCTATATATTTTAAGATAGCTACTTTTTTAACAGTTATAAAGTAGCAACATTTGTCATAATTATTTATTTTTGTGAATGATTTACTGTTAGAGAATTTCTAAAAAATAAATAGAATACCTAATAATATTTTCCCTAGAATAATATACACATTTTGGCTTGTACAATTTATATTCTAAGTTTGGTACTTCATTTCATTACGTAACTTATCTATCGTTTTCGTCATTATCACCATCGGGCTGACGACGCCAATCGAATCCTCCGGGGCGAATATGCGCAAGCTCTGGTAATTGTTCATATTCAGGCTCTTGTGGATCAAAAAGTTTTTTCCTAAAAGAAAAGAAGATCAGTTGAATGTAAGTAATAATAGATTCAGAAATAAAAGATAGAATTCAGTTGTAATAATGTCTAAATCATACAGAAACTTAGGTGTCTTCAGAAGTTTTCGTCCTCCCCGTTGACGTGGCAATACATCTTCCATAAAGAAGTAAATGTGCCCAATAGCCATGCCAACCAAGTCCACGGATATTGCGTTGCCAAGTAAAACTGAGAATCCCAAAAGTACCCATGGAAGATAAGGAGCCTGTAAAAAGATTCATTTTATTCTGTATTTTTCCAATTGTTTCTGCTGTATATCTCTACTAAGTTCTTAATTCCATCATGCTAGTCTTAGCTTAGACAAATAAAACCAGATCCTTTCGAGAGTGCTGAAGTGCATAAAATATGTTTATACCTGGAAATTCATAAGGCCAAAGAAGTTCATTCGAACAAACACATTACGCCTTGACCACACATACACAATCATAATAGTAAAGGCTTGACCTAGAAATAACAAATTAACAAAGAATGCACATAGCTGAATTAATTGTTTAGGAAATTATTGTTATTGAAGTTTATTAAATAATAATATAAATTGCATTGGCCTTTTCCAACTACCTCCATAGCCATTGTATTAAAACTTTATATTTCTATATGAAAGTAAGTTAACAGCCTATGACTGTCCCACTGCTGGGTGAAAGTCTCCAGTATTACAAATTAGTAAAGGATACAATCATCAGAACACCCCCAAAAACAAACATAACAACAAAATCTGCAGTTCGTCCTCTAAATGAGCCTTCTTCCAGCATTCGGCAATATCTATATGTAAATATCATATTGAAAAAGAAATTGAAGCCTAAATTTCCAAAGAAAAGGAATGTTGATATAAGTCTCCATAGCTGGTACTTCTTCAGTATAAGGATAGGATTGAAGTACAACTGAAATGGAGACACAAGGTCGAGTTGCTGCAACAAAAAGGCAAGTATATTAACCAATATCTTATATTTTTTTAAATTATTTGCCTATATTATACAGCGTGTGTAATCCATACGATCCTAAATTTTAACATACAATAGATTTAAGCAGTCTTAAGAGGTACAGTAATAAATTTTAACAAATACTTTCAATAATTAAGTGTAATGATTTTTTCCGGCCAGCAATGTAATGCAAATATTGAGTTGACAATTTTGACACTTTAATTCAAAATTTTCAAAATTCAAAATCATTTATTCAGTTTAGGCTACAAGTAGCTCTTGTGAATGTCACTATACCATCGGTGCGTAAGTCTACTCTGGGCGGGAGATCTTGTACTGAGAAGAACCGGCAAGAAACTCAGCAAGTGTCCAGCTCTTTTCTCCCTTACATAGCCCTATCATAGCAGGACACTTTCCATTACAAATAAACACAAAATTATAGAAGACAACCACAACATGTAAATAAAATAAAAATATCACAAAATAAAAAAAAACTAAGTTAACAAATTTACATCTGGTAAAAGTTTAATTTTCCACAATGTCATACAGTACCACTACAGTACTCTAAAAAAATATATATATTAATAAAATAATAATAAAATAAAAATATAAATATAAATAAATATAAATAAATATATTGAAGTGCTTACGTAGACGATTTGGTTATTTGAATACATTGCGTGCCGAATTAATTTGTATGAAAAAAAAAATGTTTTCTTTTATTAACTTAATGTACTAATTTACGTTAATTAGGGTCTTATCTAACTGCTCTTAAAATATAGGATCGTATGGAATACACACGCTGTATATACCTAGGTACCTACTTATAACAAAAAAGTTGAACTTTTTATAAAGTTGAAAACAAAAAACAAGCATGGTATAGCCATTACAAATTGTTTATAGAACTTAAACAAAGCTGTACTCTTAGTTTTGTTTCTAAGGATTAATTTGTCTACTTACAACAGCCAAGGTGGTGACTACGCAAGCAGTAGTGTACGCTCGAGTCACGGGAGGTATGAGCATGTATTCCTGCAGCAGTGTTTGATATGCCATTTTTATTACACTACTTCCACTCAATTCATTAAAAAAATGTCTATTAGTTGGTAAGCGGACTCATGTACTGAGACATGATTGGGCCACATCAGGGTAAACTACAAAGAAAGAAATATTAGTTTATCTAACCACAATTAGGAATATTGTTTGTCTGTCATTATAAGTTTTGTTAAAATTAAGAAACACCTTCAGTATAGAATCATTATAAACTACGAGAATAATAAAATTAAATGGAAATTCATTATCATCAAAATTATGTAAACGTCACTCACTTGACTTCAGGTTAAGTGTTGCCGCCTGAAAAAAATAAGACCACCAAAATGGCTTTTTGGGATCGACTGTACTAAGTTATTTATTTAAGGATATTTATGTAAAACGGAAAGTAAAGACTCAAGTATTCAATGGTGAATCTTTATAATGTGAACATGATGAGTATCTTATTTAACCTTATACAAATTGGTCCCTATTAATAACACAGATAAGAAAATTATTACTAACGTAGTTCACGTTACATGCGTGCTTGCTTTGGCTTAGCTTGCATCTTATACAAAGAGTAGTTTATCTTTATATCTACAGCTTCATGGCTTGCATGCATGTTACTAAGTGATTTATGGAAAATAAAACAAAAACACAATGTCATAAACACAAATAAATACAACTACCAACCTCTCAATAAGATTTTGTAAGACTTAAAATTCAATCAATAAGGCTGGGTTGTTATAGCCTGATGCCTTTGCCTTGCCTTCCTAAAGAAATTTTGACAATAACGTTTTGATACTTTTGATAGGTAGCAATAGGTAGGGAGACTTCTTGGCGGGAAAGTGAAGAGTCATGTCTGCTGTTTTGTATTATTTTCTAAAATTTGTGTTATGTCGAATATTAATGTGAAATAATGGTGGATTATTAACCGTTAAGTGTTCGTGAGTGTGCATGAGTGTTGGCAAATGAAACAAAACAGTGCAACGTCACTTTTCAAATTCTCTCAAGAAGTCTGCGTGAGGATTTCGTAAAGCCCCACATCTTTACTGAGATACTCGAGGGGTTGGGGGGGTATATTATTTCTCACTTCCCATTTCCATTATCATTCATCATCATCAATATTCTTTATTTATGTATTACCTAAGAAGATAGAACGAATGAATAGAATTTAGAAAGTAATGACATGGCAGCATGGTCTATGACCTTAGCCGGTTCCTCAAGGAACGAACTACACTTAAAAAAAAAAAGCAATATGTAAGTACATACGATACATACAGAATTTATAGAGGACTTCTTGGCGGGAAAGTGAAGTCATGTCTGCGGTTTTGTGTTATTTTCTAAAATTTGTGTTATGTCGAATATTAATGTGAAATAATGGTGGATTATTAACCGTTAAGTTTTCATGAGTGTGCATGAGTGTTGGCAAATGAAACAAAACAGTGCAATGTTACTTTTCAAATTCTCACAAGAAGTCTGCGTGAGAACTTAGTAAAGCCCCACATCTTTACTGAGATACTCGAGGGGTTGGGGGGTAATATCATTTCTCACTTCCCATTTCTATTATCATTCATCATCATCAATATAATATTGTTTATTTATGTATTACAATGAAATTAAGAAACTAATGACATGGCAGCATGGTCTATGACCTTAGCCGGTTCCTTAAGGAACAAACTAAACTTAATAAAAAATAAAAAAACAGAATTGATATTTTTTATCACATTTATTCAGTAAATTTTTAATGTCATTGTATATTTAGTTCAGTATACTTTAGTTTAGACACAATAAGAGTTATTGCGTGATTTGTTAAAAATTGTAATTATTATCCATTTTCTGTATATACATTCGTTTTGTTTTATTTGAAACATTAAGTGTCCCACAATGGATCCAAAAGAAGTTGTTGAACATCTAGTTGCCTTAAAAGTAATGAGATTGACTAAACCTGCATTGATTAGTCCGAAAATTGTGACTTGTGATTCTAAAGATTTGCCAGGTAACATTTTAAATAATTACTTAAAAGACGATGCAACTGCAGTTACACAAATGGAAACACTAGCTGCGGGACAATTCTTGCTGCTGCCGCAGAGCTTTGGAAACATTTATTTAGGAGAAACATTTTCTTGTTATGTTTGTGTCCACAATGAAACCAACCAGCCTGTCCAAAGCGTTTCCATTAAAGCAGATTTGCAGACAAACTCACAAAGGATACCGTTAACCACCCAGCAAAGCCAATCACCAACAATGCTTGATGTTGATGAAACACTGAGTGATGTCATACATCATGAAGTTAAAGATCTTGGTACCCACATCTTAGTTTGCGAAGTCACTTATATGTCCAATTATAGTACATTAGCTTCATTCAGGAAATTTTTTAAGTTTGAAGTAATGAAGCCATTGGATGTTAAAACAAAATTCTACAATGCTGAATCAGATGATGTTTACCTTGAAGCTCAAGTACAGAACATAACGTCTGGAGCGATCACTCTAGAACAAGTTTCCCTGGAAAGTTCACAGCAGTTTACAGTCAAATCCTTGAATGTCATTGAAGATGACCAGTCTGTTTTTGGAGATATAACTTTACTTCAACCACAAGAAAGTTGTCAGTACTTGTATTGTTTAACACCAAAAGAAGATATAGCTAAAGAAATAAAACTCCTTACTGCAGCTAAAAATATTGGCAAATTTGATATAGTCTGGAGATCAAACTTGGGAGAAAAAGGAAGACTCCAGACTAGTCAGTTACAAAGAATGATCACTGAGTATGGAGATGTTAGACTCACTTATGAAAGGTTACCAAGCAAAGTCACAGTTCATGAGCCTTTTGATTTTTGTTGCAAAATTGTAAATGCCAGTGAAAGAACTCTTAATTTGATCATGAAACTTAGATCACTTCAAGATTCTAGCCTGCTCTGGTCAGGAATTTCTAACAGAAAACTCGGCCCATTAGAACCTGGAAAATTCATCTATGTTAACCTCACCGCTTTACCTATCAATACAGGTCTTCATAATATTTCTGGGCTGTCCTTGGTTGATATATTCTTGAAGAGAACCTATGATTATGATTATTTAGCCTCTATTTATGTAAGTTAGGATACAAATTAATGCTTGATCATGCATTGTCTATTTGTTATATTGTTAGGATATAGGTAAAATATTATGTTATTATTAAAAGAACTAGATTGTATCTGATTTATTTGTTATAAAGTTATAACTCAATCTTTATATGCCTAAGCTTGTGTGAAATGTACATGCTTCCGAGAGAATTAAAGTTATTTATTATTTACTGATAAAATTTTTTTTCTTTGAGGCTGGGCCAGATAAAATAGTAACAATAATTTAATTTTAACAAGCCTCCATTTAGGGAAGTAAAATTATTAAAACTGGTTATAGGGGTCCTTGGAGGAGGCCTTAGTACAGCAGTGGACATCTTTCGGCTGAAAGAAAGATGATGATAATGAAGCTTCCACTTCCACTGCAAGATGTAATAAGTTTAATCCACTTTCCATCTATTTGTCCCTTGCTCTCCCACAGGAAGTGTTGGGTTAGTATTGGCAAAAATAAGTCGTTAGAAATGAATTTACTTCAGAGTTTAATAGTTATTAAAATACTATTCGCACAAAGAAATTTGGTGACTCGTCGCACTTCCAAAAGATGTAATAGCACACGTTTTCCCTCCTTCCTATGACATGGGGGTCCTTCAAACGAGGCGTGAAGAAGCACCTTATGAGCCGGCAGGGTGAGGGTGACTGATGCTGCGTTGTTTTCACGCTGCACCAGTTGTCCTTGCGTTTGGACTCCGTTTCCAAATATCATCAGGTGGAGTGGAGTCATTTGCCGAGACAGGTAAAAAAAATTAAAAAAATTTGATGACTCGTCGCTCTGCTTGTCGCACTTCCAAAAGATGTAATAGCACACGTTTTCCCTCCTTCCTATGACATGGGGTCCTTCAAACGAGGCGTGAAGAAGTACCTTATTAGCCGGCAGGGTGAGGGTGACTGATGCTGCGTAAGCTGCGTTGTTTTCACGCTGCACCAGTTGTCCTTGCGTCTGGACTCCGTTTCCACCTATCATCAGGTGGAGTGAAGTCATTTGTTGAGGAAGGTATAAAAAAAAACTATTATACTCTAAATACTATTCTGAGATATTACGAAATCCTCGTTAATAAGTTATTAACGAAGATTTTGTAGATGATCATAATATAATACGATCAGCAGCATCTATATTAATTATATAAAGATTAGGCTGTATGGGCGTAATCCCTAACTTTCCTAACGCGAATTTTTTTTTTAACAATATCTATCTTATCTATTTTGCTTTGCAATAATTGCATGCATTCAACTTCATAGAGAAATAGACAGACAGGCATCATGGACGGAAAATAACAATTACAGATGTTTCTCTCTTACTTAATTTCTCTCTTTGACTGATTAAACAAAAACAGCACACAGTTAAGAGGTATCATATTATTAAAATTTGTCAAATGGGGAAGACCTCAAAGGATAAACGTGACATCTATTATAGGTTAGCCAAAGAAGAAGGATGGCGAGCAAGAAGTGCTTTTAAACTAATGCAAATTAATGAAGAGTTCAACATTTTCGACGGTGTTTTGAGGGCCGTGGATCTGTGCGCGGCTCCAGGTAGCTGGAGCCAAGTGTTAACAAAGAAGTTACGACAAAATACAGAAAATGTAGAAGACGTTAAAATCGTAGCTGTTGATTTGCAGGCAATGGCTGCTCTGCCTGGGGTTATTCAAATCCAAGGCGACATTACAAAGTTATCCACAGCTAAAGAGATTATAAAAGAGTTTGAGGGTCTAACAGCGGACCTAGTGGTTTGCGATGGCGCCCCTGACGTTACTGGCTTACATGATATCGATGAGTATGTACAATCGCAGCTTCTACTCGCTGCTTTAAATATAACAACGCATGTCCTAAAGATAGGTGGTGTGTTCGTTGCAAAAATATTTAGAGGGAAAGATGTGACACTACTATATTCACAGTTGAAACAGTTTTTCGAATTTGTGACAGTTTCAAAACCAAGAAGTTCAAGAAACTCTAGCATAGAAGCTTTTGTTATATGCCAAAATTATCAACCTCCTCAGGGATATGAACCCACTATGGTGAATCCTCTGCTTGACCATAAGTATTGTGATTTCAATCAGTTCACTGGTCCAAACAGATACATAGTCCCGTTCAATGCATGTGGTGACCTGAGTGCTTATGATTCTGACACTTCATATCCTTTGCTATTGGAAGGACAAACATCTTATGAGTACAAGGACCCAGTGCAGGCACCAATTAATCCACCATATAAGGAAATGTTAGACAAAAAAGGCAAAAATGTGTAACTTAAGTTTTAAATATATTGTTAAATACCTAAATGTAAAATAAGAATATATGTAACTATATAGGTACTACTTTTTATTTACTTTTGCTAAATATAAACTTGCTAAATACTGCTTGCAGTTGAAAACAAAATGAAAATGATAATATTATAAAAAAAAATATATCTAGACACATGGTAGTGTGTCAAGCCAAGTTCACTGTTTGCGAACCGCACCATGTGTTTATTACACAAACCATTTGAAGCCACTTTTGAATATGTCAAATTTGGCTCCTATATTGAGTTTTGCGAGATAATAGAACTTTCATAAACACACCTCAAACGGTTATTTAAATATTAACGTCCAAAAATCGTAATTTTTATCACTGACTGACTGATCTATAGATAGATCAAAACTCTAACGCAGTTCCAGATGACCTAGAAAGTTCAAATTTGGCATCCAGATAGGTAGTTGGGTGGATACAAAGGAATAAATCGGATAGTATATTTTTATCAATTTATTATATTTTCCAAAAGATGATATAGTCTACCAGCACACATTTTCGCTCCTTCCTATGACATGGGGTCCTTCAAACGAGGCGTGAAGAGGCACCTTCTGGGCCAGAAGGGTGAGGGTGACTGATGCTGCGTTGTTTTCGCGCTGCACCAGTTGTTCTTGCGTATGGACTCCATTTCCACTTAACATCAGGTGCAGTGGAATCATTTGACGAGCTGCGTATAAAAAAAAAATTAAATAATTGATTCTATTAGGAACACTTACTTAAGATGCCTGTAATGTAAGAATCAGCAATCAAAGTTGATGACAGTCTGTCTTTATGTGGATTTTAAGGTCTTCACATGATTTTCATTATACTGAATGGAAATTACAATTAAAACTAAAACGTTAATATAATGAATGTTACTACTGCACGCCGCTAGTTGGCGTTACTTGTAAACGCACTGAATCGCGCTATAGAGATTTTTGCGTCGATACGTATATTGTGCTTGTTAGCAGGCCCGCTCGATCAAACCCGACAACTCGATCGCCTTTGACGACGACGAGAAAGCCGAATGCCTCGCCGACAGTCTCGAGTCTCAATGCTCGCCTAGCACTCTCCCAGTCCCTCAGGACCATGTAGACATGGTCGATAGGGAAGTAGATAGACTCTCGTCCCTCCCCCCAACCGCAACCCTCCCGCCTGTTACGGAGGATGAGGTGCAAACGCTCATTAGACGACTCAAACCCCGTAGTGCCCCCGGGGCAGACGGCATCTCAAATAAGATCCTTAAGATCTTACCCGCTCAGCTTATCCTTTTAATAGTAGCTATCTTCAATAGCGCCATGTCAAACGCAATCTTTCCCGCTGCGTGGAAAGATGCGGTTGTCATAGGTATCCATAAACCCGGTAAACCGCGTAACGCCCCTTCTAGTTATCGCCCCATCAGTCTTCTCAAATCGCTGGGAAAACTGTACGAACGCGTTCTAGTATCCCGCTTAAAGGACTTTGTGTCCTCTAACAATATCCTCATAGACGAGCAGTTTGGGTTTCGCCCCAAACACTCGTGCACCCATCAATTGCACCGCCTCACGGAGCATATTCTATCCGGCCTCAATAAAAGGGCCCGTCCCAAGGGCACCGGAGCTCTTTTCTTCGACGTTGCGAAAGCGTTCGACAAAGTTTGGCACAACGGCTTAATTTATAAGCTTTACCAATTTGGCGTGCCAGACAGACTCGTGCACATCTTACGAGACTATTTGTCGGATCGCTCCTTTCGCTTTCGCGTCGAGGGAACGCTCTCCGCCCCTCGTCCCATTCGAGCCGGTGTTCCGCAGGGATCCGTGCTCTCCCCAATCCTGTTTGCGCTTTACGCAAACGATATTCCGAAGACCCCACGCGTAGAGCTAGCTCTATTCGCGGATGACACCGCGCTATATTCCACTGGTAGAGATAAAGTCGCGGTTTCCAACCGACTCCAAAAGGCCGCCAACAACCTCGGCGTTTGGTTTCGCAAATGGCGGATTGAAGTTAACCCCGAGAAAAGTGCCGCAGTGTTCTTTTCTCGAGGTAACGACGATCGTCGCCCTCCTATACGTTTATTTGACCGTGCTATCCCTTGGGTAAAGCAGGTGAAATATCTCGGTGTCACCCTCGATAGAAGGATGACGTTTGCGCCTCACCTTAAAATCGTCCGTAACAGGGCCGCGTTCATATTAGGTCGATTATTCCACCTTATAGGCAGGCGGAGTAAAATGTCTCTTAGACATAAGACGACAATTTACAAAGCTTGCATCCGCCCCGTCATGACTTACGCTAGCGTAGTTTTCGCGCACTGCGCGCCCTCCTATTTGTATCGTTTACAAACGCTACAAAACCGATTCATGCGTGGTGCCACGGGTTGCCCGTGGTACTATCGCAACGTAGATCTCCACCGCGATCTTGATCTTCCCACTATCAAAGACTTTATCAAGGACGTTTCCATACGTTACTTTGATAACGCCCCCCACCACCCTAACCCGCTTGTTGTGGCGGCCGCCAACTATAATGTTGGAAGCCTTCCACCAACAAAACGGTTCATGTCTAGGCGTCCTAAGCACGTCCTAGATGACCCCGACGATCCCATAACGGTTGCGAACGCCCCCCCGCCCGTCCTCTAAATGACAGCACACATTTACAGAATACACTAAACATGCACACCAGTTTAGGCCCAAGACACCGTACTCGTAGAACAAGGGTACGAAGAACCGGTTCACACACGCTCTACACCAGGTACAGACATGTACCTGGTCGGTTCTCTCCTCCTCCACGGCCCGGTCAACCCGAGCCGAGGTCCGTGCCTTTAGAGGCGCCCTCGGGTTGCTCCGCTCCCCGATCCGATCCGAACCCTTCGGAGAATCTAGTAGGGCACGGGGACGCGCACTTGTGCGCGATGCCGTTCCCTCTAGATAACCTCTGAAGGTGATTCGTTTCACACGGCTTGAGGGACCCTTTACGTTCCTCGCCGCCCCCAAAAAGCCCGGTGAAGCTGAAAATGCCGCAGCGGCAATCAGCAATCTCTCTCAAAAAAAAAAAAAAAGCCCGCTCGATTCCCTCCGATCTTTGTCCAAACGATTAAGGATTTTAATGAGATTTCGAGATCGCTGAAGGCGCGACATAACGTTATCCCATTAAGGATACGCCTTATTAAAGGCGACCCAGACCCAGAGATGTTCAAGGTAGAGCTCGCTACCACGACCGACTTCCGCCTTTGCACGGCGTTCCTACGCACTAATAACTATTACGTTACAACTATTATCAATTTATATTCAATTTGATGCATATTACTGAGCCAATATTTTAACACATAATATCAAAGTCAAAGTCAAAGTCAAAGTCAAAGTGTTTATTGCGATTCATGAATGTTGGACCGCCCGGAATGCGGAAGGTGCGTGGTTCGATTCCCGCCTGAGGTTGTCGTCTTTTTTCAGTGTTTAAATTTTACTTAAGTATATTTAAGCGTTAATAAAACGCTAAAATTTATAAAAAAACACTTAACTTTCTTTTTGATATGTCTATGAAAATATTCAAAACACATTGTAATCATTTATTACTTTTTAACTCATAGGCTGAATGCCAGCCCGTAACTACCATAGACATAAAATTCTTCTGAATCTATATTCAGACAACCTATCCCATCCATCCCATGTGGCCTTGGCGAAAATTGCTTAACTTCAGCAATCGCAGACCGGGCGCGTTAGCTACTGCACCACGAAGTTCTTCAATACCAATGATACCATGTTTTTGAAAGTAGGTAGACTATATACTATACTGGCATGATAGAAAAAATAAAGCTAACAATCTTCTTCATATTATTTGGCATCACTTTTTGCTGTAATCAATCAAAATTTTTCGTTTCAGAGATAAGTTGGTTTAAAATTTTCTGTATTTCTCTATTTTTTATTGTACTTAAATTTTTGTAGTTATAACTATGGGAAAGTTTAAGATGCCCACGGTGAAACAATTTTTAAAGAAAAAGGTTCGTAGTTATTTTTACACTTACAAAGCTATTTATATTTTGCCTAAAGTCGTGAGTTTGAATCTCACCGAGGGCCTGAAGCAGAAAGCTACAGGCCTAATACTTGTATATGTTATGTAGCGTACATTGTGTCCCGCTGCTGGGCAAAAGCCTCCCCCTCAGCGTCTCTACTTGGGAATTGAAAATAAACGATTCGATCTAAAGATTTTCAGTTGGTTTATAAAAAACACTCTGACCAAATTGCGCTTGGTAATACTTAATTATTGTTTTAAAAATATAAATTGCAGATAATATATGACCCTAAAAAAGATCCTGTATGGGTTTATTTGGAAAAGGAGATGCTGGCCAATATAGAAAACAAACCTTATAATGAGAAAGTTGGGAAATGGCTAAGATTCTTAAAGGAATTGAGATATTATTTCTACTGTGAAGGTGATATTAATTTACAAAAACACAATGTTGAAAAAATTTCCACTAGCAGGATCTGAACCTGCACCCTTCTGACATACCGGGTCAGGTGCTCTTCCAATTGAGCTATCGTGGTTTTAACCAGCCTGCCGAAATTATTCAACACTATTTACTTTTTACTTTAAAAGCCAAAGGCACCCATTCAATGTCAACAACTACCGTCATTAACACCCGATCATAATATTTTTACAAATACAAAAGATCAGTTAAGAAGTAGGCAAGCTATTTATAAAATGTTTTTGTTTTGTTTATATAATTTTTACGCATATTTTGTTGCGAAACAAATTACAAAAACACAATGTTATTAAACAAAACAAAAACATTTAATATTAATTTTATGAAAGGGTTTAGGTACTGTTAGATGCCCACGGTACTGTTAAGTACCTTAGTATTTTTAATAAAGAACAACATTACAACAACGTTTTTGTCAATTCTATTCCTCTAAATCATCACCACTTTTATCGTTTTCGCTACCATCACTAGATATATTGTTGTAATTCATCCAAGGATGGATCATACCTACTGCCACTATTTAATAAAACATATGACCCAAAACAACAATGAGAGCTCTATTTATTTATTCAGCTAGAAGGAAAGTGAGAAGATTAAAACGTGAAGTAGGTCCTTCGTGGTACTGTGAATTATCGAGCTACCAAATCGAAGTCCTAAAAAATTTGAAATCAAATATCCATCAAGATCTATTGGAGGACCTGCCAATAAGAATCCGGCAATCGTTGTCCGACCTAGGAATCACGTTGAGGATTCCAAAGAGTCTACTCATGAAGGCCATGAATGAATCGTTTAGCGACCCTGGAGTGTTTGTTTGGAATTTGTACACCGCTTATTATAAGAAGCCGCCCAGTGAATTGAGACCTGGTAAGTAGTTTTTTTATTACATTAAGCGGCTTGGTACGATTTGCACATCATTTATTTATTTATTTAAGATAGGTACACAGACAGATTACAGTAAATGCAAAGCCATATGAATTAAACAATATAGTAATACTAGAAGATCAATGCTTAATTTAGAGAAATACTTTACAGTCACAAAAAAATTACATTTAAGGTTTTATTACTGTTTTTAATTTCAAACTTAGAATCAATATATAAAATTATTCCTTTCTTATGTAGGTACTCTGCTCCTCCTTGTTCTTGTACCATTCGAAAGTTCGACAGTTATTTAACAAATCAGATAACAAGCAACGAAACGCAAATGTTCATTTCACAAATCAACACTCCATATAAAATTGTTTTACAAACCTTATATTATCTCCTAAAGCAATATTGTTCTATAAATGTCATTTTGCAACAGAACATTAGTTATTTTTTCATATCACAAATACGTCAAATGGAAAAAGATCTATTAATCAATTCTAATTTGATATAATGGTTACTTGAGAAGTCAGACATTAGGCAATACTCCGGCTAGGAACAACGGAGAGCAAGGGGTTAGGTTAGATCAGTGACCAAAACAAAACGCGAGCCGAGCGAGCGAAGCGAGCATGCCGCGGCAGCGGCCGGCGTAGCGTCAGAAACAAACTTTGAAGATTATTATTGTATTGTTTTAAAAATGGTCAAATTAATTATTTGTAAAACTTACCTTTTGTTTTCTGAAAAATGTAGACACGTAGTTATCTTTTTGAATGTTTCTGTTTTGATGCCATTGTTAAAGCAATAGTTTGTGAAATGGAACGTTGACAAAATGTTGCTTGTAGAATGAAAATTGGCTAATGAATTGTGTGCACCCCTTGTGAATGTTTGCCCGAAAACTACTTACATGGCAATATTCATAGTGCCTTACAAATAAACAAAGAATAAGGTCGGAATAGTTATTCAGTGTTTTGTTCCTGTCATGTGAACAAGGAATAACTATTCGGACCCATAATGTCTAGACAATGTGATAAATAAGAAGTTCAAATTACAATTATTTACTTCGCCAGTAGCTTGTCATTGTTCATAATACCCGGGCATTATGTAAAATGCCCCAATTTATTACTTGGTCCATAACATAACATATTATACACCCGAAGGAGATAAAGGAAATTTAAATTCATTTAGTAATAATAGATTTAGTGCGATTCCCTACAATATGGTGTATTACATGTGATAATAGTACTTAATTTTGATCTTGTGCCTGTCTCAGTCCAAATTTTTTTACAGTCTCTTTATTCTAAGTTTATATGAAGTTTTAAAACACTGTTAGCTGCTATTTAAACGTTTCAACCACAATTGTAACGGCACCCGTGTTTGTCGGGAACCAGCGATCGACATTTTTTCCTTTAATCATTAAAAATAGGGTTCAGGAACAGGATTTTAGTCATTGGCAACAAGGGAATACATACCACCTGCTTCCTAGCGTCATTCTATAAAATTTAAATGAAAATCTGTAACTTTTAGACGACGAAATTTGTGTCGATTTAAGTGTGTGGGCTTTTACCCTAGGTATAGGTAATAATTAGTTATTGAAAAGTACGTTTCAGATATATATTTGTTTATAACGCTGCCACTGCTTTCAGAATACGATATAAATGCCATGATTCTAATGTCATGCCTTGTGTTTATCGATCTGGAGGAATGTGTTGATAGATTGGAAAAGCTAACGTACACGGAGAAAGTACCACCTGCTGACAAACCAAAAAGTATGTATGACACAGTATCTACCACATGCAACCTCAATGACATACCTAGGTGACTCGTCGTTATTCTGCTAACCATCGGTGACTGGTATAAATAAACTCCCAAATTCTGTTCAGCTTTTTTGTTAGTGCGCGTTTTTCCTAATCTCACTTAAAAATTAGTTAAAGCGTAACTTGTGTCATTGTCATGGCGTTAAGGAAATTGACGAGTTTAGGATTCAGTTGAGGATTGATTCATGTCAAACTTGTCTAGAACCTCGGATTAGCATGCGAGTTTTATTTGCCATCGGATCACAATAACGGAAACGAGAATATGTAAAGCAAATTTTACTCTCCTCTTTTGTGATCTCGTCCCTTCTTCTTCTTCTTCTTTCTTGTCGTAATCGAATTGCATCCCACTATTTTTAATAAATGTCATTGTAACCGATATTGCAATTGGTGTGTTTGTAGTATAATCTTCTATATATTAATACGTGAAGAAAAAACTTTGTACACCTTTTTACGAAAATTGCGCGGACGGAGGAGTATGAAATTTCGCACACTTATAGTTTATATAGAGAAAGAGTGCAGAATGCTAATATTTTTGTAAAATATGCATAAAAAAATATACATTAAATTACATAAACATTGTTTCATAAATTTTACAATAATTTCAATAATGGAAGAGAACCAGCGGCCGAAATCTGTCAATGACAATCCAAACTCACAAGTTTTGAATTGCAAAACTTTTGGCGCTGCCGCCGTTTGCACTGGCATCATCGCACCAGCTATCACCGTCATTGATATAATTCTTTCGTATTTCAATCAACAGAGAAGACAAAGTATTTCGAACCTGACATACGGTATGGCGAATACTTGCAGAAGATGTATGTGCCATTGTACAGCAATCATCCTTCAACCACCAAGAAGAAGCACAAAATTCCGCCTATAGGGTACAAGTTTCGACTAAGAAGTGAATCGGTAAGGTATTTTTAACGTATTGTTTTCTAAAGCTTACGCGAACACTACACATTGAAATGAAACAACTTTTACAGATCTACTCGCGTTTATTTTACACATTACTTATTTAATGTTTATCCTGACGTTTGAACCCTTTGCAGGGTCCGTGGTCACAGGGAGACTGAGGTGTTGGTCATATCATAATTAGCTAGTAGCTTGTATACCCTCATTTTTTTAAAATAATATCGGCAAATGACTCCACCCCACCTGATGTTAAGTGGAAATGGAGTCCAGACGCGACATAACTGGTGCAGCGTGAAAATAAACGTAGCATCAGTTAACCTCACTCTGCCGGCCCACAAGGTGCTTCTTCACGCCTCTTTTGAAGGACCCCATATCATAGGAAGGAGGAAAAACGTGTGCTGGTAGACTATTCCATCTTTTGGAGGTGCGACAAAGAAATGAGCCACCAAATTTCTTTGTGACAATTCAAGAGTATTTGTCACTTCTGCATTGTCGATAATGCGTTCAGCGCGACGCTGCAATCTGTCCAAGGCATCGAGAAGGTACTTTGCCGAACCGTCCCAGATGTGCGAGCAATACTCCACGCAAGACAGTACCTGTATCTTGTACAAAAGGTACAACTGGTCCGGCGTAAAGAATCGGCCGCACTCTGTTCAGAATACCGAGTTTTCGCGAGGCTGTTTTGATCACGGTTTCGATGAAGTCCCTTTGGTTGAGATCGCAGCGTATAGTTCATACCGATCATGTTGATACTGCTCTGCAGGCTTAGAGATGTACCCTGAAGAGTTGGAAGGGGAAGGAATGGTGACTTTTTTGCCGTGAACGCACACACCTGTGTTTTCTTGCCATTGAAGTCAACCAGATTATTGGAGCCCAAATTAGATATGAGGTCCAATACCCAATTGAGCTCAATGACAAGATTCACTCGATTCACTCCGGTTTCGACCCGCCCTGCCGCTGAGTGACCGTTATATCCCCAATGCACCGTGCTATCATCTGCATAGCAATGAATATTTCCAAGTGGAAGCATATTGATATGCAGAAGGAACAGCGTGGGGGCCAGAACGGAGCCTTGAGGGACCCCAGCGTTTACTGACATGAGCCGCAAAGCGCATCCATCAGATAGAACATGGATTCTGCGCTCATGCAGGAAGCCAGCGACCCAGTTGCAGAACTGAGCAGGCAGACCATATGCCGGGA
This sequence comes from Eudonia truncicolella, assembly GCA_949315975.1. Lineage (NCBI taxonomy): Eukaryota > Metazoa > Arthropoda > Insecta > Lepidoptera > Crambidae > Eudonia > Eudonia truncicolella. Next base: position 16,321,115 of record OX438835.1, on the reverse strand, counting down.
GCTTGGAGAGAAGAGCTTTGTGCCAGACCCGATCAAAAGCCTTGGCTATGTCAAGGCTAACAGCCACCGACTCACCACGCTTGTCAATAGCCTCACCCCATAGATGTGCAACGTATGCTAGAAGATCACCCGTTGACCGTTTCGGCCGAAACCCGTATTGGCGATCGTGAATTATGGAGTGTTCTTCTAGGTAGTGGACAAGTTGTTTCTTTAAAATGCGCTCCATTACTTTGCACAAAACTGAAGTTACGGCTATGGGGCGGTAATTCGATGGATCTGACCGATCTCTTTTTATGGGGATCGGTTGCACATTAGCCTCTCTCCAAGATTCCGGCACACAACCCGAAGAGAGCGAGAGACGGTAAAGGCGCGTTAACACGGGGGACAACTCCACTGCACACATTTTTAACTGGTTCACTTGGTTGCTTGTTGGTTCACTTCTCTTTGTCCGATGTAAGAGAGCCCACAGTTGCAGTCCAGTTTGTACACGTTTGCATCTTGAAGGGGTATGTTTATTTTTAACGGTTAAATCATGAAATTCTAAACTTTGAATGTATGTTTGTTTGTTTTTCTCTATTTTAAAGCACAGCAACACGGATGGACGTGATTATTTCCAGCAAAAGTTCGCGAGCACAGAGTGTTTGAACTAATTGTGGTACCAGTAGAGTACTGGTTCGTCAGGAACCAATGATTGTCTGTTTATTCCTGTTATCCAGGGTCAGTGACTAATTTGTGAATTTAGCGTCAGTTAAATACAGACCACCTACTACCTAGTTGTTATCCATGAAATCTTTATACAATTTGTAAAAAAAAACCCTGTCCGATTGGAAAGTTACATAGGTATACAAATAACTATAACAAAAAAATAATAAAAAAATATTATTCATGAAAATGAAAGAGTTATCGTAATTTAAAACGCAAGTTTTTTGTACCGAAGTTGCTCAAATTATCCCAAAATTATGCTAATTATTACAAGCTTTTATTTAACTTGCACTGTTCGTATGTAATGTAAGTTGTCCGTCAAAATTTGCAAACTATTTTTCGACCATTTGTTGGTATCCGATTAAGCTGAAATTTTGCATACACCTTTAGTTCTGGTGACAATACAATGTGAAATACTCAGTATTGTAATAATTTTAATATGGTCGCCGATCCAAGATGGCAGATTGCAAATTTTTTCTCAACCCCATTATTATGGATATCGAATAAAAGGCCTTGAAGAGTAGAAAACGATAAAGGTAGTAACATTACACTAAATTCAATATGACTGCCGCTCCAAGATGGCGGATTAATTATTTTTTTCAATCCCCCTAATATGGGTATCAAATGAAAGGGCTTGAAGAGTAGAAAACAATTAAGTTAATAACATTACACTAAATTTAATATGGCCACAGCTCCACGATGGCGGCTTAAATGGGTTTTTCAATCTCCTCATTAAGGGTACCTATCAAATGAAAGGGCATAAAGAGTAAAAAACAATAAAGTTTTTAATATTTCACTAAATTCAATTATGTCAATGGTGTAAATAAATAAATAAAAAAAGCTCAAAAGAGATGTTAGTAGTAAATATTTCAGACTAAAAAGCAAAAAATAAAATTTCAATAGAAAATGATTTTTAAAAACAAGCTTTTATTTGAATAAAAAAGTAACCCAAATTTTTTTAAATAAAATATAATCATGTTAAAGAAAAAATAACGTGAACTAAAAAGCTTGAGGCACTGATGTTACGCTATAAACGTTCAACGTTATTATACCCTGTGAATGAAAAATGTCACAATTTTTTTTTCGTTTTATTTCACGTTATTATTTCTTTTTCATGTTTAATTTATATTTAAATAATGTTTGGGTTACGTTTTTTTATAAATGTGACCACACTTTCCATCAATGGCGGCGGCGCCAAAGGGCCTACCTACCGAAGTGCCGACAAAAGTATTGCCATGTAAGTTTTGTCATTTAACAAATTTTTTATCGTGGTTTTGCACTCATTATATTAAAATAATTACGTAAATAGAACTGAATCTCGATATCTAATACCATCTTTACGGATCGGACAGGGTTTTTGTTACATAATGTATATATAAATCTTCTGTGCGTGTGTATGTCACTGTACTTCTTCTAAACGGCTGGACCGATTTGGATGAAATTTTCTGTGTGTTCAAGTGGATTCGAGAATGGTTTAGATTTACAATGGACGCAGTAGGTAGCGCTGCTAAAGGGGTCCATCATGGGATACGGGTGTCCTTAAGCGGACGAATGATTTGTTTTTTTTGTTGTCATGGAAACTGTCAAAGCGGTACGAAGTCCGCCGGTCAGCTAGTTTTATATAATTTTTTTGGCGATGGAAATGGTGTCGAATACTGCCTCTACCCTACCCACTATTTAACCAGAGTAGTTTTACTTTTTATAGCTGAATTAAATATTTATAAAATACAGTGAAAAGCGGCAGTATAATGGTCGGTGCAGCCGCCCGAATTGCGGAAGACCCAGGTTCGGTTCCAGGCTGGGTCGGGTAGGCATTTAATATTTTCACTATATTTTATAAATATTTAATTCAGCTTCAGCGCAGCAATTAGCACTTAAAGTAAAATTTACTATAGCGTTGTGTTATTAAATTTGTGGTATTTAATCTGTAAAGATGAATTTGCATAGCCATCGGTTGCAATAACCGTTGGATAGATGGCACTCTGTCTAAAAAACAGTCAAAAATTAAAAAGCAGTAAAAGAATTCAGTGCCTACGTCAGCCTTCCCGATAGCATAATGGTCAGTGCAGTTGCAATGGTCAATGTTCCGCCCAGATTGCGAAAGACCCAGGTTCGATTCCAGGCTGGATCGGGTAGGCATTAATTTTTTCACTGTATTTTATAAATATCCAAGAATAGTTGTTATATTTTATAACTGACTTTTGCGACTGACTGAATTTTACGCGAGCAAAATCCCTAGCATAACAATGACTGTACCAATAGTCAGCACAGCGAGCGCAGCGGTTGGCATCAGTAGGTAACTGGGCCTTATTTATATGGTCCATTAATTAGGTTACCTAATAGCAGTATATTTAATCTATGTTGTTTGATCTGTTTTACAGAGTTATGAGAGACTTTGTAAGGATCACACGTTTGTAAGTACCTTTACTATCTTAAGAATTTATCTATTAATATTCTGTGCTTCTAGTACTCTCACAATTTACAAAAACACAATGTTGAAAAAATTTCCACGAGCAGGATTTGAACCTGCACCCTTCTGACATACCGGGTCAGGTGCTCTTCCAATAGAGCTATCGTGGTTCTAACCAGCCCGCCGAAATTACTAAACTACCGTTAAAACTACGCCGAAACTACCGTTATTACGGTAGTTGTTGACATTGAATTGGCGCCTTTGGCTTTCAAAGTAAAAAAGTAAATAGTGTTGAATAATTTCGGTGGGCTGGTTAGAACCACGATAGCTCAATTGGAAGAGCTCCTGACCCGGTATGTCAGAAGGGTGCAGGTTCAAATCCTGCTCGTGGAAATTTTTTCAACATTGTGTTTTTGTAATTTGTATCGCAACAAAATTTGCGTTAAAATTATATAAACAAAACAAAAACTCTCACAATTTGACAAACAAATAATAACAAAAGCTTTGAAAACCGTTTGTACTGTATGTGACTGCTCACTTCTCGCCCAAACCGAGAATTATAACTTGAATAGAGTTGGGTAGGCGTAAATACTTGTAATAATCTATTTTACTTATAATGAAGCTAAACCATATTTTCTGTTCAGTTGGAAAAGCGCAAGGAAAGAAATAAGAAAGAAAAGCAAGCAGAAAGAGTTTGCACATATAAATTCTGGGAACCGCCGAGCACTCTGAGTAAGTTGTCGTAACATCAATCTAGACTTAACGCGACGACGCAAACATATAAATTGTCAACTCAATTTTCAGGAAATACTGACCCAAGCATGGTGGCAATGGTGGAGAAACTGAAAATGTTCAAGAAGAAGGCAAAGGCAAAGCACAAGTCGCCATACAAGAATGTACAGTATCTCGTGGCGGGGGTATCCTACAGTGGCGAAAAACCCAACTATATTTTAGCAAGTAATACTCCATATTAAATACTTATTTATTTAAAATACATAGGTTGGTTAGATAATGGATAATTTGAAGGTTTTATAGCTCCAATAACAAATAATATCACAATGTAATACTTATTGCATACATAATAGAAGTTTTATTTATTAAAATAGGATTAAAATAAAATAACAAATAGAAAATGATGATGTTTTAATATTTTTCTGATATAATTGATTAATTTAGCAAAGCCGTTGACGACTTAGGATAGGAAAAGTATTAACGCTCACATTGTCAATCAAATGAGCGACATTTGAATTTGTGATCGATCACCAACACGCATTTGGCAAGCGTGATAGATGATTAATTATGATTAATTCAATTACCCATCAATTGTAGTAATTACTTTATTTCTCCCAGCAGTAAGACAGTCATAGGCTATTTACTTTACTTACTTTAGATTTGAATTTTTCACACGCCGGCCGTCGTTGTAGCTTTCACATAAACGGGTCAATATTGGGTCGCGGAGCTTTCCCCCGCGGCGATGCAGAAGAGTAGAGAGATACACTAGTACCTACATGTTTTTTGCTTTTGTCAGACATCTCCTTACTGCCTACTGGTTACATCCCCATTCACGGTGGGATCGTCGAGCTTCGTGGCAGCTTCATCACCGTTATCAACGGCTATTGGAAGTTCCCCAAGGAAGTGAAGGAGAAGTGCGACCACACGTGCGACTGCTTGGCTCAGTGGTCAGTGCTTAATACATTTAGAAACTACCTTCCGAACCCGCTGTAGTGTCACATTAAATACATATACATATACTTATATCATCATTGGCATCAGTATTCGACATTTCAATCTGTCGTCTGCTTTGAAATCAGACGCAATAGAATTTCAATTGTTTGTAGGACGGTTCTGGCACTAAGCAGACGAAAGGTTAAGCCCAGTTTTCGTCGCCAGAAAATAACATAGCCACTACTTACCCTAGTTTAATAAGTTATATATTATCATTACTATTGTGTACTTTTATTATATATTTTTTTTAATCTTTAAGACATGTCTGTCCTGCACTATTGTGCCTGAACTGAATAAATATTTTTCTTTTTATGTCATTTCACATTGTAGGTATATTATCTACACCGTTCTCTAAAAATGTTTACTGGATTGAGGTCCATTATCTCTGTCCCTTTGAAATGATTGGTTGAATGTTTTGCTATGTGAGAGAAAATGAGCTTCAAGTGTTTTTATACAAGTAATTAAATTCACAGGGAAAGCGCAGCTTTGGAGTATATCAAAAAGTCTAAGTGCAAATGCGGCCACCTCTACGATTTCTATAACGAAGGAAAAGCTGTGGAGAAGTATTTTCATCAAGCGACGAGACACGGTAACTTCTGGATGGATAGAGCAAAAGTATATCAGATGGATCCCAAGGAAGATTTTATAAAGGACACTATCAGAGATGCTTTGATGTCTCGTGATCCAACGGTAAGGCCGGCCATACACGGGCAGCTTGATGCAGTCAATATCGACTGCTTCAAGCTGCGGCATCGATTTGATATGCCTTGTCGGGTTCTATAATGTTTCACACATAATTCATTAGCAAATTTTCATTTCACAAGCATCATTTGTCAATGTTTCATTTCACAAACTATTGCTTTGCTAAAACAGTGCAACGTTACTTTTCAAATTCTTACAAAAAGTCTGCGTGAGGACTGACTGATACTCGAGGGGTTGGGGGGTAATATCATTCTCACTTCCCATTTCTATTATCATTCATCATCATCATACGGACTGGAAGGAAATATTGTATATTTATTATTTATTTATTTATTTATGTGTTACTTGTAAGAAAAATTACTTTAACCCTGACTAAATATGCTAATCGCACGAAGCCATCAGCTAAATGAAAGAAAGAGTATATTCTAAATATTTATTTTAATATAAATATAAAATATATTAAATATATTTTAATTTTTATTACATAGTAATATGTATTGATGTATTTTTCCATTACTATGCAAATAAGAGTTAAATAAAGTTCATTTAACTACTTTGCAACTTTCGTTCTCTGTCATAGTAACTTTGTTTGCAGCCTGAACCATCGATGCCTACTATATCTGCAACTGGAATGAAAGAAAAGGATTTATTGGCGGTGGGTAACTTTTTAACTGTGTTTGCTGATCATATTTTTTTCTCTATCTACTTTAATAACCCATGATGACGAGCTTTTCTTCGTCGTATAGATAGATATTACTATTTTTATTCCAATTTATGAGCGGGTTGATCATAGGTCTAGCTTAGAAGTAAGGCAAAAAAAACAAAAGTAGCAGGTAACTATTTACTAAAGACGCTATATGAATACTTTTTAACTCAACTGCCAAACTTACCTTTTTTGACGGAGGAAAACTCGTCTTACTACAATTGCGTAAATCACCCGAGCATAATCAACGTTACATAATCTTGGCTACGAACCAGGGTGGGGCAAGTGCCCAACCTTGCCTCACTGTACGTAAGCCCATGAGGTTGATTAACGAAGAAGAAGATGAAGAAGTTGAAGATGTCAACGCCGATTTTATACTAAATACTTTCCCAAAAAATATTACCCCATTTTGTAACATGTTTCCTGCCATCAGGCGTTGTTAGCTGATCTGTCGGATACACCTCTCCTTATCCCGCATTTACCAAAAGCGAACTTGCTGAATAATCTTCAAGAATGGGTCAGAAAGAGAGTGAAGGGTAAAATCATGGATAAACAACACAGTAAGTGTAATTTGTGATAAATTCATTTTTATTTTAAAAGGGGGAAAACTGCTGACGTTCTCTTAAGTCGTCAGAAGTAAGCATTTCAAGTGAAATCGAGAAAAAAGTATTGGTAATTCGGCAAGCCGTCACCCGTTGTTTTTTTATTTATTTCCAATACTCTATTTGTGGAAGCACCATTGACTGTTTACCAAATGAACTATACGACTTGTGTTTCATTAAAGCATTGTTTAAAGTAACTACTGGTTCTTCTTCTTATCGTGTCAATGACCTTATATCCTGCCGACCAGAAACCAGCCACCACTCTCACGGCGGCTCTTGTGGCCTTTATTAGGTCTTCCTTCGTGCTTGGGCACAAGGGGCAGGAGAGCAGGCGGATCATGACCAGAATCAGTCGCAGCTGAGCCCCGCGGCATAGCCACGCTTAACCATGTTTGACTTGCAGCAACCTAAGCCCGTACAAAGACGGTTACGTGTTTGTCAAATAGGCCACTGCAGTCAATTTATTACTTTTATATTAGGCACAACCTTTTTTTTGTTGGAGAGAGTTTGCTGATAACGGCATTTTCAGCGTCACCGGACCTATTTAGGGGGGTGGTGAGAAACTTAAAGGGTTCTTCAAGCCGTCTTCAAACGAAGCGCCGTCAGAAGTATTCTAGAGAGAACGGCATCTACGGCAGTGCGTGTCCCCGTTCCCTACTAGATCGGGTTAGGTACAACCGTGCACGTGGAATAAGACGTTACGTTAAGTTTATACGATTAAGATTTATACAAGGCACAACTAAACATGTTTGTATCTTTCCAGAGCAATTTATTCTAACGTCACAGAGGAGGTGGGTCGACTTGAAGCACATGGACTTTAGGGCACGAGCCTACAGAATTCCATTCACCGAAAAACAGCTGGAGCATTTCAACTGGTCTCACCGAAAATTGGTTCAGAATTTGGTGAGCAGTATTTTTTATGTGGGATTTTCGTAAAATCTTAGCTCCAAATAAAAAAAATGTAGATCATTATTGAAAGTAATTAAAAAAAAGGAATCCGTAACAGAATCTCTAGCAACAATGCAAAATTGCTAGACTGGCGTAAAATTTCAATTAAAGTCGATGTTATTTTTTAATTAATTACATTTTGTCGAATACTTGTGCCACTGCGATATACACTTATAACCAGTTTTATTTAATCAGCTACTGTACTAAACCAAGTAAATCTCTTTTTTTTTCAGTTTAAAATATTGTTAGACAACTTTGTAAGTAGGAATCGACAGCTGCAGCTAGAACAAACTCGCTTGTGGTGGTCTACCATGAAATATGACCCTTATCCCGGCAAAGCTTTCCTGTGAGTTTTCCGTCATTTCAATATTTGTTTATTATTAATAGAAATATTCAATTCTTGAGACCCATGTTTTGATATTTATCTCTTCCTTGCCTTCACTTAACCTTACTTACAGGATGATATTTGCTCTTTTGTTTTTCAGAGATATTTACTTCACTTATATGCCTGGAAGAATGAAGGATACATTCCTTATAAACCCATACAGCTCCGAACTCACTCCAAAGTATGGAGCGAAAACTTGCCCGTTATAACATTATTGATGTATTATTGTTTTTAGTATTTATTATTTTGTCATTTATAACTTAATTGTTTTCTCAATTTCATGAAAATGTTTAAAGTATGGTATAAAGAGGTTTAGTTAGTCTTTTGTTAAACTCTGTTTTTAAGTATTTGTGTAATGATAAAAAAATTTAATGCTATGTAGACGAGTGTAATGAACAAAAATGGTAAATTATAGTGAGTAAAAGCAGTTGTCGAAATTATTTGTTTTGTTCGTTGTATAAAGTCATAGTAACATAAGAAAATGTTTTTAACATAAGAACTTATTATTAAGAGATAAACTAATAAACTTCTTTTACTAAGTTGTTCTCTTAATTGAAGTTAGATTTAAATAATAATTTTCCCAGAAATTAAGGACGCATGCTGTCGAAAAGCCTATTAGTTCATCAGGATCCCCTTTAACAAAAAGTAAGTAATGACAATATCACACTGGATATTTTTTTTACTTTAACTTTTTCTAAGAAATTACTTACTGTTATGTCGTTTAATTCTAGCTGCATTTCCTGTATAAACTCATCAATCTTCAATTTCTTTTTTCGGTTGCCGTATGGTAAGTATTGAACCTGTAGCCGCACACACACAATAATAATTTGATCGTTGTAAAATACCCACGCCGCGCGCAGCGCTTTGTCTCAGCTTCGCACCAGACGTTTCCCGCGCCTCCCGCGCCGCGCGCAGCGTTATGTCTTAGCCAGCACCACCAGTCGCTTACACGCCGCGCGCCTGCAGCGCTTTCTCTTTACTTTTAACCACGTGCAACCATTGTTACATAAAAGGACGAGTAACCCAAATAAAATATGCATTATACAACTGACAATCCTGCGTTTCACTTCTCTCCGCACGACACGCGCAGCAACGCTAGTATCGCCAAGTGACAGCGACCAACCAACACTAAGCCATCGCCAAATACTTAAATCCAACAAGCGCCAAAAACCTTTAGGACCATAATGTCCACTTCTTAAAATGACTACTGCCCAAAAAGACCACATCCCACAATGACCATTCCCAGATCGTCCACTTCCCGTAATGACAATTCCCAAAGCGACCTCTTCCCAGATCGTCCACTCCCATAACAACCACTTCCCAATATGTCCATTTCCCAAAACGTCCACTTTTCAAGCTACTTATAAAAAACTAAAATTAATAATAAGTTGTTTAATACTTGTTAAAAAAAAAAATAGGAAATGTCGCCATAAATAAATAACATCAATGTTTGTAGCATCGTTGTGTTCCGGCAGCTAGAGATAAAATGATTGCACTTCCACCTTCGGCCTTCTTATCACTTAACATCAGGTGAGATGAAGGCCAAGTGCTTAACCGTAACATATAAAAAACAAAATTCGCCAAAAGATGTCCACTATTGGACAAAATCCCCCTAGTATTTTCACGACGACCGGTTGTGTGCTTCTCGCATCCAGCGACTTCAATATGTTTGATATGGCTAGGTATGCGTAGGCTGCACGGTTAAGATGACTTAGCCCCTACTTTACTTTATCTGTCATTGTCATGCATGCATCACATGCATGTCAGACTTCTTGGCGGGAAAGTGAAGAGTTTTAATTCTAAAATTTGTGTTATGTCGAATATTAATGTTAAATAATGGTGGATTATTAACTGTTAAGTATTCGTGAGTGTGCATGAGTGTTGGCAAATGAAACAAAACAGTGCAACGTTACTTTTCAAATTCTCTTAAGAAGTCTGCGCGAGGACTTAGTAAAGCCCCACATCTTTACTGAGATACTCGAGGGGTTGGGGGGGTATATCATTTCTCACTTCCCATTTCTACATTCATCATTATCATTATTGTTTATTTATGTATTACATAAAAAGATAGAATGAACGAATAGGCTTGATAGATTTCATCCGGAGATGTAAAACAATACACAAAAAAAAACAACATGTCAGTCATGTCAATGTCAAATTTGACAAAACAATCGGGTACGGACAAGACAAAGTTTTCGTTTTCAGATATTATTCCAAGAGAAGATGTCTGCAAAACAAGCTATACAAGTGGGTTCGAAAACTGTAAGACCTTTGCTCTCACAGACCCCTAATGAAGCTAGGAAAAGGGTGCTCAACCTTTACAAGGCTTGGTATCGTCAAGCTCCGTACTTAGGTTAGTTATCTGTTATGTCATCCTTTTATTCCATAATTTGTTAAGCTTTGAGAGGCCTATGTCCAGCAGTGGACTAGTATAGGCTGACGAATCATCATCAGATGATGAACTAGTTAGTACTATCAGTTAAAATAGACCAACCATCACTACCACTAAATATCGTATCTATATTAGGATTGCTCGACTCTGAAACTGCTGATAATTAGAAAAGAAAACTAGATTATGTTTATGTACTGACCTTTCTCCTCCAAGTTTACATTACAAGTTTTATGGTACCGTTGCTGAAATTGACATCTGTATTATGTTTTCATATATTTTTTAGTTTTCGTAAATGTTTTTTTATTCTATACTATTCAATTCTCTTCATAATAAAATGTTAAATTCTGAAACAGGTTCCTCTGTCCATTTGACATCTATTATTTATTTAAAACATCCCAGGCCTAGAAATTGTATCTATCTATTTTTCTATAAGTATGTCATCGTTTTAGATCTTTTATTTTTATATGTCATAATTTTTTTCATATTTGCTTTTTTATTTAGTATTAAATAGGTCACAAACATTATTCATTAGGTTTGCTTTTGCAAATAGCAATGGCATTCACTTTTACAGTAAATTCAATAAAAGTTGCAGGCCACTAGTATAAAATAAAAATTAAAAAGCAGTACATTGTCATGCCTCCAATTTATTATTTCAGTAAAGGACTTCGATATGCCAAAATCAGAAGATCAAGTGAGAGCTAAACTCAAGGAAATGTTCCTGAGCAATAAACATGTAACAGATATTAGAGTAATTGATATGCTCGTCATCAAGGTAAGATTAAAGTTAGAACTTAGAAGATATAGAGTTAGTAAGGTCAAGGTGATGATGATGGTGATGATGAGATCATGTGATCCCTTATCAATGACATAGGGCAATAGGTCATACATAAATATAATCTTTATTAAGTTAGAAGCTAACAAAACTAATAAGCTTACCTATTTTGTTACTGTGATCCGTGAGTAAAACCAAACAATTTCTAACTTTTTCTTTTGATTTGTTATCCTTGATTAACAGCATATAATTTATAAATTGAAGAAGAGTTGATTAGCAAATAGAAAAGAAATGTGGTGTATAAAATTAAATGATAATGTAAATATGAACCGGTTGGTAGACTGAACGGGCTACTTCCTGAAGAGTATGAGAAATTAGCTTAAAGTTGATGTTCAAGGTGATTTCAAAAAATGTATATAAAGGTCCTATGTTAAACATTGTATTGTTGTTTTCAAAGAACCTGTAATAGTATGCACACCAGCACTTCAAACTACCGCATACTGTCAAATTTCCTCAATATACTTTGAGCTTTATTCCTAAAGCATATGGTTGAAAATTAATTCAAAAAACAGTTTTGGATAAGTTGAAGCGCAAGTGTGTATACATATACATACCACAGAATGCTTAGACAGCTTAATCTTGTCTCTTTGTTATTGAAATAATTAGCAAAGATGATGATGATGATGATGATTAAAATCATCAATTAAGTTCTTTAGCTGTAAATCATTAGAATAGCTAATTATTATTATTATTTATATTTATTAATTTTATTCATTATGTTTTCAGTACCTTTGTAAAACATTTACTATAAGCTGTTATACCTAAATAGTAAATAATGTGTAAATAGTATGTTATTTTGCAATTAATAATTTAGTTTGACTTTGTTTATTCATAATAATAAATTTACTCTGTATTGATACAATGGAATTTAATATTTCTCTTATTGCAGGGTCAAATGGAACTTAAAGAATCTGTGAACATGTGGAAGCAGAAGGGGCACATCATGGCATACTTCAAACCAACGGAAGAGCCCAAACCAAAAGATTTCCTATCAAAGTTCTTTGCTAGCAATGAATAGATAGTTTCTTCTATTAATGTAAATAGCACCAAACATATTTAAATCCCTCAACCATGTATAATTAATTAATAAATAGATAATACAGTTAAAAAAAAATCTTATTTTTTAAAGTAACACCATTCACTGGGTGTAATGTAATAATGTATTACATTTTTTACTGTCGGTTCTTTGCGTTAAACCTTGTTAGACGTTTTGTGTGCCTAAGTTTTATTTAACGAAAATTTCTACCGCATTCGTATTTTAGCCGACGCATTAATTGTGTCCTCATTACCATCTCATTAGGTTACAAACCAAAACTTAATTAGTGTAGATTTGTAGATTACTCATAGTCGTGTTTTAAATAGTGGTAATCCTGGCCTTCCTGGCCATTCCAGCTTTAGCTTTTTCTTTTTATTAATGACAGACAATATTGTCAAAGTGACAAATCACATCAAAATATGTAAGTGAATACTAGAAACAGTTTAAGCGAATTGCAAATAATTTATTGTGTTATATTATTTAATTTACTTCCTTGCAAGAAATCTATAAAATGCAGGCAGGTCGTGAAACTGTGAAAGCGGCTTGCAAGCAAGTCAAGCCGCTGATGTCCACTGATTTCTGGGAAGCACGCAGAAGGGCGATAGGACTTTATAGGGACTTTTATCGTTACATTCCCTACATTTGTAAGTATGAAATTGATATAATTCTTTAAGGTAGGCAGTCAAAAAATCAACTCTTTTGCCTATTATCAAACTGGGGAGTAAACGTGAGTAGAATGAATGGCTCATACGTCATCCACGTCGCCCCACTTAAGGCGTCCGCTGCGTCTAGCGGGCACGAGTATTCATTTTTATCAATCAATCGATCTTTGCTCAGTTTTCTTCTTGAAATAATGTTATCATCACCGTCATATCTCTAAAACAGCTGTGCCTTTATTCTGCTATAGTAAAATGCCCACAATCGTGTCTCTGTGACCAGTTTTAGAATTTTGGACTATGGGGAACATATCAGAATCAGGCTACTGCAACACCATAATAACTTACCATCAGGCCAAATCAGTATGGTTAAAGGATAAGGATAAAAATATTGAAGACGATGGGTTTAAGAAAAAACATTAATTGCGACTAACGTCGATTTGTTTCTTAAAATTCCTTACCGATTCTTATTGGGTTTTTTACGTAAACTCTTACTTGGTGTAAGGTAATGGAGTATCCTCAACTACTACTCAACTGGCTATCGGATCTCAGCTGCCGGAACACAATTATGCTACAAACATTGTAGACATATTTAGATATGATGGTGGTAGTTATCCAGGCGGACAAACAAACCCTACCACCGACCAAACTGAGTACACATCGATGTAGCCACCGCTGGGAATTGAACCCGGAACCTCTAGGTCTGAGACCGATGGACTTAACCACTAGACCACAGAGGCGGTAGAAAACGAAAAATTTTAACTTCAGTTTGCTCTATATTAGCGATAAAGAGTCAAAATCATCATTATGTAGGTACAAACGCCAGCACATCAACCTATCCAAAACTGTCAAAATTTAATAAATGTTCAACCTGTCATAATAATATTTTATAAAGTTCAAAGTCTTGAGGAAATTTGACAGTTCGTGGTAGTCTGATGTGCAGGCGTGTCTATCAACGATTGGCCTGAACTATTTTACTTTTAGTGAAGTACTTCGACATTCCGAAAACGGAGAACGACGTTCGCTTCAAAATAAGGGAGTACTTTTACAAGCACGCCTGTGTAACGGACATACGGATCATCGATCTTTTGGTAATCAAGGTGAGAATGATTTTTAAATATTTCATTGATTTGTTTAGTGTCTCTATCTAGGTAATTCTTATTGATTAAGTCTTGTTCCCTTACAGCCCGTACTAATAAACAGAGTATAAGTCTGGAATGGTTATCTGGTGTTCATACGATTCAAAATAATTATATTTGCGTGACATAATAAAGACAGGGACATAATAAAGGGAGGCCTTTGCGGAAAGCTTATAGGGCAGTGGCACCAATGACCGCTAGTATTCGAGAGGAACCAGAGATCGACACCTTTTTCCTTAATACATAAAAAACAGGAGTCAGCTGATTTTTCAGATTTTTCATTTTAGCAACAATTGAACACAAGACCACCAGCTTCCATCAAAATTCAAAAATTCAAAATTCAAAATTCAAAATTCAAAATCATTTATTCAGTTTAGGCTACAAGTAGCTCTTGTGAATGTCACTATGCCATCGGTTCGTAAGTCTACTCTGGGCGGGAGATCTTGTACTGAGAAGAACCGGCAAGAAACTCAGCAAGTGTCCAGTAAAATTTCAATGAATAAGAATAAGAAATTATTTATTGACGATCACACAGACAATACAGAAAGATATAGGTACGATGCAATAAGGAAACATGTTAAAAAATAATAAAACAACAATAAGGAAACATGAAAGTGTGTGAAGGCCAACTAGGACCCTGCCTCAGCTTGTGCCGTTGCGGTGGCGATGAAAAGCATGAAATTCTAGATTATATTTTGCCGACGAAAACTGGTGTCGAACACTGGCAGGTGTGGCTTATCTTGGCGTGGCCACCATCACCAACTGGAAATCTGACGATTAGATAATTTGTCGGAATTTGTCGTGAAATCTCAGAATTTGTCGGTCCACCGTTGAGAAGTTATAAGGGGCTCAAGATGGCCCCGCCAAGATGAGCGCTCATCTTGGCGTGGCCACCTTATATCTCTGAAGCTACGGGTCGTAGCGAAGATCAGATTACACCAATAATTTGTGGATAATTTGTCGGAATTTGTCGTGAAATCTCAGCTAATTTGGGCTAATTGTTCGAATACTGGTGCTACCACGATACTCTGTTTATTTGTAGGAGCCTAAGATAAGTAACTCTTTCGTGTTTTATATCAAACAAACGTCGCAATAAAAAATCCGCCTCTGTGGTGTAAAGTTACACCGCACCGGTCTCAGATGCCCCGAGTTCGATTCCCAGCGGGATAAATATTATTTTATTCAATTCGTTTGCATCTTGCTGTTGTATAATATGAAAATGTTATACAGGAACTTTGTTTTTAGTTTTTCCTCAAAATGGCGCGATGTGTTTTTAAGTATCATACGATACTATTTAATTAACATCGTAATAAACTTGGTACCAGGGTTACATAGAGCTGAGTGAGATAACTCATAACTGGCAGCAAAAGGGCCACATCATGGCCCACTGGCAGCCCACGGCTGAGCCTCAGCCGTGCGACTTCATCGGAAAGTTTCTAACTGGAGTGGACTAGTAATTGTATACTTCCATACCTACATTTAGGTAATATATTAGAAATTTAGAAAATAGTTCGTTTGTACTTACTTATATTCAAAAACATGAAATTTTTTCGTTAAACTTGATATTTGTTTCACTTTTCTCTTCATTCGTCTCGTTGTTTTATAATAGTAAAAAACCAATCAAACTGTAACACAGTGCAGTTCAGCGCATCACAGCGCTGCTTGGTGGCAGGGATATTTTTTAGATATTTTATATGAAACAACAATAAAAATAATTCACGATATATTGATCACTTTCATAACAAATCACATGCCTTTGAAAGGCTAAACGTCTATTATAACATGTTATTGCACGTAAATTACAAATATAAACAGTAGGTGTTAAGGCAAGATTCCACCAGTGTGCTGAACTGTGCGACGCAGTGCTGCACAGCGTACGGCACAAATGTTTGTTTTAGTCGACTCACTCAAGCGCACAACAACAAATTGTGCGCGAACATTGCCAATGTTCGCGCACAACTGTGCACTTGTGGCGCGCACACGGTACAAGTAGTGGACTTGTGTTGTCTGACGCGCACACACTCGTTGTTCGCGAACTCAGTCTTGCTTCCGCTACCAAAGCGAAAATATTTATTTGTGCGCGCACTTTGTCAAGTCATATTTTTTTGTGCAGCAGTGTGCGCTTACAAAAGTTACACATAGGATTTGGTGGAATCGTACCTTTATAGAAACAACAGATTGCAACTATAGAAACAAAATAACAAGTAACCACAGAACAAAAAAAACTTTATTCGATTTTGTGGGACATATAATAAGACTGACTCCAAACTACAACCCGCGGGCAAATACCGACCAGCAATCACCAACAATCCTCCTCCTTGTTTAATATCATTACATTGTTTAATTTACAAGTTATATAGGTATGGTTAAAACAAAAACAGATCCGATGTTATAAGAATATAGATATAGCCACAAATTTAAAAGACTGCAAAATGTAAGCATCATAGCAACAGCTACGCTCGGACTGTTCCGAGCTGTTCCGAGATTCCGCGTCCGAGAGGGTCTATGTGTGCGTTGCTCGAGCGCGGTATATATATTAAGCTTAAATTCTGGGGTCTCCTTATTTTGTTAGTCAGCTAGTCTCGAAACGAAAATTTGTACCTAATTCAAAATACAGTATTGGTAGGTATGTGCGAGAGGGGTTTTGACCCTTAAAACTTAGTGGAGTCAGTGTGGCTCTTAGGCTTTTTTTGGAGGCCTGGCTTATACAATAACTGCCTTTCTATGCCAATCATTTTAACAGATGTGTAAATTCGAGTTCATCTACAATAACGTCTCGCTTGATACATTGGAAAAATAAGTAATCACGGTCGCGATAAAAACGAAATAAAAATGCAAAATAACAATTTAAAACAATAGCTATATCTTCAATTTAACAAAATATTTTTATGTAACGAAAACACTTAATATTACACAAAAATTTTGTGTGTAAAAATTGTCCTTTAGAACGTTGAAAGCGATAAACCTATATGCACAATGAATAAATTATACGTTTCTTCACAACCATATAAATTGTAATACAAATTTGTATAGACTACGTAGTATGCATATATAATATAGACAATAAAAGTAACAAATATATAGAACATATTAAAATGAAACACTTTGAGGATACAGAGTGACCTGATTCAAAATGTCATCGTCAGAATAAAACATAATATTTAAGATAAAGTGTTTCGTTTCAATACGTAGTGTTCGCGTAGACTTTGGAAAACTGTAACAAATAATTGAAAAAGTCATCTCAATATAGACTGATTGTTATCTTCCCATTACATTAACATTGCGTATGAGATATAGGGTTCGACAAGAACCAGTGATCGACAACCTTTTCCTTTACTCATAAAACTAGGGGTAAAACTCATAAAACAGCAACTGATTGTAGCCTTTAGCAACAATTGAATACAGACCACCCTTTTTTTTTGGAGAGAGTTTGCTGAAAGCCTCAGACGGCATTTTCAGCTTCACTGGGCTTTTTTGGGGGCGGCAAGAAACGTAAAGTCATGCCGTGTGAAACATATCACCTTCGGAGGTTTTCCAGAGGGAACGGCATCACGCACTAGTGCGTGTCGCCGTGCCCTACTAGATTCTCCCGAGGGGTTCGGATCGGATCGGGGAGCGCAGATCACCACCCTCCTACCTGTCATCCCGTAAAATTTCAATAAAAATCTGTTATTTATGTCGTGTGCCGAAAACTGGTTCCACTACAGCGCATACGTCAGATGGATAGAAGTACCAGCAAAATTTAAAGTACAATCAAGCATAAAGCGCTTAAATTTATTTTAAAGAAAATGTATTACGTTTACGTCTTAATAACAGCATTTTTTACGGTGTGCAACCATTTTGCATTTTCTACTGACATTTGTATTAAAAAACCGAGTTCTCTAAATTGACAAAAGTTGGTAGATATGGACATGGGTAAACAACATAAATAAACAAAATGGTTTGGAATATAAAAAAAACCAATTAATTAATTTTAATAATTGATGGTACTTTACCCAGTGCAGATAGATGATTCTTTAAGGACACCTCAATTTTATACAATGATATCCACATTTCGTTTTATTTAATTTATTCTTAACCTAAATTAGTTACATACATACACTACGTTATTTGTAATTTTTTATTACAAAAGTGTTTTTATGTACAAAATACATTATTATTTAGCAGCTTAATAATTTGCTTGCTCTCTCATCACTTTGTCGATATTTTAATTTGTTAAATCATGTATCTTTAAATACTTCATACACTTTAAACGTAAGTTCCATTAGGGAAACTTACAGGGTCGTAAGCATTTTGTTAAGACTAGCGGTTTTAATACAAATGTTTACTAAACCTACTGTCTTTCAAACATCTGACTCATAATCATAAAACACATTAAAATTCATGCACAATGAAGTAAATGAATTATAGTGTGTCTGCCAATACACTTCTGTTAAATAATTTAAATAGCTTTTGATCGTGTTTTAATCATAACATTTCAAAAACAACTTTTAAAGTTTAAAGAGCTAAAGAAATTGTTTTTTTGTATGTTTACAAAATAATATGAGTTCGTCCAAAGCTACTACAATGCTTGTTAATAAATCTTAAGCATCAGGAACACTTGGCGGCTCTGCCACTGTCTTTAATATAGAATTACATCTAATGAGGTCTTCCACTGAGGTATTCACACATTACAACAGCATTTTCACGAACTCTGCAAAGTAAACAATAAGTGTTATATAATGATAGTGCTACGTGCTACGTCGTAGCGCGACAGAGAATTATCGTAGCAAACTACGAATACCTCCATCAATTACGACTACGACTACGAAAAGATGTTAATTCCTTTATTTACGAAAAGATGTTAATTCCTTAATTTACGAAAAAAAAATTTTAAACTAACAACGTAGAAGCGCGTAGCATTCATCTAATTCGATGGTAAGTAATGTGGCGATAAGGCTGAAGACGGAAACTCTGAACACTGAGTGGATTCCAGACCAGGGAGGTTAAAAAGTGGCGACAATCTGACATTGTTTGGCAATGTTATGTTGCCGGTTTAAAGGAAAATTAAAGGGTATAGAGTAGAATTGCAAGTTCAGGGTCGGCAATGTGCGCTTGGTGTTGCAAGTGTCCATGAGCTTTGGTGATCAGGCATATCATCATCTTTCTCTGTGCTTCAAAAATCACTTAAAGCTGGCAGCTGCATTAGCAATCGTTAACAACCACCAATCCGCACTAGGCTCGCGTGGTTCGTTCTCCATACCCATCCATAGGGAAGGCTCGTGCCCCAGCAGTGGGGAGATACAAATGAGCTGGTAATACCTTCATAGTCGATGCGGCCGTCGTGGTCGATGTCACCGAGCGCCAGCACTTGGTTGAGCTGCGCGTCGGTCACCGGCTCGCCAATCATCTCCAGCGCGGACCGCAGCTCGTCCCGCGTTATGTAGCCGTTGTCGTCCCGGTCGAACACTCTGCAATTGTAAACAGCCTTTATACATTTCGTATCCTATAGGCAGGCCTTTAACAAGGCGGACCGCGACGATCTGGTGAAGGTCGTGGGTACCTACTGGGTACATAGCTGGATGCGAGCAACACAAAACCGGTCGTTGTGGAGTGTAGAGGCCTTGGTCCAGCAGTGGAATTGTGCTATTTCAAACCAATAAGCCAGTTTTAATGATTTTCTATGCAAGCAATATACAGAAATCTGAATAGTTAATAGAAACATTTAGAAAAACTGTTTACTGAATTAATGTGATTCGAAACTTTTCATAGAGGACTTTTACCTTAAAATCGTTCATTCAAGGGTTCATTGTCCTTTAATTATAATGATATAAAATCAATTCTTATGAATCACATATGATATGATACGCGAGTCAACCGGTTGAAGACCCACGTTTAGTAGCGCTAATCGTGTTTGGTGAGTTGTGGAGCCCGCCCAAATCTATTAATTATAAATTGTGGTAATCGCATGGACAATGCTTTATCTTTCACCTGTTTGACTATTTGTGTCTAGATAAAAGTAAATAATCAGTTTCCATATAGAGTTATATTTATTAAATATATTTATGTATTGTATGTATAATGTATGTATCATGTATTGTTTTCTAAAGTTTACGCGAACACTACATACTGAAATGAAACAACTTTTACGGATCTACTCGCGTTTATTTTACACATTAGTTTTAATTAATGTTTATCCTGACGTTTCGAACCCTTTGCTGGGTCCGTGGTCACAGGGGTCTCCCTGTCATGTTCTATTACTATATGCAGTTTTTTTTGGAATCTTCTGCGTCTCCAATTTTAGTATCTAAATTCTAGGTTATAGAAGAGACTGCTTACGAATACGGCGGCGGAAAGACCACCAATTTCTATAATATCGCCGTATGAATATTTTAGACTTTTTATCAAAGGTACTTCTAAAGTTGAAAAAAAGTAATAAAAGTATTATCAATGTCATAAAATCTATTTATCGATTCAAACATATGTTTTAATATTTTTTTGGTTTTGTTTTTAATCCGATTCATTGCCTACCCTCTTTCAAATCAAAGTCTCACTAGGGGCCTCACACAAACTATGTGTGGCACGACATGCGTGCCATTCGGCCCCCTGAGAATATTTGGCTTGACACACCGAGTGTGTCATCGGCCACGAGTCGGTTAGTTTTATTTTTCTTAGGGTCACTCTATCTGACTAAGCAGAAGTGCAGCAACTATTGCCGATGGCTTCAGTATAGTTGAGTTTACCGAATTGAGGATTAACATATCGATCATTGTATACGTACTTGAAGGCTGCGAGGAGGTCTCTCGTGATCTCTTCCTCGGAGTCGCCGCCACTGTTGCTAACGTCCATCCCTTGTATCGCCTGTATCTTCGTCACCCACTGCATGAAGTCATTCTCGTCTATTAGACCGTTCCCTAGAAATAGAGAGGAGGAGGGGAGGTAAGATAATTTATCGATCAAAAGATATCGGCGAAGCTGTGACGGAATTTCAATTACAAGAATAGTATAAGTATATCATTAAAGAAAAAATATTATTAAGACAAATAACAATCCTTTTAACCCTGGTAGGCTAGGTATCTAGGTAGATAGTTACCTTTGTTACTATGGCATGGGTAATGGGTTTGTTTGTGGCTATGGTATGGGTCCACGTCATTTGTCTTACGGCTATGCAGGTTGAGTCACGATTTGTCGCATTCAACCCGTGCATCTTAGCGTTCGGCTACAGACGAAGACGCTTCTGCAAAGTGCTATTGTATAAATTAGTGTTCAATTTATTTTCCACGAGCAGTACTTGAATTAGCCCGTGTAAATTTATTAACACTTGCTCTTACTTTGTAAGCCAAAGCAGCTATATTCTTGATTTTTATTCCAACTCTATTATGAATCTCTCAATTATATTTAAAGTTTACGCGAACACTACACATTATAATACCTAACGTTTCGAATCTGAGACCGAAATATAATACAAAAAGCTCATTATGCGCAAGACGGAGCGCATCCGATTAAAGTAAAAAGATGTATTAAGTTATAAATAAATTTATAAGACTACCTCGAACACCTCAGTCTCTCAATGATGAGCCAAGTCAACATAGTATGAATTATAAAGCACCGCACTCAAGACCTGTGTAACAAAATTTAACGCGACAATCGGCGAAAAGGTTCGCGTCGTTAACTCTTTATTAACTCTGCGGGCTCGTTAGCAGCGACGGCAGCCATACCACCGGCATTAACTGCTGGTTATTTCTTTTCATTTATTTACGTAATAATTTTTAAGTATATAGCCTTCCTTCCATCAAAAGGATCGCGCTCTTATCTGTAGGTGGCCAGATCGTCTTTATTTTGTAAAAGGGTTCTTCTGAGGTATTTTAAGTGATTTATGTTAATTTTTCGTAACTAAATTAGATTACACGTTTATTCTGACGTGGTAAAGTCGTGGTTTAAGCTGAGATAAGTAGGTACTACCAAAATTTTGCGGGCGCGCCCTTTGTTGTAGGTAGCATAAACGTAAGTTGAAATATTCATTTACCGTGTCTCTAGAGCAAATATATATTTCATTTCATTTCAAGTGCAAAACCAAACATTTTATTATTGCGATAGTACTATTTAATTATGCGAAACTCTAGCTTTATCAAAATTTGAAAAATATTGATAACTAAGTCCCGAATTTCTATTCATCACCGTTTAGATGTAACAAGCGTTTAATAATGAGTGCCCATAATTTTAAAAAGTTGCTTAGTTAATTGAGATTCTAAAAAGGTATTACAAGTTTAGACATTAAGGATTTTTTAAATCTCATACTACTTAGTAGTATACAGGTATTATACAGCACACCCTGTATAATACTGATACGCTGAGAAATACGTTCAAAAATAAGAATTATTGACTTTTACTTGTATTTATATTCTAGAAATTTGCAATTTAGTAAATGTTCATAAAGAACTTTTTGAATGTAAAACAGAATTTAAAAATACCTACGCTCTCAATAAATATGATATCTGTTTTAAAAAAAACAAAGTAAAGAGCTCTTTTATGCAAAAATGCACTTATGCAATGAGTGTTAAAATATATAATCACTTGCCGAATTCCTTAAAGATGTAAAAGGGAAATGTTTTTAGGGAAAAATTAAAATCATGGCTATTTGTTAAAGGGTTTTATAATTTAAATAAATATTTCATGAATTTGAATTGATACTGGTGGACATTGATTATAATTTAATTGTTATAGGTACATTGTAAATTAATTAATTATTTATCAATGAAATTGTAAATTAAGATTATTTATCAATGAAATTGTAAATTAAGATTATTTAATTTTTAATAATTAATGATATACAATTAAAATATATGCAGTGTATTTCTGTAATGTTAATTAATGTCTAGCTAGTAAATGTCTTATAACATAAATATTGTATGTCCGAAATGGGCTCACTGTTATGTCCAAAAATAAAGACCTTATATGTACACAGTGAACAATAAACAATAATTCTATTCTATTCTATTCGAATTTTTTTATGTATTTTCTCCTAAAACCATTAAATCGTCGATTTTTTTATACTGTCGTCATGCCTATTATCGTTACTTTTTTTTTGTATCACCTAAGACAGGTGAATAAAGTCTACCTTATTGAAAGCTACGTTTAGTTAACCTAGGGTCACTAAGTCTACCGTGCGTAGAACTTAATGGACCCAGGTGATTTGCCAATTAAGTCTACCAGGGGAAAGTTATCAATATTTATCATAATAATATATTCGAATAAAAAAAAACCACTCTTATACTTGATGATGATATCTGGGACTTTGAAAAACCCTTTTTTCTACCATTTCCCCTTAAAGGTACTTATACTATTTAACAGAGCGGTGACCGTCCATGGCATGACCCCCGCAGCGTTAACCTCGTTTCGCTGAAGCTCTTGGAGTGGCGGCCGATCCTGATTGGATCAGCGATTAGCGTAGCGCGATGTAGATACGGCGTGGTCGGCGGCGGCGCTGCCGTGCGAACCCGTGCGAACGCAACTTAATCGGGGCTTTGTATCAAACCAATGCGAGTGCCTAGTGCGAGTTCTATTTGTGATGCGATCACGTTTTGCGAAAACGAGAATTTGTATGGCATTAAAGCAGCGCTCTACAGGTTTTTAGTCTAGTTATTGAAAATTTAAAAAGCACGTCGGATATTATTAGCCTATAATTGATAGGGTAACTAACCCAATATGTCAGAAACTGCAGGTTTAAACTCTACTTATTAAAAGCTTATTAAAACTTTCTCTTTCTTTAAGAAAGTTTTGGGAAACTCACGTAGGAAAATGAAAAATACGCTTGCACGGAAAAGGCCCTGGGCTTACACTTCCAAAGTACCCAAAGCACGTCAACTACCTAAATATCCTTAGTAGCCTTTCTTTCAGTGGCAACACTATCGCTGTAGTAACCTTGCCCTAGCGAGGTCGTACCGCCCGCCCTCGCCATCGCCGCCCGCCCTCGCCGTCACCGCCCGCCCTAAGCGCACGCCATCCTATAATATTCGTTAATTATATGCACATCGTTTATAATTTCGAATCACTATTATCTTGGGGTTTATGTTTTATAGCAATGCATAATTATGTATTGACGATTACTGATAAACGTGAACCCTCTCTCATAATAATGATAATAACTTTAGTTTCTTTTTCTTTAAATTTTCCTTATTATTAATGTATGTAAAAACTTGATGCACTTTTCAACCGTCCACACGTCCACAACATATTAATTAATAGCGACAATTAATTAACACCTAGGACACAGATTGAGTAGGTAACTTTAGGCATATATTTTTTATTGTAATAAAGTCTTAAGGAAAAGTATTATTTTCGGACTAATAGTTCTCAATTGGCTTCTCCGACCGATTACCTACTTGTAGTTACTACGGCAGAAAATAGCTTACATTTCCGTATGCTTAACTTACTAACTTCGAAGTTAAATATTGAACTTTGAAATTTAATATTTTTTAAACTGACAAGCCAATTAAAAGATTTAGTAAGTTAGTGGACAACATTAAAGAAAAAGTATTTATTCGTCTGAATTTATGTGATTTAAAGTCCACTACGGAAAATTTGAATCGAAAAAATTCAGATTTTAAAATGATTTTTATTCAACTAACGTATTAGTAGAACTCTGTATTCTTTTAAACTTAAAAAGTTTCATTAAAGTTAGAAAAATATTAACTCAACTACTACTATTTACTTTAACTTAATCAATAATCAATGACTCGAACGCAAACTCCCCATAAACAGAGGTATAGTTATCTCGCCGTTAACCAATTGCGTTTGCATGTCCATTATGATAGTGTCATTGATAACGTATTCTCTCTTCCCTTTTTTTAATACCTGTTGTCTTTCAATTTGTCCTCGTTTAAATTGTGATAATTTCGCATCTTCTTGCAGCACTTTAGTAACTGTACGATATTTATTTTCTTTCGTTTAACAGCATTATTTAAGATTATTTACATATAATTTTACACAAAATACAATAATTGTAACAAATTACAATAATTATAATATCAACACTTTGTCTTTTTTCAAATAGCATTATTTAACTTTAAATGCCACCCCTCCAAATTGTTATTAGTCCGGTGTCTTTCTCCAAAAATACATCATGATTTAATAAAATCATCACTTTTCAATCAAAATTTCTCGAAGTATGAAACAATAGTAGATTATTAACCAAGGGGATAAAGCAGTGTCTTCTGCCGCGGGTGACGATTTAAATCGCGAGCGTAACGAAGGACTCGAGGTTTACTCCCGAGCGTAGCGAGGGTGTTAAAAACTTAAATCACGAGCGAAGCGAGGGATTTAAGACGAGTCCTGAGTGTAGCGAGGGATTTAAGTTCACCCAAGACTAAGACACCTTTATCACCGAGGAAAATACTCGACTTTTCGTACCATTTGCGAAAAAATTAACACAATAATAATATGAGATAAGCCTTTCTTAAATATAATGACAATTAAAAGCAAAAGTTAACATTCGAAACATTGGTCCAATTATTGATAGAGAGAGTTACATTTTTGTTTGGTACATTTATTGTTGATAAGTTGATTTGAGTATTTATATACAAACTCAATGGTGTAAACACAGATGTAGTTCAGTATAAATTTCGGTAAGTATTCCAAATTTAAATCACATTCTCCCCCTAGAGGATGAATGAAATTCAGTACAATTTTCTTTCCCTGTTTTTAACAGATTAAAAATGACTATTGTTATGTTCGCTTTTTGTGGCATAGAATGTCAGTTTTGTGAGCAAGTGGTACGAAAAATTATTTAATTCTGTTATAATGGCAACATGAAGTTTCAAAACATAGGACCACCCTTCCCTAATTTGTTGGCTGGGTAGAAGTGGTAGTACACTAGTAAGAGCTATAACTTTTTTTATATATCCTGTATATTTTGTAAGTTTTAATTGTTTGGCTCTTCCCCAGACACTATTAGAGTAATGATAGTAACAGCCTTTTATGGCAATATTCGGGAAAATGTGAACAACAGCTGCCCTTGCTGCTTCTTCATAGTCAGAAGTAAACTTGTTAGGTTCAAATTCGGGCAATTGGGATTTTATTATTTGAAACAAATTTCTATACGACTGTTCGGACATACCGCACATTAGTGCATAAATGAAAGGGACAATGTTTGTTTCTGTTTCGGTACTGCTAGCATCGTAATGAATTGTATATATTTGTTTAAAAGGGCAAGCTTTGAACGTCCCATCGCCAAATATATGTCGTAACGAATATTTAGGTGGTACAATAACTTCGGACGGATTGTCGAAACAAAACTTAGGCATACTTTCACCTTTATTTCTTGCGTTATATAAACTGCTTTTCACAGAAGTAAATGATGGAACGTTACAAACTTTTTCGTAGCCCTTGTCCATAATAGATACAACAGCCTTATTATATACTTCAGGAACGCTCTTATGAGAATCAGTTGTTGCAAGTTTGTTTTTACACGCTGCTATCTCTCATTGTACTTCTACTTTAGCTAAATCTGGTCTGCAATTTGCATTAAACTCTTTGAATTTTGTAATTACTTCACTTTGTAACAGTGAAAAATATCTTGATTGGACAATAATGACACTCCCGACACGTAGTACCTACAACCGCTAAGTTCAAATAATTGTTCAATGGGGCAGTGAATCTCGGTCGGTCCATAAGATCAGTCTGAAAATGATTCAGAAAGCACGTTCTTTCGAAAATTGTTTTCAAAAGAGACCGCAATTTAAAAAAAAGCTAGTCTGTTCCGGTAACTAAATAGTAACTCCCTACGTACATACCTTTGTTGTTACAGAACCGGAACAATAAAACTTTCCTGAAGATTTTGATGAACATCTCCATAATGGATCCGTCTATATATTATCCGATAATATGTATAACCAGCCACACATAAAATTAAACTCTTTTTGCCTTTTCTCAAATATGATAAATCACTCTCGTTGTTTTCCATTTTATATTGATTTATAACCCCTCGCCTGTGACGGTCATCTTGACGAAAAAAGGGCACCTGTGTAGCCATATAAAATGGCCGCGTGTTGCCGCGCGTCATTGAAATATGCATTTGCACGTTCCAACGTCGATGGGCTCCATCCCCTGTCACGTGTGCAATTTCTGTATATTTGGAATGATGAAGTGTGGATGGAAGGATCACATTCTTCCATCTCTGCCTACTCCTCCGGGAATGATCTCTGCCTACCCATCCGGGAAAAAGGCGTGATTGTGTATGTATGTATGTGACTGAATAAATGCCTAGGAATATATTTGTATTTTACTTTTTCTTTTCTTCTAACACTTTAGGTAGTTTTATCCCCACATCTGCCCTCACACATTATAGAAATGCCTGAGTAAGCAGCTATTGCTTATTACTTCGTGGAATAATAATCCCGTAGTAAACACCTTTAAACAAAGGACTGATTTCGCTTAATCAGCATCCGGCCAATTCTCAGAAGACGCCTCACGTCTCAGTCACAACAACTAAATAATAATCGCTTAGTTAACACTTTTGATTATGACTTCTTAGAAAGAAGTCTAGTAAGCTCTTTTAGGACTTTTAGCTCTTTTAGATTATGCCTATTCAGCATCCGGAATATTCCAGGTAGACGCTTCACGTCTTGGTCACAACAAGTGACGGGTATAAAAGGCAATGTGGGCACAGGCATGGTGTCTTTTACACTTTTGATCTCCGTTTAGTTTTAGGTCGGCTTATCGAGAGCATTATTGTTATGTTATGTATGTATCAGTATGTTTGCCTACTTTACTTATCTACTTGTGGCCGCAAACCGGTGTTTGCGGCCACTTAAGCGACTTGTTGACTTCAGTGTTGATTTTTGCTAATTACAGTAATACTAACAATTTGCAAAAAACTCTTATGTCTTCCTACAATTGTCTATTATCATAATCTAATAATAATAATAGATTTATCTTTAAGCTATAATTTACAAAAAATATATAATCGTCAAATTAGCAAAAACACCGGTTCTCGACCACTTGAGACTAGTTATCGACTACCGTGGACCGGTTATCTGCCACACAATTCACAAGAGGAAAATGACTCTTATTGACGAGCAAATAAGGTTGATAATAGTACTGTTGATTCTGACACATAAATCCAAACTCTACTTTAAAAATGCGTGTTTTTAGTTTAGGAATGTGTCTGGCAGAATCAATATATAAGTAAAACAATTAATTAAATCACAACAAGCTATTTTATAATAAATAGCATTCAAATCAGTTTGTGCTAAGTTTTTCAGTAGGAATTCCGCATTTCGCCAGCTCAATTATCCAATTTATAGTGGTTTCTCTCCTTTAGCACCAAATATAGGGTCTGCGCTGACTTTTTCCCTGTGTTCAGCAACACGACCTAACCTAATCTAAAATAAAATGTATCACATATAACGGGATAATTAAGTATTTAAATGATTATAATTAATCAATTTATTAAAAGGCCGATCACTAGTAAAATATGACTAGTTATCGGCCGTTTTCATACCCTGTGGCAGGGTCGGCCGGAAACAGGGTTTCATTTTGATTAGTTATCGGCCGTTAAAAAATTGATATTTCTGAAGGTTATATACATATATCTTTGAATAAAAGGCATATTGGCGGCCGGACTCTAATTGTAATTTTACAAAAATCTAGTTCTTCATAAATACAATGGAACCTATGTTGGTGAATTTAAGTTTTCCGAAATAATGCCAAAGAAAAATGCGATTAATAAAACAAGTTTGCGGCCTCCCGGTCGCTTACTAGATTATGAACTAAATCGCTAACGTGTTCACCGGCCACCCAAAATATCTCAAATTATGAAAGTTTCATGCGTTTTGGCGCTTCAATAAATTCAACATGTTAAATACGCACAAACCAAAGCAATCGCCAATTAACCAACATTTAAAAATTATTTTTTGGAAATTGGTCTGCTGCTACTTTTGTTGTTAATAGATTTCGTACACAAAATTTTAAAATGACGACTGAGAGCACAAATAGAATTGTCTTCGAAGATATGCTGCCGGATAATGAATCGTGAAAAGCGTCCAGATCGATTGACCCGCAAATTTTAAAATAATAGTCAATTTTACTTCTATTATTCAAAATAATGTGCGAAGTGGCCGAAAAGGGGTAGGGGCCGGCAAACCGAAACTTTTACCCCATTCTGTGTATTTTATTTTAAAGTCGTC
The DNA here is from genome assembly GCA_949315975.1 of Eudonia truncicolella. NCBI lineage: Eukaryota > Metazoa > Arthropoda > Insecta > Lepidoptera > Crambidae > Eudonia > Eudonia truncicolella. The sequence goes on along the minus strand of OX438835.1, from coordinate 16,291,719 downwards.
CCCATTTGACTAGGCACAGACGCCTGCACGTCAACCTATTCAAAACTGCCACATTTATTCAATACATTTTCAACCATATGATTAAGGCATAAAGTTCAAAGTCTACGGAGAAAATTTTACAGTATGTGGTAGGTTGATGTGCAGGCGTGTGTACCAAACAAAGGTCCTTTACATGTTTACTATAGAATGTTAGCAAATTTAAAATAATCATAAAGTTTAACTACATAATAGGATCAATTTCAACTTTTAAAATTAATTACGAAGTTGAAATAATTAGTTTTTTTTGTCCAATTTGTCCAAGTTGAACTTTGTGGAATAGAGGTTGGCTGTAAAAATTGGAACAGTATGGAGATTCTATGGAATGCGAAAATGTAGCTCATCTGCTCACAGATTAAAAAGCTATATCGTTTGGTCACTTGTCTTCCGAACTTTGAGTAAGCTGCACGGTCTATCATCAACAATAATACGGATACGAGTCTAAAGTAAACGTAAACAAGTTAATTTTAGGGTGTTGACAACCCTCTGTCGTCACACATGATTGATCTACACACCGATACATAACAAGTATCCTCTTTGAAGCGCTGCGCCACTAAATACGGAGACTGCAGAAAGTACGGTTAATACAAACGCGCTCGAGCAACGAGCATTACGAATTAGGGATCTTCAAGAAACGAGCCTACTCCTTCCTTAAAGGCCGGCAACGCATCAGCGATTCTTCTGGTTTTGCGGGTGTCCATGGGCGGCGGTGATTGCTTCCCATCAGGTGACCCGTCTGCTCGTTTGCCTTCTAATACAAAAAAAAAACGCACACATAGACAACCTCTCACGGACACGGAATCTCGCATGCTCCGACTGTTCCGAGATCCGTGTCCATGCAAGGGGTCTATGTGTAAGTTGCTAGAGCGCGGTATGATTTAAGAGCCCTATCACAAATCTCCACTCTGCGAGAATAGGTAACGTTCGGACGGCCGGCGCATCGCTTTTTGTAGTAATTTTGCAGTTGTGTTTATCGTTTTTATCGAAATAGGATAATTAATTCATGCTTAAATATTATAAAATCTTAATGCCTCATGAAATAACAATTATTTCTGTATAAATTTTGCTCAATAATATTATCGTAGATAGGAGAAATTCACAGTTAACTTAAAGCGATTTTCGAAGATTTTTGGTTTAGAATAAGTTTTTTTTTCTATATAAAATCAATGATATCTAAAAATTCCGAGGCCGCTACGAACTATACAACTACAGAACAGATAACATTCTAATTTTTATTTCAAAAAAGTTCCTTCGCGCATTTTATGCAAATATTTCTCTGCAATTTTGGATTTAATTAAAAAGTTAAGCATAATTTACAAAAAGCGACGCTACGAACTATGCCAATAGCTATTCTACACTATTCAATAAGTCATAATATATTTTTGTTTCTGAGACCAAGAACGCCAAAATTGGCCACTTTACGCAAAAACCACAGTAGAGATGTAATAGGGCGCTTAAGCTTACCTTCTGGGTCCTCCGTAATTTGTGGCGGCGCTGTGATCTGCCTCATTATATCAACGCCAAAGCACTGGCTCATCTTTGGCAAGAAATCAACAATATGCAGAGAGCGGGGGCAATGTATGATCGTTTCTAGACAAACAAGGACACACCTATATTTATTTTTAAAATGCTAAATCAACTAAAATTTAAAAAATATGTGTTGTCGTACCTAAAGAGGAGTTATTTTGGTAAACGCACGACACGACGACGGATAGATTTCATAAATAAAATATCAAACGAAGACCCATTTAAAAATTTAAACGACGACGACCTCCTTGGTCGAGTGGTTTATACACCGGTTTTCATGGTGTCGCCATCTCTTAGGTCCCGGGTTCGATCCCCGGTCGGGTCAATTTAGAAATTATTGTTTTTCTAAATTGTCTCGGATCTGGGTGTGTTCTATGTATAATAAGTATATATTTAAGTATGTTTATCCGTTGTCTAGTAGTAGTGTATGAAAGTTTATTTTTTATTTATTTATTTAAAACAATATTCAAAAAATATTACATTATCTCACTATCCGATTGATTATGCAATACAGTTATATGTAATTGTATATACTTATTTACACATTAAAATTGACATATTATTATGATTTGTCAATAGGCGAAGATATATATATATATTTGTTTTAGTATATTTATTTTATTTATAAATTTAATAGGCGATATTATGGCGATATTATTGTTTTCCGATATTACTTTTTTCTTAAGGTCGCGGATAGCCGCTGGATGCGAGCAGCACAAAACTGGTCGTTGTGGCGATCTTTGGTAGACGCCAATGTCCAGCAGTGGAAGTCTTTAGGCTGAGATGATGATGATGATGATGATATTTTTGTTACAAAACCCTTTACGTGAACTAATGCCTTCCAACTGCTTAGTAGTTTGGCAGAATATCAATATTATTGAAATGAAATTGTTAAATTGTATCCTTGTAATAATTAAATATCCAAAAACTTTTAATTTGTAGCAGTAGACCTGCAGGATCGATAAGGTTTTGTATTTTGTCGTTTCTCTATGGCCGGCTGGCCGGTACGGTACTCCGGCTGGCCCCGGCAAACACGATAAGCCTTTGTTCGTTGTGTGGCGTTCTGTTGTTTAAATGTATCGTGACCTTCAGTCCACGGGGTCTCCTTGAACTTCCTGCGTTGTTTACTACTTTCTATTTACAGGCGAGTCGCGTCTGACTATTGTACAGTCACCAGCAAAAGACACTGAACATTTTAGCACATAGCCAAACCAACGAAATAATGTCACCACCAGCTCATTTTATGTCCCATTGCTAGGGTACCTACGAGCTTTCTCTATGGATGAATAGGAAGTATAAAATAATTTAACAAAGTCTTAACACTGCTTTTTTTTAAACTTCCACAATCATGTCTGATTTTGAAATTGGTACTATTACATAAATGTCAATGAAACTGAGACACGACTTTTTAATTAGCATATTCATGAGTCAGGCACTTGTCACCTTATAGCAAAGCTATAATGACATGTTACTAAAGTCGTCAGCGACTTTCAATGCTGACTGTACCTTGGTCATAAATGTGTCACCTTTTTATATTGCAAAGTATGTATGTTGATGTGTTATGGTTGCACGTGCATGTGTGCATGTGTTTAGCTGCACGCTACAGTAGCATAGATGGGCGATGGGCGATGGTCGGGGGCATTTCAAATTGACAACACAAAGATTAATGTGACAAATTATTGTGAATACTGCGTTTTAATTGTGTGCCTTATCATCATTATCATCAACAGTCAGTAGGTACCGACTACTGCGTCCTATACCTACAATGTAAACCTCTGCTAGCGTGCAAACCTTATAGAATAAACAGTACCTACTTATTCTTGCCATTCGTTTATAAATTAAAAGGCCTTTTTACCCGACTGCGTCAGAAGGAGGGTTATGTTTTTCGAATGTATGTATGTATGTATGTATTTCTATTTCTTTGGCACGCCTTACAGCTCAAACGGCATGGTGGATAACATATGAGATGTTTTAACTGTGGGAGTGACATAGCCTATAAAAAATCCGGAATATACATAACAAAAAAAAGGAAAATGTTTGAAATTAACCAAATTAATAAAATTATTAAAATAAACCAAAAACCCGACTGCTAATACAACTATATAAAAAAAAAACAATTATATACTCGTAAAAACCGGACTAACATAAAAAATTGCTGCAAATAGAAAAAACCGAAAAGAAAAATACAAGCTCTACGATCCCAGAATTCCATTTGAGCAATGTTGAATGCAACGTGAAATATTTCCTTGTCCGATACCTATGCTTAAATAATAAAATCTATAATAAATGCGTAGTTATTTATAAATACATTGAATATTGACAGTTGTCGCAGACGGGGACAATCATCAACCAAGCGGCCGCCGTGACTAGCTCAATTAAATCCGCACTCTCTTTGGTTCTCTCCATGTGGTCCATCTGTAGTCATGATTTTATAATTAATGTTCTTCTTATCTTTAAGATAATTCTCAGATGTAACGATACGACTGCTGGTACCTGAATCTATAATACACTCAACTTCTGCTTTTGATGTATAGAAGTTACTTACGTTTTGTTTTAGGCATCAGAATTTTGTATAATGCGAGTTATTCTTGCAATACATACAGTTCACTTGTTCATTACACTCTATTGGCCTTACAAATAAACAAAGAATAAGGTCCGAATAGTTATTCCGTGTTTTGTCTCTTGTATTCTAATTTGAAATGACGTTTAGATGACAGGTACAAAACACGGAATAACTATTCGGACCTTATTCTTTGTTTATTTGTAAGGGGGTATATGTTTATGTCCATTCTTCAAACACCTAAAACATTGTGGTATGTTATTGAATATTCGATTCTCTGTGTTGAATGTTCGATTCTCAGTGTTAAAAGTTCGATTCTCAGTATTGAATGTTCTGCAATTTCTCGCCATATGTCCCCTTTTTCCACACCTAAAACAGCTTCTAATAAGAAATATGTTATCTATATATTTTTGTGACGCTCAACTGATGACGTTTGTTTCTGGTCCACCACTGATGTTTCCATGCTTTCGTTCCTCATCTTGAGTTCTAGATTAATCCTCGATATACGATTGATTAGTGCCTTGTCAGCTAATGCGGTTGACTCCCATGCTTTTCTGAAATGTAGTAGGCTAGACAGAATTTTTACAATTTTTTTATTTATTTATTTCAAATGGCATTCTCTAGTCGACCTAAGGGCTAGGCAGAAAAATTGGTAAGCGGTGCGACAAAGAACGTAAATGAAACATATACTACATACATTTATAAGAACTGAAATATACATATTAAGTTTATTAAATTAAGTGATAATAATATAATATATATACCTTATAAAAAACTTAAATAAAAATAGACTACATAAACATACTTAACATAACAAAAGAAAAGATGATGGGAATCTCTTACGTGGGTGTTGATTCCTGTAAAAACAGTTTATACACCATTGTTTTAAAGACCATTTTCGGGGAACACGTTCCATAATTGAATGGCCTATTATCTGCTTGGCATCTAATTAAGAGCTTTAATTCTTGTAGCCTTATTTACTATCTCAGCAATATCTGACATGACACCTATATTTTCAAATTTAAATAAATCTTCCAATAATTGACATATTATGTGTCTCCTGATGACCAAGAAATAGCAAATAAAACTTCTTTAAAATAACTTTCGTTGTTTTTACATTGATAGCATAAACAACATAATTGTCGCAAAGCGAGCTTATAATTAAAAGTTTTTCTGTGGCACCTTTCCTCATAAAATGTTTCTTGGAACTTTTTCTCCAAACAATAAAAAAAATCTCGGGCTTTTCAAAGAACCATTACGCAAGAATAATAGATGTGAGGCCCATAACCAGTTGTAGAAAAGAATTCTGCTTACCCTTGCTTTAACATTATACTTTGTGTTTGGGATTCATTTAATTAAAAACACCGCCATAATTTCATGATTTAAATTTTAATTAGTATTACACATACACACTTACATCACACAAATATTTATTCAATATTAAATGTTAAAACCTAAAGGAATATTATAAAACTCTATAATTTCTATTGTGTCTGGGCCCGACGGCGGTCAACGTGTTAAACACAAGATTAAATAAAAGCTGCAAAGACATTCACAACTATTGAAATCTATGTTCAAATTCGTATTTAAATTTATTTAAGTATTGCATTGTCTTTTAACAAAAGATGACAACGACATATTAAATGTTGAAAATCAAGATGTTGCTCTTCGCATCTGGAGTGCGCACTTACATCAGGTCTAACAAATACCTGTGCCTACTCATACAAAAAATGTTTATAAACAAATTGGCTACAGCTTTTACGCGTTGTGCAATTGATGTTCTTCTGTGTACCAAAACAGCCCTGTCGAAGTTATAAACAAGAAATGTTTCAAGTCTATCCTGCTAAGATCGCTATAATTGTAACACTCGAAGGGTAGGTAAGTAACATGAAGTCAGTAATCAAGATAAAGCAGTCCTAATGGGCAACAGGCACGCCAAATTAATATTCTTGTCACGCAAATGCCAACTGTGCAGTATCGTTGTTTACTCGATAAAATTTGATTAGTTTTTTTTTATAAGAGTAAGATCTTTCTTATTTTTATGTTTGTCAGCTTAACACGATTTCATTCAACCAAAGCATTTCCCCGTTCGGCTACGTATGAAGGAGGCCAACACAAAAATGTTTGAGGAAGGCTAGAGAGAAGAAAATAAGATATAGATGTAAGCGAACCTCAACACTAACGCACCAGCTATCTTATCTCTAATTGATAGATTTTTTTTTTTTTTTTGGAGAGAGATTGCTGATTGCCGCTGCGGCATTTTCAGCTTCACCGGGCTTTATAATTGATAGAGCATAACAATGCTGCTTATATTGTTATTGTTACTCTGTGCCTATTTATAAATTCAGTTTCATCGCGTGACAAGTTTATGGAAAATCGTTTACGACATCGTAACAATAATTATGGTAACGAATTACTAACAAAAGCTTATATTGTGAAAATTAAATGCTCAAATTGCATGTCACTGTGTACGTAAAGTCTGAGTTAAAGACAAGGGTAGTGGCACACGCGTTCGACAAGACCCAGTAATCGACATTTTTAGTGTTCCGTACCCAAAGGGTAAAACGGGAACCCTATCACTAAGACTCCGCTGTCCGTCCGTCCGTCCGTCTGTCTGTCCGTCTGTCGCCAGGCTGTATCCCATGCATGAACCGTGATAGTTAGACAGTTGAAATTTTCACAGATGATGTATTTCTGTTGCCGCTATAACAACAATACTAAAAAACAGAATTAAATGAATATTTAAGGGGGCTCCCATACAATAGACAGACATTTTTTGCCGTTTTTATAGAAACGTTTGTCGAACACTTGTGTCTTAAATTGTCGAACAATGGTGCTACTAGTCTAGGTTACATTTGAAACAAACAACCGCTAAAAATATCACACTTGAACTTGAGCGTTTGGGATCTATGCAATCGTGTTAGATTCGATACATGTTGTTTTTTTTATGCGAACATATTGCAATCACTTTGTCTCCCAAGCAACTACTGTAAAGGGTTCCAAACGGTTGGATAAGAAATATATAGAATTAACGGGAGTAGACAGACAAGCCTGCGCGCCTGCACATCACGGTACCAAGTGCGAGTTGCATTCGCCATTCGATCACGTTACCGAAAACGTGAATTTGTCTGGCAAAATATTAACTCTTCCCGTATGTCTCCAGGAGGCGCTGCTTCAATGCCATACTAATTTTCGTTTTCGTAAACGTAATCGAATGAATACGGATAGTAAAGTCACACTAGACCCCACAAACAGTCAAATTTCCTCAATAGTCTTTGAACTTTATGTATGTAGCAAATAGTTGAAATCTGTTGAAGAACTTTGACAGTTTTGGATAGGTAGATGTGCAGGCGCCTGTGCATGATCAACTTAATTGTTCAACAGTAACGATCGTTTAAATTATACTATGTGGGTATTCTATGTATTTATTTTTATAGGTCTTAGGATTACCTAAGAATTACTCTCCTTGGCTGTCGTACAAGACACAATAGAATTTGAATGGTTTGGCGCTTACATGCAAGCGCTCGGTCAACGATGGGTTATGACCCACCAAAAGTCTGTGTCTCTCCTAAACAAATTTTAGTTTAAGCAAAAAATAAACAATAGGTAAGTTGATTTATTAGTATTTTACTTATATTATTATTATTATTATTATTTTATTAGATGCTGCGTTGTCTGCACCAGTTGTCTTAGCTTCTGGTCTCCATTTCATATCACTTAACATCTGGTGGAGCGGAATCATTTGTGTGCAATACATAAACAAAAAGGATGCACTCACCAGTTTTGCTGGCATCTTTGATGAGCTCCGAGATGAGGTCGTCGCTGACCTCGATGCCGAGGTTCCTCAGCATGAACTGCAGCTCCTCGGGGGTCACGTGGCCGTCGCTGTCCCTGTCCAGCAGGCCGAACGCTGTGCGCAGGTCTGCAAAAAAAGTATATTTGTGACGTCAACAAAATGAGCAATTACAGAAGTCGGTGTCAGCAGAATTGTGAATAATATAAAGGTTACGATAAAAAAATATTGACAGAACGTATCTATTATAATCAATTCAATTGTAGTGATCAATTGTATTGGTTTCCCATAAATTGTAGTGATGACTTGATTTCAATGATGGAGGCCTTTGCCCAGCAGTGGGACAGTATATAAGCTTTACTTTACGTATTATAATGCACTTTTAACATTGTTAACATTTAGACTTGTAATCAGTTTAAATCTGTCAAAAATTCAAAATTTAAAATTCGATTAAGTATAATAATCAACGGGTGTTATTTAAACGGTTAGCAAACTATTCGTTTACATTTTTTTGCTAGCAAAAAAAATGTAATCGGTTAGCTAAAACAGCTAGTTGGGTAGCAACTTATGGTCAGCAAATATTTCTAAATCAGTCTGCAACTTATATCATTCTGAACAGCAGTCTTATGCCGCTCCCCCCTTCCGTGACCAGTCACCAGGGCCAGCCCTCGCTACGCTGTGCTTCGCTCGGGAAAAAAAAATTAACTTAGCCTAATCAACAGTAAGGATTTGTTATGCTGACCGATTGCTGACCAAATAAAAATTTGGCGTTACAACAATTGATTTTGAAAACACATAAATTATTTTCCAATAATCAATCAATCTACCAATTAATGTAATAAACAATACTAAATTGTTTATACATTATGGATATATGTATATGGATATATGTATTATTTTGGTTACGAATCTCCTTAGTAGATAAACCTTTAGTTTTAAATAAACGTAAACATACTGCAGTGACGGCAATAGCAACTTCTTTTAGTGCCGATTGCCGAATCCTTACTGCCGCACAAAACACGTCAATGTACATTGACGGTACATTAGCTAATATGATAGCTAACTATTACTTAATCTGTGACTAAGCACCATTGATTCTTGATTGTAAAAAAATCTCTAATAATAATTTCGTAAGCATGAGTGCTCTGTAATGAAAAAAATGAGGTACTAAATTAATCGATAACTTTAATTGACGTATCTCAGTGCGGCAGTTACACGTACATACGTAATTATCGTTTAATCATTTAAAAAGAGGGGGGGGGGGGTCAGCAACTGATTTTAGTTATTAGCAATAAATAAATACCGACTACCTGATTCTTAGCTAAAATTTAAATGACGACCAACGTTATTTTTGGCGTTGAAAAATCTGTCAAACACTGGAGCCCCTAAATTTTTTTTTAAATATTTACGAGTAAGCCTTGATGTTAAGTGATGATAAAGCCAATGATGGAAGCGCACTTCACCCGGGATCCTCAACTAGAGAGGTACCTACTGGCTATCTTATCTCTAGCTGCCGGAACACAACAATGCTACAAACATTGATGTTATGGCGACATATTTAGATAAGATGGTGGTAGCTAACCAGGCGGACAAACAAGCTCTACCACCAACCAAACCGAGTACACAAACATGTACATGTACGCTGGGAATCGAACCCGGGACCTCTGGGTCTAAACCGGTGGTCATAGCCACTAGACCACAGAGGCGGTTAATTCTATACCTATACCTATAGTTATATACCTAATTGATTTTTGGAAATGTATAATAGTATAACTTACAGAAGTCATTGTCCTTTATTGTAGCCATTGATTCCTTTATGTATTATACACTATTCATTTGAACCTTCATGACACACGCAACTTCCTGCTAAAGTATTTTTTATAGAAATGCGAGAGCGCCTTCGGTACGGCATCTTATAACCACGACAATATTGACTGAAGATTACGTGTATCATCACCATCATACCTTTCTTATCATGCTCTCGGCGTTAGACATGTGCATGATAAGCAATCATAAATAATGCTGAACATATTCCCTAATTACGGAAATTAATGGGTAAGTATTCAAGAAACCAAAGCTGTGTTTTTTTGGTGTAAAACCTAATTTACTGTTACTGTATTGTTTTTTTATTTTTGCTACTACGGTAATCGAATGAGTGTCGCCTGCGGTACTCATTCTATATTAAGGTTATATGTACTTTCAGACATATCATTGAAGGAGTAGGGCAATAAAATGTTACAACATCATATAATATTACTGTATTCTTAACTCTATATTTCTTAGCGCGTAAGTAATACAGTTAAAGGGTTTGAATGACTTCATATTGACAGTTAATTTTAAAATATGATACATATTGTGGTGTGATATGTTTTGAATTGTAATGATAATTTTAGTTTTAATTATACTATTACCTATAACATTTTTCTACCCTAGCTCTGACTTTATCTCTAGCTCTAACTTTCAAAATGTTTTTGTTTTATTTATATAATTTTAACGCAAATTTTATTGCGAAACAAATTACAAAAACACAAATGTTGAAAAAATTTCCACGAGCAGGATTTGAACCTGCACCCTTCTGAAATACCGGGTCAGGTGCTATTCCAATTGAGCTTATGTTAATGACGGTAGTTGTTGACATTGAATAGGCGCCTTTGGCTTTCAAAGTAAAAAGTAAATAGTGTTGAATAATTTCTAACTTTCAAGTTTGCAAAATAAATGCTGACCTATTTATGTACATAATTATACATCCAAAATAAATTATTGACACGGCTCGTTCGATAATTTTTTTATTTTATTTTATTTAAGGCAACAAACAATAAAATACAAAGAGGCCCATAGAATAGTAAATCTTAACACCACCACTCCGTAACTCTGTTTCAGTGGGTTCCTTTAAGGTAAACACAAAAGGTATTTTTTGAATTCGCAGACAACTAATAATGTGTGAGCTGTCGGATTGGGTTTAGTTTAATTTTACTTTAGTTGTGTCAACTAAATTTGTTGGGATATCTCCAATAACAATAACGAGTATTATGAAGGTAAACCGTTCTTTATATAAAATTTTGAAACTAGTATGTGTTCATAATAATTGTTATATATGTGTACTTTTAAATAAAATAAAATATTATGTACAGCACCGCCGCCGCGCAGATTCACACAGAACTGGGGTCTGCACGAAAGATCAGCGTTGTAGTGATTTTGTTTGTTTTATTCTAAATAAGGTTGTACTGTGTTTTCTTAATTTCATTTCATAAAATGTAAGTATGTCCCATGAGGACTTGTTTTAGTCTGTCAACGAGTTCCTTGTTATAGTAGCAATCTCGCGGTGATTGGATAGTAAAATGGCCAATGCACTGGCAAAACGTTTCGACAAAAATTCATTTTCCCTTTTACAGCTCAAATGTATTTCGCGGTCGCAAAGTATCAGTCAGCTAGCTCGTTCACAAAACAGAAAATAAGTTACAATGGAGAAAATTCAACTGAACAAAACCTAGTTTGGAATGAAACACTTTTTACGAATTTATTCGCATTTTACTTTAAATCTTCAAAATGTTAAAAAATAAAATAAGGAAGAATTTTGGAAATAAAGTTTCATTTTAATGCAAATGAGTTCGCTTAAACTTTAAAAACCAAGCTCTATGATGTTGTAAGTAATTTTATTTATTTTAAAAATATAGCCTATTTTCTAAGGATAAAAGCGTTTGGAATATCAAGATACACAAGATTAATACAGACAAATAACGAACAGGACGAAACATCAATCAATACATGTAAACTGAAACCTTCACCTTCATGCATAGTGATTTCGAAAGAGAGCATTTTAGAATTATGATCCATGACTCCCACATTTTGAAAACAATACAGCCAATTAAAATTAAGCGATAACCATCTATCACAATAAACGCTTCAGGATTTCTTAAGTAGAAGTGACTTTGAATGATTAGCAGCTGGGTGACTGGTTACAATGAGCTACATGAAAAGTATTTATTGTTCCTAGAGTTTACAAATTTTTGGGATACAAAATAAATGAAAAGAAATTCTAAATCTAGAATTAGGGGAGGTTGGGCGGTTTGATGTATGCCCAAGTGTGCGATGGTGATCTATATGTGTCTGAAGTCAAGTCCTATCACGCACGTCCTCGTCGCCGCTTGTCCTGTGGACCTTCAGTACAGGCAGGCGACGAACCCACCCTGCGGTGGGTCGTCCACCCCGGGCAATGCTGTGGTCGCCAAGCAAGCATCGCACACTCACTAATCGACCTTGCGACCTCAGTAGCGAAGAGTGGAGGGCTAACCCGCCAGTGTTATCCCGCACGGTGGCGGGATATCACGGGATATCACCACATGCAACTTTTCTAACACAAAATTGCCCCAGAGGGAGTACCGGCGGAGTCAAATTTCTACAATCAATTTGAAACTTTATCATTTGGCTATAAGGATCAATATTCATTGGAGAAATTTGACAGGTTTGAGTAGGTTGATCTGCCGCCGTGTGTACAGTACAGTGTATTTGTAACACACATTTCATCTGTTCTGGCTAAAAAATACTATAATAATTTTATTAGCTTCAAACAGTGACTTTGTTGCCCCGCATATTCACTAGTTGGCGTTTTTGAATATATACAGGAAGGGTATTAATGAACAAAACTTATGAAAAAAATACATAATAAATGTTTAATAAATAATAAAATCAGGAAACAGTCTGATTCATAATCACTTATAAGCTCTTTTAAGTATGAACAGTTCAGTTGCGGTTCATTAGGTGCGCTTGAAAATGGCTGCGCTCCGGGGAATACCTCCTGGGGTCGGCCTATCCGAAACCGGAGGACTTCAGGCTCTTCGCTCTTAAAGACGTTGCCAAACTTATGGCCTCTATCTTTACAGAGGAGGAAGAGTGAAAGGATGGGGTTGCACAAAAGATCCCGATGGGTCGAAGTGTTACTGCGAGAGGGAAACCTGAGCAGGCCCCACTAAGATAAAATAAGATAAAAAATCTAGATTTATCGGCTTTGACTATCTATTTTTTATGGATGGCTGCCGATGAACAAGCCTCATTCTAATTGGCTCATTGTGATTTCTAATTATTTAAAAATCTTTTTTTAATGTAATAATTTCTTTTTTACTTGACTGAAAAATATTTTAAATTAAAGATTTCGCCTTTGCTTGCATAGTTACATAATACTAAACTGTTTTACTTATAAACTAAAATATTACTAAGCTAACTCTGTAGTACTTTAATAAAATAAATAAATAATGTTACAGACACTAACAGAGTTTGGTATAAATCAGCTGCCGTTAGCCATCTTATCTTCTGTCGCCAAAACAACAGTGTTAGAAACTATGTTGTGTTTTGGTTGTTGTTATGAGATTGCTAGTTCCTTAGTAATTAAGGATGCCGGAGACGTGTGATTCCGCCTTAACCTTATCGTCTTTGACCATTAGGAGACATGAAGACCAAGCTTTTCCCCATTGTGGAATAAAAACTAAAACTCTACTCGCAATAGCCGTTAACGAAAAAGAAGAATTTGTATGGCATTGCACAAATTCTTTTTTTTTGTTAACGTGATCGAATGAATTTAAATATAGATAGTGAATAAAACTCGCACTGGACACTTTGGTGGGTGGCACAAATTTGCCATACAAATTCTCGTTAAACGTTATCGCGTTCGAATGGTGGTTAAAAGTTAAAACTAGCACTCAGCACTCAAAGGTACCAACTAACTAAGCTCCAAATCTGCGGAAATCCCTCACAATAATTCAATAATTCTACAAACCACGATGATGGCGTAAAATGCAATGAACCAAGAACAATAAAAAAAGAACTAGTCGGTATTATTACTAGCGGGCATTACCGCGGTCCCGAAATATCATTCCACTAGCAAGTAGGTTGGCTATCGTGAATTTCAGTTGTTCTTGGAAACGATTTTTCCTCGGCGACGCACACGCACAGCAATCTATACTTATTTTATAATTATAACGTTAGCCGACAGCGAGGCGCTCCGTACACAGGACAACTTTGGTTTCTGATTACGGCATCAGGCAACTCGCGACTAACTGTTTATATATAAACTAAATCAACTGCTGACGAAGCAACTCTAGTTGCGAGTTTTGATGATCGACAACAGTTTTATTTTTCTGCAATTGATGATGAATCAGATTTAAATAGCCGCAACTAGCAATTATCAAGGTACCTACGAGTTGTGTCTAGTTGCTGGTTTCTCCAACCGGCAATCACTGACTGTCGACTTTTTTTTTTTTTTTGGAGAGAGATTGCTGATTGCCGCTGCGGCATTTTCAGCTTCACCGGGCTTTTTGGGGGCGGCGAGGAACGTAAAGGGTCCCTCAAGCCGTGTGAAACGAATCACCTTCAGAGGTTATCTAGAGGGAACGGCATCGCGCACAAGTGCGCGTCCCCGTACCCTACTAGATTCTCCGAAGGGTTCGGATCGGATCGGGCTGACTGTCGACTGTGGATTTGAAATGCTTATATAGTATTGCGGCAGCCGTAAACTGTTGCTGCAACTGGCAACATTTTACGAAATCTTTTAAAAAGTTCAACTAAAGTTGCCTGTCTGCGGAGTGTCTTGAACGGACGGCTAACGAAAAAGTGCTGTTAAATTTATTGCGGTTGCATTGACGGTTTAATGGTGTTATTAGAATAAAGATGACGTGATTCATTGGTCGGGAGTTCCCTGCGCTAAAAACGCTCCCACTTTATTACACTATTTAAACTATAATTTTGCAGGGCGTATCTAAATATGTGCTCAGCTCTACGTTTGTGATTGTGCGTGTGATATAAAAATCGAGTTGAATAAAATAAATATAGTTAAATTGAGGTATATTTGTTGCAGAGCACTCTTCCAACTCCAATCATCATCATTTATCCCGTATCAGTTCTGACTAAGTAAGTAGGACTGAAAAAGTTCGTAATATATAGATATAAAATAAGTGCCTTACAAACAAACAAACAAAGAATAAGGTGCGAATAGTTATTCCGTGTTTTGTCTCTTTTACTCTAGCTTGAAATGACGTTTACATGACAGGAACAAAACACGGAATAACTATTCGGAGCTTATTCTTTGTTTATTTGTAAGACACTAGAGGTTTGTCGCCTTATTCCTGCCTTCGTTGGTTCTCCATAGCTCGCACCAAATGCTTCTCTAATAAGTTCTCATCATGTCCTAATTTATACGTCCATTGCCACGGCCATGCGCTGGCGCCGCGCAGTGCCAAGTGCATTTGTTTTCCTACTAATTACAAACTTCAGCGTCTGCGCCAAGGACAGGCAGATATAGCCAACCAATAGGTATTTAAACTATTGGCATTCATTAATTAGGTCACGTTTATTCGACAAGTAACTGAAGATAGATTATACATTTCAGTGAGTGTGCGCAGGAGTTGCACAAATTAGTTCTACCACCACTCTTTCACAATCAGGACACTAGACGTAAGCATACCATTTCTTTGTTGATACTCCGACCATACGCACAAACTCTTCGTTAATTATTTTCTAATGCGAACAGACAAAGAGTGAAATTTGTTGCCTACTGATGTGTTCCCTGAACGTTAAACTTGGGAGTCTCCAAAGCTAAATTATTATTTTTAGATATATAGATAGGCTACTTTTAAATAAACATGTTTCACTAGGCCACATCTTCACTTAACATCAGGTTAGATAGTGGTCATATGCTAACCTATTTTATTTAAAAAAAACTTGAGGCTTAGGCTGGTAAACACAGTTGTTGTTCATCAATAATGATAAATAACAAAAGTCAATTAAGTATTAAAACATATCTTAACTGAATACCTGACATGTTAATAAAAAAGAAGAGATAATAAATGTAGGTTTATTTACAAGCCACCTGTTTGGCTTTTATAAAGATTCTAAAAATCTTTCGTTGACAGTGTTATCAGCACTGTGCCCGATCGTATCTCAAGTGATTAATATTTATTGTACAAACAAAGATAAGTGCGTGTTTTCCATCACAAGGAAGGAAATTATCATTTCTGAGGGGCCATCAGTTGTAAACTAATTCTAATAACAGAATAATATCATTGTTATTATTAGTTTGCCTATGCTATACCTATATTATTTATAACGGATAGATAGCTAGGTCATTAACTTCAATACGAGGAGCAAAAGCTTGAGATTGTGAAGAAGTCGCGGCTGCGAATCTCACCTGAGGCAAATTGTATTTTTACAAGTGTAGTACATTTGCAATTTAATTATCATATTTCTAGAAAGATACTGCCTTACAAATAAACAAAGAATAAGCGGCGAATAGTTATTCCGTGTTTTGTTCCCGTCATGTAAATTTCATTTCAAATAAGAGTGAAAGAGACAAAACACGGAATAACTATTCGAAGCTTGTTCTTTGTTTATTTGTAAGGCACACGTAACATATTACATGTATAAGTTATATATGTATAAGTTTCTGAAGTTACATGAAATAAAGTAACGTCAATTTAGTCATTAAGCTAACAAACTCAATATGATGTATTTGACTAAGTACCTCTGTAGGCGAGTGGCTTGCACGCCGGACTTTGGGCGACGCTAACTCGGGTTGGATTCCCGGTCGGCCCCCCTACCGCCTAACTCTATCGCTATCGCTCTCGCTATCGTGCTCTATAGTTTATGGCGTCATCTTGTCATTTCGAAAGCGATATAAAAGCAATATCGGCTATAGCTTTCGATATTGCTTTCATATTGCCCCCGGGTCAATGTCGAAAACAAACTTTTCGATATTGTGTCGGGATATTGTGTCGGGTGGTTGTGGTACCGTCGCGTCATCGATTCTGATTTCCATATTACGAGTGCTTAATCTACTTACTTGGGATCAGAACAATGTACGTGATGTTGACTAATTAAAAAAATAATATGGTCGCCTTGTACAAAAACCACAACTACATCCTTCCATTTTTCAATGAAATGAAATGAAAATTCTTTATTTAATTTAGTTTCCATATAAATTGCACTTATGGACGTCAAGTAGTTACATAAAATAACTAAAATATGATATATGAATTTTACTTTTTATTTTCAAGTGCTAATTGCTGCACTGAAGCTAAATTAAATATTCATAAATTTTTATAAAATACAGTGAAAAAATTAAACGCCCACCCGACCCAGCCAGGAATCGAACCTGGGTCTTCCGCAATCCGGGCGGCTGCACTGACCGCTATGCTACCAAGGCTGACATAAGCGCTGAATTTTGTCACTGCTATTTTAATGTTTTTGAGTGCTTTTTAGCGGCACTAGCGCCATATATCCAACGGTCGTTGCAACCGATGGCCATGCAGATTCATCTTTGCAGATGAAATACCATAAATTTGATAACACGGCGCTAGTAAATTTTACTTTAATTTTATTTTTTTTCACTTTATTTTATAAAATTTTATGAATATATAATATATGCCTAATAAATAATATGAGTACTGACTGCTATATAGAAAACAAGGTCTGTTTGTCACATTAGCCAATAATCAGGTTTTGTTATTTCTTGAATTGTCGTCAGTCCGTTTTTATGGTACCGCGGGAAAGCGCTTAATCATCTCGTAATAAAGCTCATCTTAAGAAAGACCTTAGAGTTCACCTGGCCTGATGCTAAGTGACAATAAGACCGGAGATATAAACGCCTTAAACCACTGAGGTACTAGCTAACATTATCTCTAACTGTTTTTATGGCAACAGAATTAGATGGTGGAAGATAGACAGGCGGGCTTAGAACTAGTCGTATTATCATCCAAACTGAGCACAGGCCAGGGTGTTTGATAATACCTGTCTGTATAATCCCGAATATGGCAAATAGGGCACAGATCATGTAGGACCCCGGAAAGTTATAAACATACCTACCTGAAAAACACCATATGGCAGAGATATTAAGGTAGTTTGTTACTTAGTAAAATTGCAATACGACAACCCTAGGTTTAGCCAATACATTGTTCTTGGTCGACAACCTCATGGTCCTAACGAAACAGATGTCAAGTTTTTGCATGGAAAAGTAAATCTTCATAAATATGATTTTGTATGTTACCACGGTGTTACCTATACTTGGTTGCATGGCTTTGTTTCGGGTTTATACAAAATTACATATAACCTAACACCCTGTACGTGTACATGTATCCACCGTGGGATAAAATAAAACTAGGGACTTCAGGCCAAAGATAGATAAGTCTTACCACTACACCCCTGAAAGGCTTGAGGAAAACAGATAAAATGTTTTAAATAAAAAGGGTAACGGTTCCAAACGTCAGGATAAAATAATGTTAAAATCGATGTTGTAAAATAAACGCGGTTATTTTTTCAACACATTTCTCAAATTTTTAAGGTATAGTAAGAAAACTATGTAGGATGCCACATTAATTAGAATTTCGTATTATATACCTTATAAACAATTGTATGGTTAACAAACTTTAATTTCTTTCTAGTTTTATAACATAAAGAATAATTTGACAATGTCAATTGTCAACCATTAAAACAGCTCCGGCCCGCGACCAATCCCCCGTAATTACCCGTCGCCCATTTGGCACGTTCCTCTTAACATTAAAAGCATCATTTTCAAGAATTGTGTAAAGGAGCGATACAAGTAATAGGTATGGAAAATAAAACCATTGGATTCTACTTAGCTTATACGTATGTGTAAACGTGTATATCTAAAATTGGCAGCGCTTTTTTTAAATTAAGCGGTATATACCGGTATATATTGGGCTAAAATAGCTGTGATGACTATCACTATCGCCCTTAAACTCGACTCTAACTTCGTTGATAATTGTATTAAAGTAAAACTAATTAGCCTATAACTGTCCCACTGGGTAAAGGTCTCCATCATTGAAATCAAGTCATCGCTACAATTGATGGGTAATGGATTAATCACCACGCTTGCCAGATGCGGGTTGGTGATCACAAACCCGGGCTATGCGTCGGGCAAAGTGTGTTTCGGATTTTTCATCCGAAACACACTTTGCCCGACCTGGGAATTGAACCCGGGACCTTCGGGTATAGGGCCGAGCGCTTTGCCATTTGCCACTTGTCCACCGGCGTTATAATAATTATATACCTACTTGAATTAGTACTAGCAGCCACCTGCGACTTCGTCTGTGTAAACTCTCGTATCCCTCAATCCCGGGAAATGCTGTGCTGCATGTGATCTAATTCTAAACATTGGGCTGAGCCTGGGCTTAGTGGTGTGAGTTAGTCATGACTTTTTTGTATGTCTAGATCGATAAACATTACACCGACGGACGAAAAGCTACATTTTTATTAGATACAATACTGCTTTAGTCGATAAGAAAATTTGGTGAAACGGTCCATATTTAAAATCTATAATATACTAACTAACTACATATATACTACGTTTAAAAGTACACGTAACTAAAGTCAGAAGACATTAAAATGCGACTTGCAGCAACTTTCACTTATTTTTTACATAGCGTTCTGAGGGTTTCATTAGCGCCAAATATACCTATTTAAAATTATCATCACTTTACGTCAACAGATTGAAGGTGATGGGGAAGGTGGACCGACAATCTGGTGAAGATCGCGGGAAGCCGCTGGATGCGAGCAGCACAAAACCGGTCGTTGTGGAGATCCTTGGAGGAGGCCTTTGTCCAGCAGTGGACGTCTTTTGGTTGAGATGATGATACACAACTCTATTGTTGTTTTAATCACGTTCATATTATATAATACAAAAACTCTTACATTGTGACAAAATTAAACGCAATAATACTAATTACGATCCGTCCTGCTGTGACCACCTATTAATCCATGTTTTTAAATAACCACCATTAGCTTTCGCCTAAAATAAACAATGGTCTACTTTGTAAAACAGAATATATAATAACAGATAGACATAAAAATAAGTCTGTTAAATACAGCCCGTACCTTTTTACCTACAGGCAATTTTGTTATGATCACAGACAAAGAACACTTGAGTAGCAGCTAACCAGCTACTATTTAACTATTTTATTTTTCACAACCGCAACGACACTGCTAGAATACTGGTTAACATTAGGTGGATAGAGGTCATTTGCCTACTCATCTTTTAAAAACAAACTAGGTTAGTGGCACCAATGTTCGACAGGAATCAGTAATCGACATTTTGTTTAATTTGTTTAATCATTAAAATAGCAGCAACTGATTTTAGTCTTCAACAACATCGCTCACCTGCTTCCTATAGCTAGCTGTCATTCCGTAAAATTACAATGAAAATCTATGTTTGTTCAAGGCGATGAAAATTTCGTCGAACTCTGGACATAAAGTGCCTTACAAATAAACAAAGAATGAGGTCCGAATAGTTATTCCGTGTTTTGTCTCTTTTATTCTAATTTGAAATGACGTTTACATGACAGGAACAAAATACGGAATTACGGACCTTATTCTTTGTCTATTTGTAAGGCACACAGTGTCGATCACTGATACCACTACCCTAGTTGTATTGCAGAGTGCCTAATGTAAGTTTTGTTTACTATCCGTATTCGAATCTAATTTTAATTGAAACTCACAGTAGGCCCCTGCAGTGCTGTTGGGGTTGTGAAAACGAAAGGCGTGTAGACGCATCTCGTTTTCACAAGCTTTAATTCGGCAGTAGTAGGAATCTTGCAAGTAATGAGTAGTACTCACTGTTGAGCATCGCTTCGCTGGGCGCGGGCACCGTGGGCCGGTCGTCCACCGGCGACTGTTTCTTCTTGCTCTTCTTCTCATCCTCCTGCTGCAACACGAAACGCCCGCTGTTATCCGACATAAACACAAGTGTGCACAACACGGCCGAGACCAACTCCTGCCGCCAATACTCCCTGCCCGCGTTTATCAATGACGAATGAAAGAACATATCGCTACTCCACTGATAGAGGAAAACCTACCACACAATAAGGAGACTGCAGAAGGCAACCTTCATACAAACACGCTCGAGCAACGCACACATAGGCAACCCTATGTGTTGCCACGGGCAAGGAATCTCGCAACAGCAGCGCTCGGGCTGACAAAATTAGGAGGACCGGGGGGCCTACCGCCTAATCACCTATCGAAAGCTATAGGCTATAGCTTTCGATATTGCTTTTATATCGCTTTCGAAATGACAAGATGACGCCATAAACTATAGAGCGCGATAGCGAGAGCGATGGCGATAGAGTTAGGCGGTCGGGGGGCCGGAAGGTAAGCTTCATACAAACGCGCTCGAGCAACGCACACAATAGACATCCTCTCACGGACACGGAATCTCGCAACAAGTGCGCTCGGACTGTTCAGCGTGCGCGTGTGCGTGTCAGTGAGTGTCTATGTGTGCGTTGCTCGAGCGCGTTGGTATAAGTCTTACCTTCTGCAGTCTCTTTATTTTGTGGTCCCCAGCTGTTTCGGGATCCGTGACACGTGACATGTTCACGGACGGACCATGTAAGGGGTCTATGTGTAAGATTCTCCAGCGCGGTCTGTGTTAAGCTTACGTTCTGGGTCCTCCTTATTTTGTTTACCTACTGACATTTCTATCAATTTGCTAACTTTATCAATCTTGTCATAGTTTTATCGGGTTATTGTCTGATCAATAAAGCGTTGATAAGTACTGCCAAGTGATTCGCCATCGAGCCTAATCGCTGGTGGAATTTTGTTGGAATTATTTTTTTAATGTGGCGTTACTTAGATTGTACTAAATCTATGAAGATGCCTCTTTGAGAGTTCATTATTCGTTAAAGAGTTGTTCAGCGCTTTTAAGTCCCTTATTTGTTGATGGCAATTTAAATGCCACCATAAAAAGAACCTTTTACAATCGCAATAAGAGTCAAAGTTGACGCTTTGGACTATAAAATATCAGCAGACCGTTTTCTGTATGGAGGGTGGCGGAAGTTGTTCGCTCCGTGTCTGGTAATCAGCATTTCATATATCTATAAGTTTTATCATTGAGACATACTAGCATCTTTAGAAACGGAATAATATGCTATCGTGATTGATAAATGAATGATGAATGAATTCGTTGAGCGAATTATTGTATTATTTTTGATATTTAATAAAAAAAAAATGATTTCGTTTTATAATTAAAAGGGTTGTAACGCAACCTACTTAATATGGAAATGATAGGTATACCTTTATATATGTACCACAGGATTCGTTCGTATATTATAACCACGACCGGTGCAACTGTGGAAACGTCGGGTATAAACATGGTATGCCTATACCTACGATATTTTTTTCTCAAGTTTTTTATTATAAATAAAAAATCTATAAATATATAAATCAATTTTTTTTTTTATTGAGAGATTGCTGATTGCCGCTGCGGCATTTTCAGCTTCACCGGGCTTTTTGGGGGCGGCGAGGAACGTAAAGGGTCCCTCAAGCCGTGTGAAACGAATCACCTTCAGAGGTTATCTAGAGGGAACGGCATCGCGCACAAGTGCGCGTCCCCGTGCCCTACTAGATTCTCCGAAGGGTTCGGATCGGATCGGGGAGCGGAGCAACCCGAGGGCGCCTCTAAAGGCACGGACCTCGGCTCGGGTTGACCGGGTCGTGGAGGAGGAGAGAACCGACCAGGTACATGTCTGTACCTGGTGTAGAGCGAGTGTGAACCGGTTCTTCGTACCCTTGTTCTACGAGTACGGTGTCTTGGGCCTAAACTGGTGTGCATGTTTAGTGTATTCTGTAAATGTGTGCTGTCATTTAGAGGATCGGGCGGGGGTTTAGAGGATCGGGCGGGGGAGCAATAAATCAATTGCTGTTCGTTTGTCTCGCTAAAACTCGAAAATGGCCGGACCGATTTGGCTAATTTTGATTTTAAAATATTTGTGGAAGTTCAGGGAAGGTTTAAGGCTTAAGCTGTGAGAAACATAAATATAATAAGTAACGGAAAATACTAAAACAGACAATTTAATTTTCCAATACAAAATGATTTGTTTGTTTTCATGGAAACTGTCAAAGCGGTACGAAGTCAACTAGTACCTATAGTAATAAAATCATTTTTTGAGCTTCGCAAAGAACAATGGCAAAAACTTGTCTGACTTTTTAAAAGACACTTACCCCCTTACAAATAAACAAAGAATAATGTCCAAATAGTTATTCCGCGTTTTGTCTATTTTACTCTAATTTGAAATAACGTTTACATGACAGGAACAAACTTAGTAGGAAAGTACTTAGTTATAGTATGGCACCAGTTTTCGACACTTTAAGCCCAAAAAGTAATTACAAAAACTTCAATGGAGTACCATTGAAATATTTTTTTAATTAAAATTTTTATTGAAATTTTACGGGATGAGCAAGTGGTCTGTATTCAATTGTTAATAAGGGGGTCAGTAACTGACTAATAGTCAGTTAAAACTGTCAGTTGCTGACCCCTAGTTTTAACGATTAAAGGAAACATGTCGATCACTGGTTCCTGCCGGACACCGGTGCCATTGCCCTATATGTGCTTTCCCTGTTTATTTGCTTTTGTCTTTATCATAATGTATTTTTTTTTATATACAATGTTATCTTGTCATGAGGGCGAAGACCTTTGCTACAAAGCTAGGTCTACCTACATAAATCTACCAATGAAATATTATTTCCAAAAAGTTTACGTGGATACAACATAAAAATTAAAACAACAACATATTTTAACAACAGCCTTTTTATTAGTTTGATATGTTTGTGTGGGAATTTGCTGGAGGAATAAGAGGACAACAGATATAAAATCGTTCCGGTATTTCATATGCGTATATTTTTGCCCCATTTTTATTGATCGCCTTTGCCTACCTACTTTTGTATGTACATTTTCTGTTATTTGTTTTCTGTATAGTTGTGTAACCAATAAAGTGTTCATCTTTCTATCTAACCATCTATATTTATATCAGGATATCTATTTTTACAGAATGTGTCATCCCAAAAACTTGTGTTTGCTGTGTTAAAGTTATACGCGGAGGAGCGATGCCAAATTCCATAAGTATTTAGTGGGCCGACCATGCCAAATAATAGGTGGTTTCATAACGACCCGATTTAATAAATCACACATGCTAACAGCTTTAAGAGAAATATAATAAATTAAACCTTTAGTTTTAGGAAACTATATTTGTCTCTAAAGTCATTGAAGCAATAGTACCTACCTACATGAACGTATTCCAGTTTGTTCGATCAACTCTAATTTGTGTGGTGTTCTGCTCAGAGTGCCTAGTTAGTACCCTGTAAGTAAGTAAGTCGTTTTGTTTACTATCCGTGTTCATTAAAATATGGCAAAATTTTAACTCTTTCGTATGTCGCTAGGAGGTGCTGCTTCAATGACATACCTACTATAAAACGTTAGTCGGAACGGGGGTACTAAGCCGAAAGGAGGGTAAAGTATACATGTGAGTGTATAGGGAATAACTTTAATTATTATTTTTTTAATTTTTTTTAACTTTTTTTTTAACTTGTTTTTTGTTTTATTTTTTATTTTTATTTACATTTGATTCGTCTACAAAAATCTTGAAGGCTACGGTTTTAACGTAGGTTCTCAGGAAATAGGTTTACCTCTAATGTCAATGTACGGGCATTGTAAAGAATCTAATTTTCTCTTCATAATTGGACTACTGTATCCAATAATATTAACTTTTAATTTGTTTTTTTTTGTGACCGCCAGGGCTACCACAGCGTAATTTCTTTTGAAATCTTTCTGTTAATTTAAAATTATCCATTTTTAAGGAAAAGTTCTTAGACAAAAGTAATTCACTATCATTATAGGTACTTTATCCTCCTTTCGGCTTAGTACCCCCGTTCCGACTAACGTTGTATAGTTGCTGACTCCTATTGCAAACTATTTATGTATGTGCTTGTGCTGGTGTTGGCTCGCGGGCCGTAGTTTTGAGAGCATCTAAGTCAACGTCATCCACACACAATTACCAATACTGGTATTGCAAAAAGTAATAAAAATTTAATAAAACTTCAATATACGTACACCATAAGTACACTGTTAACCAATAGCATACCTAGACCAATAACCAAATTACTACACTCTATAAGCGTACAATCGCGTTAACTGCTTCGCAAATCCGTTTATTTATCGATGCCATTAGACCGTCGGAAATTAAGCATCACAGTCCATAGTATGATGGAGTAGCTATACGACGATACGAAGTACGCGTAGAAATAGCTTGTGTCGCGTTTGGCACCGCATCAAGCGCTCTCGCAGAGGAGGCGGGCTCCTGAAAAAATATGACATCCCGCGCCGCGCAGGGTACATAAACCGCGCCGTGATGTATCGGACACAAAGGCCGGTCGTGTCCACGGGCCATCTTCAAAGGCACACCTAAATCAAGTGGCTTAATTGTAAGGCAAACACAAACACTTCCAGCGCGCAAACAGAGCGTAAACAAACTCTAAAAGAGTAGGTACTAATAAAGTCTGAACGAAGAGAGTGTTGTTATGGATGGTCTAACGATTTCTTTTTCAGTTTCTTACGCCTTTTGATCCCATCGGACAGGTTATGGTAATCAAATCTTTGTAAACAACAATTTTGATAGAAGTTAAAGCAACTGCAACAGATACCAACAAGGTAATGTTAAACGCTAATATATTACGTGATTATACCGGGATTAATGACAGTAGTCTATTGTCTTTGTGTATTCTCAAGGGATATTCAAGGACAACAAAAATAGAAGGTATGTTAAAATGGCGACAAACTCACATATAAAATAAAACAACTTTTACTGATCTACTCGAGTTTACGCTTGCGCAGTGTTCGCATAAATTTTACAAGACACTAACACATAAAACACTTTTACATAAAACACATAAAAAAATACTAGAAATAAGATATTTTCAAATCTACTAGTTACTGTTATTTACCAAATATTCACATGTGTTTTGATTAATTCTCCTCTATTTCAGGCGGACATTGTTCGAACACATCCGTTTTAGACAAATGACAAACAAACATTAGTACCAGAGTTATTTGACCGTGATGTCCACCTACATAATACACGTATTATTTGACAACACCTTACAATACCTTGACTTTGACTAACTACGCACCACCACTAAACGAAGACATCGATTCTGCTACTTCAAAACGTATCCAATCGAGTGTCGATGGATTACAATGTCATTAACTACTAAAACAATAAGTAAAAAAACACTTATTCATTATTTATTTATTTATTGTATATTAATACATGACACGACAGTGCTATTATAAATAAGGTCTTACTTCGGGTGATGCCATAGGTAGGTACCTAATGTTAGAAAGTGGAGATTAAGGGGCAGCGAACAACTTATAATCTTCCTCAAGTCGTGTAATCGAAACATCGTCAGAGGGTTTTTAGAGGGAATGCTATAATGCAAGCGTGTCGCCTTTCCCTACTAGATTCTCCGAGGGGCTCGTATTGCATCGGGAGCATAAAATTTATTAGCAAAAAATCATATTCATATATTATTTAAAAAATGAAATTGTAAATTATTGTTAAAAACTACTCTAGGCCTATTGCAAACGTAATTTTGTTTGGTATATTTAAGGAGATAACTACATACCTAATTAAAATAGATGATAAATTAGCTATAGTTTCCTAACTTTTGATGGGATTGCCATATGATCGAGACTGCAATATTTCATTAGGTAGGTGAGCGAGAATTACTTTTTACAGACTACAAAAAAATATACTCTCTAATTATTATTGACTATAGGATTCGCATTATAATATAAGCTCATGTCTTTTAGAAATCATTGTAAATAGGAAATAAATAGTGCAAAACTTTACTACCTTTTATTAAAAATGAATTAGTGAAATATTTGTACAAATTGTCTTAAAGAAAACGTCACGCCTTGTCAGAACTTTGATATGAATTAAAATATGTATGAATATATATATTATTTTACAGGAATTAAAACTTTTCTGGTCCTGAAACTAGCCACAGCGAGACATGTGACAGCAGCGCGGAATGTTTGAAATGGCATAGTTGTAAATGTTCCCAAACATATACAGAATGTTTGGAGCGACAGCATCAAACGGGACAAACGGCCTTTGAAGGATTCCACGCATTTTCAACTAACTTCAAGGGGAACAATTGCCGCCCCTGTTGTCTAGTGGTTAAGACCACTAAGACTCAGACCCAGAGGTCCTGGGTTCGATTCCCAGCGAAGGGCTGTGTTTGTGTACTCGGTTTGGTTGGTAAAAGGGCGTGTTTGTCCGCCTGGCTAGCTACCACCATCTTATCTAAAAATGTTGTGTTCCGGCGGCTAGAGATAAGATAGCCAGAGCCTCAGTAGTTAAGGATTCCGGGTGAAGTGCGCTTCCGCCTTCTGCCTCCATCTCTTAACATCAGGTGAGGTGAATGCCAGGTAAAAGAGTACACGTTCAGCCAACTTCTCTGTGAATTTCACTTTTCAAAAGCACCTTTAAGATCGACCAAATACATTGTCAACCAAAGTTGACGTCCGCTTATGTACAGACGCCTGCATTCAACACATTTTCAACCATATCACTCAGACATAAAGTTCAAAGTCTATTGAGGAAATTTGACAGTTTGTGGTAGGTTGATGTGCAGGCGTGTGTACTTACGTTACATTGCGTATCATGAATCGATTTTTTAAATATATTTTGGATTGCAATTGGAATACGACAATTTTAAAACGCAAAATGTAGATCCAATTTGTTCTTTACATGTTTCTTGATTGAATATGTTTTCTTTTATGAGTAGAATTATATTTGAGTGTCAAACAAAATAAGTAGTTACCTATCCAAAAAAGTTTTACGGAACTTGTGTTAAGATATTAAATTAGAATACAATACAAAGCACGAATACAAAGCAATACATTCTACATATAGTAAATACTAACTAATATAAATGTACTACCTATATATTAAATAGTAAACTTATATTTAGTATTTTTACATGATTTTTTTTATCGACTATTAAAACGTTATAGTCTTATTTGCATGCGTGTAGGTCTACGATACTTACCTCAAAATGACTGCATGGCAAATCTGTTAGACGGATTCGGTGTTTTGAAGAATTACAATTAAAATTTAAACACCGAAAAAAGACGACAACCTCAGGCGGGAATCGAACCACGCACCTTCCGCATTCCGGGCGGCTGCCTTAACCACTTGGCTACCGAGGTCTGGCTTTCACCCGTCGAAATTTTTCAGTGCTTGATGCTTATGTTTTACAATGAATTACAATTAATTAAAAAATTTAAAAAAACTTTTGTATTTTTTTTTCTATTCATAAGTTTATTTTGTCCATTTTTTAAAAAGTCCATAATGAGATGACAACTAGTTACCAAATTTTTCTAACAATGACACTCATTGTTAGAAAAATTATCATTTAACAAGTAGAGAAATAAATACATCACAAATATAATAAAATAAAATTGTTAATATTGAGTAAAATCTAGACTCACCTTTCTTCTACTTCTCGAGGTAGTCGCCATTCCCTAGAAGAAAAAAGCACAGATTAAAATACATCTCCTTTACGTAGCTCCCTATTAACAAAGAAAACCAGGTTGAAACATGTGTTGTATTTTGCATTATAATCTTTCTTTTTTGGCTTACAATTTTGTGCACTAGCAGTGTCTCTTTAAGAATGCTAGCTCATCTTCATAAGCTGGAAATGGCAGACGTATTTGGGCTGGATCACAGAAGATAAACTGTTATATTTTACAACAGCTTGTTCATATAGGTATTAGGGAAATTTTCGAATTTTAGCAAGAAGTAAGACTAGCTAGCCTATACAAAAATAGAATGGTGGTAGGTATGTCAATGCATTTACAAATACAGAAATACAGGAATTCCGACGAGCATTACGTTTGCGTGACTAATCAAATGGCAAACGAAACTTTATCAAATGTGGTGGGGCATTGCTGAACGTTAAAGAAGCCGCATTTTCTGTGGACAGGCACGGATATATTCTAGTTTTTGAGGATTGGCACTTCTCCAATACAAAGTGAAAAGAAAACGTTTTAAATGCCCAACATAATCTTTATCAGCAGACTGATGTTAAACAAAGTCATTATGCCGCAAATAAATCTTAAACAACGTGAATCAGTTAATTTAAAATGTCTAAAATTCATGCTATGCGGTGGTTATTTCTTAACGGGCATCGTGAACTTTCCAAACTGCAAAATTGTATTGTTCCAATCGCACTTACGTATTGTTTGAGATGCAGTAATTTATTGTGTAGAGCTGTTACTACTCGGAACCCGAGGTATCGCGAATTCATGCCGCCGGTTAGCGTAATGACCGTGTTGTTGAACCAGGACAAGTTTCAATCAAAAATGGCGGGAGCAGTAGCCGAATTTCACGATACCTAACTAGTTATTGTCCCTATCTTCTATTTTTACGGTGCGACCGAGCGGTCTGAGGCATACCACTACAGAATTCCTGCACACTCCCAAACACTACACGTCCGATACGACACTCTCAAACAGTTTACTCATATTCTGTTGAACAAAATGCAAAATTCTTTGAGCGTCGCCAACACTCTTGGATCCTATTCAACGCGGTTTAAACCTACGCGCATTTCAACAAGATCACGTCGTGAAACAGAGTTAAGAACGGCGCGAATGTTTTGAGTCTTTCAATCGTCGGAGTACTAACATTGTCAGCGGCATCATAATTCATTGGCTAAATTGTTTTCGTAGTGTCAGTTACCCGGTCGTTATTGAACTCGCGGTGATTGTCAATAAACGTATGGGTTTTCTAGACATGTGTTTAACCAATAGGGTCTGTGGTTTAATAAACTATGTGAATATCTACGCACTTTTATAATAGTAATTGAAAATACCTTTTGCAAAAGATCTTAGTACCTATTAGTAAGTGAACAAAATATCAGTTTATAGGCATTCTTCAAACACTACACCACATAATTTCAATGATATTCTATAATTTTACACTTCTAGTGGCTTCATTGGTATGTCCCAGTATTTTTAATGTAATATGGTAAGTAATTGTGAAAGTTGTAAACCGAGCACGTCATCTAAGGTAGTTAATTTATCCAAATTGTTTTTCATTTCCAAAAACAATACAGCATTATCTATCAAAAATACTAATTTCTTACAATAGTTATAATAGTGTTTAGTTCTATCAATGTTAAGCTCTACATTTTTGTAGGTCTATCCTTGTAGTTTACCCAAATTAGACCGCTCACGACACAGAACTAAATAACGCAAAGCCATGACCATAAACAACAGGTCTAAATTGTTAGTAGTCCAATTTCCTAATCGAATTCACCACAGCTACGCATTTCTTATTACTACCTGCTACAATTAGTGTTCGTCTATTTGTTTATAACGAAACAACAAGGGCGCAATATCAAAAAAAATATATAAAAAATTATAAAAAAAAGCAATTGAATAACGTCTCAATAGTGTAACGATAGCCTGGTTTTGACATACAAAGATTTGAGGAAAACTCTTTTGGAAAGTAGTATCTTTCCACGAGCGGAATTTGTACCCGAAAAATTGTCAAGATCCAGGCCGTGGACTTTCTAAAACAACACAATCGACGTCCGATAAGATACTGTCATGTTTAAATGTTTAATCAAAATTCAAAATTCAAAATCATTTACTTATTCAGTTTAGGCTACAATTAGCTCTTA
The DNA here is from genome assembly GCA_949315975.1 of Eudonia truncicolella. Classification (NCBI taxonomy): domain Eukaryota; kingdom Metazoa; phylum Arthropoda; class Insecta; order Lepidoptera; family Crambidae; genus Eudonia; species Eudonia truncicolella. The sequence continues at coordinate 16,261,285 of OX438835.1, read as the reverse complement.
TGAATGTCACTATGCCATCGGTTCGTGCTGAGAAGAACCGGCAAAAAAACTCAGCAAGTGTCAAGCTAATCGCATTCAACCTCTGTAAATTTGTTATTTTGAGACCCCGGCATTTGATACGATTCGGTATTTTGTTGGCTTTATTGTTGTTTAGTTTAGAAGGTGGGCATTGGCAACGTCGCGTGCCCGCATCGATTCAGTCAAACCTTATAAATGGTCCGAGCCTGCACCCCACACTGACTTACGCGTGCCTTCTATTTGACGATAATAAAAATTATTAATGACAAATGATATTCCATTGAGTATCAGTAAAGATGTGACGAGATCTTTACTGAGATCTCACACGGACTTCTTGAGATTTGACTAGTGACGTCGCACTGTTATGTTTTATTTGCCAACATTTCATTTGCCATTAAATTAACTGTTTAGTGTTCTTTATGTCCACGACTATGTTCACGGACACTAAACGGTTAATAATCCACCAGTATTTCACAATAATGTTTGACAAAACACAGAGTTTAGAAAATGAGACAATGGTGCAAACACGACTTCATTTTTTAATTTGTTTTTGTTATGATTTTTATATATTTTATTTTCCCGCCAAGAACTCATACGTGCCCTTTTTTTCCTTTAGTTGATGGCTTCGTGCGATTAACACATTTAGCCAGTGTCAATGTAATTTTTATTACAAGTAATACATAAATAAACAATATTTCCTTCCTGTATGATGATGATGATGAATGATAATAGAAATAAGAAGTAAGAAATGATAGACCCCCAACCCCTCGAGTATCTCAGTAAAGATGTGGGGCTTTACTACGTCCTCGGGCGGACTTCTTGAGAGAATTTGAAAAGTGACGTTGCACTGTTTTGTACTTTTTAGCCACTGTCAAAACGTTTTTTTAATAGAAATTATAGGAATGGAAAGTATGACGTCACTATTTTTACCGTCAATCGAGTGCTTATTGATAACTTTTAAGGTTACAGAATTTCGAGCTTAGGTCAGTTAAAAAAATAGGTAAATGTTTTAAAGAACTTTACGTGATTTCATTTATACATTTAATATTCTGGAAATAATTATTGTGATTGTCAACATGCCTATTATCTGGGACTCTCCTGTTCTTCCCTCGCTCAGCGACAATACTCAACGAGATAATCATAGAGTTTAAGGGAAGGTATTAAGGTAGTCAAACCTAGTACGTGTATAACCTCCTACACTAAAGAGTCTAAGTAAAGTTTATATATGTCATACGTGTGTTAATATAGGTCTGTAGTTTTGACCATATACACATAGGCAGTTTCATACATAACCCACCACAATGCCCCAAAACGGGTTGGTAGACGACGACGACGTTAAACGACTGATACTTAATCTTAACCTCTAAACTTAATTGTAGGTTACCCATCTGGTGACACGTCATTTCCAAAGTTAACTTGTAACTTCACAAGCTGAACGCACAAGCCACTGCGTCATCGAACTATTTAATTGAATTACTAAAAAAAACAATAATGCTCAAAGTAAGAGTATGGAATTAAAACAAATAAATACATTATTCTATTCTATTCCAATTGTTGATTTCCACATTTACTTACTTTCGTAAATAGTTTGTAGTTAAACTTTATTGTTAAATAAATGCAAATGAGATTTCAAGTCACCCAGACTCTGAAACAATACAATTCTTAGAGCCTTGTCTCGGATGAGTCGGTATCAGGGTGCCAAGTGCGAGTTTCATTTGCCATTCGATCACGTTAACGAAAACGGGAATTTGTTTAGCAAAATGTTAACGCCTTTCGTATGCCGCCAGGAGGCGCTGCTTCAATGCCATAATAATTTTCGTTTTCGTAAACGTAATCGAATGAATACGGATAATAAACAAAAGTCACACTAGGCCCCCAGTTGATCGCTGATTGACTATCTCCCGCTCGCGACGTGAACCATAGATTACATTTCGATACGTGTATATATCAAATAAAATATTATATCGATATTTGCTAATATATCGATTGTTTATAAGTCGATATATTACTAACTATATCGGTTATATGTTTCATGCTAACTATTTAGACATTAATATTATCATTTAAGTAAAGTTCTCCATTCCGTGCTTCGGAAAGAACGTAAAGCCGTTGGTCCCGCCGCCGCCGGCTGCATTAGCAGTCGTCAACAATAACAGCATTGGCCCGTGTAGCGTTTTAAAAAATGAGCTAGATGTTGGTTTTCTTAAAAAAAAATTTTATAATATTAACTTACTTTTTAAATTACATCGAATAATGCGATGCTGACTGTACGTTATATGCATGAAAAAATATAACTAACAATAACATAGTTCGAGACTACCGCTATTTCACAAGCGACTACTCATTTCAATGGTTTCACGCAATTTTAAACTTAAATTAATTAATTCACTCTGTATTTATACAGGGTGGATTTTAATCACCTGCAATACCTATTTTAGGTTTCTACCCGGCATCGGATTGTGAATAGCTTGATTATTATGTTTTAGTAATAATATATACCGTAATTTTATTTAATGTACTTGCTGTGCCCTTGCGGGGTCATGTTTGTTTCTTTTTTTTTTCTTTTTAACACCTGTTTATTATGTACATCATGTTGTCAACTCAACTAGTTGTCGCCCGCGACTTCGTTCGCGAAGACTACACTATCCCACAGGATCCTGTTACCGGGATAAAAACTCCTAAAATCCTATGTGTTATTCCAGGTTATAAACTATCTGTATGCCGAATTTCATCCAAATTCATCCATCCGTTGCTGCGTGAAGAAGCAATAAATATACACACATACACACAAACTTTCGCACTTATGATATAGTGTGATTAACGTACGAGCATTTACATATATTCACTTTTGACTCCTATTCCATTGTAGATAGTAAGAATTACATCGTACTCGTGCCGTACAGTCGAGTCCAATAATATTAACATTTAAATACTCACAACAAGTTTTACGTTTTATAAATCAATGTGTGAACATTGATTTTATATTATTTTATCCTGAAGTAACTTAAAGTTGTTTTATTTAAATGTGTAGTGTTCGCGTAAACTTAAGAATACTGAAGAATGAACTGAAGAATATTATACTGTAAAGAATTTATTATTTAATAATTTATATTATAATTTATTTATTAATTTATATTTCTATTTCTATAAAAATATATGATTTTGTACCATGTCAAAGTAACTTTTGTCAATTTATATTCCATGGCAACTATTAAAACAATAGAGCTACGGGGTCCTATGATGCTGAGATATTATTGGACTTGACTGTACACACAGGGTAAAACCTATCCTAGCAGATGACGATGCCACAACACCCTGGCCTGACACAACATAGTATAAGTAAACACAATAAACATTGGACAAAATACTTAATGCCCACTATATTATATTACTTATATAAATTACATTATATGTGCTACCTTTGTGACTTGGATCTGCGACTTTTAAGATAAAAATAACTAACAGCAGTCATTAGTTTTAAATAGCTACAAACTTATAGATAAAATCGGGATATTCGTTTTAGTGTCGAGTTGTTATTGGTAGATACATATTTTTTCCTAGGTCTGTACTATTTAAAAAAAAAACTTAGATATTCTGGTATTTAGAATAGGTACCAACAAAACTTTCAGTTTAAACATTTTAATTATATAAAAAGTCTCTTTGAAAGCCAAGTAAAAAGTAAAAAATAAATAGTTTTGAATAATTTCGGCGGGCTGGTTAGAACCACGATAGCTCAATTGGAAGAGCACCTGACCCGGTATGTCAAAAGGGTGCAGGTTCAAATCCTGCTCGTGAAAATTTTTTCAACATTTGTGTTTTTGTAATTTTTTTCGCAACAAAATTTGCGTTAAAATTATATAAACAAAACAAAAACATTTTAATTGAGGAGAGTTGAATTATTTGTTTCCAAACTTTTTATGCGCGGGTTATTTTTTTTATTTTTCTACAGCATGCATTTGGAACATACTACACAAAGGTTTAACTACAATTAAAAATAGTAGAAGTATCTCTATCCCTCCCCTAGACAATTATTGTTATAAGAATAAAATTGCTAATTATTTTATTCTTATAACAAGTGTCCATAACTAAGTACTCGTATGTATATATGTGTACTTTTGCGTCGTATAAAATAACACAATTTTCTTTTCACATTTCATATAATTTTCTCTGCATTTAGTACTTACCTAGTAATTTTAAACAGTCTGTGCTAAGGGTAATTTAGGGATATCATAGTTTATTCTCGTAGTGTTTCACGGGTACACAAGGTGAAGTGTTGTAGATCGGTTGAACGTTATTATAACAAGTTAAATTGAATAAAAGCTTGCAAAAAAGTATGATTGAACTAACTACAGGTTTACTCTCAATTTACAAAAGGAGTATTTGCTATCATAAACTAATTTAAAGTTTCTTTTCACAACACCTTATTAATAAAGACAAAAAGAAAAGTTTTCATTAGTAATCAAATCACAGAGTTTTATCACTTCCTTAAACTCTCAATGGTTTTTTTTACAAACTTTTCAAACATGTGATGATTTGTAAACACGTTGCTCACGCGAAGGGAACACGCGGTTATACATCGAGTTGGATGAAAAACAAACATTTGCTATCACATATCCACCGATTCACCATATAATCTATTTCCTGACGCATTTCACAGCTATATTCACTGTTTCGCTGATTCATCCGAATTTGTAAAAAAGTTGTCATTGTAATATGTTTGAGGAGTGGCGATGGTCAAGGTGAGAGTTGGTGTTATTTACCTGTGTGTCTTGGACCGGCGAGGCAGGCAGGGCGGCCGCGTGCAGGGCGGCGGGCGGGCGCGAGTGAGGGCTAGGGCAGCAGCTGCGTCGCACTACCTTCGCGCGTCGCGCGTCGAGAGCCGTTTGATGCGCGGATATTTCGGTATATCACAGCCATCGGACAAATCACGACCGTGCGACCCGGCCTCAACGAGCGCTCTAATAATAAACTTGTTTATATTTTTTATTCCCATCGCGTCTTTATTCCTATTCCACCGCGACGCTGCCTGGAGAGACCTCGGGAGGCGACCTCGGAACCACGTGCTTACGCAAATAGACATAGTGACACTCAGGATTTTGTTGATTCTTGAAGTTTATCGAGAGGTTGAGTGTTGGCGCCAAAAGTGGTCAGCGTGGAGGAAGTCGAGCGGGGCGGATGCGGGTGCGACGGCTACGTTGGCTACGTACCGTGAGCGTGTCGGAGATGGCGGTGCAGAAGGCGCCGAAGCCGGAGTGGTGGGGCGCGGGGCCCGGCGCGGGGCCTGCTGGGCCGGCGGGGCCTGCTGGGCCGGCGGGGCCTGCGGGGCCGGTCGGGCCGTCCATGCTGCGGCGCGGCGGTCGGCGAGGCACTGCCGCGCGCCGCCGAGCGCCCCGCCGCCGCCGTTACATAAACGCGCCGTTGTCCGCTGCCCGCTCCCACCTGTCCGTTGTCGCTTCTGGCATCACATGCAACCCACAACAATAATACTAAATAATTATAGTGACGCTATTTTGAGCGCAAAGCTGTGTGTGAGACTAATTTGTACTACTTTGTCTTAACATAGCGCATGATTGTAATAAACGGAACGGGTAAATGGCGTGGCGACCTCAGAGTGGTTAACTTACCAACATCTCGATTTATTTGTAGGGTCGTCACCTTTCTAAATGAAAGCACTTTTGTTTCTTTTTGTGATATATTTGTTGATTAGTTTTGTAGAATTTCCTAAGTTGTTAGTTTTATTTCTGGCACTCGAATAAGTTTTGATTTTAAATTATCTGTGATTTTACCACTCAAGAGCGCAACCACCGTCAACAGAAATTACATTCCATAGCTGGGAGATTTCAGTCACTACTTCTGACCTAGAATAGATTATATAGATTCTGACCTCCCGTAGAATCTAACACGAGACCTCTGGATTTGAAACCGGCACTCTAACCACTAGACCACAGAGGCGCCTTAATTCGTGTAAGCGATTTACTTGATACAGTAACTAAAATATGAAAAACTACGTTTTTATTTCCAGCACGAGTTGCCCGAACCGTAGTGTGTGTGTAGTGTAGTGTAGGTACAGGGAAGGTAATAAGCGCTTTATGAATTAAGTGGTGTCACAACCGATGTTGTTACACGAAAATACTGGATGACATCATGAGCTGTGTGTACCGATCACATGTTTGTTTATCGTGCTTGTCTTCTGGATAAAATTACAAGTTGTTAACAAACAAATGTAGCCGTAGTGGCACCAATATCCGACACAGACAGTAACTTTAAGCCCAAAGTTCGACACTTTTTATCGCATAAAATGAAATAGAATTTCATTAATATACTGGTTATGATAAAGAAGCTCGATGGCGGCAGCGTAGTAGTTAAGGCGACACTTTGAAAAAATACGTCAACTTTCATCGAAGGTTGTAGGAGTATAGGAGTATCTACTATATCAAAATTTCAGATTCGTTGGAAATAATAGGCGGTAAAATATTTTTTTAGATTCTGTTATACGTAGCGCCTGCGAAAATTGAGACCGCAAATTAAGCAGAATGTAAAAAAATATTTTTATAAAATTACTGGTTTCAGTTATCAAAATATGCAGCAACTAAATTACGAATATTGATGTTATCAATATATTTGAGTGATTTCAAAACATAATTTTATTGTAATTTTAGCATTAATGATTTTTTAGATGTGTTTTCGTAAAGAACTACGATTGAGTCAAAGTCGCACAATCGTGTTTTTGAGCAAGGTTTTTTAAAGACAAAGGCATGAAGTTATCTATATCGAAATTTCAGATTCGTTGCTCTTGTCATACTCCTACAACTTTCGGTGAAAGTTGATGTATTTTTTTCAAAGTGTCGCCTTCACGCGCCCGGTCTGCGAGGGCTTCCAAAATGACGGAATAGCTAATTACGTAACTGATTACGCACTATAAGGCTCCAATTACGTAACTGGTTGGGATTTTTTTAGCCACTTTGCTTTTTCGTTATATAAACATTAACAATTTTTTTTTTATTAAAATTTGAAACAATCAATAAAATATAAAGATTAAAATGTTTTAGTTTTGTTTATATAATTTCAGGTTCAAATCCCGCTCGTGGAAATTTTTTCAACATTTGTGTTTTTTTTATATAAAGATTAGTTTAAAAAAGAAAATAAGAGTAACACAGCAGTACCTGAAAAGAAATAAACTTATTACGTAATTATATCGACAGTCAGCCAAAAAGAAAAAGCTAAAAATTCTTAAAATCAGAAATAGATATCACAAAAACCTATTTGTTTGATAATGTCCTGTTAATGTGATCTCATCAATGACAAAGAATGCAAAGTATTATCTCCTAGAGAACTTCTAAGTTTATTGCATAAATAACTTGCAGAAGAAAAAGCTCGTTCAGCTTTAACACTAGTGGGCGTTATCAAATAATTATAGGCTGCTGTCAGGAAAACTTGCCAACCGCCACCAGCGCTGTCGTAAATGCACATTTCCGCACGTATGATACATTCAAGATCTGTGTTAACTCCAGCTTTATTTACTTTTGTCATTATTTTTTTATTAATTTGTTTTATTATTTTTGAAATTTCTTTATCCAGTTGCTGTGAAACGGTTGACTCCTCGCCACACTCGTAACAAAATTACTGACTGATCAATCGGTGTGATCATCTGTGAAGTAATGATGTCGTTTTCTCCATTTAGCCAATTCAAGAAAGTATGTAGATAGAAGTCTTAAGGGATTCCCCTACGTTGCTTGGCTTACAATATTAAACTCTATTCGCTACGTATCAGAAGTAATTATTGCGCGACAATTTACTAATTAAGAGGGTAGGTTACATCCTTATTCATAAAAACTATTTAAGCATTATTTAGTTAATAATTGTTTTGTTAACGTCACACAAACGTCATTTTGAATTTGAGAAAAAGGGACAAAACAATAATTAACTAAATAATGCTTAAATAATTAACTTAAATAGGTAACCATTAACAACCAAAGGGACTGCCTTTTCATTCTCAGACGTTTAATATTGGACACTTCCTTTGCGATTTAAAATCAAGTTTTTTTTGTTCTTTCTTTTTTTTTTCTTTTTATTGGGGTCAACAAACAGTTTTACAATAATTAATAGTTAAAGATTTACTATAACTTAATTATTAATCGTTAAATCAACACCGTTAACCACGAATTAATCACAAATATAACAAAATTGAGAGTGTTAATGACGTTTGTAATTTTGATTTAACTAACTAATAGATATTAACTTACACTAATAATTTAATTTAATGCACGGTGTTAATTTCATGTAACCTATTTGTAACAGATACCCTATAGGTGTTGGCCTTCACTGAAAATATGTCTATGTCTGTGAAGTACTTGTTATAACTGTCCGTCAGACATGACGTAACATTAGTACGGGATCTTTTTGTGGAGAAAAGCTTAAATTTTCTACAGGTCTGACAGGCGCGGTCTGACAGGCACCTGATAACAGATATTGTTAACTATACCCATACAGTCATACTTATTGTGGCAAAAGTCATATAGCAACATTACTTGTAGTTTTAGTCTTCTAGATTTAAGATCAAGCAGTTGATACGTTTTTAACAATCTTGAATGTGATAGTCGACTACAAATACTTAAACTTAAACGGAAACATTTAAAGTATATGCAACGAATAAATTTCCTTTGCACTCTCTCAATGTTATCAGAACATTTATTATAAATCGGGTCCCATATAGCAACGGCGTATTCCAATTGTGAGCGAACTAATGATTTGTATAGATGGATATTATGTAGAAGGTCGTTTAAAATCGTATTGCAAGCGCAATGAAAAGTTATCAAATACTTCACGGGGGAATGCCCACTTGTACAGTATTGTAGGCCTAGCACGGCAGCCGTGACATGCGTGATGTGCATGAGTCTCTCACACTTAATTTCCCTTTCGCACATTGCTTAGCGCGCTATATTCGATAGAAGGGAGGTATGAGAGATTTGCTCTAAATGCTCTAAAGATCGAGATGTCGCGGCTGCCGTGCTAGGCCTAATGGTGTTGTCATATCATAATGGTTAGTGTTGCCGTGTCATAAAAGTACTTAGAAAATTTAATTGAATTGATATTTTATTTATGCGTATGTAAGTAGGTATTTACGGAATTTCACCTTTGAGTTATGTATTTAAGAAATAGTTGAAATCTGTCCGTAATTACGTAATGGAAGCGAGTGCTGAGGTTAAGCAACTTTAGCAAAGGCCGGTCACCGGATGGGTGACCAAAAATTTATCATCTCGAGCTCCTCCGTGCTTCGGAAAGCACGTAAATTGGTCCCGGCTGCATTAGCGTCGTTAACAACCACCTATCCGCACTGGGCCCGCGTGGTGGCTTATGGCCCGTTCTCCCCATCTATCCATCCATTGGGAAGGCTCGTACCCGTAGTGGGGACATAAAATGAGCTGATGATGATGACTGAATAATGTCATATATTTGGAAACAGATGGTCTGTATTCAATTGTCGCTAAGGTCACAAATTAGTCGCTGACACCTATTTCTAATAATGAATGGAAAAAAATGTTGACGACTGGTTATTGTCGTTCATTGGTGCCGCACTCTACTCGTAAATATGTAGGTATACAGCTTGCAATGCGCCAGGAGTGTTGAGTGCGAGTTTTATTAACCATTCGATCACATTAGCAAAAACGAAATATTTATAAAATATAGTGAAAACAATTAAATCTCTACCCGACCTAGCCAGAAATTGCGGTTCAAATTTTGCTCGTGAAATTTTTTCAACATTTGTGTTTTTTTATTTGTCTTTTTAGTTAAACTGATTACGTAATTCTTGTGTTGAGCCCTCTAATTTGATACCCCTTATTCACCAAGCACTTCACCAAGCGTGCAACAATAGAAATGTATGATAAAAGAAAAGTTCATTAATTACGACAGATCGCTCAAACACCGGCTGTTTACACATTGCTGTCACGATATTCCACGACAAATGCTAAAAATTAAAATACTTTACGTACTCAAGCACCATTAACAACGTGATAATCGGTGATAGTCAGCGTGTGAAATGTCCGCTCCAATTGTTAATATTATCGCAGTGACGATACTAATCTGGTGTTTTAAACCTTCAGATAGCGGCAGGATTAGGAGGATCGTCGGCGGAATGCCCGTGGAATGTGGTATTACGATCATACCTAATAAAGTGTACCTCATCATTAGCTCATTTTTAAGTGTCTACTGCAGGGCCACGAGCCTACCCTGTAGATGGATAGGGAGAAAGGGCAGTAAACCACCACGCGGACCCAGTCTACTATTAAGTAATCTGTGGCCCAGTGCGGATTGGTGATTTTCGTGCCTTCCGAAGCACGGATCTACTACAGTACATTGCAAATACTTTCTTTCTTCATGTCACCAGTGCGAAACGAAGCGATGAAAAGTAAGTAGTAAGTAGTAAGTAAGTGATGAAAAGGCTGAAGATGTAAGTGCGCTTCGCCCAGATCCTCGACTATTAGGGACTAGTGTTTATATTTCTATTACAAATAAACTATTACTAAACTGGCATTATTACTGTTTCTCAATCTATTCTATAAAAGTCCAGTGGATGATCTAGGAGATTTTCATGGTATTAATTACCACCTAGTTAACTTTGTGTCCCTAAAGATTTTCTACGGTTTTCTTTCATAACGGTGAAAATGGCTTAGTCATCTAGTCATCTATAGTCACTTTAGTTGTTGGCAGGGCTTGTTTTAAGTCTGCCTGGCTTTAGCTCGACACCATCTTATCTAAGTTTGTCGGCATAACAACAGTGATGTGTCACGACAGTTAAGAACAACATAGCCAGTTCTTCAGTAGTTGAGGATTACGGGTGATGTGTGCTTTTTTTGCTATATCGTGACAGACCATCAGGTGAGGTGCAGGCGAAGCGTAATCCCGTAGTAGAATAGATAAAGACACCTATCTACAGACAGTTAATTGAATACAGGCAAAGCCTCGGATCCATGGGTAAATTGTACTCAATGTATATACCCATTTATCCTCCATTTATAATCGTCCAAAAAATGTTTGCCTACTACCCATTCAGGACGTCAATTTTTTTTCCGGGGAGAAGAATGGGCGCAAGAAACTCCACAGCTTTAATAGAAGTAACGACATTTACAAAAAAAAGTATAAAAGTACATAGGTATGTCGCTTGCCTACTTTAATTTCCTAAATCTTAACACTCAGGATACAAAAAGCGTGGTGAATTGTGATCCCACATCACATCACCAGCACTTGTATGTCCCCACTGCTGAGTCACGAGCCTAAGGAAGAACGGGCCATAAATCGTCACGCAGGCCCAGTGCGGATTGGTGGTTGTTAACGATTGCTAATGCAGCCGGGACCAACGGCTTTACGTGCCTTCCGAAGCACGGAGAAGCTGATGATAAATTTTTAATCACTCATCCGATGACTGGCCTTTGCGAAAGTTCAACCTTACCAATCGCAGACCGGACGCATTAACCACTGCACCATCGACTTCATCTCCGCTATGGTTCATTTCAGTAAGACCTTACCCCAGCCATTACGTAGGCTGCCTGAAGATCTTTCCTTGTCTTTACAGTAACCACCTTTCGTCACCAGGAGAGCAGCCGCGCGTAGCATCCCTTAGGAACTCTAGCGACGACCGCCACCTGTGCGGCGCCACCGTGGTCGCTGCCGGCTTCGCGGTGACAGCGGCACATTGCGTTGCGCACGCGCCGGCCGAGTATGTTCTGCAGCTCAACAACGTCTGCGTGGAAGACCACCAGAGCTACCCTCGAGCGGAGGTGGTGGATATTATCACCCACCAACTTTACAATAAGTAAGGGTTAGGAATGTTTTATTAAATTATAAAATAAATAATAATAACAATTAAAACTGAGTCGCAGTAACTGCGCCCGCTTCCAGAAAACATTTGAGGCTCTTTAGTGCCGTCCTACAAACAATTAAAATTCTATTGAGTCTGTATTCACAGCAGACGACACATTAATTAGTACCTATGTAAATGTGCGTAGGTATTTGTATGTTCAATTTTGTATTTGTTTGACTTTCGAGTCATGTTTGCGGGACGACCCAATGGGGACATTATTCGCATCTTCAAAATTCACACGCCAGTTGAACTGACTGTTTCTTTTTGTAAAACATATTTGAGTAAAGTAGCACAAGTAAGTTTGAAAATTTCCCATAAATTTTCTTCTACTGCTGCTCAGGTTTAAAAAAACACATCTGCATTAGACGAACAAATAGTCGTGGGTTCGTATACCATTGTGCTAGCTATACCTTAGTACATTCGGTTAACACTAATATCCTTCACAAGAAAAAACAAACCGCTACCTTCAACAATTTTGATCGTATCAGCCAAGTCAAGATCGGGAGTGGATAATTCAATTTATTTGGTATATGTCGAAGGGAAGGGTAAAAGAAAATTTCGTAAGTGAATGTAACCTTTAGCTTTTGCATAAGAGAAGTTCTACCGATATTATATTTATGTCACGTATTTTACACTTACCTACTTTAAATCTCACTGCTAGGCTCTGAACATAGGTACTATACGAATTTCAATCAAATAATAACATTATACCTATTTACGACAATACAACAATAAGCAATAGGTACAGCTACTTGCGAACTCGTTAGAGTAGTATTTTTCCACCACTTTTTTCACCACAGTCCACACGTTGGAATCGTATCCGTGTTTGATAATTATTTAAAATTATTTAAGTTGTTGTTTTAGAAGTAAAAACCTAAGTAATTAGTTTGCCTTAATTTTAAAGTGACAGTGTTTGCATAAAAAACCAGTGGATACATTATCACCAAAAATTACCCATAATGTAGATTTTGTGCAAAGGAATACAAGCTTTATCCTTCAAAAAACGGTGTTGTTAACAATTAATAAGTGCAAAAGTGCAATATCAGGACCGTTGGAATTTTAAATCACAACAAGTAACAGTAATAATCAAAGTGCTAGAAAAAGTTGAAATGAACACGTATAATTTTTTTTAGATACTATTAGTTACAAAACAGCAAGCACTAGCAGCAAACGTTACAGAACTTATATTTTATAATTTACAATCTACAGTTGCGGGCATACACATTTCCACGCAAATCATGTTGCGAACAAAGTAAAATCCACATCCTACTAATATTATAAACGCGAAAGTTTGTAAGTATGGATGGATGTTTATTACTCTTTCACGTAAAAACTACTGAATGGATTTTAATGAAACTTTCCTCATATACAGACCATGACCCAGACCAGCATATAGGATATTTTTTATTTTTATTTTTTATTTTACTGTAGTCTTCGCGAACGAAGTCGCGGGCAACAAATAGTATTAATATATAATTTTTGTTGTAGATACTTAGTGTGTTCCAATAAATGTATTTTATTTCTTTCTTTCATTCTTTCTGTTTTCTTTACACACACACATTCACGAAAACACCAAACACACCCCCACACACACTCACACGCATATACGCAACAAGACCCGCGCAAAACTATGCATAGTTATGCATACCCACAATTACAGTTATACTCGTAGCATCTTTAATATTTATAAATGAAATCGACTCGGTATGTCAGAAGGTTCGGATTGAAATCCCGGCCGTGGAAAATTCATTCAACTCTTAAAATACAGTTAAAATTATGCATTATCCTCCATAAGTGTCTATGATCGACCTTTTGAAGGCAATTGGTTTTAAGGCAAAGATATAAATTTGATGGTAAGAATTGTTATACGATTGTACCATTCTCTACAGGGGGGAACGGATGCCTGCATTAGTACGACATTTTTTGGTAGCAAAAAGTTGGTGAATTCTTGTATTACGTCGATGAGCATTGACTGGTACTCTGTAACTAAGTTGACGAGTTACTTGTACTTTGATTTAATAATGTTAATTTAATTTAATATTTAGTAATGTGTGATGTTAGTTTGATTATTTAATAATGTTAATTTAATTGTATATTTACATGCCATAACGGCAGAACATACAGCTCAACTGTTTCTGTAACACCCTACTAACTATGTTCTAGTAAATAAAGCCTATTTCATTTCATTTAATTTCAATTAACTTCATTTCATATAATTTCATAACATCAATATCATAGTGGTCCTTCGAGCCAGATCACTATGATATTGATAGATCTGTACGTTTATAAGAAAAACGGCTGGTTCAGTTAGCTAATGAGATGTGAAATTAAAATTATGACAGAGTATAGCAAATTCAATTGATTCAAAGGCAAGGCAACAAAGAAAGGCAAAAATAAGATAAAAAGGCTACTCTATAAAGTACACACACCTGCACATCAGACTACCACAAACTGTCAAATTTCCTCAAGGGACTTTGAACTTTATCTCTATGGCATAATATGGTTGAACGTTTATTGAAGACAGTTGACAGTTTTGGATAGGTTGATGAGTAGGCGTCTGTACCTACGCAACACCTAAGTACCTACATAAAATAAATCACTATCCAAGTATGACAAATCAAAGGTAGTGTCAGTAGCTTGTGTGGTTTCAGGTACTCGAGGGCGCACGATATAGCCATTTTGCAGATAAGGCTCGATCGCGGTGACGTCACGTGGCTTAATGACTCCGTGCTGCCAACCTCGTCGTTCGGTTTATCAGGTATCAGAGGGTGAGGTAACGCAGCCATAAATGCCGCTATACTATACTTCTTACATCCCGTAATACCCGTAACCCTGTTTACCTACAAGATAAATTGAACAACATACTTAAAACATTATTTGTACTAATAAAGTTTCCTATCTATCTTATCTTATCTTGTATAGGATTTCTGCTTCCGATCCGATCCGAACCCCTTGGAGTATTAGGGAACGAGGACCCGTGCGTGATGCCATTCCCTCTAGTACACCTCTGACGGTGCTTCGATTCAATCGTTGAGGAACCCTTTAACCCCTCTTAAAAAAGACCGGTGACGTTGAAAATGCTATTTCAGGCAATCGACAAACTATCTCCAAAAAAATTAAGCAACGCATCTTGGTGAAAAACGACGAGAGATACAATTTTTGTAACACTAATTCTTTTTTACGTTGATGAGATAGGAAAGCCAAAATTGCACTAGGCCGCAGAAGACTATAGGATTATATATATATATATATATATGTATATCTATACTACTATATAAATCTGTAAGCTCTGTCTGTACATGAAATTTTTTTGACAAATTTTGGGATACCTAATTATTCGTTTTATGAATTATGACTCACTGACACCAATTCTACAATTTTTGAAATTGTTGTCTGCCTGTATGTCCTCTTGTAACTTAAGAACGGCTGGACCGATCCTGATGAAAATTTGTATGTAGTAAGAACATGATGCCAATGATAGGCTATAAAAAAAATATATTTATAAATTCTCGCACAGCGAAACGGGCGGGCGACGGCTAATATATAGGGTGTCCGAAAAACAATGGATAACCCTATAACCATCGATAGGCTTCACCATGGCCCCCCAAACTAAAATTTTGACCTTAGTAAAAATATCACGGTTTTAAAGATTTTGGGATATTTTTTAGTTTTCAAAAATAACCCACTTACGGTTTGTTTTTATCATGCCATTTCTACAATTGAGGAGGTTTTTCCTTCTAGTTTTTTTTATTTCATCGGTATTAGTTTATCTATCCAACAAAATGATTAGAATTTATTAGAAACGAGGAAAAAAACTATTAAAATGTAAACTATGATCCCTGTTTAATTGAGTAAAGTTAAAAAAAAAAGAATCCAACGAATTGAGAACCTCTTCCTTTTTTGAAGTTGGTTAAAAAGAAATAAATGTGTTTGGAACTTAAATGTTGTTTAATTTCAATACATACACAAAATGTTTCATTGGTGATGTAATTTATTAAGTCATAGTTTATTATTCTTCTTCAATTTTTTTTTATAATTTCATACGATTTGTTATTTAAGTAGTCATGAGATTAAAAAAATCCTTAATGCCTAAACATGTAATACCTTTTTAGAAGCTCTATTAACTAAGCAACTTCTTAACATTATGGGCACGATAAGTACCGTACATTTTTTTTTCACTTTAGTCAATTAAACATCAAAGTTTTAAATTTTAATAGTTTTTACTCGTTTATTAAATTCTAATCATTTTGTTTGATAGATAAACTAATATCGATGAAATTCAAAAATACTAGATGGAAAAACCTCTTCATTTGTAGAAATGGCATGATAAAAACAAACCGTAAGTGGGTTATTTTCGAAAACTACAAAATACACCAAAATTTTAAAAACCGTGATATTTTTACTAAGGTCAAAATTTGAGATTAGAAGGGCCATGGTGAAGCCTATCGATGGTTATAGGGTTATCCATTGTTTTTGGGACATCCTGTATATATAAAACGTGCCAATTACCCCTTATTGAATTCAATACGCATTTTAGGTGATTGCACTATTTACGGCAACGGGTACACACATCGTGACTCCAAAGAAGTATCAGACACCCTCCAAGCCACCGAGGTGAAGATAATTTCGTTAGACAAATGTGTCGAGCTAATGGGACCTTACGTAGCTCCTGAGAACAGCGCTGGGATGCTATGTGCTCTTGGATATACGGGTGATGCTTGTCAGGTACATATACTTGTCTATATTGGAGTGCTTAGTGCCGCAATAAGAGCTTTATTCATCATTCGATCCTCAAAACAATGTTATTATTTTGAGATTCGAGCACGTTAAAATTGCGACATACCTCGTTTGTCACTAGGAGACGCTGTTCCAATAAAATCTTTATGATTCACGTAAGTAATCACTTATGTGAATCATAAAGATCAATCATAGTTCAATCGAACGGCAAACAAAACTTTGAAATAAGAGATATTAAAGTAAAGTGAAACGGCATTCAAACTATATTCATAACTCTAATACAGAAGTCAGAACCGGGGAACGAACCCGTTCAAATTATTAAATAATAATTGTGTTGCTATATTTCCATGCTCTGTAATTTTACTGGATCATAAATCCTTCATTATTGAACCAGGTTTATTTTTATACATATTTTGGAATGACAGTGGTAGATCTATGATTGCTTATATAACATACAAGCTAGTTACATTCATTTGAAAATGGAGTTTAGAACACTTCTAATACTTGCATCAAACAGGAGAACACTTATATCCGTGCGGAGCTGCAGTCAATCGATGTCCGGAAAGCTAATGGCCCTGATGGCATCCCTCCAATAGTCCTAAAAATGTGTGCAGCGGAGTTGTCCTCCGTGTTAACGCGCCTTTACCGTCTCTCGCTCTCTTCAGGTTAAAAAAGGAGATCGGTCCAATTACCGCCCCATAACTTCAGTTTTGTGCAAGTAATGGAGCGCATTTTAAATAAACAACTTGTCCACTACCTAGAAGAACACATCATAATTCACGATCGCCAATACGGGTTTCGGCCGAAACGTTCAACGGGTGATCTTCTAGATAGCGTACCTACGTTGCACATCTATGGGGTGAGGCTATTGACAAGCGTGGTGAGTCGGTAGCCGTTAGCCTTGACATAGTCGAGGCTTTTGATCCAAGATCCCGGCATATGGTCTGCCTGCTCAGTTCTGCAACTGGGTCGCTGGCTTCCTGCATGAGCGCAGAATCCGTGTTCTATCTGATGGATGCGCTACGCGCCTCATGTCAGTGAACGCTGATGTCCCTCAAGGCTCCGTTCTGTCCCCCACGCTGTTCCTTCTGCATTTCAATGATATGCTTTCACTTGGAAATATTCATTGCTATGCAGATGATAGCACGGTGCATGGGAGATATAACGGTCACCCAGCGGCAGGGCGGGTCGAAACAGAAGTAAAACCAGGGGATCTTGTCATTGAGCTCAATCGGGTATTGGACCTCATATCTAATTGGGGCTCCAATAATCTAGTTGAGTTCAATAGCAAGAAAAACACAGGTATGTGTGTTCACGGCAAATAAGTCACCATTCCTTCCCCTTCCAACTCTTCAGGGTACATCCCTAAGCCTGCAGAGCAGTATCAACATGCTCGGTATGACGATACGCTGCGATCTGACCCAAAGGGACTACATCGAAACCGTGATCAAAACAGTCTCACGAAAACTCGGTATTCTGAACAGAGTGCGGCGATTCTTTACGCCGGACCAGTTATGCCTTTTGTACAAGACACAGGTACGGCTCTTGCGTGGAGTTTTGTAGCACATCTGGGACGGTTCCGCAAAGTACCTTCTCGATGCCTTGGACAGATTGCAGCGTCGCGCTGAACGTATTATCGACAATGCAGAAGTGGCAAATATTCTTGAATCTCTGCAGTTGCGTAGAGATGTTGCGTCACTTAGCGTGTTTTACCGCTTATACCATGGCGAGTGACCTCACCCCACCTTCTTCCTTCCTTCATAGGAGAACACGTGCTGCTCTTTGGAGTCACCGCTTCACTGTCTCAAATATCCCTATCGCACAAAGAAATTTGGTGACTCGTTTCTTTGTCGCACCTCCAAAAGATGGAATAGTCTACCAGCACACGTTTTCTCTCCTTCCTATGATATGGGGTCCTTCAAAAGAGGCGTGAAGAAGCACCTTGTAGGCCAGCAGAGTGAGGTTAACTGATGCTACGTTTGATTTCACGCTGCACCAGTTGTCTTCGCGTCTGGACTCTATTTCCACTTAACATCAGATGGGATGGAATAAAACTTGCATCAAACAGGACACTGCTTAGAAGCAAGTAAGTATTTAGACGAAACGGCTTCTTTCTTTGACTAGGTGAAATGTGCAAGAACACATACACCTGGGCTTCAGGAACGACCTCGGGCAATTGGGGACTATCTTCCTACTCCCTCGTCCAGACACGAAGCGCTCGACAGGTCCCCTTATCGATCTTTTCATGGGGAAGCTTACCAACAAAAAACCGGACAAGTGCGATTCGGACTCGCCCACCGAGGGTTCCGTACACATTTATGGGTACATATTATATAGTTCATGAATCGAGTCTCGAACTTTCCCGAATGTTAGGTACTACATTACACCAAAGTTATTCGGTACCTATACATATAAAAGAGGGAAAAGGTATTTATTTTTTTCATTCTTCGTAATAAATCAAAAACTATACATCATAAAAATAAATAAAAATCTGTTTAAGCTTGTGCAAATGAAGCCCTTTCAGACGATACCCACATGACACGGTTAACTTACTTCAAAATTTGGACCCCTGTTCCTTGCATAAAGACCCTGTTTTTTTTGTGATTTAATTAAATATGTATAGTTTTCAGACTTTTCCCTGTATTTGTAGTATAAGACGATATTACTTGCCAAACTTCATAGTTATAGGTCATCGGCATGTACCCTATGAATTTTGATTCCCTTGAAAGTGTCGAAATATAAGTTTTTTGCGACATAAACGACCGTATCTTAATTTTTCGTTAACATAGAAGTTTGATTTTTTCACAGCTTTTAAGAGACCGCAGGCCTGAGTATATGATTTTAATTTCATATAGATACCTCTACGCGTTCTCGAGAAAAAGGGTCCGTTTTTTCCTTTGGAGGCACGGAACCCTAAAAAAACCTAGCACCATCCCTTCTACCTCGGCACCACGAACGGCAATGTTAACCCTACCATCTTCTAATCTATACATAACACTCTTGAAATCTCCCATCATAATAATCTATTCACTTTCAGGGTGATTCAGGCGGTCCGCTCGTATGCAACTCTCTCTTGGAAGGTGTCAGCAGCTACGGCATGGGATGCGGCGTCCCAGGTCTACCAGGCGTCTATACGAGTGTCGGGGCACATTCAAACTGGATACGCGACGTCACACAACAACGCAGTGAAACACCATGCTAGCCATAAAATATTTATTCACAACAATTTAGTCATTATATTATATAAAGCATTTGACGAAAATATAATATCAACTACTTACAACACGTGGAAAATTTTTCAATAATCTTAACAACACCCTACATAAACGTAGTATTATAATAATTCGAGACCAGTTAACCCAATTCTATCGCCGTATAACTACATCTTCCCGATATTTATGATATTATGGCAATTTTATTGTTTTAAAATAAATTGCAATCTCATAAGTATACCTACAGGAATGCACAAAAAATTAACTAAGTACCTACGTAATAAAGTCTTCTTTATATCAAAGGCGGAATGAAAGCAACGAAAACAAACACTTTCGTTCTGTTTTTGGTTTGGTGATCAAAAGGCTTAAATCTATCTACTACAAATCAATATAATCTTTATATGCATAAATACAAAAGCTTTGTACTAGTTAGTGGTCTAATAAATTACTTTTAAACAATCCAATTTAGGCCGCATATAGGTACATAAAAATATTTTATAACTGTTGTGAATATATTTGGACAGTGAACCTGCTAATTAATTTTGCCTTCGCTTTCACTTTCTCAATCAATAAGAGTATTTTTTTACAGTATGTATAAGAGACACATCATTTCAATATTTTGACAAAAACAACATTTTAAAAGTTTCTTGCACATCCTCATAATAAAGTTAAATTTAATTAGCAGTAATTGCTACCAAAGCGAAAGATGACAACCGATTTTAAGGCTGACTTTAGAGCTTTCATAGCTCAAACAGACTTACCATCTAAATAGATCTGTGATCGCTCAATAACACCTAAGAGGAACCATACAGTTAAACAACAAGTTTGTATACAATTTAAGTATTTTGAAAGGATTTTCTTACCACTAACATTGACTAGTTCAATATTTTAATGTAGGTATGTCTTCATTTGGACTCACAAAGGAAAAAAAAACGTCGTTTTGTTTTAAATACTTACCTAATTATCTGCTTATAAATGATCTAACCCAAAAACATTTTTTTAACCCTTGTAATAACTGATATTACCCCCTACTAGATTTTCCTTGGGGTTCGGATCGGATCTCGGTCTTATTATGATCTGTCGCCATAACAACGCGCCAGTGTAAATCAGCCTGTAGGTATATAATACAGCATTTCTTTTTTAATATTATTCCAGAATGACAATAAAGCTGTCGCCATTATTAAGGTGAAGGTCGAAGTCCCGGCTAACAATCAACTAATAATTAACATACGCTACCTACTCGCTGAAGTCAATCACTGTGTGAACTTGTGATGAGCTTACTAGAGCTCCGGATCACTGTTCGAGCACGGATCTTTTATCGACCGATAAAGTAACATTAGACGATAAAATTTGACAGTTCAAGTCGACAAATAACATCGGTAGCATGGGACTCGCTTTATCGACCCGTAGATATAAGTAATCAGTAAATATCTATTTTACAAAAACACAAATGTTGAAAAAAAAAATCCACGAGTAGGATTTGAACCTGCACCCTTCTGACATACCGGGTCAGGTGCTCTTCTAATTGAGCTATCGTGGTTCTAACCAGCCCGCCGAAATTTGTGTTTTTGTTATTTGATTCGCAACAAAATTTGCGTTAAAATTATAAAAACAAAACAAAAATATTTTATCTATTTTGTTTAAAAGCTAGCATGGGACTCGAAACAACACGACATAAAACCGCACAGCTTCTTGTGGATAAATTATATCGATGTAGATAAATTTTTCGGCATCTAAAAGTTGGTACATAAAGTTATTGACGCTGCCGACGCCATTGGAAAGTTACTAAATATTACTTTTCTTGGGCGGTCGTAAAAAATTGGATTTCAGGCACTTTTTGCTGGTTGCAGAAGAGACGCAACGGCAACCGACGTCGCGAAGAAACTAACATTGTCCGGCGCCATCTGAGGGAGAGAAACAACCCCATGGATTTAGAAGATTCTGATTTCATGAGATTGTTTCACATATCCCGAGAAATAGCCTTTGTGGTTATCGAGAGCATTTGGGGCGACATCCGCCGGATTAGATCAAACGGATTGTTCGTCCATGTTGTTGTAAGTAGCAGGAATTTAGTTTTTTCTTTTCCTATTTCATGATTTCATTCTAACCTCAACAATCTACTTTTTGCAGGTCCTCACCGCTGTGCGGTTTTATGCCGTCGGTAGTTATTAACTTGGCGTTGGGACAACGCACAGTTAGCAAAGTTGTGAAGGAGGTCTCTGAAGCTATTGTGCGTCGTCTTTTGCCCGTCTACATTCGATTTCCCAGTACCGCTGCTGATAGGGCTCTAATTGTCGACGGCTTTTTACAAAAGCATGTAGTGCCAGATTGTTTGGGGTGTATTGATTGCGTTTTGATACTTACTTTGGTGGAACCACCAACATTCAACAACGACATAGTAAAATAATATTAAATAAATAAATGGATTATATTAAAATTTCTTTAAAAACCCTACAAGATAAGAAACAGAACACAAAACAAAGAGAATTTAATCACGAACACAAAAGAAGAGAAACAATATCAGATTTAAAAATGTAAGATTCGAATGAATGGTGAACGAATGGGACGATAAAATTGCCGTGTTGCCATTTTTAAATATCGCTAAAATAGAACACGATAAAACCTACCGATCTGAGTCCCGTGCTAGCGGTTGTAGATAAAATTCGATAGATAAACGGTTTTGTCGACCGATAAATTTATCGATCGGTAAAATCCGTGCTTGCACCACAGTAATTATTCTGGACGTAGAATTGAATCTTATCCCCTCTTACTTAGAGTCCAAGAATTAAAGATCAAAGAATATGCTGTTGATAAATATATTAACGCTATTGCTACTGTCAGATAACGAGCTAAAATGCAGACTAATTTGAAAGTGAACCAGTATATACCTAGTCTATAGATAGACTAAATAGACATCGTCATTCACTCCACTAAAGTATGCAACTTTGTACCATCTTACACTTTTCATTTATACATTGAATTACATTTTACAAACATATGTCATTTATGTAAAATCCATTGGTCTCAAACATATTTTAATAGCTTATTTTATAATATTTTATAATATTATATTTTACTTAATGGTATAATTTAATTCATTAGTCATGCTCACACATCAGTCAGTAGGTAACTCGAAATTGTTCTATTCTTATTTAAATAGTCTCTTATACAGGCTCTATAACATTCATATTCATGGGTCTATAACATATAACTACAAATAACCCAGTTATTAAATATTAACAACAATATCAATAAGAAAGGCTTTCAAGAAAAATTTAGTTTAGTGAAAGTACCATAGAAATAACAATATCTTTGTCCAACTAGCCAAACACGGTTATAGTAACAATAGGTAGCTAACCATCTACACAATACAAAAACGTCTACAATAACAATAATATGGACATAATTATATAGGGATAATGACTACATCAGGCTAATCCAATAATTAACAAAATATGATCTGAACCGATAACTCATTGCAGCTATTTGTGATACCTGTTCCATATAAAGCTAAGCCACATTAAATGTTGTCTGCATGTTTAATGACACACCTAACATTGACAAGTCCAATTAAACTTAAAATTATACTATATGCGACACATTACAGCATCTATTGGAAAGGGGAGACATTTTCCTATAACAAATTATAGAATGGATGATATGATATGACTTTGAAAGGCATCATTTGAAAACATCATGCTCACTAAACCCTGTACCGTCAATGAGATCAGATCCAATTTAGCTAAAGAAGGGTATTGTATAATTTAAGACCATGAGAACCAGGACTTGGATTCTGATGATGGCGTGGACCCTGGACTTTTGGGTGTTTTTGGAGTGCTGGGCTTTGAAGATTCAGACTTATTCTCCTCCTTATCAGCAGTGGTATCAGCATTTTCAATAGTTACTTTCAACTGAAAAAGTGAATGAAAATTTAGATGCTACTTGTTGGTAGTAACCCCCACCTGATATTTGCACTTTATTAATACTACCTTAATGTTGGTTTTCGCCTGCATTTCCTGCTCATATGCTCTTACGCCGTCAATAGTCATGTTGTACCATTCATCCATCCAAGCAAAAGCTTGACGGTGACCAAGAAGCAATATTTCTCGAATTGCCTGTAAAAAG
The DNA here is from genome assembly GCA_949315975.1 of Eudonia truncicolella. NCBI lineage: Eukaryota > Metazoa > Arthropoda > Insecta > Lepidoptera > Crambidae > Eudonia > Eudonia truncicolella. Next base: position 16,237,333 of record OX438835.1, on the reverse strand, counting down.
AGCATAGTAAACAACTAAATCCAGAAACAATGAGAAAAGTTAAAACTATGATTATCAACATACTCCTTGGACATATTCTTCCACCCTGGTCTGCAAACCCCACACTTCAAACTTTACGTTCACAGCTTTATAGCAACACATTATTGGTTGATGTGTGTCTCGCCACCCTTCAACCAAGGGCCCACGACCAGTCTTTTCAGACTTAAAGAATTTAGGGTCTTCTGCTTCCTTGTAGTGATGCGGCTTAATTTCATCATACGCAATATCAAGGAAATCTACTTCCCTTTGTTCTATTTCTTCAGGTGTGAGCCCCAAGCACTGAAAGGAAACAAAATACAATATCATCCTGCACCGAAGTAGTAAAATTGTTGATCTATCTAGCCTATCTTTGAAATAAACATCAATTCATTTTTTTTTATATTAACATGTAAGCACTGTGCCTTGATCTCACCTGATGTTAAGTGATGATAAGGCCAATGATGGAAGCGCCCTTCTCCCGGGATCCTCAACTAGTGAGGTACTGGCTATCTTATCTCTAGCTGCCGGAACACAACAATGCTACAAACATTGATGTTATGGCGACATATTTAGATAAGATGGTGGTAGCTAGCCAGGCGGACAAACAAGCCCTACCACCAACTAAACCGAGTACACAAACATGTACATGTACGCTGGGAATCGAACCCGGGACCTCTGAGTCTAAACCGGTGGTTGTAGCCACTAGACCACAGAGGCGGTCAAGGTCATCATCAACAGCTCAATTTATGTCTCCTATGTATGAGAATAGACTGAATTTGTGGTTGTTAACAACTGCTAATGCAGTGGCACCAATGGCTTTAGGTGCCTTATGCAGCACGGAGAAGCTTGAGATGATAAATGGTCACCCATTTGATGAACGGCCAGAAGACCATGGATTTACCAACTGAGCTATCGAGTTCCATCTCCTCCTAATATCAATTAATATGACTTAATCTCAAGACTTTTTTATATAAAACTCAGAAGATTGCAAATGGAATATTAACTTACATTCTCAGTTGTACCATTGTTGTCTTCATATCTTGTTTGAATAGATATAGCAAATTTTGGAAGGAAAGAACACTGAAAGTTGTAAGACTTATTATTAATATGAGTGTAGTGCAATTTATATAGCAATTTAAATAATACATTAACACTATGGCATACTTACAGTGTACTCTTTACAGCAGATGAAATAGAAAAATAACATATTAATGATTACTTTTACTAACATATTAAAACAAACAAAATTTTGTATAGGCTTTGTGTTTACCTGTTATTGTGTATGGGTAATAATTCCATGCTTTTTCAGTCACATAAAACACTTTGGGTATCAAGGACTGCAACCAGTAAGGTAAATGGCTGCAAAAAGAATGTTAGCCTTACATTAAGTTTTTAATGATATATAGACTTGTTATTTGGGAAAATGTAATATAACCTGGCAAAGACAAACCTGGATAGATGTATTCGTTTCTCAGTAAACTGCCCCTGGCCGTTGATCTCATCTGTCACTTGTTCATTTGCCACAACTTCTACACCTTCACCATTGCTTGACTGTTCAAAACTATGTCGGGCTATCATATATAGCTGACCAATTCGATACTTAAAACAAAAAATAAATTATAAATCAATGTTTCAGCAATAATTACACTACATTATGGCAACGAATGGCAGGCGAAAGATACATTATAATTAGATTTAGTTGAGTTTCTCAGAATAAAAAATAAACGACAGGAATAATTTAAGGAATGTGGAATGTTTGGTTTAAACTATGTTAAGTGGGTGAAGCTAAATCATGCATTATACCTTTAAATAGCTGTAAATAAATTGTTTCTCAGTATTTTATAAAGAACAAGATAAATGTTACCTCTTCTACAGTCATTGGCATGCATATTTTGTACTCTTTAGTTAAAACCATTTTGGGGTATCAAAACAGTATGGGTATTTATATTTTCATTCAAATTTTAGAAAATCTCTATGTCATCTGAAACTGAAGTGAACTGTGAAGGTGAACTGAAGAAATTCCTGTAAATGGATAGACACACACAGTCACCTTGCACCACCTAGCACTCTTGCAGGTTTACATATATAACTCTACTCTTTGAGGTTTACATTGACAGTTGACAGTGACATTGATTGATTGATTGAAGAAGATAGAAACGACTTCGGGACTTCTTGGCGGGAAAGTGAAGAGTCATGTATGCGGTTTTGTATTATTTTCTAAAATTTGTGTTATGTCGAATATTAATGTGAAATAATGGTGGATTATTAACCGTTAAGTGTTCGTGAGTGTGCATGAGTGTTGGCAAATGAAACAAAACAGTGTAATGTTACTTTTCAAATTCTCACAAGAAGTCTGCGTGAGGACTTAGTAAAGCCCCACATCTTTACTGAGATACTCGAGGGGTTGGGGGGTAATATCATTTCTCACTTCCCATTTCTATTATCATTCATCATCATCAATATAATATTGTTTATTTATGTATTACAATGAAATTAAGAAACTAATGACATGGCAGCATGGTCTATGACCTTAGCCGGTTCCTTAAGGAACAAACTAAACTTAAAAAAAAATAAAAAAAAGAAACGACTTCGGACTTCTTGGCGGGAAAGTGAAGAGTCATATCTGCGGTTTAGTTTTATTTTCTAAAATTTGTGTTATGTCGAAAATTAATGTGAAATAATGGTGGATTATTAACCGTTAAGTGTTCGTGAGTGTGCATGAGTGTTGGCAAATGAAACAAAACAGTACAATGTTACTTTTCAAATTCTTACAAGAAGTCTGCGTGAGGACTTAGTAAAGCCCCACATCTTTACTGAGATACTCGAGGGGTTGGGGGGTAATATCATTTCTCACTTCCCATTTCTATTATCATTCATCATCATCAATATTGTTTATTTATGTATTACAATGAAAATAAGAAACTAATGACATGGCAGCATGGTCTATGACCTTAGCCGGTTCCTTAAGGAACAAACTAAACTTAAAAAAAAAAAATAAGACGCACTTCGGACCTATGCTTCGGACTTCTTGGCGGGAAAGTGAACAGTCATGTTTGCGGTTTTGTTTTATTTTCTAAAATTTGTGTTATGTCGAATATTAATGTGAAATAATGGTGGATTATTAACCGTTAAGTGTTCGTGAGTGTGCATGAGTGTTGGCAAATGAAACAAAACAGTGCAACATCACTTTTCAAATTCTCTCAAGAAGTCTGCGTGAGGACTTAGTAAAGCCCTACATCTTTACTGAGATACTCGAGGGTTTGGGGGGGGTATATTATTTCTCACTTCCCATTTCCATTATCATTCATCATCATCAATATTCTTTATTTATGTATTACCTAAGAAGATAGAACAAACGAATTAAGAAACTAATGACATGGCAGCATGGTCTATGACCTTAGCCGGTTCCTAAAGGAACGAACTACACTTAAAAAAAAAATGAAGAAGATAGAAACGACTTCGACTTCTTGGCGGGAAAGTGAACAGTCACGTCTGCGGTTTTGTTTTATTTTCTAAAATTTGTGTTATGTTGAATATTAATGTGAAATAATGGTGGATTATTGTTAAGTGTTCGTGAGTGTCCATGAGTGTTGGCAAATGAAACAAAACAGTGCAACGTCACTTTTCAAATTCTCTCAAGAAGTCTGCGTGAGGACTTAGTAAAGCCCCACATCTTTACTGAGATACCCGAGGGGTTAGGGTTGGGGGGTTCTAAATTTTTCACTTTTCATTTCTATTATCATTCATCATCATCATCATACAGGAAACAAGACAGGAGAAGTAACAAAGAAGTAACTAATGAAATTAAGAAACTAATGACATGGCAGCATGGTTTATGACCTTAGCCGGTTCACCTCAGGGAACGAACTACACTGAAAAAAGAAATTATGAGTTGGCTCCAGTATTGTTTTGATCTTTGTTTTGATGGTTTGTTTGTTCATCGTTCCTTTCATTTCATTTTAATTCATAGTCACGCTTGCTCAGTGGTCAAGGACCCAGTGAGTTTCATTCAAAAAGTAAAATAAGTAGGGTAAAGTTCATTCATTTAGAAGTTTATTACCTTTATTTTTGTATTGTTCTCGTGGTGCAAAAATAATAAACAGCTAAGTGTTTAATGTGCAATTATATTTAAAAGGAATTAAAACTACGTTTATTGTTAATCTATCGTTATTCAGATAATTATACTAAAAATAATAATTTTAATACCTACTTCCGATAACTTGGAAAATGGAACATCTTAGTTGGTCAAAACAAATAATAAACGTCATCATGGAAGACTGGAAACTTTTATTAATTCTCACCATTATTTTTGCGGCTTATTTCTTCTATACAAGTACTTTTGACCATTTTGAGAAGAAAGGAATAAAATTTATGAAACCTACAATATTTTTTGGAAACATAGGTCAAAGATTTTTAGCTAAAAAGTCTTTCCATACATTTCAATTAGACATTTACAATTATTTTAAAGGAAATCCTTATGGCGGTAAGTTTCTAACTATAATACTGTAAAAACTAACTAAAACTGTTTTTCACAAAATATCAAAATAAATTTTTCATTAATAAATATACTTTTAGGATTTTTTGAAGGCATGAGACCAGTTCTGTACCTTATAGATCCTGAACTTATCAAGGCTGTAACCATAAGAGACTTTGAGCATTTTGTAGACAGGAATAACTTTAATGGAAATGTACCAAGGTATTTACAACAATCACTGCTAAGTTTAAAGGTCAGTATTATTAGAACATAATTCAGAATAGAACATTAGTAATAGTATAGTTTTGTTATAGTATGGTTGGCATATGACACCGCTCTTCCTGATGTTAAGCAAAAGCAGGGTTCACAATCCTGGGTCAACCAAAAGTAAATTAAATACCTCTAGCTCTTAGAGGAATAAGGATGTTACCATCAAAACTACCCAACTTTCATTGGGTCAGCATGGTGGGTTATTTCATCATCTCAACCAAAAGAGGTCCACTGCTAGACAAAGGCCTCCCCCTAGGATCTCCACAACAACGGGTTTTGTACTGCTCGAAACCCCAAGCATAGCCCCTCCATTGCTCTTTGAGTGACCTTGAGCCTTCTTATGAGGCCAATAGTGAGCGACCACGTCTCAGTCCAGTATGTCATCACTGGCAACACACACTGGTCAATTCATATGTACTGCTATTGAAAAAAAGTTTTAGTTTAAGTTTTATTTAGGCACATAAAATGCATTATGAACATTAGGTAGACACAACGCTAGTATTGTTCTTGTTATTCCAGTGGTGTGACAATTATTATTAATTTTCATTACCAAATTTAAATATTTGTCCAGGCTGGTTTATGCTTTGTGTTATAACCATCTCTTCAGGCAATCTGTTCCAGGTTTTAATTACTCTGCTGCCACTAAATTGTTGATGATTGTGGATTCTTATGTGATTGCAGTTTTTGACAGCTTATGATGGTGATGAGATGAGAGAGATTGAGATGGTGTCCTCTATATTATGCTATGTTCTATTGTGCAGATGATGATGATAATTTAATCAATAAAGTATTCTTAACCATATCCATTCCATTTCAGGGTTTAGAATGGAAAGGAGTACGGAGTACAATAACACCAGCTTTCAGTTCAGCCCGCTTAAAAAATATGTTTCCTCTTCTTCAGCTGTGCTCTCAACAAATGATTGACTATTTGAAGCAGTATGGTAAGCATAAAATATTAAAGTTTATTATTATATTTATTATCAACTTTATTGTATTTGAGCCAGCACTTTGAATTGCAATACTACATAGAGGTCTAATTAACATTCTTATATTTCACAGATAAAACTGATGTTGAAATGAAGGACACCATGGGACATTACACATTAGAAGTTATAGGTGCATGTGCTTTTGGTTTGAAGTGTGATGCACTTACTGATGAAAATGCTCACTTTCTGAAGGTACTACAATATATAATAGGAATGTCCTACTATATTGTGCTCTCAGGCCTTCTTACATTGACAATACCCCATAGTGATATCAAGCCACCATGCTAGCACAGCATGAGATCAAAAGCTAACATACCTTTCAAAGCATAAAATAATAGGAGTTTATAGAGCAACAATAAATAAACATGTTATTGCTTAACAGTACATGACATACATCTGTCTGCCATGTCATTTCTGCACCACCCTATTGTGCAGAAATGACATAACAATGATGTGGACTGGTAGAAAATGCCTCTGGCATTTAATATTTACAAGTCCGGCATGTAATATTTTGTTGGATAAGTTATAATTAAGATTTACAAATACACTAATATAATTCATTAAGTATCTAATAAAAAAATATTTCAGGTAGCTGAAAAGTTCAATTACATGTCAAAGACGAAAAGGTTTTTTATTTTTTTTATTTTGATGTTTATGCCGAAGATGATGAGATATATTAAAATTTCATTCTTATATGAACCGAGTATTGAAGAACTAGTGAGAATATTAAAAGCAGCTAAAGCCGAAAGAAGATCATCAGGAATTAAGTAAGGGAACTTAAAACACAATAAGACATATAAATGGGAACACATAATATAATACTTTACAAATTGTATACTAAATTATTAAATATCTTTTACTTATTTATTTTTTTCAGAAAAAGTGATTTTCTTCAACTTCTTATAGATGCAGCTGAAACGGAAAAGTCAGAATCTAAAAATTGTAAGTAAAATATGATTATTTATAGACTATTTTATGACTGTCACTTCTGTAAATTTTGCCAAAAAATCGCCATGTATGATGAGTACTTATGTTTATTTTGACAAAATATGTCTTGTTTGCCAGGCAAATTTTGCCTATTTCAATAAAATGGCACATAAGCGTCACAATTTATTAATAACTAGTTGACCCGGCGGACTTCGTACCGCTTTGACAGTTTCTATGACAACAAAACAAACGAAGACATCAAATGTTTCACAGCTAGGAACATTGTATTGGGAAATTAAATTATCGTTTTTAAGTAAAAAAAAATTTTTTCTTTTAATTTTCTTCTTTACAAACCTGACAATAACAAACACAAAGAAAAAAGAATTATCTAATTTTGTGCAGTCGATCTGAAGTCATGCGCGTACATACATTTCAGTGATTAATTTTTATTTATATACATATATAATAATAGATAATAGATAGATTTATTAAGAT